>CM060971.1:65112781-66342781 GCA_030765045.1 Tenodera sinensis
CACACACACACACACACACACACACACACACACACTTAAAACTAATTAACTGCTATAAAAGAAACAGCTTATCGACAGTTGCCAAGAATTCAATATGATCTGCGTTACATTAAACTGCTGTGGACATTACACCAAAAAGCAGTACCGCCAACCTACATAATAAACTCTTCGTGGTTTAGGAGAATCTTTTTACTGGCCTTCCTATTGCTCTATAACCAGAAGATTTATATTTGCACAACTGTAATGGAATGCGAGAATTGTCCATTCTTTGCAAATAACTTTTCAATTTTCTCTAGATAACCTAATAATAAAAGCATTATTTCTAACCTCAAATATCACAGGGTTAAAGTAACATGTTTTCAAACGTTACTAATGTTTGAACATCATTAGCAGACAACACATGATGAGCCTACTCACCTTCGGCAAATCTTGTTCTGCAGTAACACTTTTGGATAACATCACTTTCGAATGCTAAATATCGTAATATATATTATTTAATGCACTACTGTGTTGCGAACATAAAAATAACAACCGCAACTATAACTGCATATGGTGCTCTAAAACAATTCAAGACAAAACCACGCACACGCAAGCAATACTCTGGAGTCCACAGATTAATTAAACAATCTTGTTTTAAAATCTATCGGTGGGCTTCTATGCAACCTGTTCAAAAACAAGGGTTTCTGTGACAACATAACGGATGCAATAACACCAACTATGGCCGTAGCTTTACCATGGTTATATTTTACGAACAGGTGGCGGTACTAATGCAACCTAACGGATGGAACATTACCAAATATAAGCAAACCGCGCCATAATGGGGAAAAAATGTCGCAGTTGGTTTTTGGGGTATTCCAATAAGCTGCTTCCTCCATAACAGCTGTCTCGTTCAACACTTAACGACCCAACTCTCTCAACTTTGCATTCGCTTACATAGGCCAGGCTAATAATTATTATCGACGAATTATCTGGAAAATACACTTTGTGTGAACTTCTGGTTAATACGTTGGCAGTCGAAAGTTCTTCGAACCGTCTGGAAACGCTTTGTTGTGACCGCTCTATTGTCGCCGGGCTGCGGATTTACAAGCGTTGGTATGAAGTAGCTTGACCTTGAGCGTGTCCTTGGCGGCCGACATTCACACTTGTGATTTTGAAGAAAATCATATAATTTGAGTTGTGATGATTAATTGAAATAACATTAATGATAATTACGTTAATAGATACAATGATTAAATTAAATTTGAATTGATTTTGAACCATTACAGGTCAAAGAGGCACAGAGAAAAGTCTCATACACGACTTTCTCTATTCATTTATCTAAAAGTATTCTTATAAAAGCTTATTTTCATATCTTCTTTTGTTTAGGAGAAACTTTATACGTATAAGAAGATTAGGCTTAAAGCGATAGTCAGACCTTTTAAAAGCGGGCCACTTTGCGATGACTTTAAAATTCCACGCTCCTTAAAAAACTGCGAGAATTCGTCTGTGTCACACTCACATGACTTTCTCTGCAAAATCGTACTTCATATTAATAGAGATATGGTTTTATTACATATTTCCTCGTAGGTATTAAGGGAATTAAGTGAATACAGTAGGTTTAGGTCAAATCTTCTAAGAGCTGGTTGCTATAATTATGATTGATTGCTTTGAAATTCCGTTCTCTTTGCATGATCACGAGACAAAAACGAATAACGATTTTCCTCTTGAGAAAATTTTTAAAATCCTAACTTATAATAAACAATATTAAAATCAAATAAATAATCAAATTCAAGAGGTTCCGAATTCGGATTTCGGTTAGGGTGAGTTATGCGGATAAAGTTTATTCTGGAGGGTTTTCCTTATCCCAAGAAGACAAATGCCGAGTAACTTTATGGAACCCAGGCTCATTTGAGCATCACTTCATCCATTCACCTATCGTTCGATATAATCAGGCCTGGGCAACTGGCACTCTGTGCGCAGCGCCCTCTCGAACTTCCACTGATAACTGTATGTTTAGTAGGTAAAAAAATTGAAGGTCGCTCAAGCTATTCTGCGAGTTTGCCAAGGCCTGGATATGACCTACCAGGTTAAAGGACATTTAACCTAAACATAAATAAAGAAATGAAATGAACAATATTCTCTGAACTGTTTAACACCACAAAGAAGATTATTTGCCATAAATTTTCTTGGAAATTTTCGTGGAGAGTGGTTAAATTAAAATTAATGTAACGAATTTTCGGTTTTTTCTTCTTTTTGTTTTGTTTTACGTGGGAGTACCTATATTTCCGTTGGAAAGTTCGGATCGAAATATTGTAATGCTTTCTTTATTATAGGTTAGTAGAAAGAAGATGCAAGTGTTAATAGCTTGCTTGCTTTATTCGTATTTATACGTGTGGTTCCCATGGATGGTAGATCTAATGAGAAGTTCATCCCGAGAAGTCGGAACAAACGAGAAGATGGAGGTCATTGCTTGAAGCCATTTAAGAGACAGATATGGAAGCGCCTGTGCGTGCTACAAACGAGCTGGTCTCATTTTTCCTAATAAAAACCATTCTTGATGAGTCTTCCCTATGTATAACGTCACAACCAACTTACGACATCCCACTGCGCATCTGTTGAGGTCAACTACCAACAAAAAGACTGATCTATATTGTTACTTTCTCTATTATATATTTAACAGTAGAGGAAGTGTTACATTTCTCCCATCACAAATACAGGTTTTGAGACCACGAACCCAAGAAAACTTTTTAGAACAATCTTGTATGTTGCATTCACATGATGTTCTCTGCTCTTATACGAACCATTCTTACAGATCGCTTATATGTGTATCCAAGGGAAATAGAAGAATGCAGCAGGCTTGCGTGATAGTCAAATCTTTTAAAAATCTACGCATGGCCAAGAGACAAAGAAACAGAATGACGATTTCGCATTTGAGAAAAGTATAAGTATCGGAAAATTCAAACAGATATCAAGAACTCAGAAATGGTTCACTCATAAAAGAATGACATAAATTAGGTTTTTTTTTTTTTTTTTTTTTTTTTTTTTTTTTTTTTTTTTTTTTTTTTTTTTTTTGTGTTGTAAGATTTTCTCTGTATCTTATGTTTATCAGTTAAGTCACCCCCCAAAAAAAACAAAAAAAAAAAAAAAAACAAGATTTCTTAAGACATTCGCAGAAAATTCAAGATATACATTCCGTTTGTATAAACAATATAGTAACATGTAGTGTCTTAATAAATATCGTGTAGCCATTTTTACGAAATTTTTAAAAGTGTTCCACTTTGAGGGTAATCTGGGGTAGGGAAGTTCTGAAAATCTTCGTGTCGCATCCTTAGAAGATGCTGAACTTAAATTCTATGTTGGCATTTAACAGTCCTTAGAAGATGCTGAACTTATATTCTATGTTGGCATTTAACAGGCTTTTCGTTTTTGAGTTGTGCTACTTTCACACACACACACATACACACACACACACACACACACGCACGCACACACACACACACACACACACACACACACACACACACACACACACACACACGCACACACACAAGAGAATCTTAAAACATGTATTTCCGGCGTAACCTTGACATTGTATATTGATTTCGGTGAAATATCTTTCTCGAATATTTTCGTTTATGTGTTTGTGTGATTAATATAATTGAAGGACTTGCAGCTAGATCGTGAAAATGTTTAACATAAATTGTTACTTAAATAATTTGCCAACTTCTTTGAACATAATGGATCTATAGACACATAGTTACACACCGAATAAATTATAGTTTTTTCAATACCAATAAAATATTTAATCTTTTTTTTTTTTTTCAAAACAAATATTTATTTGGTTAAAAGTATTTTCCTGATCATGAAAATTTATGTGAAGACCCTAAGCATATTGCGCTTTAGGTAGTTGTTGATTCAAAGAGTATTAGGATGTGGTTTTTTTAATTCCTAAAACAGTTTTCTTGTAGCACTGTTATGTTATGGCTTGTGACTATTTTCCCTCAAGCTCAAGTTCATACACAGGTGTGATGACAAAACCTTGGGTTTAACTCAAGCTCCATTCTTTGTCAACCGTAAACTTTCCAGGAAGATCACAAGGGGCATCTCCTGCACGTCCCTTGTTAGATAAAAATCTCGAACAAGTAGCTGGTGACAAACGATACTTGAACCCCGCCCCTTCATGCATCTAATTAAATAGTTAAAGCGGATGTGTCAGGTGCTGTACTGAGCAGCAAGTTTGGAATTTTAAAACTGTTCGTTATAACAGTGTAGATGAGAATGATCATGAGGGTCAAGGGATGTTTTATTTTCATAAAAACTGTAAATCGATAACTTTTCATCAAGTAGCTTCTCAATTGGTCCCTCAAAGACCTAACAAGGCTGAGTGCACCTCGGGCCATGCCTCCCAGCGGGAGAAAATCCCCACGCCGGTACCGGGAATCGAAGTCTCCCGCTTGGTAAGCCGCAGCAACAATATCGCGCTAAGGAGACAACCCCTTTACACATTATTGTTACAAAATCTTATTTTTATATCTTCTCCATCTTAACATAGATAAGCCTTCATTGCTTATACTTTTGTTGTACCTAACTATAAAAATATTTTTATTTTTTGTTAACCACATTGTCAATTGCCAGGAACACATCAGCCTTGTCGGTGTGCCGGAATTTCGTTCCGCAGGAGTTCTTTTAAACGCCACATGTCGCATTTAAGCACAGTTAAAAAGCATCGGTCTGAGCCGGTTTTGAACCGGTGATTTTGGGATAAGGATGCCAACTGCTAACTCACTGTCCCACCCAGACCGATATAAGAAGAATACAGTAAGCTGAAGAGAAGTCAAACATTTTCAAAGCTGGTCTCTGTGTGATAGCTTTGAAATTCTGTTCTCTTTGCATGAATATAGAAGAGAAAGAAAGAAAGAAAGAAAGAAAGAAAGAAAGAAAGAAAGAAAGAAAGAAAGAAAGAAAGAAAGAAAGAAAGAAAGAAAGAAAGAAAGAAAGAAAGAAAGAAAGAAAGAAAGAAAGAAAGAAAGAAAGAAAGAAAGACAGAAAGACAGAAAGACAGAAAGACAGAAAGACAGAAAGACAGAAAGACAGAAAGACAGAAAGACAGAAAGACAGAAAGACAGAAAGACAGAAAGACAGAAAGACAGAAAGACAGAAAGACAGAAAGACAGAAAGACAGAAAGACAGAAAGACAGAAAGACAGAAAGACAGAAAGACAGAAAGACAGAAAGACAGAAAGACAGAAAGACAGAAAGACAGAAAGACAGAAAGACAGAAAGACAGAAAGACAGACAGAAAGACAGACAGAAAGACAGACAGAAAGACAGACAGAAAGACAGACAGAAAGACAGACAGAAAGACAGACAGAAAGACAGACAGAAAGACAGACAGAAAGACAGACAGAAAGACAGACAGAAAGACAGACAGAAAGACAGACAGAAAGACAGACAGAAAGACAGACAGAAAGACAGACAGAAAGACAGACAGAAAGACAGACAGAAAGACAGACAGAAAGACAGACAGAAAGACAGACAGAAAGACAGACAGAAAGACAGACAGAAAGACAGACAGAAAGACAGACAGAAAGACAGACAGAAAGACAGACAGAAAGACAGACAGAAAGACAGACAGAAAGACAGACAGAAAGACAGACAGAAAGACAGACAGAAAGACAGAGAGAAAGAGAGAAAGAGAGAAAGAGAGAAAGAGAGAAAGAGAGAAAGAGAGAAAGACAGACAGAGAGGGAAAGAGAGGGAAAGAGAGGGAAAGAGAGGGAAAGAGAGGGAAAGAGAGGGAAAGAGAGGGAAAAAGAGCGAAAGAGAGATTGGGAAGCAGAAAGGGGCGGAGAGAAGGAGGGAAGAAACGAAGGAAAGAAGAAAAGAAAAAACTGAGAAAATGAGGAATGGAGGAAGGGAGAGAACGAGGGAACGAAGGAACGTAGGAAAGAAAAAAAAAACAACAACAAGAATACCGATTTGATGTTAAGAAAAGATATATTAATATCTTCTTCAGAATTAAAATGCACAGTTCATTGTGTTAAAGTTCTGAAATATGTGCACATAATATGTACTCAGAATGTTGGGAAACATTACACGGATGTTACAATATTTCCAAGCAATGTTTCCTTCAGAAGTTATTAAATGCTCAGTGGGAAATATAGAAAGAAAACTAACATTCTTTAAAAAAACTGGCAGTTGGTGTATTGTTGTGTCTGTGAAACAGAGCGCTGAGAAAACACCAAACAAAACAACTAAGCGTTTGAAATGAACTTTCTTATATACCAGGAGCTCGGAATGGAAAAAGAGAACAAGATATGCAAGGTAGAAAAGAATAAAGACTGAAGATAAAGGAAGTTTTATCAAAGTAACAAAAGAGCTGAAAAGAGTATTCAGATGGGCGTCGTGTACTTGTTTTTAACGGAATCGCGGGAAAGATATACCTGCAAGCGAGAAAACCCGACATTTAGTTTGAACTAAAGAACAACTTTCCAGCTTCTTCTTGCTACCATTAAAACTGTGATTTAAGGCATTTGTTTCGTTGAATTATTTATGTATGAAAACGACTCCATGATTACCATAATGTTCACCGTAAAAAGCAATTTAAATAGAAGAATAAAGAAGAATATTTTAGCTTCCCTGAGAATATACTTAGTGCATCCTATACAGTTAGCAAATCTCTTAAGCATTGATTGAATTTCTCAAGTTCTGCAGAAACCAGAATAGCACGTGTATTTAATTCAACAGTTTCATATATTTACTTTCACACTTTTTCTACTTAATATAACATATTTTCGTAGTTACTCTATGAGTTTTATATTAAATACTCCTTATCTGTTAATTCACATTGTTTTCTCTACCCATTATCGTTTATTGTTATATACATGCTGTTAGATATTTATGTTGGTGATTGAGGACAGCTTAATGAACAATATCGTATCAATATTTGCCTCAGTTGCGGACCTATAGTTCTACTATTTAGAGTAGTATGTTTTCAGGTTGGTTGATACCTCCAAGTAAGCGTGGCACACACAAGCCACACGTATTTATTTTCCTTGAGAGGGTGAAGCGAAAGTTGAACTCAGTGTGGGCATACCTCGCAGTGACAAATATTGTATCGGAACTGAGTCCGTATGCTTTCTGCTAGGTCAATGACTCCACACTACCTGGTCCATTAGATCGCATTAAGGTGTGAAGTAAAACGGACAGTCTCTGCTGACAAACGTTATTCACTTTGCGGCTCAGTTACGACCATGCAAAGAAACATCAGGTAGCAGTAAATTCGGTGATTGGTTTGTGGGGAAACTGTTAGATGAAGAGGAAAAAAGAAACTAACACACGGAAGTAAATAATACAGGGTTATTTATTTAAAACCTAACGGAGCACACAGCGTTTCGCCTCTCCCGCGACCATACTGGATTCCTCCACTACCGGCTGCAGCTCTACATGCTGCTAGTCAGTACTGGGCCTCTGAAAATGCACATCGCGTCCAAAAATTCCTCATTATGATCGGAGAGTTTGGTGTGCTGTTAGCGCTAGACGCATAATCGGTCCAATATTCTACGAGTAAACTTTAAATGTAGAGAGGTAACGAAATGACATGTTGACACCATTTTATCATGAACTGACAGAAGAAGAGAAATCATATGTGTAGTTTAGTTTCAAAAAGATTCTGCTACTGCCTGTACAGCAGAGGAGCCCATGAATAAAATAAGGGACGATTATTTTAGTAGTAACAATGAAATTACGTAATGCATATTAAATGCTCTAGGGTAAGTTTAATTATCAAAATTACTTGTTAGATCAGTGTAATATTTATCTGATAATTTTTAAACAATCTCTTACCAAAGCAATCTAAAGAATAAAAGTGATAAATCATCAACCCTCAAAAGGGTGTGGCGCGTAAAACCCGAGGTATATTCAATGATAATGTTAGGGGTTGCCCCATGTACATAATTACAGTGGGCGGGTCCTCTTCGATTTCCAGATTACTTTTGTGTTCGTGTGCGCGCACCGCAACTGAATTTTGGTCAACATTTTCAAAATTTAAGATCAGTTCCATGTCCAAAAATATTCGTAGTTTGAGCTATAGCTTTCAAAGCTTCAACACGTGACCATTAGTCCAAGAGTTAACGGTCTAATGTTGTGTATTTACTTCTAACGGCTTTTACTCGACTTTGAGTATACTTTTCAGATTATAAATGTGCCATACTATGTATCTTTTAACCAATCTGGCTAAACTTTTCAGCAGAAACTTCTGAAGAATGAGCTTAAAAATGGGCATATTGTTTTTGCTACACTTCTGAATTACTCAAGAATTAATGTAATTCTATTACTGAGAGTAAATTCTTATAAAGATTCCATTTAATGATTTAAGATATTTCTCTCTAATTCTCCGTTATGGCAGCAAACCTTGGGCCTTACAAAAGTGTGATGAAAATAGAATTAATCCTGGTGGAATGAAGTTTATGTGCCGAATAGCAGGCTGTACTAAATGGAACCATCAACGAAATGAAGGCTTCCTACAAGAATTGGGAATAGAATCTGCCTTTATGTACGTTCATCAGTACCAACGAAATTGGTTCCAGCACGTAAGCATATGTCCAGGCGCAAGATCGAGGAGCAGTCTTGAACTACAGACCATTAGGCAAAAGATCATTTGATCAGCCTGTGAGGAGATGGCAGCACCGTTTTATCTAGACCGGAACAGTTCTTGTGAAAACTTCACCTGTTAGGAAGATAATTATGGTTATTATGAACTTTTTCTTAAATAACCAGAAGTGTGAATAAGAAATTGTATATGTTTATACGTTAATATATAAATAATGTGTCAATATTTATGTAAGATTTGAAGCTTTTACTACGAACGTTATTAATTATGGCTTTACGGGTGATCAGGCATGTTAAATTTTAAAATGTCGGTCATACCATTTTCTGGTTCTGCTTCTAATAAGATTTCTCTCATCCTCTACAAATTCATCATCAAAACCAAAAGGATTCTACAATATCTAAGGCCTGTAAAATATCCACTACTCCACTGGCGTGTACAAGATTCAATGTGAATGTGGAAAGGTGTGCATTGGACAAACAGAACGCACTATTGATGAGAGGTGTAAGGAACATCACTGTAACATCAAACTCCTTCAAACCAGAAAAGTCGGCAGTGGCCAAACACTGTGTTGAGACGGAGCAGAAAATTAACTTTAATAACATCATAGTTCTGGAACGTACGGAAAACTATTATGACAGAGTCCTCCAAAAGGCCATTAAATAAATTACAGTCAGGAAACTACAATAGAGACCGGGGACTTCAACTGAGTTCAGCTTGGATACCAGCCATCAAACACACCTGACAGAGGAGTACGACTCATCGCAAGGAACACATCCACCCAGATGGTTCATTCAGTTCCTGAATAAGACCAGGGATTTTGGGACACTGTTTATATTTATAATTCAGTTCCAGAAGGCCATGGAAGCTCGATGTTTAAACTTTAATGTTTCCTAAAGCAGGCAATGATTTTGATGTGACTATTTCTTATTTAGTTTCTGTTGAGGGCCATGACTTTGACATGACCATTTATTTATTTATTTATTCAGTTAATTATGATGGCCATGGAGTTTCGTATGACCGAAAGCTCGACATTTTTAAATCTAACACGGCTGATCATCCGTGAAGCCATGATTAATTGTCAGTATTTATATTTTTTTGAAAATTACTCGTAGGATTTCTACATCGTGTGCAATACCTGATTAATTTATACAATTAATATAAAATGTTTTTTCTAAAAAAACTATTAGATCTTTACATGAAATGTAAAGTACCTTATCGTAATAGAGCAGCATATAACATTTAGAAATTCCACCTACTGAACGACTCTGTGTGCAGGAAGTGTGACAATGAGACAAATGCTAGGTAACCTCATTGGGTCTAAGCCAGTGGTATTCAACCTTTTTTCTCCGCGTACCTCCAAAGACAATTTTCAATTTCAGCCTGTACCTCTACGCCTAGCCCTGGAGTTATCCTTAATTCAAACTATACATAACCATATCTAAAATAGATTATAAACATAACTTATTTAATACTACACAAAGAGGGATTAAATTCAATTAAATTTTACATGCCCCCTAAGAAGCCTTCGCGTACCCTAGGTTGATTATCACTGGTCTAAGCCATAAAAATCTGATGTGTTGCAGTCACATGACGTTCTCTACTATTGTTCTAACTACTCTTACAAGCCCTTATTATTTGATCTTCATGTTAGCGGAGATAAACATTTGCAGAAATTATCTTATTGCTAATTTTCTTGTAGGTGCAAGGGGAATATGGGAATACGTGAATATGGCTTTAAGTGACAGTCTTATCTTTTAAGCTTTTAAAATTCCGTTCCCTTTGCATGGCGAAGAGAGAAAAAGTGAATAAATGACCTTCCATTTGAGAAAAGTTTAAGTACTGCAAAACTCACACAAATAATACCTCCAAGTGGTTCACTCCACCAAGAAAAAAAATGCATGTGAACATAACTTGTGTTTTAACGAGATCTGCATTTTTTGTATAGTAAGGTTTGCTCTGTCTCTTACGGATTACCAGTTATGTAAAAGTCATCAAGAGTAAACAGGACTACATAGGTTTTAGACAGAAAATTCAAAATAAAAATCTCATTTGCCATAAAATAACTTAAACATATGACATTTAATCAAATCGTAGAGCCATTTTTAGAAAACGAATATTTTTAAAACATTTTCCATGTAAAGGGTAGTTTAAGGTGGAGGATTTTTCTTAAAAAATCCTCATGTCACTTTCTTAAAAGATATTGGAGTTAAATACCAACTTTGGTTTTTACCCGAGTTTTCGTTTTTGAGTTATCCTGTTCACATTCACACAGACGAGAGAGACACACGCATACATTCAGATCTTTTTCTCAAAATGCTTTTTTGGATTCAGGGGCCCTCAAAACATTATTTTCGTGAAATATCGACATCGATTTTGGATCAAATACAATACTTTCCCTACTTACAACTTTACGTAGTAGAAAAGTAAAAATATCTAAATTACGCAACTATTGGAGTAATTACAACAAATTCATACCAAACCAAAAATCATTAAAATATATGCCATAGCTGTATGGTTCCTAAATAATCCAATTATCTTAGTTGTTATTTGCACTCTTAATGTTTTTACAATTTAACATTAAGAGCTGCAAAGTTTTAGATTATGCATATGATTGAAGGCCACTACATTATGTGTTGATAGAAGTTGGTTGTAAGAAACAAAGTCGTGACTTTACTTTCACCTAGAGCTAAATACGTGTCAAATACATGTCCAATGTGTTGAAACTGTAATCTGTAGCATACAAGTACTAAAAGCCTTTGATTCTGGGTTTCCCTCACCTAAGTTACTTAAGACTTCGTGCACGGATACAAACAATATGTCGGTGTCTCTTAACTTAATAAAATGTGAACCATGTACACGCGGCTAATTGAGAGCATGGTTGTGATACGAGTTTTTGTACCATTTTGATTGATGAACGTTGCTATACAAGAGCATTTAGGACATTATTGTGAATATAAGTATGTTACCGGAGGAAATTAAATTGTGATGCATATCCACATTCGAAAAAATGTAGTGAATCAGTCGGACATCTTTAGCTACTGCAGGGAATGTGGCATTGTATAATGCTGAAACTTTGACATTGCAACGAATAAAAACAAATTGAAATATGGAAATGAAGACAAATGGATAATGTGAATTAGACACACAAATTAGTTATGAAACTGTTTTAAAGGACTAGAAGAAGGAAGAACAAGGCTGAAACTTATCAAGAACAGAAAAAATAGTATTGGATTAGAAGAAATTATACGCCGAGGAGTGTACTAGAATGGATAGAGAATGAAGGAAAAGGTTCAATCAGAAGATGGATTCATCATCATCATCATCATCATCATCATCTTCTTCTTCTTCTTCTTCATCATCACCATCTTCATCATCATCATCATCATCATAGCCATCTTCATCAAGATAGACCAAATTGACCTGTTTCTGCTCAGAAGTCATCCTCCCATCGACGTCGAGGTCTTCCAACATCTCTTGTTCCTATGGGTTTGTATTGCATTACCTGTTTTGCCGGCTATCTATTGTTCTGCATTCTGAAGATTGGTCGTGCCAGTTTCGTTTGCAATTCATAATTCTGATATAGCTGTTCTCTAATAGCTTCTGTCTATCATTCTTCTTTCTTTTTTATTCATGGTCCAATTCTCTGAGCCATAAGTCAAAATGGGTACTGCTATTGTCTTATAAAATTTTAGCACTGTGTCTTTCTGTGTTTTATTTTATCAACTTTCTTAATAGTCCCACATTTAGTTTGAAGTTTATAAATTTTATTTTTCAAATCTTTGTCATATCAATCGAAACATAACATCCTAAATAATTAAAATGTTGTACCTGTTCTATAGTTTTGTTATTGATCACTATTTTAGACCTTATTGGGTATTTTCCCAGTGATGCTATTACTTTTGTTTTCGCTACCGGTATATTTAAATTGTTAAGTTTTCATTGTCTTCTCCAACTGAAATGTGGCTACTTGCAACATATCCTCATTTTCTGCCAGAACAACCTGATCATCAGCAAATAAGATCGCATTTAAAATTGTTTTATTAATCTTAAAATTATGTTTTAGCTGATTCTGCCATTCACTGCGTCCATATATTTGTAATATTAATTCAAATTTCAAGACAAAACTATTTCCTTCCGAATATCTTCCCAGTACACACCCATGAACTATGTTTTTGTACACCTAAAGCTGTATTCATTACTTCCCTAACTAGTGCTTTCCCTTTTTCCTCTCAAAAGAAGGATACTTGCCCTAACGGTGGTTGTGATGGCGCCCGCGCCTCCTTAGGCATGAGTTAAACGTGCCCGAGCACAAGTTGGACAGCTCTGAGTAAAGAAGGAATAATGGAGGACTTTGGGTCTCCTGTATTTGAGTAGAAACCAGTGGTCGATTTTGATTGTATTGCGATCACAGCTTGTACATATATCGAGATATTACTGAAAAATAAGTTTTAGTTGCTCCTTTAAGATTTAACGCCCTTTAAGCGGTTAGGTCATATCGGAAGATGAATTAAATGGGAGAAAATGTTGCTCAAATGAACCCGGGGTCCTCAGAGCTTAGAGTTATCCAACAGTCATCCTTCAGGGTAAGGAAAAACCCAGGAAAACCCTTATCGAGGTAATTCACGCTAATCGAGATTCGAACTCGGCACCTCTTGAAAGTGAGGCAGACACGCTACCCCCACACCACAGAGGTGGGGTAGTTTTAATTTTGAAATCCTATGGTTAAAAAATAATGAGCGCAAGTGAATGTAGGCCTATGTGGGTGAGAGAGAGAGAGAGAGAGAGAGAGAGAGAGAGAGAGAGAGGAGAGAAAGAGAGAGAAAGAAAACAAGAAAGGAAGGGTGGGAGGGAGGGAAGGACGGAGGGAGGAACGAAGGAAGGTGATGTAGAGGGGGAAGGGTTACAAGTGGAATATTTTCCCGCAATTCCCTCCGCCTTCAGAAGGCATTGAAGTGAAAAATAATGTGTGCACCCACATGACTTTCTCACCCCTAACTCTAATACGACGTATTCTTATTAACGTGGACTCCTTTTAAGAAATTTCCCATTCTCGAAGCATTTTTTCGATACAGATGTAACGCTATTGTGGGATGCTTCTATATTTAAAAATGTGCTTATTTCGGAAACTATTTAATTGACCCGTATAATTCTACTGTTACAAGGCTTATATCTTTGGTATTGCATTTTCAAACAATTTTGGGGTAAGGTACATATTCCATATTTTGGATTTTTAACTTCTCCTTTATGTGATTACCCTCCCCGTATGGAGGGTATGCATTGTTGGAATTAGTGGCGGGGCAAATCGGAGAACCCGGAGAAAACCCACCCAGACGCCGCTTCGTCCACCACGAATTCCACACGGGGGTTCATGGGATCGAACCCATGGTGAGAGGCGAATGGTCTAACCTCTCAACCACGGCGTCGTGTTTTTTTAACCGAAGTTATATTTTTAAAAATACTCTTTCTTATTCAGAAATGAAAAATTCACCCTAAAACGCCGGATACTAGTTAATTTACCAACGAATACACATTATCTAGCATCCCATAATATTAATGCCTGCAGCAGCTAAGGAAGAAGCAGTAAAGAGTAAATTCAGCAGAACTGAGGCGATTAAAATATGTAACTAATTTATTAAGGGCTCAAATTTACCCCTTGATTTTCTCCGCTGCCTCCAACTAGCTCTGCCATCTTACGAGTAATGCATCAACTAAAGCACGTTACACTTGCGTGCTTTTCATTCGTGCCTATAAAAGATTAACTGTTATAGAGGTTGTTTTATCGGCTTGTACACATTTCACGCTCCATTTTTAGCTTTACGTGCGAGAGAGCACGCTGACGTCATCACAGAGGGGGAAATTACTCTGCCAAAGCGGAAGGGTACGTATAGCATCTAACGCCTTATAATTCACCCCGCGCTGCTATGTGTATGTAAATGATACGTATGTGGTCTGTATATTCCCGGCTGAAGCAAACGGTGCACACTAACAGTTATGATGATTTGTTTGGGATCCATAGGGATGAACTTGCTGCTCTAAGAGTGCTGCTAACAAGATATCCACTCCACTGCTTAAATTTTATTTATGGTTAAAAGAGATAACGAGAAAAACAAACCTAATGTTAACGCGTTAACAAGCAATTGTTACTAAACCCAAAGACGCTGATATAACTGGTGAAGTTTAAGGCGCACTCACATGCACTCACATGACTTTCTCTACTCTTGTAATAACCATTCTTACAAACTCTTATCTGTATACATAAATTTCTTCTATCCGTGTGTATGTGGCTGAACTGTTCCTAAACGACTGGACCTATTCTTATGAACTTTTTATGAACATACATTACTTCCTCTATTGTACTATACGTAGTAGAAAAAGTAAAAAACACTGTAAATAGAGTGAACATTGTTAAGCAGTTGTTTCAAAGGTAAAACACTATCTGTGTGGCTTTAGTATTAAAAGCAGCATATAAATGGAACACTAAAAATTCAATCCTGTTAAACATATTTCTGAAAATAAATTACTCAGGGTAAAGTAACTAAATAGATGTCTTTTTTCTAAGACAATAAATGATTAACGATTAAATTTTATTTAATATATATTATTTGTCCGCCTCAATAGTGGGATGGTTTAGAAAGAAAAGAATATTGGGAAAAAGCCTAAATGAACAGACGAAGAATCGAAAAAATCAAAATTGGTAATTTTATTTGGGAATTGCTTAAGATTACTTTCAATACTATAACATTTGTGGCGGGCTTATCGTTTGATAACTGCATCTATACATTAGAACAGTTTTTTTGGAAAAAAGCTGGTGGATTTTTAGAATAGATTTGATTAAATTGAATTTAATTGCATTTTGATCCGAATTCTATTAAGGTAAATTGGCCTTGCAGTCTTAGAAATAAACAAAAAATTAATTCAATTTTGTTTTAGTGATACTCGAAGAATTAGGGCAGGCGTAGTCATAACAGCAGCATGTGTTTTAGTGAAACTCGAGGAATTAATCCACTAGTAGTGGATTGTATTGCTTCATTGTTAATAGCTTCAGGTGTGTATACTAACTCAAGGAATTAGTTTGAGAATTTCAATTTTGTAAAGTTCTCAAAATAAGTTCAACAAATTTGACACATTTGAAACAGTTTTGTGTCGTTTTACAATGTTCATTACAATGCCAAGGAGAGGAAGTTTTATTCAATAACCAAGCTTCACTCAAACCGTACATGATGCGTCTAATACCGGTCTCGACGTATTGGAGTTGGAAGGTTGATTAGGGTTGATAATCACTTATCAAGAGTTACAATCAAATCAATTTTAGGTGGTACGAAGTTCACCGGGTCATCTCATGAATGTTTGTGTATTTGTCCTCTATGCGCTCCTGAACCACTTGCCCGACCACTTCGTATTTCGACATGTATTTTTTCATGGGTAATGTTTGTTAGCTATTTTACTGCAGTTTCATGGATTTTGCTTCTTATTTAAAAAAATACAATTTTATTTAAAACATTTAATATTTTTACAATATAAGACAAACGCAAATACTTGAATTCTGTGTATTTAGGTTATCATAACAAAAAATTAGAAAGGAGCCAATAAAGGATGCGAAAACTTTACAGATTTATATGTTGCTCATATGTCACGCTGCCCATTAAAGGCTTTAGCTATTTTGAATTTTCGTGTATGCAATACTTCCTCTTCTAAGCACTAGTCCATATTCTAATGGGTGATCCAAAAGACTCCGAACCGGCTGCGCTGTGTCTCGGTGCTCGTCGCCGACTGCCGCTGTCATAGAACAGCGGGGATGGCACCGCACAACATTTTTAAAACTACTTTTAAAGGTTTTACTTACCAATGTTATTAATGGAGATGCTGTAACTGGCCACCGTCATCGTCCATACATTTTGCCACCTCTTTGGATATCTATCACTCGCCATAGCTCACGTTTAGAAACGCTGGCAATTTCCTGGCGGATATTTTGCTTTAATTCCTCCAGGATATGTATGTATTGTACATTTTATGCTTCCCCAGAGATAGAATCGCAGATCACCTGGAAATCTTTCTGCAAATCGCACTTTCACTTGGCGAATTGACTGAGTTAACACATGGGAACCATAAATAAATACACGCTGTGCAGTAGAAAACAAATGCTGACCCATAATACACTTTGTGACTAAGTACAGGACAAAATAATAAAGCATGCTGTATATCAACCACATGATATCACTGTCATCTTTATACTGTGCTTCCAGAGCAGAGAAAAAGAAGTCAACCGCGTGACCTTGTGTACATCAGCTGCTGTTATCGTGTTTCCGTTTACGCAGTGGAAAAACACCGCGTAGCAGTTCTCATGTTTTTGGGTCTCTCTGTATATACATATATAAAAATGAATGTTTGTATGTTTGTCCTCCATGCGTTCCCAAACCGCTTGACCGATCACTTCGAAACTTGGCACGTATATCTGTTTTTTCATGGAAAAGGTTTGTACGCTATCCATTTTACCACACAACGTAACATTCACGTGGGTTTTCTCTACTTTATGTTCTTTTAAGTGGTAGATTCACATGTCCTTTCATACTCACCCTTAAACTCAAAATTCATACAATTTTCTGACTAAAATGGAAATGCCACATATTTCCTCTAATTACTTTTTCTGCGAAACATGATCACATTTCATTCTCTATTCACCCTTCAACATATAACTCATAGATTTTTCTGTGTTTGAAATACAAATGCAACACATATTCACACAGTTTTCTCTACGCACTTTTCTTTTATGAAACACTATCACATTTAATTCTCTACTCTCTCTTCTATGAACAGTTCATAGAATTTTCATTATGTTTGGAATTGAAATGCAGCGCATTACCTACATTCACACGTCTATCTTTACTCGCGTTCCTTCTACGAAACACATTCATATTTCTTTCTCTACTTCCTCTTCTACAAATAATTCATAGTTTCCTATATGATTGACATTAAGTGCAACGTCCTCTATTCACAGTTTTCTTCCTGTGGTATTTGGGGTTGTTCAACAGTGCTTTTGCATATTGTTTTCCCGATGTTTTTGTTTATTTATTTTGGAATCGTTATAGTTTTCAACATAAGTATAAATATTGTTGAAATAAACCGTAAAACCACGAGCAACACCGAGTATTTCAGCTAATACATTATAAATATACAATTGTGTGAATTGTCTATTCTTCTTGAAATTTAGCTTTAGCTAGTTTTATGAGATTTCAGGAATCAATATTGTTACTGTTGGAACAGGCATTGGTTGCTGTGATTTACGAAGCGCGATGGTGGCATTTTTTAATTAAGTGCTATTAATTAGTGGCCGGGTTGTTCAGTAGCCAGAAATAGAACGGGGACGTCGGTGAAGGAGAGCAGGTAGACTGGAGGAGGAAGGAAATAGAGGATGTGCACGTGGCTGTTGTGTTCACGTGCATGTTGCCATTCTGATAGTTCTATTATCGCTCTGTTCTTATAACCAAACTAAATGTAAATACTTGTAATTAATTAGCCAGCGATACTTGAAAAACCAAAGCACACCATAACGTACGTTACAGCTTGTGTACAACGCCATCACATTCGCTCACTACTGAAGCTAAGAAGCGCAATTGCACTGGTCAGCCCACTTGATAATAAAGAAGTGGGGGTCAGTGCTCCACCTACTGTATGAGTGATAAGCACAATGTCTTATGTTTGTGACTGTTTCAGAGTTCTGATGACATTCTCTAGTCCAACTGTTCTCTATCACTTGGACTTGTGTTTACAGGATTCTCCACTCGGAGGGCTGCCATTGGATTCCTTTGACTTTGAACTGGGTAGGCACTAATCGGATGTCAAGCTGATTGTTGGCCTGACTTGTTTACCACTGTTGTATGAACTTTACGATCATACTACCGTGCTCAGACAGTTTAGGACTGTTCAGTGTTTACGAATTCCAAGTTTTTGAGTATCAAAGATTATTGTGTGAATATCAAAGTGAACACCAACTATGGATAAGTGACTCAAAACAAAAAGATCTTACGACGAAGTTGACCAAGATCCTGAGCCACCAACGTCACAAAACGAAGTAGGCCTACACTTAAACCTGAATAAATTGTGCCAACCGAATGTAAAAGGAAACAAAAATTGGAAAACTGGCACAGACTAAATAAACTTAAAATTCGGTTTTACTTGGACCGGAAGTTCAGATGAGCGTACTCTACAATGACTGCCTTCGTACTGTAGTTGGTAGCGCGCATGCCTCTGTCGCGGAGCACACGGGTTCGATCCCCGGTACCAACATGGGGATTTTCTCCCCGCTGGGAGGTCTGGCAGGGGTGCACTCAGCCTCCTTAGGTCCCGGAGGGACCAATTGAGGAGCTACTTGATGGAGAAGTAGCGGCCCCAGGTCCAGAAGGCCACATAACTGGCCGGGAGGGCTCGCGGAGCTGACCACGTCCCACCCTCCAGTACTGCAGCCCACCAATGACGCTTGTAGTGGACAGAGGTGGGGGACGCAGCGGTTGGGCGGCAAACTTTGACCTTTCATGGGCTGTTGTCCTAGGGTTTACATTGTTTACTCTGAAAACCATTCCATGTAACCGTCTCTTTTGAAACCTCATTTTGAAAGCATACTTGAAAATTTAGTAAAGAAAGATTTACAGTTTGTAACGACTTTTAAAAGACTTTAAAAGTAGGAAAATGTCTATTAAACAATGTTCTGATACAGAACAAAAAGCTCCGAAAGCTTCTTATAAAGTTAGCTATCTGATTACCAAGTCGGAGAAAAACCATACCATTGGTGAAAACCTTATGTTCCCTACTGCAGTAGAAAAAATTTTAGAATTATTTATTTATTATTTATTTATTATTTGTTCGTTCGTTCGTTCGTCTGTCCGTCCGTACGTCGATCCCTCCCGCCCTCCCTCCCTCCCTCCCTCCCTCTCTCCCTCCCTCCCTCCCTCCATCCATCCATCCATCCATCCATCCATCCATCCATCCATCCATCAATCGATCCATTGATCCGTCCGTCCGTCCCTCCCTCCCTCCCTCCTTCCATCCATCCATCCATCAATCGATCCATCCATCGATCCATCCATCCATTCATCCATTCATCCATCCATCCGTCCATCCATCCATCCATCCATCCATCCATCCATCCATCCATCCATCCATCCATCCATCCATCCATCCATCCATCCATCGATCCATCCATCCATCGATCCATTTATTTAATTTAGTGTAGTATACAGATGACTGTAAAATATACAAAGAACCACAAATAATTTGTAAACCAATATCTTCTAAAACACTTAATTGCAATTCAAAACGTAGCAACACAATAACGTATGTTTTATAACGGTGGTTTGGACATGTTTAATGAAATCACACGTGAGCAAATTACAATTACTTTTTTACCTTGAGACAGCCCACTATGCACATTAATATGTATGAATCATATACCGGATGGAAGGAAACTTACTACGTTCCTCCTGATATGTACTTCATAGAAGCACTGCAAATAAAAAATGTCTAATGGCATTTTGTTCTTTGATCAGCCGAATTGTTCCAAATTGGATGCGTAATTCCACAAGAATGTACGAAGATAATAGTTTGTTTCTTGTAAGATGCTTAGAGTAACTTATTTCTGATATAGTTTCGGTAGTAATTATGGGACATCACACAGGGTTTCGAAATAAACACTTAAAGGAATTGAAGGAATATTTCGAGCAGCTTTTTCAGACTGAAGTAACTCGGCAACGTTGCGTTGAGGTTGGTCACGGATCTGAACCTGTTTCTGGATGTAAACATGTCGGTCGCTTGCAAACACGACGTAAGGTGGTGTAATATTTTGGGAGATAACGATTCTGATTCGCCTACACTCGCACAGTAGAAATGGAAGGGCAGATATGGTATTTGTTTACGCTCAAGAGACGCGCCGCTGCGGTGTTTGTTTATGTACTGTCATAGTGAAAGTGATACCCACACAATCTGCAGTGTTGTCAGCTTGTTTTCGACAGAACTAAAATATTTCGTAGGAAATGGTATGAGATAAAAACGCAAGACAAAATGTGTTCCAAATACCGAGATGTATCTACGGTTTAAATTAATGTAATGATTCCCTTCCACCCGGTAGAGTGAGTTGACTTCTCGGTAACGTAGGAGACTAGAATTCGGGAGGTTCTGAGTTCAATTGCTGTCAACCGCCCACTCTGACCTTGGTTTTCTCATGTTTTGCCTGATAGGTAACCAGGGCTGAGACGGTTTCTCTTCTACCAAGATTTCGTTTCCCTCATCCTTTCATTCCGCTTCCAGGTTTCGTGGCATGATGCGGTGCGGACAAATGGTACGGTTTCTCGCTCCAAATAAAGAATACTTCCCACTGGAAAGTGGACACTAGATAGCCACCTGATTCAAGCGTTTAGTACAAAGTCGGTTCTCTGTGCCAGAAACTTACCGATTTCTGTGCCTCTGTGGCCTGTCTGCCTACGGTGGACTATGGTTGCTTCACTTAATCTCTTCCTCCTGAGGGAGGGGGGGGGGGAGGTATCCGTAGTTGCTCTGAGTAGGTTGTTGTATACCCTATCCCCTATAAATTAATCATCCTAACGTAAATTACTAGAAGAAGCTACAATATACAAAAAACTAAAATATTGATGTTTAAAGTGATCATTGGTTTACACTGTTTGTTTTACATCGCACTATTCAACGATATCGTCTGTAGGTTAAGACTTTGCCTTTCAGAATACTTCATAGTATTTGCTGCGATATTTGGATAAAGGTATTGATTGTATGCTAATTCAGTATTAGCAGAAGGGTACAAAGGAGAAGCTTTTTATACTGTTCGGGTTCACATGGAACGACCCATAAACGATTTTGTGTCATGAATACGGTGTTGCGTCGCGTTAGAAAGTTGGTGTGCAGCAGAAGCCTTCTTCAGCAACCGGTACTGAGCTTTGGCTCTGCTCCAGCTATTGGCGTCTTCTGAAAAATGTGTTGACGATAAGAGGATGTCCCACCAATATCTCCAGGGATGAATTTGTAGCTCAAACTTCGGGTTTCTTTCCAACTAATGTGTTCACTCTTGCCAAAATCTGGATTATAGGAGAAGTGTGACACTGGGTTGCTAGAAAACTTCAGCATAAAGGTGATCGCAAATACAATGAAACCTAATTACGTGTCCCCAGGAATAAAATTCATTTTGTAGACTGACCCCACAGCGGAGACTGGAGAAAAATGTTGTGTGGTGGTTAGGTTCGATTCGCGGCTGGAGGGTGGATATTTTCTTAAGCCAGGATTATTCCCCAGTCTTCCTAGAGTCTGGAATGGGAGTGTTACACACCACGCAGACAGAGAGAGAGAGAGAGAGAGAGAGAGATAAATACGGTTGTACAGCTGCCACCGGGGACTTTCAACCGGGAATAACACAGGAACCCTGCCCTCTTCTCCATTGTGTATCCTAATCCGGCCGTTTTATGTCTCTTCTCACATTGCTCTCCCTCCCGAGGGGCTCTGTTAAGGGCACTGAAGATTTACTGAAGCTCAAAGTGCTAAGTCCTCTTCCGCACCTTGTCATACGCCACACGTCAATCGCTGTTCCCAGGCAAGCTTGGGCCTCTTCCTAAAAATATTATTATTATTATTATTATTATTATTATTATTATTATTATTATTATTATTATTATTATTATTATTATTATTATTATTATTATTATTATTATTATTATTATTATTAATCATCATCATGATAGGAGAGAGAGAGAGGTAATAAAATCTTAGTGATAGCAATAAAATTGCTGCCAATGGTTACCTTGGCAACATTGCTTCGCTTTTAAGTTTGGCAACACTGGAGCAGTGCCATCGGTAACGTCCTCCGTGGTCTAGGGGTAACTTGCTAACCTCCGGTTCCCGAGGATTCAGGATTCAACCCCTATTTTCGGGCACAAAAATCCTTAGTATGGCTTCCTTAAAGAGAGAGAAATTGTATAGACGATGGTCCTATAACCTCAAGCCTGATAAAGAAGCCTCTGAGTAAAATTAAGCAATCTTACACGCTCAGTATAAAATGGGACATGAGAAACACAGCAACTAAAATAATCCACAAATAAAACTCAAATTAATTTAATTTTAGTACGACCTGTTATTTAAATCTTCAGACATTCAGACAATCATTAGCGGTAGTTGTATTAACTCTCCGATCTATTACAGGTACTTGGAGTTTACTGGTTTGTGAAGCCCAGCTTGCACACAATGGGAAACAGTGCGGAAATATACACATCCGCTGCACAAAGAACTGTCCGAGTGATAAGCGAAGTATTGTGTAACAGGTGTACGTTCTGAAACAAGTCGACATGTCATATGTTTTAGCAGTATGCAAGCCATTAGCATCCTGCGAATAGCATGATGGATCTTCTCTCATGGGTACGTTGTCATATTGTTAATTAATTAGGAAATTCAATTGCCATTAACATGGGCTGCAATACTGCAGTTGTGCTTTTTGCTATTGAATACTCGGTAAATAACATTTGAAATGAGTTTAATGCATTTGTTTTGGAATTTACGAATCAGTGAACTCATTCCTCAAGTTTTTGTAATCTGAGTACATTAGAAGCAACAGGTCAAGGGTGCACGCAGGCGGGGGGAGGGATGTTCATCGCTCAAGCCCCTCCTAGCTATACAAAACCTTAATTTCGAAGCACTGTAGTTTCATTTTTGTTGTAATTACTGTAACCTAATTTCTTTTGGGGTGATACAAAGCTTTGATTTGTGAGTTTCTCTTAGTGGCTGGTATTTGGAAGAAAAATTGGAGCATTTAAAGCAGGCATGTCATTAAGTGTCTCTTAGAAGCCACTTCCCTTACTCAGCAGGCTACACAGTGCATTTCAAACTAGTAAACAGGATGGACGCTCAGGATGACTATGCGCATTTCATAAAAAATGAGATTATTTTTGTATTTCATATAATGAAAAACTCTTTTGTTTAATATGTGATTATTTATTACGCCATGTATCTCATTTTAATATTGGACACCATTTTAACAAAAAGCATAAATGAATATGGCAAGATTTTTATATTGGTATGCATATATGTTCTTAAAACATATAATAATTATTATTATTTTCTTAATATAATCATTATCATTACGCTATCATTACATTACATTATCATTATCATTGCACCCAAAATGTCCAAGTCGAGATTTCAACGGAAATATACGTTTTGAGGCTCCCTGAATCCACAAGAAAAGTATTTTTCGAAAAAGGTCTGTGAACAGCGTAACTCAAAACGAAAAGTCGTTTAAAAACCAAACTTTTTGGTTAAAATACCATATATTTAAGACATATGTGTAACAAACGAAGTGTATAATGAAGTCTTCATCGTCCAGACTAACTAAAAGAGATAAATAAAATCTATTGCACAAAAAAGCGTGCAATGGTTTATGTGAAATGACATAAATTTAGTTGTTCATTTCTGAGATATTCCATGTTATTGGAATGTAATAAAAATATAAATATTCTGCAATAGTTATACCTTTATTAATTGGGGAGCCTTAAGCGTTTTATTTGTTATTTTTATTGTGTTCATGCGAAGAACATGGATTTTTAAAACCATTACATGCCAACACGCTCTTTAAAATCTAACTATTGCGTCTGCCTGTTGTATCTACCCAAAGTATGTAAATGTGTAATTAAAGAATATCTGGTTTAACAAGAAATTAATATTGCACTTTTTAAAAATAGCTTATATGTGAATTAGAGGAAGTCATGTGAGTGAATTATTTCAGATGTGTTCCCTTTTTGCTACTAAATAGTCTTACATCAGGGGAAGACAACTTCGGGCCGTGTGACGTATTTAAGCGAAGAGCCAGCTTGTACAGTCTTGTGACGTCAGTCGAGAGCAGTGTATTGCTATAGCGGCGCTACTTGCACGAAACTGAATGAATATGAAAAATGTTATTTGGGCATGTTTAGGGAGAACCCTCTTCAACCTAGTCTGAGGTTTTTTATTTGTAAGAATGTTCCTTAAACCAGATTTCTGAGGTTCTATGCCCTTGTTGCACGGATATGTTTGGTTCTATGTATGTGTGCGAACAATTCTTTCTTTTATGAACTAAGTCAAAATCCCGAAGCATATTGCCAGATCACAATCTAACATGCAGTCTTCGGTTACAAATGTGCCGTACATTACGCCCAAACATTGACAAACTAGTTAAAGAAAAGCGAAACGGCAAATGTCGGAAATGTCTACCTAATAGTTCTGTATAGCTCTCCTCTAGCTCAGGAAAAATAGCTATAATTTCTGTTCTATTTGCGTTATATGACTGTTCACATAAACTAGAATATATATGGCATAAAGCCGAAATGTAATTATTTATAATCTGTGTCTATTCCGTAATTGAAATAGTCAGCATTAAAATTACGATGTACCGTATGCCATTTCCTCTTTCCCGCTGTGACGTCACACGTTCAACTGGCCATGGATGGGAGCATGCGAGCTCAGTGAACTGACGTCACAGCAGCGATACCTGTCTTCCCCTGTCTTACATTATAGAAGGAATGCTTAACTTAATGTACTGCCGAAAGTGTTTTGTTATAACAGTAGCGAGTGGGATATCGATGAAAATTCAATGTTTGTAATACCAGTAAGTGAGCATCAATAAGCACATAAAGTGAAAGTGATTATTATACCTGCCATCCATGTAATCTTTGTTTATTACTGATGGAGCCAAATGGTTTAATCAACAAAGTAAGCGTTATTCCTGAACATTTTTATGACAGTTTCCACATAGCTTATCCCCAGTCACATGCGGTTAGTTACGTGAAACTATACATATCTGTATAATTTGCTGCCCTGTTAACATTTGCTGTAAGTTGAATGAAATGGGCTTTCTCGGCAATTGTTAGTGTCCATAAACCAGTGCATCATAAGCCGGTTTAATGTTGTTTTAACATAGCTGCTTTTTCCGCTATTATAACACAATCCGTGCCTATTAGGTTAAAATATGAAATGCAGTGCTCCTTAATAGCGGATGGCTGACTTTAGTGTAAATTAATGCCACAGCTTAGCATGTTAAACGTTTAATTCCAGCCAACATAGAAAACATAGAATACATTGTTATTCTAATAGTCGTTAAAAATATACAAATACATACGCGGGCTCCCTTCACTGCGCGAGAGAAGCGAGAATTGTTGGGAAAATAGTCCGACAGAGGCCCTCTTAACCTCAAAATAGGCAGCAAACCACTTTTTTTTCACAAAAATAATGGGTACCTATTATTTTTCTAGCATTAATTGCACACGCACTTAAATTTTCAGGACATAGCTTGGCGTTTTATGCAATCGTTAATACATTTGAAACTTCAGGTTCGGTGTTAGACAATAAACAGCTTTAGCAGAAAATAAACTAGATGAAATTGATGCTAGTTTAGAGCGGTCGTCTCGAAAATCGCTAAACAAACTAGCTCAACAAACAAACGTGAACACAGTCGACATTGGGCTTCAGAAAAACTGTACTATTGCATGAGTTGAGGTAAGAAAAGTTCTATAACACAATAGCACTCATTTTTTTCAATGAAACAATAAAAGATGTACTGCCTGTTTGAAAGGTAAGCATTTTATTGCACTTCTGCCTGCACCATTTCCCCGGCAACTCTCGTTTCTCTCGAAGAGAGATCGGGAATGAGTTACCTAAATGGTCCTTTGTTTACTTACCTAGAGCAAATGTTGCATTTCATCCAAAAGTTCGATATGGAGACTTCACTGGAAATGCACGTTTTGATCTCCCTGAATCCAAAGAATACGTTTTGTCTATCTGTCGAGTGAGAGGGCGGGAGGGGATGCTTGGACTGCGGCGCGTCTCTGTGGCCCGTCTTCCTACGGCGCTGTGGCCCCTTCGGTTCCCTCACTTCATTCCTGACTCCTGGGAGGTGCTGGTGCACAATAGATCTGCCTAGGTCGAGGTGTGCTAGGTGTATCTTCCGTGCATGTACCATTTACCTTTACCAATCAAGTTTCACAAACTGCTAATAGACCTGCACTGTAGGTCTGTGGAATGGTGCAATGTAGGCACTCCATTCATTTATTCTCTTTTTGTAGAGTTGTTCTTGTGCTTAACTAGAATGAAAACGATACGCAGATCGCGATTTCTGACCGTTGTGCCCAACTCGTATGAACCCATGACTTCTCCCTTTGGCGCCGTCTCTAATATCTCGGTCTGCAATGAACCTGCTATCAGCTACTCCAGTGGTGAACTGCGAGATGTTTTTCTCAGGGTATATGTGGGGGTGTGTGAGCATAAACAGCGCCAGTTAAGTTGACTGATAAATTTAATGGAGGTAATAAAGATCTATTGGAGGTGAGCTGCCGATTGTTAGAGGATATAGAATTAACCTCTTTCTGAACCTTAGCTCGAGAAACTCTTAACTGATGAGTATTAAGTCTTCTAACTTCTGACGTAGCAATACCTTACGATTTAAAATAACTGGTTGTCATAATAATAATGATGATAATAATAATAGTAATGATGATGATAATAATAATAATGATGATGATGATAAGTAGTAATAATTGTAATAATAATAATAATAATAATAATAATAATAATAATAATAATAATAATAATAATAATAAATAGAAATAATAAGAAATAAAATAATAATAATAATAATAATAATAATAATAATAATAATAATAATAATAATAATAATAATAATAATAATAATAATAATAATAATAATAATAATAATAATAATAATAATAATAATAATAATAATAATAATAATAATAATAAGTAGTAGTAATGGTAATAATAATTGTAATAATAATACTAATAATAATAATAATAACAATAACAATAACAACAACAATAATAATAACAGTAATAATAATAATAATAATAATAATAATAATAATAATAATAATAATAATAATAATAATAATAATAATAATAATAATAATAATAAACAGCACTAATAATCATACTAATGAGAAGCGTAATTTGCCGTAGGCCGCTGAAAAGTTAAGCGAAAGGTTCCCTCGCAGCAACCGCCAACTCAGTGACGTCTTAAGCGTTTAGGTAGGTACTGCCGATAATTCATCGATCACAGTAACATTAACATTCGGAAATATTTTCTGCAATTATTTATCTACCTATCATTTGCTTATAACGTTATTTATCTTACCCGTCAATATTTTCGGTATCAGAACAAAAATTAAAAATTACACTAAATCAAAAGATATGCATGCCAATATCGCAAAAAGTAAAGTTTCTTCCATTAGTAAAATAATGATATTTTTCCTGTGTTACAGTTTGCCAGAATGACGATGATGGTCCACTCCTCCCGACTAAGAAAAGGGCTTCTAGCCTTGATTGTCTTGAGCGTTGGAATTATAACCATTCTGTACTGGGGAAGAATAGAAGGACTGCAGATGGCTTTCAAGTCCATGAAACCAAGGTGAGTAATTACAAGCACAAGTATATTGGCGTGGTAACTGAATTCCCTTAAAACTTTGGTAAACTTGTCAATGCAACAATTGTGTAAGTTTTCGTGGTGCGGGTTGTGGTAGAGGAGGATTAACTATTGAAACCACCGCCTCCTCCTCCTCCTCCTCCTCTTCCTCCTCTCTATAGCAGCGATGTCCAACCTAGGCTCGTATGTTATAATGGCATCACCTTGTCGCTCCACCCCACCTCTTTTGTTTTGTGCATGAAGCACTTCCCCTTCACTCATTCAGGTAACCAAACATTAAAGAGGTTTGTTTTGAGTCCCATGAATGGACTGTTCTATTTCATTTCGGACAACAGGAAACCTCGCATTTAGAGTAGTGGGGTTCAATTTTCTGTCATCTAAAGTAGGCATTAGGTTAATGTAATCTGCAAAATCCTATCTATGATTGTTCCTAATTTTAATTTGTTTTCCTCAGTTGTGACACTGCATTTTTCATTTCCGATTCTACCTCTCAAGTTGTTCCTAAGTTTTGCAGGATCGAAGACTTGCAGCTCAGAAACAATTCAACCTAAAATTCTTAAATAAAATTCAAAATGAAGCTAATATTTTCTACTTTGTGGGGATATGTGTTCGATATTTTTAGAACTACAATTTAATTTAATCATATTTCTTTTTTTTTTTTTTTTTTTTTTTTTTTTGCAAAAACTGTCATTTTAAATGCAATATAAATTATGCTATATCATTCAGTGTTTAATTTCAAAACAATATTAATTAACATTTTTATGGCATCTTCAACGGACAGATGTAGAAAAAATAAAAAGTAAACGAAGCAGCGACAAATCTCCTAGCTGCACCATATCACGTACCAGCCCATGAGGACGCTGTCATTCCACTGCTGTTTATTTTGCTGCACAACAAACAACTTATGTATTTTTTGTTTCATTATTTTTTCCACATTTCAAACAAGGAGTTCCATAAAGCTAAAAACTGAAATTAATGTGTGATAAAAACACATTTAAGGTTATATAAGTTTAATTTTTATGAAAAAAGTATTTATTCAAGGCAAAAAGGCAATTATACTTAATACATGAAGAAAAATATAAAAATTGTGTAATTACTGCTATATTATAGTTATGTACCACCATCAACAAGAAACATTCAGCTTCAAAATGGATCGTAGTTTACCGAAATACGATGTAAAGTTCTTGAGTTATACGGCTCAGAAGTTATCTCATTCGGAAAATAATGGAAATTTTACAGAATTTTAACTAAAAAGCTATAAAATTTAAGAATTAAGTTTCTCAAAATTATTTTCTTATACAGTGGTTGACACATTGTAGAAATTATTAATGATTTTAAAAAAATACGAGGTCAATTTTGTCATTTTTGTCCGATTTGAAATGGAAGAGTCCGGATACGTCATAGCTGGGCGAAAAACAGGTAGAGACAAAACCGCCTTCCCCTCTATCGTATAAGATTGAACATCACTGCTCTGTAGAGCCCTCCTATATAGTGTGTTGGTAGCGTGTCTGCCTCACAAGAGGTCTCGAGTTCGAATCTCGCTTAGAGCGAGTTACCCGGATAAGGCTTTTTTTCGAGCTCTATGGACCTCGGGCTCATTTGAGCATTGTTTCACCCATTTCATCATTCATCGTCCTATTTGACAGTACATTGGAGGACGTTAATATACAGGAAAAAAAGAAAAGAAGGAAAACTGCTCATAGCATCCGGTTAAGCTGAAGTGATAATCCTCGGTAAGGTTCAAGGTACAGCTATTCTCATCTTCCCTACTTCCCTAGCGTGAACTTCTTTGAAATACACAATGTGTGCATGTTCCTAAATAATTTGCTCCTCCTAATTCCTACTCACTTGGCTCCAAAATCCTGTCATTAGTTATTGTTTTTTTTTTTTTTTTTTTTTTTTTTTTTTTTTTTTTTTTTTTTTTTTTAACATTGGCATTTTGGCAGATTCAGTTAAACATCTGTAATATTCAGGTCAGTTGTTGGAGTCAACTTTAAAATAGTCACTATTGACAGTGGGGCTTTTAGGGAACAAAAGACGGGAGATGGTGTGTTATCTCCCTCTGTCCTCTGAACTTTGAAGATCCTCTGGAAGCTTGTCATGTAATCTATTCTTTAACACTTTACAATAATTGCTCATTACAGGTTTATTAGCTTTTGTTTATAAGTGACTAGATGACCCTGTGAAGATGACCGTATCGCCTAAAATCATTTAAAAACAGTGGGTAATGTGATGAATCCGATCGAGATGTCAACTGCGATTTTCCCAATGCCAATGTCCAACAGTTGATTAGAAAACATCTGCATTTCGATCTTGTGCAAAAATACTCGCACGTTAGTCACCATATATTAAAAGTAATCCGAAGTGGCAATTCCCATACAAAATTACCAGTTCCGTGAATATCTCGGTTTTCGTGCTGCAGGCATTTTACTGTGAGGAAGTAATGAACACATTCAACAGGCATTTGACCGAATCGAAGAAGGAACTCACTCGGAGTGTTTTTCCGAACGTAGCGTAAAACTTCAAAAACTGTAATTGGTTGAGCGAATGAGCCATATTGGCGGCGAAAACAAAGATGTCAATGACCTCAACGAGTCTATTCAAAAAGAACTGATACGATAGGAAGAATTTATAGAAGGAACAAACTCAGTGTATTTGCAACGATTCCTAAAGTTTAGCTTCATCAGAACTTTCTAAATAATGAACGCACAGAAGTATACTGTAAACGTTTTCGATAAGGGTATACATGTGAACTACGATATGCTAAACGAAACCTTTTTTGTCAGTATTATTATTATGCATATCTATGCAGAAGCATGCAAAGGCGGTTTTATCAAGTAATACAGACATGAATTTCCATAGCAGTACCTGCTACCTACTTATCTTTTTTAACATACTAATATACCCTGTCTTTTTGTACTATAAATTTGATTTCATAAGTTACTTTTTCTTGCATGCATTCTGATTCTTTTCAGGGCAGCTAAGTTCACAAAGAAAAATTAAGAATGCACAAGTTCCTTTACTAAGTTGTTGAAGAACATGAAACACCTTGTAACTTCAAAAACTTAATAACATTGTGAAGAAAATTATTTTGATCCTAAAGATGCTTGGGATCATCAAGGTTCTCAGAATAGCAGTGTAACAGTTCAAAAATATATGAAAATGAAATGAAAATATCCTAAAATACTCTTTTAGTTTCTTCCAAATTTGTAAGGTAGAATCGGAACTGAAACATTTAGTACTACAGCCGGGATTTGATTCTACCGTTCAAACATTACAGTAGTTTGAATTTAATTTTTAAGACTACATACATACATAAATGTCCCTTCTTTGTGATCTATATATCCTATCCTAAACCACTTGACCGATCACCGCGAGATTCGGCACGTATATGTATTATTCCAGGGAAAAGGTTTGTATGCTATCAGTTTTACTATACAACGTGATATTCACATCGTTTTCTCTATTCGCTTTTCTTTTACATAATAATTCACATATCCTTGCCTACGCGTCCTTTAACATACAACAATTAATTCAACTTTCTATGACTGAAATAGAAATGCCACATATTACATTCAGACGGTTTTCTCTATTCATTTTACGAAACACGATCGCATTTCTTTCTTTATTCACTCTTCAACATAGAATTCACACAATTTTCTATGATTGAAATATAAATGCAACACATATTCACACGGTTTTCTCTACTCACCTTTCTTTCACGAAAAAGTCATATATTCTTCCCTACTCACCCTTCAACATGCAATTCATTCAATTTTATCTATGACTGAAATACAAATGCCACATACTACGTTCATAGTTTACTCACATTTCTTTTACGAAACAGAATCACATTTCTTTCCCTACTCGCCATTCAACATACAATTCATACAATTTTCTGTAAGTGCAATAGAAATGCAACAAATTATATTCACAAGATTTTCTCTACACACTTTTCTTTTATGAAATACAATTACACCTCTTTCTCTGTTATCTCTTCTGCAAACAATTATACAATTTTTCATATATTTGAAATTTAAATGCAACGGATTACATTCACGCAGTTATCCTTACTCACTTTTCTTTCAGGAAAAATAATCGCATTTCTTTCTCTACTCCCTCTTACACAAAGAATTCATACAATTTTCAATATAATTGACATAGGAATGCAACGTCTTACATTCACACAGCTTTCTGTGCCTTTGCGTAGGGTTTCCTAGTGTTTTATTTACTTATTTTGGGTCCTTTGCAGTATACAATGTACGTTTAAAAGTTGTGGTTATACCACGTGCAACGCTGAGTATTTCAGCTACTATTTTATATAATATTAAATTCATAATTGGCCTGAATTTAATTTGTAGGACCCTCTACATACTCATAAATTGTCCCTCTTTTTAATATTTTATATAATATTAAATTCATGGCTGGCGTGACAATCAGCACGGCGCGAACTAATACAATGGCATGTCCCAGCGCTCAAGTCCAGGGGCATTTTTCAGAGCCCTTCCTAAATTAATTGCTGCCACACAGCACAGGAGTTTAGTCATCCATCCTGCAAGCTTTAATTTAGTGATGGTGCTTACTCTTCATGTCAGTGTCATCACAGAGTAAATTTTGTATTTATGAGGCAGCTGGCCTTTTCCCGGAGCACTTAATATAATAGTCTAGCCTCATTCAGGGGCCATTTATGCTGCTATAGCCTTTTCCATGCAGGATTCGTATTCCAACAAGAAAAAGAGATCTAAAGCCTAAAAATCTGACGTGTTGCACTCACACAACTTTCTCTACTCTTATACTAACCATTCTTACAGACATATTCCTCTATCTTCTTCATGTTATTTGAGGTACACATGTGCAGGAATGATCTTATTGCTGATTTTATTATAGATGCAAGGGAAATAAGGGGATACAGTAGGCTTTGAGTGAGTCAGATCTTTGAAATTTCTTCTCTTTGTATGGCCAAGGGATAAAAAAGGGACTAGCAACCTTCCATTTGAGCAACGTGTAAGTATTGTAAAACTCACACCAATAACAACGAATATATCCGAAATGGTTTATTCCACAAAAAAGATGCGTTTAGATGTAAATCGTGTGTTCTAATAAGATCTACACTTTCTATATAACAAGATTTGGTCTATTTCTTACGCTTATCGGTTATGCAAAAGTATACAGAGTAAACAGGAATACATAGGCTATACTCAGAAAATTCAAAATATGCACGTCTTTGCCATAAAAATATCTCAGACATATGGCATTTTAATCCTAATCTTTAGAGCCATTTTGGAGAAAATCAAAATTTAAAAAAATTTTCCATTTAAAGGGTAGTTTAGGGTGGAGGAATTTTCTTCAAAATTTTCGTGTCGCATCCTTGAACGACATTAAACTTAAACACCAAATTTGGTTTTTCATCAAGTTTATAATCAAAACATACACACTCTCACACCCCCGCGCTTTTTTTATTCTGGGGACCTCAAAACATTTTCGGTGAAATCTCGACATCGAAAGTTTGTACGTAGTACAGAAAGCAAAACTGAGCTCTTGGTATAGACCAGCGATGTCTAATAGGGGAGGTTGGATTTACCTCCTTCCACTTTATGCGAACTGTGCCGTTATTTTAATGCACAGACGTGCATTGTGTTGAAGTGGCGGTTTCGTTATATGTACGTTGCGTTTTATTTACGAAGGCACTTTCAAATCTTATGCGATAAATATTTGTTCATTAGTGACTTCTTTTGGTATTGCTTACGTTTAAGAAGTTTATCAGTATTTGTCGAGAAAGTCGAAATGCATAGCCATAGAAGCCACACCAAGTGATCTTCGCGTAATGAATTGGGATGCAGACTTTTAATATAGTTCAATTTGGAGGAACTAGGTTCACAAATATACCAGGTGGCCTACTACAGCCGGCCCCGCCGAAAGTAGATAACCCTTCGTGCGTTAAACAAGTTGCCGAACTCCACGGCGCAAGACAGGACAGTGGCGTTTCTGCCTTTCAGGAGTGTGCAGCGAGAGGCAGTTGGAATAGCGTGTGGTAATATACAGAATAACAGTAGAAACAGCCAAAAAGGTGTCACTTTACTTACAACATCTTAATTTTCCAGGGAGTAAATTCACTCCTGTATACGGTGCTGTTATCTAACATTTCAATTGCAGATTTTAAAGTGCAAGCATGAGGGTACCTAATGCTTCGTTGGCATTTCTACGTTTCTTATCTATGTTATTGTAGTATCTTATTATTGTTGTTGTTATTATTATTATTATTATTATTATTATTATTATTATTATTATTATTATTATTATTATTATTATTATTATTATTATTATTATTATTATTATTATTATTATTATTATTATTATTATTATTATTATTATTATTATTATTATTATTATTATTATTATTATTATTATTATTATTATTATTATTATTATTATTATTATTATTATTATTATTATTATTAATGTTCCATTTAACAGCGAAGCTCATACCATCGGCTTTTAACCTCTTGGAGGAATTGCAATGGTGTTCACTCGCTAAACGGTGGTATTGTTTTCTATTACTTTGATTTTTCATTTTCTTTTCTTTTTTTAACTTATTACATTAAATTCACATACACACACTCACATTTATACTTCTAGACTTAACTGAGGGTTGGGAATAGTACTAGCGGATGGAAAATTGCTACCCTTCTAACCGGGATTCAAACCCGGGACTCCTTGCAGAGCAAGTAGGTGCTCTACCGACTGAGTTACGGTGCCAGCCAATTATTAAGTTGTTCTGGTCAAATGGGTCGTATTTTACAATATCTCAAGATGCTAACTAGCTCCTTACGAAAAGAACCGTTGAATGCTTTCCCAAGTATTCAGGAATAAAGCACAAATTTGAAGAACTGCCAATAAGACCTCGCGGATGTAGTAATTTAAAAAAATAAACCAGCCATAAAGACAAACATCTCAAATTTAAGGCTAAGCAGGATGTTAACAATACGGTTGGGCACTGTACAACGCGTCGTTTACCTAGGCTAAGTTATTTCGTCAGCTTGTGAACATTGAGCATGGATCGCTGCTAGCTGAATCGGTCGTTTATTCTTATGAAAAATATATTTATTGAAATCACAGCAGTTGTTACAGTGTAATACAGCGCTGTTATACATAAGAAGTTTTTCTATAGGCTAATGGTTGGAAAGTGCTTCCAGAAGATAGTGTAGTTATCCAGCGTTAGTTAAAACGTCGGCCAGAGCGTTCTTACGTTCGTTAAACAATTGTTTGATCATATAAAGCACAGTTCGTAAGTGAATGGTTTTGTTTATGTTTTCTTTGTATAGTAACATTTGGTCTATCTCTTACGGTAAAGGTCATCAAGAATAAAAGGACTACATAGGGTATAGCTAGAAAATTCAAAATATACACAAGTATTTTGAACAAAATCATTGGAGCCATTTATGAGAAAATCAAAATTTTCGAGAAATTGTCCACGTAAAGGGTAATTTAGAAGTAATTTTCTTAAAATTATACGTGTCGCGTCCCTGAAAATTGTTAAAGAGGAATACAAACTTTGGTTTCTAACCGACTTTTCGTTTTTGAGTTATGGTGTTCACAGAGGTACACACACGCGCGCGGGCGCGCAGCTTTTTTTTAAAACGACTTTTTTAGATTCAGAAGGCCTCAAAACGTATATTTCCGGTAAAATCTCGACATCGAAATTTTGGGTCGGATGCAATATTGCTTTCTATACGTAGTAGAGGAAGCGAAAATAAACGACAAGAGGCTCTCTGAAGGTTCTCTTTCTCTTACTCATGGCGCCCAGGTGCGTGTGTTTGTGTGATACTTGTCACGGGATGTACACTATAGCACAGCTCACAGCAAATAGAACTCTCCAGTTCGCTTGTGTGTTTTTGAACTGCAACTTTGACCATCGATAGTAGGTGTGGTCCGTGTAAATGTGAACCACTTTAATGGGCCGTAACTTTTGAATCAACAATAGGACAGACGTGCAAAGTTGGGAGGACATGATACACAATTGGGAGATTACATTGTTTATTGTTCTTCAGAGAAAATCCGGGAAGTGTCCTCTTCCTCTACCGGCATCCATAAATATCTGCACTCGTTTTAACATATTCTCTGATGTTCTAGGAAGAGTATCCTCCTTGGTAATGTCGCTTATTTCGTTAATAATGGATTCACGGAGTGCTGTAAGGTATATTCTTATACACTGTATTTTTAACATTTAACTGGGGAGGTCAGCATTCATAACATAACTAGGGAGATGGGGTGCTCACAGCATTCTAAATAAATATGATATTGAGATTAAGAATTTTTTTTAAATTGTTTATTATACATTAGGTATTGTCTTTAATCTTTTATTAAATCAATTAAGTTCAACTTTAGTCACTAAGTTAGCCCAATAATTATCCTAATTGATAAATCAACAACATGTGTATAATGACTTCAAATATTGTTGTAGACACTATTTCTCAAATTAATAAAATAAAAACGCTTTCACCATTTTAAAATAATAGAGAAATGTTAACAAAGGAACGGGTATATTTATATCACTTAAAACAATCCTGTCATAACTCTGGTGGAAAAAGTACATTTTAACACTGATCATTTTCATCATCACTACTAAGCAGGCACGCCAGCGATTAAAACTTATGGTGTACGTTGTTGCGTATCTTTAGAAAACACAAGCAGTGGTTTCGCAACAATGTGCATCCACTTGAACTAGCTTAACAAGCCGCTGAAAAGTGTAACCAATGTGATTTCCTAAATACCAGTCAAGTTTTACATATGGGATGTTGCGAACATCACACATCCCCAATTAAAGTTTAACATACCCCCATAATAAAAAGTTCGACAAGGTTAGGTCTGGAATCGGGGTTGGCCACAGGCCTTTCAACATTATTTGATTATCAAAGAAAGTGGTTATAAGCTCCAAGGAGGAGTTATAGATATATGACACATTGTTCCATCTTGCTGGAGCTAACCTTCAGTCAATTCGATATCATACAGCTACTCCAGAAAAGTACTGATGATGCCCTTGTAAATTGCAGTGTCTACAGTCATATCAAAGAAAATGGGCCAATAATCCTTCAAGCTACTGCGCACGGTACTCCAAACTTTTCATCATGCAGTGGTGTTTAATGGGTAGCAGCCCAGTATCTGCTCTTTTATGTGCATGTAGCCTGACAGATGAAACCATGCCTCATCTGTAAACCACGTTATGTAGAGAATATGAGGACAAGGTAACAATGCTTGTAATTACTACCAAAATCAACAAAATAGGCAACAATGGGCAATAGTACTGAATCTCCCAGAGCCACTGAACTCATTAAAACAAATTTCACATTTCTACGAGCTTTCAGAGGGAAATTATAGTCCATTAAATAGTTCAAGTTTGTGTGGATCGTATTATAGTATTCGGTAATGTAATTATAGGTTACCTACGGAACACCTGGTCAGAGTAGTACTGTATGTAGCGACAGAGGAGCTCTGGACTGTGTGTGTGCGTGCGTGTATGTGTGTGCGTGTGTGTGTGTGTGTGTGTGTGTGTGTGTGTGTGTGTGTGTGTGTGTGCTGAAAACGGAGGAGGGACACCTTGCCCAGTGCGATCCCGATATGGATCTATTGCGGGCTACCATCCCTCCAGGGGAAAGGATGAGGCGAAGTGAGACCGGAAGCACGGACGAGAACGGAGCCTGATTTAGCCCCCAGAGACGCACAGCACTCCTTAGCAGTTCCAGATATTGACACCTGGCGCCCGAAGCATACCCGCCACTCAGAAACAGGGGGACGAAGCGACCCTTGCGGCCCAAGCGGCAACTTCCTAGACAACCAGGGAAGTATGCTTCCAATAAGCATACAACTGTGCCATCTGCCCGCCAAAGCCCGAACCAACCGCTCTACGAACCGCACCTGGAAAGATGAGAGAAATGAATGAAAGGAAATGAGAAAAGAAGAGAAAGGAAGACGATGAAAGCACCCCAGAATTCGCCTAGGTAACATGGGGAAACCATGTCAGAGTGCGCGGCCACGGGGATCAAACCCGCGACCTCCCGAATGCGGGCCACAGACACCGCCTGAGCCATCCGGCTCGGTTTGGGACTGTGAAGTAACAGGTTGTAATTCTATGGGTTTGTAGATTATGAAAATGAATTAAGAAGTTCAAGGAAATGCTTTTGAATAAAGCAAACCTTACTAATTACATTCTGAAGATATTGAAGACAACACATTTCATACAAAATTCAACTATCATCATATCAAAGAGAAAGCGATCGCGGATGACATTCCGATAAATGAATGATAATCGGACCTGGACAATGACAGTTTCCAATATACGAACTCACGTAGTTATAATTGATAACTGCTGTATTGTTTACGTTAACTAAGAACTGATTTTCAGATCAAGGTATACTCTTTTTATTGTAGAGGAGGTTCATAATGAAATAGGGGACCAATAATTGTGTTTAGGAATACAAGGACGACATATTGGATTGTGAGGATAACGTTTATACGTTTGACAGCATATCTAGGTACTTTAGACACTTCTACTTTTTACCAAAAAGATTTCTTTAACAAGAACGAATTATGTAAAATGTTTTGAATTTGATTTATACCTATGCTCATTGTCGGACGAATAAGTTCATAAGATGTCCGTGATCTTCAAGTGTTGCTTACAGCGAAAGTATTTTCACTACTAACAGCAGTTCCTGGTGTCCTTCAGGAAATTCATGACTAAAGAAGAAAAACCTATCTCTTTTGAATTCGCTGTACTAGTTATAAATTGTTGCCTTAGGTGGGGTTCCTTCGCCGAATGCATTTCTAAGCCGATCTTTACATTGTTTAGATGTTATTGACATTTTAAAATCGTAAAAAATATCATAGCCCAGAAATGTTCTGCAGTTAAATTGGTCTTTTGGTGAACATGGAGTTTTTAAATGATATAATTAACAAACTGTTAGAGGAAATCGAACAAACTACGTGGCAGTCAACTCCAAAAACAGAAAGTGACTGACAAATAGAAACAATTTTATTTGTTTTTAGAAACATGGCAATCCAAGATAGGCTAGTCTCGTCCTGGTATTTGTTGATAAAAATTTACATGCATTGCATATGCATTACCTCTGTTACACAATATATTTTATTCGCACCGTTATGAAAGTTAAATTTTGATATTCTCTTGTGCCACAAACCCACGCATACACCCACGTGCAAACCCACACACTCACCCACACACACACCCACAAACACAATCCATTGCTGTGCGCTAGTCTAGCAAAAACACGAAAATGGCTCGACCAATTTGAATAATTTCTTCTTTTTTTTCCGCATCAATGCTGGGATGGTTTTGAAAAAAAAAGAACAGTAGGAAAAACCCAAAGGTACAGCCAAAAATCGAAAAAAAAAAATGAAATAGTAACTTCGCATGGGAATTGCCACTTCGGATTACTTTTAATATATGGCTTCTGTGGCCGACTTATGGTTTGACAGCTGCATCTATTATATTTAAATTATTGCTATTGTTTTTTTATTTTGTATTTATTTTTTAAGTGTTAGTGCATTTTGGGTGTAGATTTGACTAAATCGAATTTCATGAAAAACGGGAAATAGAGAATGTCTATAAGTTAAAACTTGGACATTGCTATACTCAAGTGTCTTTTTACATATTTCAACGTATATTGCATATTTTCCGCAATCTTACATAAAAGCAAAAGTCTGTAATGTATTTTTTTATGATTTCTTATATTTTTTTTTTCGTTGTTTAGAAATACAAATAATTAATAAGTAAAATTAATATTAAATATTACTGACATACAGTTGAAACGGTTTAAACATTCATTTGATATATCAACAAGAGCAAAATCCAATTTAAACTGTGCATGTGTGGAAGTGCTATAGCCTCCCAAGGACATATCCCATAGTTTTATTCAAGTGTTCCTGTAACATATTGAGGTATCGAATGATAATTAACTTTTTCCATACAAGAGGACATTATTATCCGACAGAAGAACTTCGTTTTCACCAGAAAATGTTACGTATCTTACTGTGTACTGAACCAGTAAATAACATTACATCTGTGTTCTGTACTCATTTTTAATCCGTTCAATTATCGTTTATAAAGACTTTTTTGTTTTATTCATGTAAATTAACCTACGTGTTAGTGTGTCTGCCTCACATCCAAGAGGTCCCGAGTTCGAATCTCGATTAGGATAAATTATCCAGTTAAGGTTGTTTATTTGTTTGTTTTCATTAATAGGTTTTCCCTTACTATCCCAAGAACACAAATGTCAGGTAAGTATAAGCTCTATGAACCTCGGACTCATTTGAGCACCATTTCGCTAATTTCATTCGTTCATCGTCCGAACTGATCTGATACTACGTAGTAGGATGCTAATATAAATAAACCTACATGTTTTAGGGAAAATATTTGAAATGTTCACAAAATACTACCTATGGAAAATACAAAATTAAAATCTGTGATTATGGTTAGCTAATTTACAAATAAACAATAATTTAAAATAATGACTGTGAGGTACAATACATAAATATAGTGATACAAGAAGCTTGCGATGACTGAAGTTCGCACCTTAAATGTAATTTTAAATTGCACATTTATAACTACATATTATTATTTGTTTTATATAAGAATTTCATTATTTATTACTTATTTTATATTTATTTATATATTTCTCAGTTTCTTACTACATAAAATCCGGACCTATCTAATCTTATTGTGAGAAGGGTGGGAATTTTTCCATCCGCCATACTCACTGGATGACCAGGTGAAAGGTCTTTACCTACATTGAACAGGATTATTTCATTTTATTGGATGCTTAAGTTAAAAAATACAATGTATTACACATGATACTCCCTAATCTTGTACATACTATTCTTACAAACGTTTATTACTCTGTTTCACGTTAATCCAGACCAGAAATTATTTTTTAGCTAATTTTCTTGTAAAGACAAGAAGAATATGAGAAAACAGACTTTAATGATAGTCAATTTTAAGAGCTAGTTGCTATGTGATTGCTTTGAAATTCCATTAAGTTTGCATGGCCAAGAGGTAAAATGACGAATAACAATTTCCCATTTTAGAAAAGTATAAGTATTGGAAAATTCAAACAAATGTTACGAAATATCTCGAAAATGGTTCACCCCACAAGAAAGTATTCGACCCAAATGTTATATTTTAAGGGGTTATACATGTTTTGTGCAGTAAGATTTTGTTTCTCTTACCAGTTTACGGAAGTAAATAATCTATAATGAAGAAAACTTCTGAACGCATTCCCAGAAAGCTCAAGATATAATTTTCATTTGAGATGAAAATATCTTAAACGTATGGTATTTTATTCATTAGGGCCATTTTAGAGCCATTTTGATAAAATAAAAATTTTTTAAAAATATTCCATCTCCGGGGTGGGAGATTTTCTTGAAAAAGATAGAAAGAAAGAAAAATAGCAAGGATTTGCAGTTGAGGAAAATGTAAGAATATGAAAATTCAAACAAGTAACAAAGAATATCTCGGAAACGCCACAATTTTTATATAAATTGTATGTTTTAAGGACATGTAAATTTATTGTGCAATAACATTTTTCCATCTCTTATGGTTTATAAATTATACAAATATCTTTCAAAATGAAGAGACTTCACAGGCTAATTTGGGGAGGAAAACAATACTTGCTCTACTTACAATAAGAACTAGAGATAGACAAAGAGCTATTTCGAAAATTATATTTAAATGATTGTTTTGGTAGCATTAAAATAATCCTGCAGTAGCATAAGTCTGCAAAATGAGCTACGGTTTTTCTCGAATATATTTCCGTTCCTACCGGCGTGCCCAAGTCGGTGAAAATAATAGGAGACAATTTTTTAAGGACCGAAGAAACATTTCGTTTAATCACTACACAAAATATGATTATGTAAAAAGGTACACTCATTAAATTATATTTTACTAGTGAAACTTTTTTAGTTTTTTCATGTCAAAGTTCCATGGAAGTACAATTAGATTCCAGTCCTTTACTTTTCTGGGTCTCATCAGTTTGTAAATCCATGAATGACCGATTATGATTTTGCTTCATCTTCTGCAAGAAAACACATCTGCACACTCCCCTCTATATCTGCAGTCCACCGCCAGCCATCTAGGGAAGCGCTCGACACGTGGCGAACATCGATTTCGTTAGTTATTTGAGGGACATCTTCCATTTAAAACGCCCTTTATCACAGTCTGATTAACATTGCTAGTTACAGTATGCTCTCATTACTTGAAAACTTCTGTTAACTAATTTCCCGGATGAAATGTATATTGCTGAGCTTTCTTAGTTTAATTATAAGTTAATAATGCTGAAAATTTTAGTAATTTACCAATTATCCAAATCTAATCCAGAGTAAACAGGTCTACATGGGCTATAGACAGAAAATTCAAAATATACATTTCATTTTTCATAAAAAATATCTTAAAAATACAGCATTTTAATCAAAATCGTTAGTTATTTTCGAGAAAATGAAAATTTTGGTAAAATTTTCCAAGTAAAAGGGTAGCCTGGAATAAGATTTTCCTCAACATTTTTGTGTCGTATCCTTGTAAGGTGCTGAAATCACATACAAATTTGGTATTTAATCGACTATTTGTTTTTGGTTTATGCTGTTCAAAGATACACATACTCACACACATACACACAGATCTTTTTTTTAAAATGCTTTATTTGGTTTCAGGAAACCTCAAAACATGTATTTCCGATAAAATCGCGGTATCTAATTTTTGGGGGAATACAATACCTAACTCCCCTACCTACTATTACACCTAGAAGTGAAAATATTAATAACTTTTTCGGGATATTTTAATCCTGTTAGTTTTAGCTGGTGTTTAATATACTTTGAGATATTCCAAAGATTTAATTTCATTATGGCTCTTATTCTCGTAGTTTCTGTATTTTTTACATAGATTTCCTACTCCACAGGAAAAAAATTTCTGATGTATGCAACTCATATGGTGTCTTCTACTCATTCTTCTAATGATGTTCTTATATTTTATCCTTCTGTGTATCTGCTTCTTATTGATGGAGATAAACTTCCATTACTCATTTATAGATTTCGTTTTAAGAAGAACAGAGTTGACTAAAGGATAATCAGATTTTTAAAAAAAGGATTATTATGTGATGGTTTTGAAACTCCATTCTTTTTGCCTTACCACAGTAAAAAATTATTTAAAAGCTCAACTCAAAAACAAATAATATCTCGAAGATGGTCAAAATCGCAACATCTTTTTATGTCAAACTGTGCACTTTAACGAGAGTTACGTTTATTTAGTAAGATTTTTGTCTGCCTCTTACAGTATACCAGTCATAGAAAAGTCACTCAGCATAAAGTGAACTCCACAGACTATTACCCAAAAACTCAATGTGTGTGTAAACATTTTATTTGTTTTATACATATTTTAAATATATAGAATTTCAATAAAAATAGTTGAAACCGTTTTTGAAAAAATAAAAAGGAATTTGATACGTCTCCTATTTAAAGGGTAGTTTGGCTGAGAGTTTTCTTGAAAATCTGATCGCGTCTTTGAAAGATGCTTTTATTTAACTTTATTATACTGTATTATAGTTGGAGCCTATTGCAGAAATATTGTGTAAAAGCATACAGAAAGCATGTCATGAATAGAACCCGGGTTTTTAGGCCTTATAAGACTTTGAAATATTTATTTTTTATGTGCTAATGATTCTAAAAAATGTCCTAAAAGCTTAAAAATATTTTCAAAAAAAGATAGAACAAAATATCAAAACAGTGAATATAGAAACTCACCAACTTGCAGCTAAATATTAGATTTAAACTTCTCGTTGGAGTTGCAGTGCACAGTAAATGTCATCTCCAGATTGCACATCACATAGCCTTGCGTATTATTCTTGAGGAAAAGGGACGTTCAACATCACACGATGTCAACCTGTCATTCTTGAAGAGGGGGTATCACTAACAGACACTTTTTGAAGTTCACGGATGTGTTCGCCGCTTTACTGAGGGTTTGGTAACCACTGTTTTCTCAAACAATGCCTGAATTTTTCTTTTACAACTTCTGCTTTTGAAATTCATATACTGTAAAGGTGTTTTTAACAAAGTGTACTTCCCTAACTGAATTACCTAATAAGCCAACAGAGTTTTGACTTTGTCTATTAAATGAATAAAGAAATAAAAATTGGAAAATGTGAAGGCTAACTCACACTTTAAATTACCGTCACGTATTAAATCCTGGATAACCTCAATTGTAGAAGCACCTTCTATGCCCATTTTATTTACTATTGTTGCAAATGCTTCAAAATGATTTGTGTAGTATACCACCACGTACTCCAGCATGTGACTACCGGTATAGGAAGCAATGGAAGATTGGAATTAATATTTTTGAAAACATCGACCCGTGAAGAGGATTCTACGAACACTTTCTTCACTTTGGAGACTAGCTTGTCCACATTAGGACAAAAGGTTCGAATTGCTTGGCACATCCTATGCAGAACGTGAACGATACAAGTTACGTGATTCCCTCTCCGAAAACTTACTAGACCTTGGCCAGCTTTCTTTATATGCTGCGAATTCCTTAAGTTGAAGCAATATATTGGTATATTATACACCACTTGGTCACAAGGTTTTTAAAGCTATTACTACATGATTTGCAATTAGCATTTGTTTTCAGGCTATCAAGGCTTTCTGAACACACCTGCGTGTGCATTTCTCACTTTTCTATCACTGGCAATGATAGTTTCATCAATGGCGACCCAGATTTTTTTCATTTTCCCTAATGACTTATGTGAGTTAATGTTTTTACACAGCAATTTGGAAGATAATTTTTCCGTAGCGTCAACTCATCAGGAGGATTTATATTTCTATATTTAGTAAGAAACAATCTGAGTTCGGGAATTTTCACCTTATAAATGGGAATGTAAGCTGAAATAAACACTTCACAAAAATATGAATAAAATGTTGAATGTTTTGGTATGCCAGAAGAAGAGGGTGGTATCGATTCTCCTGTAAGAAATTGCCCAGACGAAGCACATGACGCAGCTGCTACGTGCTTAATCCCTGACAAATGTTGTACTACCTGGGAAAATTAATCTCAACTATCAGATTTCGCACAAGACCGCCAATATAGTATTTCCCATCGGTGGTAAGTGTTTTAAACTCTAGTAAGTACTGATGCTAACGTTCACGTGCAATGGATTTCACTTTTAGCATTTTAATTTACACTGTTAATTAACACGACCACCTGCTCAACAGGGTACAATCAACAGTTCAGTATATTACGTCTTTGCTTAGTGAGGTTTAATAAATATGTACGATGTAGTTTCCCGACTTGCACATACAACTGGATCAGCAAATATCAAATGGCATGACGAATGAATTCTTATGACTCTTTTATGTTACGCGATAACGTTTTATGCGGCCAATAGAATGACGAAAGCGCTAAAATAAATGTACTTGTAGAGAAATTATAGAAAATATTTATACAATACCTGAAAAGTACTAAAATATGTATGTAATTATGTGAAAAATGTATCAAATATTTATTCACATATTCTTTTTCACAAAATAAGTATTTTTATTTGAAATAAAATTGTTCAGAGACACCTCTTGGGCACAGATCGAAATATTGAACCATATGTTAGGTACATACATATTAAGGGAGAAGAAAACACGTATTTACATATAAATCCTGGCCCTAGCCATGAGGTTACAATCCGTAACTATCCATAAATAAATTTAAATTAACATTCTCCAAATGGTCAGTATGGAGTTTCCTTTTAAATTCCTGACGTTTCTCCTGAGCCGGCAGATCTTGAGGAACCTGATGTAGCAGGGTGTTGGGGTGGTTGATGAAGGTTTTGTGAAGACGAGTGTAACAGGAACAGCGTTGCAAAAGTTATATTTCACTTTTGCGTGTATTCGACTTAAGTGCGGTAAGCTGCGAGGAAACAAGAAGCGAAATATGTTTAATATGTTTAATTCTATCCATACCAAAGAAATCAGCATATTCTTTGCTGCACGTATTTAAACAGGTGATATTGATTTTTGTGGTAGCGTTAAGCGTTTATGAAACATGCTTAAACAATTATTTAAACAAACATAACGCTATACTGTATTCATTATTTTCATTATTAGGATACATTATTTTGGATGTAAATGTAAGATATTTGACACAGATCAGTGTTAAGCGCAAAATAGACAGCTTCCAGACGTTGGCGCATTCAGTTATATGACACATATTTAATCAAATTTAAAATACTCGTAATATAGAGAAATATACAAATTGCTTTAAGCATTACTGTAATTAATAAAAGTAACAATAACAATCATAATAATAACGCTATGACTATTTCCCGTAAAGAAAAGACATTTACTCTTTAATAAAATTTGGGTATACTCCGTAATTTATATGTCCGCTGACATGAATCACACAATATTTAGGCAAAATATATGAAACCTCTACACATCTGACTTTTCGGTAACCAAAATAATATTTAAGTTAGTGATTGAAAATATCGAAACAAAAGTTGTCGTACATCAGTTTAAAATAGTTAATGAACTAAATTGATTCTTATTTTAAACTTCTCTGCTCTGAAGTTATACATACACTACGTGAAAGTAATTCTAATTGCAGTTTTCTGTTGCAGTCGTAATTAGATAAACCGGTTCAGACTTCAAGGGTGATAGGCAAGAAATCTACCGCAACCTACTGAGGTTGATGCGCCATAGTTTTGTGACTCATGCCCTTTTGCAATTTGCAGTGCGTTTATTACTTGTGTTACTCTAACTTTCATTTTCCTTTGAAGTTCTACTTTCCGGCTGCTTCCGACACGCCAAACAATGTTTTCGATATCAAAATTTCATATCAAATACACGATTTCATGCCCGGTGGATAAAACCAATTTGGAAAATTTCCAGCGCGCATACGTGTGCCTCCATGAATAGCTTAAATAAAATTCCTGAAATCGCGTCAATACATTTACACGGGTTAAACATGTCAGACGGAGATGTATATAAAATCCCATGAACACAAAATATCCTTTACATGGAAACATTTGCATTACTCCTTACTGCCAAGTGTCTTTAGTACTTTTTATCTAAATGGCACATTTTGTTATTTTGGCATAACACCATAAAGCCTTTAAATGTGAGCTTTAAACTTCCATGTATTTGTACCTAGAAACATACAGGTAATTATAAAAATGTGCAGTTATATGCAGATCTTTGAAATACACAATTTGTATGAATTAAGATTTACCTGGCACTTGTGGCTTCGGAAATATTCGTTAATTGATATTCAAGATGTTTAATGCTGAAGACTCGATTGGTTAACGTTATAAACATTTTAAACTGCTAAAGTTCTTCACGTGAGTTAATGGCAAAGAAAGGCAATATTTAAGAGAGCAGTTGAATATCGTTTGAGCACTTTGCACGGAATCCAAGAAAATAACAATATAACTGAACTATATCTTATTTTGAAACATTTATAGCAAAACATTAATTCCCATTAAGGAAAATGAATGATAGAATTCTTTTTAAACTAGTACTGCAATATAAAATAAGAGATAGATTTATGGAATTTGTAATGGGTAGAATAAGTTGTGAATGTTGCATATAAAGCTTTAAGTAATCTTATATACGAGTAATATGCCACTGTGGCACTGCTCCAGAAGATAATACTGTTCCGTCACACTCTTAGCTCCCATGGTCTAGGTAGGAGTGCATTAATTAATAGTATATATTCCTTTTTGCTTTATCTGTTACCTAACTATAGTAGGTAAACGCAAGTATTTTAGTCCACGCAAAAATTCTGCCGAGATTTCACTGCAAATTCGCCACGCAAAAATTCTGCCGAGATTTCACTGCAAATTCGCGCTTTGAAGTTCCCTGAATTAAAAAAAAAAAAAAGCATTTTTAGATAAAAACTAAAAAAAACTAAACCCCAAGCGCAACAGCCCATGAAGGACCAAGGCTTAGGTCTGTGAAAGTGTGTGTGTGTTTTTGTTTGTTTGTGTGTGTGTGTGTGTGTGTGTGTGTGTGTGTGTGTGTGTGTGTGTGTGTGTGTGTGTGTGTGTGTGTGTGTGTGTGTGTGAACAATATAAATGAAAGACCATATATTGGTTAAATATAAAATATTATACGCGCGTGCACACACCCACACACACAGACACACAAACACACATACACACACAAGCGTGCGTGCACACGCACAATTTTTTTTCTAAAGTTGCTTTTTTACCAGCGGGCTCAGAAACACATTTTGAATGAAATCTTGATATCGAATTTTTGAATGGAATAGGATCCTTCATCTAACTATACGTGCTAGAGCAAGTCTGGCGAACATTACTCCAAAGGCGTGAAGAGAGGAGTCGCTCCTTGCTTAAATGCAGTAGCACGCGTTAGGTAGAACCGTTTTTTTACTTTTGTTTTTCCCCAGTGATCGTCACGAAGGCAGGGGAAGTTGGGGGATATCTTCACACCGGGTGAGCGCTGTTTATCAGGCCTGGCTAGAGAAATTAAAAGCAACATTTCTCCGACGTTAGGCAAAAGCAGTAAATGTCTGCTAGCATTTCCTCTTTAATTTCGGGCATTTTAATAACGTTGCTGGCTGGAAGTAAATGGCGAGTCACTGTAATCTCCAACGTCGGTAATCTTCCAGTAGTCTATCTGGTATACCAGCAAAACCCTCAACTCCGCTCCTATGATTGGTTAAGCGAGATTTTTAAAGCTGCTAGATTCATGATCCACTGTCTCAAACTGTTAAATTAGTAGAATGAAAGATTCACAGAATGTAGATGCATTTTTCTTAGTACTGTCTTACCACCAGAAGAAGCGTCTCCGCAAACATTTTCTATCGTCCCCGTCATGCTTATGCACGTTAATATGATATACAATGCACAGTGTTATCAGATATATGCGTAACACTTAACATGCGGTTACACACAAGTACTACATGTAGCAACATGGATGATTCAGACACACACACACACACACACACACACACACACACACACACACACACACACATACACACACACACTCTCTCTCTCTCTCTCTCTCTCTCTACATGAGCAGCCATGTCCTTTCGAACCTCAGACCCCTCTTACCTTCTTCTGGTGGTTAGATAGTACACTGATCTATGTTATCCAATAAGTTTATTTATTGAGGCAATGTGTTTGTGAAAATAAAACAAGAATCCTCAGTTTCTTCTGATTACTTTGGCTCTTTTATCATATACTCAAAGCATAAAATACTCGAGGCCGACCAACCATACCACGATTTCTTCGCGGTTTTCCTCGATCGCTAGGTGGATGCTGAACAATTTGATTCGTGAATTTTCTATTATACAATTCATTACATTTAATTTCCTTCTTCATCACCATACCAAACATTGGGCTGATCACCCATCTGTATGCTGTGATCGAAAAGTTGCTTGTTCCTCGACAGGCTAATGACACAAAACAATTAGCTTGTTAAGTCCTAAAAGAAGAAACAGAAGAACAACATGTTTGTGCCCTATTAATCTATATCTGTATAGAAGAAAAGAATGTTTTTTTTTGTTCCTCATGAGCTGCTTTACCACACATTCCACTGCAATGAAACTTTGTTAAACTGTGCAAATTCCCGTGCAAGTTTCTGAGTTGGTCAAACCATTTTATAATAAGTAGAACGGGAGTACTTTGAACAAGTTAGTGTATCTATTTGTACATAAAATAGATTGTGTGGATGAAGCTAAAACTACAACACCGGTTGACCGATCACTATGACAATTGGTACAAAAACAATATGGAGAAGGAACCATGCTATCCGTTTACTATACAACGTATTATTTTCGTATGGTTTTCTCTACTCGTCTTTATTTTACGCAACACATTCACATATTCCTCTTTACCGTATCTTCTACCAACAATTCATAGACTTTTCTATGATCGAAACCGAAATGTAACGTATTACATACGCACTGTTTTTTCTGTTCGCTTTTCTTCCTGTAGTATTTGTAGTCATTCACCAGTGATTTTGCATAGTGTCTTTCTGGTGTTTTCAGTTATGTATTTTGTTTATATTATGAGTTTTAATTAGCTATTTTTAAGTGTTTTAAGTAATTTCTTTAATGTCTCCAAAGAAACACAAGCCTATTGGACAAGTGCCACTTTAGTCTAAAAGTTGTAGGGATAAATATAATGCGAAACGACGGGCAACGCCGGGTATTCCATCTAGTATTAAAATAATTCTCAGCCATAATGTTTCCCCTCTGGGAAGTGGCTTAATAAGCTGTTGTAATACTTAGAAATAAAGACAGAAATGTGACAAATGCTCTCCACAGGAAACTTCTAGAGTAGTTTGGAGATCAGAAAATGATAGGTAAGCATTAATCACTTTCCGACCGACCCAGGCCCAGAGCAACTTCGCTTTGTTAGCAAATGCAAAGTTGATGACTGCCAATCCCACACTAAATTGCTACTACATAATTAGTGCTTGGCTCGAGGTTTGCCTGGAGTGCGTGGGTTTGGATTACCTGGTGATGCGATTATCTGTCCTTGGCCCCTTCTAAGTTTGTTCCCCTGCAGTAGTGAAAGGATGGGTGTTTCAGGGAAATATCTCAAGGGTTGTGCTAGTCAGCAAGGGTCAGTTAAGAAGTAGTATATCCATTTTATAATTAGACTGGCACAGCAACTAATGTGTTCACAGCAGTAAAGTGAAACTCCTACAAAGTGATTTACTCCATGTGGGGAACATTTTCTGATGCTTCTGATTGGCAAAAGTTAGATGTGAATCGAGTCTTATGGATGGAACCGGGGCAGCAACGAACTCTTACTCCAGCCAACGAAGGCTGCGCGATCGGAGAGGAATCAGGGGCAGGTCCTAACTTATCAGTTCCGACCAACGCCAGGAAGAAACCCCCACATCCACCGCCCATCCGCAACACGCAACATGCTAACTAAATTTTCTAGAACAGCAATGTCCAACGTTTGCAAAAGAGGGAAGGTTGGATTTACCTCCTTCCACTTTATGCCAACTATGCCACTCTTTTAACCTCAGACGTGCATTGTGTTGCAGTAGCGGATTGGTTACATACACGTTGCGTTTGCTTTACGAAAGTACTTCAAATCTTATGCGATAACCATCTGTTCCCCAGTGACTTCTGTGGTATTGCTTGCGTTAAAGAAGTCTATCAATGTTTGGCGACAAAGTCGAACTGCATAGCCTTAGAAGATACACCAAGCGATCGTCGCCTAACCTATTGCGATACAGACTTTTAGTTTAGTTCAATTTGGAGACACTGTTCGCATATATATGTAGAGCTATACTCACTCTTATACACACCATTCTTGCAACTGCTTATTTCTCCAACTACTACAACTTTAATCGACATAAGCATTTTGAGAAACTATCTTGTTTCTTATTTTCTTGTAGATGCAAGGGGAATATGGGAATAAGATAGGTTTTAAGCGATAATGAAATGTTTTAAGAGCTGGTTGCTATGCGATGGCTTTGAAATTCTGTTCTCTTTGTAAGGACAACAGATAATAATGCAAGTAACATATATATTTGAGAAAAGTACAAGTATTGGCAAATCCAAATAAATTACAAAGAATATCTCGAAAATGCTTCATTCAAAAGAAAAAGAAGTAGGTATTTGCATAAATTGTGTATTTTAACGAGACACACATTTTTTATTTAGTAAGCTTTTTCTGTCTCTTACTGTTTACCATTTATGCAAAAATAATCCAGAATGAGCTCTTCTGAGGACATTCCAGAAAATTCAAAGTATGACTTACAAACTGCCATTGAATGGCCTGTCTGTATCCGTCACTGGATACTGACTATCTAGTTGTGAGTCTACACGCCACAGGCACTAGCAGATTGACCCTCCAACTGAACGAGGGGATGGGGAATAGGAGAAGAGGATGAAGATTAATATTTCTTTTTTATGGTGAGTTTGATGTTTCCATCTTCCTGTTAGCGTAGGTGTCAAAGCTCATGAGGCATTACCTGCCTACAAGACGAGGTGTCTCCGTAGCAATTCTCCAGCATACCACGCCACTGTTACCTACCTCTTTCAAAGCCCAGAGATTATATATGCTTTTGGAAGTTTTCCTTTAAATGTGTGTCTTCGATCAACCTCCACCGAGCCAACATGCCATGAAAGAAGAACGCCAGAACCATTTTCGCCTCACAGCCAACCACTTCGCCGACCGGACCGCCTCCATTTTCACCGACAGAACATCGTATTTCAGCCTGTGACACCACAACAAATCTACCTGCTGATTCCACACAGACAACACAACCAGAGGCCGAATACCGTACGCCGAGTCTCCCAAACCTCACCAAGTTTCAGAAGTGCAGCGCAGTAGTGTGCGGGGTACATCGGCAGCTACCAGACGCTCTCCTCCTCAACGCAGCCCTACATTGTAGGCCATCTTTGATGAAGGCAACACGCATCTTCAAACCAAAGGGACGTCCCCGCTGATACGCCTAGAATTCTGGGCAGGGGCTCCCGGTCGAGGCTAGCCGGAGTGTCCGCCCCATTCCTTGCCGACGCTGCTACCAATACGGTCACATCGCCGACGCCTGCACATACGCCCCCCGCTGCCACTACTCTGGCGCAGCTACCATCACCACGTCTTGCACCCGCCACGACCTGACACGCCGCTCCCGCCACGTGCAATTGCACTGGGCACTTCACGGGCCAAGCAGCGTACCCCAGGAGTCCACGTCGTCAACCGACTTCTGCCCAAGAGCAGCTAACACAACAGCCAGTCTCCAACCCCTGGACCAACACAACCATGCGCCGACCGCACGTAGACACCAGCCGACAAACCGCCGAACTAGACACCTTAAACGACCTCCACACTTCAGCACTTCGAAAACTGCATGAAGAAATACAAATGTTCACCAGCCAAGTCACGACATGGGAAGCAGCCCTTGCCCATGCATTGAAGAACATCCAGAACACCGACAAAAAAACAGCAACCACACAAGACGCCGAGACGCAGACACCACCACCACCGTCACCGCCACCGCCACCGCCGCCACCGCCGCCGCCACAACAAGAAGAAGAAGGGATTGAGACACGACAAAGAAGACGACAGCGCCAGAATACAGTATCAGTCCAAATTTATTACAACCGCCAAGGACAACCCTGCAATAACCTCTGCACCTTACCTTTCATGATGTGTACTAACAACGCAACAGCTAAAGGACAATATGAATTATTGACCGAAGACGAAATAAAAGCAAGAAGGAAAAACAAAAATAGCCCTTTTTTATCCCTGATTAAATAAAGAACTACCTCGCGGCTGAAGAGGGAACACCCTGAAACAGCCTTACGGAGAAATAAGCCCTTAAATACCCTTAAAAAATCCTTCAGATGTCCGTGCCTCTCACGATTCTGCTGAACCCTTGCTTTGAAACTCTGAGCGAAACTTTCCCCTGAAGTTTAAATACAATCATTTCCGATTTTTACTTTCTCTACGGTGCATTCACAGTAAGTAGAAGAAGTATATTACACCACCCAAACATTCGATATTCACATTTTACCGCAAATACTTGTTTTGAGGACTCTGAACCCAAAAAGCATTTCTAAAAATCTGATGTGTTGCACTCACATGACTTTCTCTGCTCTTGTACTAATCATTCTTACAAACTCTCATTCCTTATTCCTATATTTTCTTCGTGTTAGATGAGCTAAACATTTGGAGAAATTATCTTATTGTTTATTTCCTTGTAGGTACACGGAGAATATGGGAATACAGTTGGCTTTGAGCGATAGTCAAATCTTTTAAAGCTTTCAAACTTCATTCTGTCTGTGCGGTTAACATAAAAAAATGAATATCGATGTTCCATTTGACAGCAGTTTAAGTTCTCCAAAAATCAAACAAATAACAAGGAATATCTCGAAATGGTTCACTCTACCAAAAAAAAAAAATTGCTATATAAATTGTGTGTTTTAGCAAGATCTACATTTTTTGTACAGTAAGATTTTGTCCATCTCTTACGGTTTACCAGTTATGCAAAAGTCATCCAGAGTAAATAGGACTTCATGGGCTATAGCCAGAAAATTCAAGATTTACATTTCATTTGTCATAAAAATATCTCAAACATATGCGATTTTAACCAAAATCGTTAAGGCTATTTTCAAGAAAGTCAAAATTTTCGAAAAATTTCCATGTAAAGAGTAGTTTAGGGTGGGGGCTGTATTCTTCAAAATCTTCGTGTCGCATCCTTGAAAGACATTAAACTTAAATACGAACTTTGGTTTTTAACCGAATTTTCGTTTTTTAGTTATGCTGTCCACAGACTGACACACAGACACACACAGACACACACACACATGGAACTGTTTCCAGAATTTTTTTTTTATTCAGGGGCCTCAAAACATATATTTCCGGTGAAATCTCGACATCGAATTTTTGGGTGGAATACAATACTTCCTCTACTTACCAGTTGAGAAAGTAAAAAGTCCTTGTGTGTGTTTGCATGCGTGTGTGAGGACGCATAACTTCTGTATCTTCCAAAGATGTGACTAACATTTAAATCCCTTCAACCCAAACTATCTGCATGGAAACTTTTTCATTTTGATTTTCTCAAAAATGACAAATAATAAGTAGGGTAAAGATGCCCAGTTTCGTGATATGAAACTCTTTCACATATCACGGCACCATGCTTCGGGGGTTACAAGTTCTGAAGTATTCAACAGATAGTGGAAGTAATGGTTTTTCTTTTGTTTTTTTTTTTTTTTTTCAATTTAGTTACGCTAGCGCCCAGAGTGCAAACAACCACAGAGCGTGATGAGAGGTGAACGTTTGTGGAACGCTTAAGATTTTCTCTGCACTGGGACCGTTGCTAAAGAAATGCAGAACTGTATAGTAACTATTAATGCAATCACTCCAATAGTAGTTGGTAACGTAGATAAACCTTTGGGGAATCTATGCATGTTGTTTTTGTAGTTCGCTTGTGCACACATGGAGCTGAAACGGCTTTTCCGTTTCATGTTTCATTTTCGTGTTTCCTTTCCAACTTCCGCTTGCTTACGCAAGAGTTACCAAAATTAATTACGACACAAGATGTGATTAGGTAAAACGATTGATGAAATTGTGTTACGCAATCATGCAAACTATGTCAATGAGATATATTATTCTGACTAGTATTAATAGTGCAAACATTCCGGAAAATACTGTGCAATTAAACCATATGCTGTCAAAATGCACTTTCAGCTTTTTAAAATTTATCTTTGGAGCAAACTGTGCCAGTATGATAGATAGGGTAATGCCAATATTTTTAATTGTAGGTTTTGTTCCGTTTACATCAATGGAAAAGCGAAGAAGACACAACTAAAAATGTCCACAAGTCATAGGATGGAAGACAATTGCAGCGGAGATCCAGCTGCACTCTATTTCTATAATACTATACTTCTTATTTCTAATATAAGTAAAACTATATAGCTATTATCCAGTATGATTATTTAAACTATGTCACTTTTATTTTATTATTCTTTTTCATAACTCCAATTTTTTAACAATTTGTTTTATTTAATTAAATACTATGAAATTCACTCATCACTTGCTACTAACTCTAGATTCTACAAATTTTATTTTCTTTATCCATTTATCGCTTTCACTAAAACATGACATCACTTTTAATTAGTCACCATTAGATTCAGCTTTCTTACACCATTTATAGTTATTTAATAACATAAAAGCTACATAGCTTTTGCATTATGCAGAAACCTTTAATATAGGTATACAACCAAGCAGAGGTGAAGCTTGTGAATATGAAGATACCGTACTTTCAGGCCAGCAAGTTAATTACTTTGGAAAATACACATAATCTGCGATCATCGAGAAAAGTAACCTTTTCTATTAATATAAAATATCGCCTGACTGAATTCCAATTCAGCAGGACACAATTACCTCTCTGCCCATCTCCATGGCATAGGCTAGCGTGTCTGTTCCACGTTTCAAAATGTCCCGAGTTCGAATATAGGTTTTGGCGAGTTTCTGGATAGGATACACAAGATTTGGAGGGGAACTTAGTACCTTGCGCTCATCTCCCTGACGGGACGCCCCGCCTAGGAATGAAATAAAATTATGCGAAGGGTGTCGGAAATGAGGAGAGACGCTAGCAGACGATAAATTTGAACACCCCGGTGGCCGCTAGAACGCCAGCTTTCCTCTTCCCTAACGCCTGGAGGAGGCTTGGGAGGCTTGGGACTACGGAGGACGATTTACAGAGAGCAAGCACCTACCACGCACGCCGAAAGTCTCGCCGATACTTAGAACCCTGAAACAATCGAGAGAGTGAAAGATGGAGCGAAATGAGAAGTGAGGAGAGATGAAGGACAGTAAATTCACTCACTTTCACCAAACGATCCGAGGAAATTTCCGGAAAAAAAACTACGGGTCAGGGAGGTCGCCTACGGGAATCGAACCCACGACCTCCCGAATGCTAGCCTCACACCTTACCGCTGAGCCATCTCACTCGGGGATTTACCTACGTAAGGATTATTCCGGAATTTCCTGTTATCCTAGAAGATGAATGTAAACACTATGGACCATGGGCTCGTTTGAACATCACATCGTCCATTTCATTCGTCGTCCGATACGACCTATCCAGTTAAAGGACCTTTAGCTATAAATGGATTCTTTTTATATTAGTGGATAAACGTTTTCTCTGAAGCAAAATTGATGCATATCAGTGTTTTCTACGAAATTTGTTATAGAAGTTGAATGAGTGAGAGTGAGGGAGCGAGGAAGTGAAGAAGGGGGAGTGAGTGAGTAAGTGAGTGAGTGAATGAGTGAATGAGTGAGTGAGTTTTAAGGGCCCGTCGACAGCTAGGTCATTGGGGCCCGGGAAGTTTAGATTGGAATGAAACACTTTCTTACTCTTGGCTACCATATGATGTAGACCTTAAAGAAAGTAAAAGTGTTGTAAATAATCAGTTGAAGTTAGCGAACTGCTTCCAGCAGATGAAAAGGGCCAGTTTGCTACCTCAGCGACTGAAACTAGCAAAAGCTCACGTCCGTTAATCGCGAAATTCCCTAGTGCAACACCGTACTTCAAGACAAAGGCTGGGAGGGGCTGCTTCATGAATATTCGATATGGCAACGGAAGTAGCACTTCTTGAATGTTGCGTAATGTTGATACTCTAGCGTTTACTGTAGGCCTCTGTCGGGTGTTCTGTCTGCTCTCTGGAGGGGAAGGGGGAACAGTAGTACATGACAACCCATAATGATATCAAGTACTTCTATATCTATCTACATTAACTATTCTGTTCCTCTCTCGAGGATGTGGCTGTAAGGAGTGTGTTTGCATCAACATCAGCGTTTTTTGGGAAACAGTTAGGCTAGAGCTTCAACATACGAGGAGTGACCCAAACTAGCTGGAAACGAATTGTTGTGCGCGCATACTTTATAATTACGAGTTGTGCTGCTAGGTGGTGTTTTCTGTTAGGAAAAACTGCAGCCGAGACTATTGGGATGTCTGCGGCAAGTCCTTAATAATGATGCTTTGGTCTATGAGTGGTTTGCCCGTTTCAGTTCTGGCAACATATCAACTGAAGACATGCCACGCCCCGGACACCCTCTGAGAGGAAGAAATTACGAAAACCTTGTGAAAACCAAATGTACAATTGATGAAGATCGTTGAAATACCACTGACCAAGATTCTGAGGAAACGAACGTGTCATGGAGCACGGTCCAGCGAATTTTAACTCAAGATTTGCATATGAGATGACTATCTGCAGAATTTGTTCCTCGCTTGCTCACTGACGACGATTGCGAAAACCGCGTGAATGTTTGCCGCGACTTGAACAGCAAGGTGCAGTACGATCCAAATGTTCATAAAAGAATTGTGACTCCGGATAAGTGTTGGTGCAATTTTTCCTAACGGAAAAACAATTTCACACAGACTCTTTGTCCTTTGTGGTCGGCCATCTCGTTAATCGCCAAAGGGTTCAAACAGGAACGCAAGCAACAAAGCACCACAAACAAACCACTTAACTCAAACTGAGGCGAGTTTATTAACGGATGCGGGAGACCCCAAACTAACACCACCAGCAGCACGACTCGTAACGACAAAGTATGTGCTCGTAACAGTTCGATTCCGATTATTTTGGGGTTCCACCTCGTATCAGGCTTAGCCCTCTTAGAAATTACACGCTCTTACGCTACCATTGGTGCCATACTGAGGTGCTATCATGCACATACATACCTCTTTTTTTGGAGGGGGGGGGGGGGGCGTTGGGAGGGAGCTAACCATTTCCAAAAATCCTTCTTGTTGGTTTGAATTGTTCAATGCTTATTTGTTTCTCAAATAGCCGTTATTCATTTTCCCTTGTTTTTGCAAAGAGAATTGAATTTCAAGTCCATCACATGTGACCAGCTCTTATGAGATTGCTTAAAGCCTACTATGGTCGTCTCCTTAGCGCGGTGGTAGCGCTGCGAGGGACCCAAGTTCGATTCCTGGTACTGGCGTGGGGATTTCCTCCCACTGGGAGAGCTGGTCCGGGGTGCACTCAGTCTCGTTAACCCTCGCATTACCAAGGAGGAGTACTTTATGCCCACCTTCTGTAATTTTTCAAATGTTCTCTTTCAACGATCTGATTAAGACACGCAGTTAATAGTTATTGTCAATCACTGTTTCTAATACTGACTTGCTTTTTTTTTTTTTTTTTTTTTTTTTTTTTTTTTTTTTTTTTTTTTTTAAATTTATCATTGTTGGTCTTTTTGAGAAACAATGAAATGTCAAGGTGGTCATAAAGTACTGCCCTGTCGGCATAATGTGATTCATGTAAAAAAAGTAGAAATGAATAGTTAAAGTTAAATATTACCTTTGTAAACATGACATGGTGTAATACCCAAATGTTAAAGTAAACTTGTTTTAAAGATTGCTGAGATATCTTGTTTCCAGGTGGTCACCTCCGTTGGTAGTATAAGCTCTGTAATAAGGATTGGCATACCTAATGTGATTCATGTAAACAAGTAAAAAAGGAACAGTTAAAGTGTTAAATATTACCTTTATAAACATAAGAAGATGTAATAACCATTTAAAAAAATGTTTTAAAAATTGGTCAGACATTTTGTTTCTGGTTGTGGTCATAAACTTGGTAATCTAAGTTATGGAGTAATGTTCAGGTTAAGTCCCTGTGGGGCCAATTGAGGAGCTCCTTGATTAAAGAAGAAGCGGCTCCTGGTCGCGAGGACCGCATAACCGGCCGGGAGGACCCAGCGCGCTGGTCACGTCCCACCCTCCAGTACTGCACCCTACTTAAGATGCCTGCAGTGGGCAGAGGTGGGGAACACAGTGGCCAGACAGAAGGGCTAAGGGCTGTTGCATAGGGGGTAGTTTCTTTCCGTTTTAAAATCTACTATATTCCCATATTTTCATTGAACCCGTAAAGAAAAACGCAATTAAACAATTTCTGCAAATGTTTATTTCGATTGACATGAAGTAAATAGAAGAACAAACTTTTGTAAGTATGGTTCTTTAATTAATGGTTAGACAAAATCATATGAAACCAACGCATCAGTTTCTTTTATTTTATTTGGGCTTAGTATAGAAACATAAAGAACTTCTCAAGGCATTTATTAATTTCAATAAGTTGAGAGAGAAAAAAGTTATACACGCTACTGATAGTTTCAATATTTTCAACGTGCGTTACGGAAAATAATTTATTTCAGCTGAATTATTTAACAGTTTTACCTAGTGCACGAATTGTTTTAAATCCGTAATTACTGAAGCTTCCTGAACATTTCAAGCTAGTAGGTTATAAGCTCTGTTTCAAGGAGAACTTTGAATAGTAAAAAAATGCTGAAATAGAATTACTGAGAAAAATAAGTACTTATTTTACGCTATTCATACACAAGTCATTCGTGGCTTTAAAATTGTTAACACTAAGAAAACGAACTGTGCGGAATAAAATTATAAGTTATAAATAGAACAAAGTGAAACAAAAGAAGTAAAAGATTAATACAAATAAAAATGATTCACAATTTTATTTTATGTGCCAAAATTATCATACATAATGCCTTAGATATTATTGCATTCCAAACTTTTGGTGGATATCAGAGAGAGAGAGAGAGAGAGAGAGAGAGAGAGAGAGAGAGAGAGAGAGAGAGAGAGAGAGAGAGAAACTTTGCAGAATAACTTCCGACCCGATTCTCTCCAGGCATTCGTCCTGTGAACATGAAAAGCTATAAACTTTCTCCTCTAGAAAAGTTAATGCATAATTCAAGAAGCTATTATAATATCAGAGGTAATATACATGCAACGGCACATTGCAGATGTGGTCACCCACTACATGGAAATGACGTATTGACTTTTTGCTTTTTGCGAGAAAATGTCACGGTAAGTTTGCTGCTTATGCAACGACAAGCTGTTGAAACTTTTATGTTGCTCCCTTAATAGAAATTATCAGCTGATCTGCAGTACTTCATGAGGAACAGCAATATCACTACACAGCAGGTTATTATCCAGCCTAAATCTAACGCAATTCGAGGGACACTAAAAGCTTTGAGATATGAGAAAATGAAAGTTGATCCATTCAAATTGGATGCAGGATGGGGTAGTCTCATTATTTGTGAGTAAACTGATATCAGGTACTGACTCTCCTACTTCCAGCAACGCAAGGATGAACAACCCGCGGCGTTGAGTAGCTAGTTCCTGCAATGGAGCTCAACGATTTTCTACGATCTTAAAAGTGGATTAAACCACTTGAACGTTTGCCACAATCTTTTGGGGATATTACTGCTTCCTTTGCCACTGTTTTTCGGTGGTTTCATGAATTTTAAATGGGCCAAATATATTTGAATGATGAGGAGAGAAACGCGCGCCCTTAACGGCAGTGACTGAGCAAAACATCGCGTCGTTGAGAGACATGTTTCACAAAAATAATCGTATAACATTTAAAGAAATTGAGGAAGCATTACATATTTTTTCGCCCTTCGTGTGTGGAAGATCACAACTCTATGAGTGTCTCACAATTTAACGGAGGAACATACTCCCGTGTTGAATGGTGTGAGAAATGCTGACAAGATCCAAAGAATTACTCCAAACGGTTTTCTGACATGGTCACAGATGAAACTTGGCTTTATTAGTTCGATCCGGAGACCAAGCGGCAATCAGCGGTGTGTGTATGTGTGTGTATGTGTGTGTGTGTGTGTGTATGTGTGTAGTGTTTAACGCCCACTTTTACTGCATACGGCACCGCAGGCGGCCCCCCCCCAGAGGCCTACTTCGGTAGGTACGGGTTTGATACACCCGGGGTCCCGAGCCAGCTGACTACCTCGATTTGGGCTACTCCTCGTGGTGAGGGAGTCAGTCAAAACGCCCACCCACGCGCAGGCCGTGTGTGAAGACCCGTGTCGGTGGAAAGGTTCATCCTGGTTGGTTGAGGGATGCGCATCTGAACTCGGGCCAGTTTATTTCTGAATTCGGAGAGGGTGTGCATTTCCAATACACCTCTTTGATTTATGCTTCACCTGAACGGGAGGCTAGGGGCTAACCCAACTCTAGTCAGTCGGCCCGGACTAGGTATTGCCCCGAACTCCAGGGTGAGTGGGACTGCGGGCCCGCTATATCCCCTGTGTAGCCCTGTCATCCCAGTGGGATGACTCCTTGTTGGGCTCCGTGGTGGGTGGGGAGCACTGGGGGATGGCACACTAAAACATTAAACGAAAACGACAGTTCGAGATGAAAAAGAGGTACACGTAGCATCCATAGCTCGTTACCTAGTAATTTGTCATTTCTGAAAGTCAACCCCTTTGTTATACAAACAGGTCTAGATAAAATAGCCGGTCCGGTCAAGTCATGTACCCGTATGAGAACAGGATCGCTACTTGTTGAAACTTACACGTCCACCCAGTTCGATAAGTTGCTGAAGGCGAAACTACTCCATGAATATCCTATTCGTGTTGAGAAGCTCAGGGGCCTCAACTCTTCCAACTTGTTGGACGGTATGCCGGAGGAAGAGATTCAGGGTTACCTGGCTGACCAGGGAGTAACATCTGTTTCTCCGGTACAATAAATAATTATACCTTTTCCTCAAGGGCATGCAAAGTATGGATGAATCGCCCATGTAATACCACTGCAATTTCAAAAGTGCGGTCTACGGGGAAAGCGAAGTCACCGATGTAATACCACCGCAATTCCAAAAGTAACGCCTTAGGGGGCACGTCAAGTCGCCCACTTAATGCCACTGTAATTCCAAAAGCAGTATTTAAGAAGGGATGTTAAGTCGCTCATGTAATACCACTGTAATTCGAAAAGTAGCGTCTTGGGAGGGATGTCAAGTCGCCCAATTAATGCTACTGTAATTCCAAAAGTAGCGTCTTAAGAGGGATGTGGAGTCACCCATTTAATGCCACTGTAATTTCAAAAGCCGCGTCTTAGGGGGAATATGAAATATTTACCCACAGCAGAGGTGGGAGGCCATCAAACCGGTACAGAGATGTGATGTAGCCAGCATCAACTTTCCCCATCCGGAAACTTGCCTCAGAGGCCACGACCGCTACCTATCGCACTTGCTCACTTTTCTCAAGATGTTGAGTTGGCACCAACCCTATACTGGGGACTTATAATCCGCACACCATATTGAGTAAAGAGTCGCAGAGATTTACATACATCGTCACATTTCTTTTGCTGAAGATGCAGTTCTTCTTACATGTTCCTAATCTAATGTTGGTACTTGTTTGCAGGATATTCGACAGCACATGGACCTGGGTATGCGAGGAGCGGCAGTGTGTGCGACGAGAGCGAGCGCGTAAGACTGCTCCCAGGGTATCCTTGGCAACCTGTCGCATGAGCTGTGGCTCCGTCCCGTTATGGCCACGTCCCACAGGTCACATCTCCCTCAGCAGACGGTCAGTGCCCTTTCGTCTGGAACATCTTCAGGTGAACATCGCTGACGAAGTTCCTAACTCCAGGGTACGAGCATTATTGCGGGAAGCTGGCGACATCTTCCGCAATAACCTTCGCAAGTTAATCCCTAGAGATAGTCAGATCGAGACTTTGTTCACCGAACATAGTCGAACAGTCTCAGTTACTCTGCATGTCACGGGACCAGCAGCAAATGATGAGCCTTTGCTCACCCTCAAGACCAACGAGAGTTACAGGTAGGTTAATATTTCTCGTTCCTCCTATTCCCCAAAACTATTATTGCTTTGTCTACCCTTTATCTACTAACATCTACCAACACGTTTGTCGAGGTCGTTAGGACATGAAAGGGAGATCCGCGGTTCATATTCCGCTAGGACCTTCCTTCCGGACTGAGGTTTTCTCTAGATTTTCCTCAGTCCTTACGCTTGGAGAATGCCGGGGAGGTACCATAAATTTAGGGTTTTCTACTCAAATTTCCATTCCCAATTATCATTTCATTTCATGTATCGTCATTCATCAGTGTCCCCTGTGGTGCCGTATGGAGTAAGAACGAGTGTTTAAGGACTACAAAAAAGAGAGGAAGTATTAAATCGACTCAAAATTTGATATCCAGATTTCACCGAAATAGCACGCTTTAAGGTTCGTTAAACAAAAAAGTATATTAGGAAAATGTGTGTATGTCAGAGGGGGAGGCCGGCATCAAAAACATTTCCATGGAGTTCCCTTAACTCAAAGCATTCTGGAAATGTTTAGTTATTTTTTTAAAGTAGTAAAATATAATTAGTAATAGCGAGACGAAGAATAAAATATATAGCTTTAATGTCCATACGTATCATGAGTTAAGTCTCACTCATTCTAGCTGAATATTGTATAATCTTGTAGATCTGGAAAATCTTAATCTACAAAACATGCAGATCTCGTTAAAATGAGTATAGTTGAACCTGCTTTATAGGTAATCCAGTGCGAACTAAATCGTTTTATGCGAAAAGTTGTAGGTTCCGATAAAATGTAATTTAAAACCGAGTTAATAGAATCTTATTTGTATGTAATGTATTTATACGTAATTCGCAGTTACACCCATTACATTTCAGTGAAATACAACTGAGTTTTACGTAATTATAATGAGCATATGGCATACGCTATCTTAAAAGAAACTCGAGACGTATTTTCCCTTTCTCTGTTGACAAAGACGCAAGCTGGGCGGTTGGCTTTCGGACGCGGACACAAAAGACAAAGACGTTTGCTGGTAGAGCCAGCGGCTTTAGGCGCGACAATGTGGTATCAACAAAGGAAAAGTAAGGATAAAAATGTTCGGTTTCTGGTATTTACTATGTGGGGAACTACAGGATGAGTAGATTATTGTTGATGCGTGGTAAAAAAAATATTTTGTTGTTTAACGACGCTGTCAATTGCCAGGATCACATCAGCGTCGCCGGTGTGCCGGAATTTTGTCCCGCAGGAGTTCTTTTACATGCCAGTAAATCTACTGACATGGAGCTGTCGTTTTGAAGCACACTTAAAAACCATCGGCCTGGGCCGGGTTTGAACCCGCGACCTTGGGATGCGTAGGTTGATGCGTGGTGGTGACGAAGTAAGCGGGTCAGCTTCAAGTGGCACTGGGGATAATCCGAGTATTGAAATACGTAAAGTGAGTGAAGTGTTAACTGTAATACATGTGCGCAGGTGTCACATCGTGCAAAACGCTGCAGTGAAAAATCTCTAAGTTCATTAATAAGTTTACAAAATGAAGTGCATGCATGCACTTAATGCAGGAAAAGTGAAACAAACCAAGTTAACTGATTCAGTATTCATTCCCCCAAACGAAGTGACGTAGAAACTCCGTCGGAAATAGATATTCTGAGGTTTCCTCAACGTTTTGAAGTTCATTCATACAAAAAGTTGTATACACGCTTGTGTGTGTGTGTGTGTGTGTGTGTGTGTGTGTGTGTGTGTGTGTGTGTGTGTGAGTGAGTGAGTGAGTGAGTGAGTGAGTGAGTGAGTGAGTGAGTGAGTGAGTGAGTGAGAGACAGAGAGAGGGTGAGAGAGAGAGAACAGTGTAATTCAAGAACGCTGTGTTTGATAAATATTCAACTTAGTATTTAAGATCTCTTCCACGCGGTTCCATCACACAGCAGGGAACTCAAACATCGACAGCAAAGTCAACATTTCAAGTATTTACCATAAGTGTTGATGGTTAAAATTCTTTCCTTACACTTCTCTTCTCGCCTCCTCTCCGTTCCAACCTTTGCTTACCCAAGCCATTAGGAATGCGACAAAAGTTATTTCTGGTTAACGCCTGTAACTGTTGCAGAAAGTGTGCGTTAACGCTTACCATTAACGATTAAGTTATTAGCTTTCATGGTTATCACCTTCGCAGTTACAGTGGATATAATTACAAAATATTTACTAGAGATTTATGTCCAAATGCATTTTTTGTGGAGTGAAACTTTTCGGAGATATTCCTTGTTATTTTTGAATGTTCTCCAATACTTAAACTTTTCTCAAATGGAAGGTGTTATTCACTTTTTATCTCTTGGCCATGTGTATAGAGAACGAAATTTCAAAGCGTCATTTAGTAGCCAACTTTAAAAGGTTTGACTATCGCCCAAAGCCTACTGTGCCCCTATGTGCCCCTTGCATCTACAAGAAAATCACCAATAAAATAATTCAAAGTACAAATGTCTATCTTGACTAACACTCTCTCACTCTCTTGCTCTCTCGCTCACTCACTCGGAGAAAACCCGCCCAGACGCCGCTTCGTCCACCACGAATACCACATGCGGGTCCCTGGGATCGAACCCCGACCGCCTACTTTAGTTGTACCACTCTATAAAAAGGGGAATAAAGAGACATAAGAAACTATCGGGGGATAAGCTTATTAAACACAGGCTATAAAATACATGCATCCATAATGAAAAATCTGATGTGTTGCACTCACATGACTTTCTTTACTCCTACGCTAACCATTCTTACAAACTCTTGTTCCTTTACCTTCTTTGTGTTAATTGAGGTAAACATTTGCAGAAATTATCATATTATTATTATTATTATTATTATTATTATTATTATTATTATTATTATTATTATTATTATTATTGTTATTATTGTTATTATTGTTATTATTGTTATTATTATTATTATTATTATTATTATTATTATTATTATTATTATTATTATTATTATTATTATTATTATTATTATTATTATTATTATTATTATTATTATTATTATTATTATTATTATTATTATTATTATTATTATTATTATTATTATTATTATTATTATTATTATTATTATTATTATTATTATTATTATTATTATTATTATCGTCACCATCATCATTATCATTATTATTGTTATTACTATTATTATTACTATTATTATTGTTGGTGGTGGTGTTATTGTTATCATAATTAGTACCTGGGCGACTGAGCTTCGCTCGGATTTTCTTGTCTTTCCCTTTTTTAATCGTTTTTTTATATAAACTTCAAAATCATTGAAGTTAATTAAATATAAATTTTCATCCTACAAATTGTTAGAGTCGTTTCCGTGATGATACCTTTAATATCTTGGCCTGTTTGTTGAAATTGACCCATTAACAGAGAAATTATGGCCAAAATAAGTTGATCTGTTACGCGTAAAATCGCGTTTTTTCAGATATATAGATAAACTTAATAAGTAAAACCCTGTCTGAATACAAAATTTGATCGAAATCGTTAGAGTCGTTTCCAAGTTGCGCGGAATATATTTATATGCCTACAAGAATTGCTCGTTTAAATATATAAGAATATTTTATACAACGTACAGTTACGCAAAGCGTCTACTTCGAATTTTCTACAAATAACCTGTGAAATCCTCTTTGTTCTCATTGAATCTCCACGTCACATATTGTATACTTTACTACCTCAACAGCAAGAATTTGCATAGTTCATGTACAGCATCGTAAAATATTGTAGTAGTGCAAGAAGGAGAAAGAGAGAGAGAGAGAGAGAGAGAGAGAGAGAGAGAGAGAGGTTGCTTATTTGTTCGTTGATTTGTTCTGTCCTTTAACTGGCAGCATCTGTTATCGATTGCTTTCCTTGGCAGGCGCTAAATGTGAGCACACTTTCGCAATGCGACCCAGTAAACTCCGATCTCACAGCTATGTTCAGGTAAATGCTGAGCGTAGTACTCTGTAAGAGTAAGTCATGAGCAGGCTTCGAACCTTTGAACAGCTATCGCTAAATGAGGTGATTGCAAGTTACCTCCACAAGGGCTGAGTGTGACGTCATTGTGCGTGTACCATGGCTAACGAAAGAGACAGGCTGCGGCGAGTATCGGAGTTACGCAGTAATGGTAGTCTGATACATGGCTAACATTGTATACCATCACGATAAACCTGTATCCACGTATTGCGGAACTTGTACAATAATTTGGGAGTGAATATTTTACTACAAATGATAACAACATTGAGTGTAAGTTATGCAAAGACTTAATCTACAACGTTCCTACGTAGACTGTACCTTACCTCCTCACTTGCTATAGTCCAAAGCCCGCAACTCTTTGTTTCTTGATGGAAGGTGCAGATCAAATGACTTAATACTTCTAACGAATTACGCAGTTAAGCAGCTGATAGAGTAATTACTAGGCTTTGGCACCGGTTGTATGTTGCCGTTATTTAAGTTATGCTTGCAGGGAGGTTTCTACCGCCCACACCTAACGGGATAACTTGGGTAGGGACGGTATAGACGCGTCGCTTTACAAACAGGTTACTGTAGCGATGAGACACCCTCCCCTTCTCTACCTCCTCTACTGTCAACAAACATGAAGTAGAAACGGGTACAGTAAGGTAGCTCTCAACCTAACGTCGTTTGCAACCGCGACCGAAGCCGAGTAATTACATTTCCAAATGTGCAGCTTAGCAGTGTTGTGCCCTTGATAATATTTTAACATTTAGTCCTCAGCTAATTAAAATAGGAATAATACGAGTATATTATTAGTTTAATATGGGGTCAGCTTTGTAAAGTACTCCAAAGATTTCAGAATCCGCTATCCAGCAGCCGATTTGGTATTAGCCGCCGTCCATCGGCTCTGGGATTGTGGATCTAGACAAACAAATCTGGTGTTGCATTCACATGATTTTCTCTACTCAGTCCTCTGCAAACTATTCTTACAAAAGTTTATTATTTTATATATTTCTTGTTAGTCCACATAAACCTTCAATTCACGTTTACACCTTTCGTAAATGTAAAGCGATAGTCAGGTTTTTAAAGACTGTCTACTATGTGATTGCTTTCAAATCCCGTGCTCTTTGCATGACCACAAAAGAAAAACTGAATAGTGACTTGCCACTTGAAAAAAGTGTGTTTAAAAATTCAAAGAGATAACAAAGAAAGATAGTGAAAAAAATGTTTTCGGCATAACTTGTACACTTTAACGGGATCTACACTTATTTGTATTACGCTTTTCTCTATCTCTTATGTTTTACCGGTAATGGAAAACCGTACAAAAGTCCTTCCAAATAAAGAGGGCTCCAAAGGCTATTCTCAGAAAATTCAACTCAAAACATGTTTCATTTAAAGGGTAGTTTGGAGTTAGAGGAATTTCTTTTCTTGATAACTTCTTATCTCATACTCAAAGATAAATGAACTTCAATACCAAATTCGGAATTTATCCAAGTTTTCGCTTTAAGTTATTTGTTCACGTAAACGGGTAATCTGTTCTTTTATTAATCGTCTCTGGTATTTCCGCCGAAATCTCGATATCGAACTTTTAGTTGAAATGCAATACCTGCGCTACCTGCTATGTACGCGATATTGAAAGTAACGAGTGATTTGTTTTCCTTTTAAAATAAGAGTTCAAAGTTAAAATTACATAACTTCCCGTTAGTCTTTGTACGAAGTTCACCTTGAAAATGACACATCGCTTTTACCTGGTATTGGCTAGCTGTATAGGAATGGAAATTAGCTGTAAATAGAGGCATCGTGAATTTTAATACAAAATTAAACCCATTGTTGTGTGTGACGATCGAGTACGTTCTTCAGTATAACGAATGTGATTTACAATGAGTATTAGAAAATTACAAGCAATTGTTATTGATTTTCGTAAAGTAAATAAATATCGTACTATAGCCTTTAAAGGGAAATGATTGGTAAGAACTAGATTACATAAAGTATTATTTAGTGTCAGTATATTTGATTGAAGCCTTAATAAGAAAACTTCGGGCTTCCGGGTGTTAAGGAAAGAATTTTAAAAAGTTTAAGAACTTCTAAATGTAGGTGTTAACAGAGAGATTCTAATAATTACCTACATTTCTATAGTCGCCGCCACGAATGAAAACGGTGGCGCGGAAGATAAATATTCAACGACGTCACAGTCACGTGATTTCTAGCCACTCAGGCGTAGTCTGTATCAGAGCGCGTGTGAGAGTACTTGCCTACAGTTTAACAGTGAAATTAAATAATTTCGAGCAATAAGTCTTCTCCAGTATGTGACAGTACATTCATTAAGAGTCTCGACGATGGCAGAAGCAAAAAAACCATTGAGTTATTCACAGTCAAGTAGAGAAATGACGTATAGTGTGCACAAATACTTCCTGCGAAAGATGGGAAACAGTTGCAACGCAGCACTTCCGCTGTAACCCCTACCTGCGCATTATGTCATTTACCGCCATCGTTCCTGACGGCTACTCTATTATTTGTCAAAGGTTACACTTTGAAAGGTTATACCGTGTGGTGCACTATTCAGATCATTTATATTTCGATATAATTGAGAATTAGACTGAAAATCACATATATCTTTCATCAAAAAGTCGTGAAGATTTTATATTGATAGAATGCACGTTCAAGACTATTGCTGCATTTTCCAAGCCGCAAAAATACAGTTTTTTTTTTTTTTTCACCAGTTCATGGTCCCTGGCAGAAATGCAGCCAGTCAGTACGTCATTGGGTAAAATGGCTGAAATGTGGTTGAGAAAGCTGCATGGTAGTGTAGAAGTGAGTTGGAGTTGGATATTTTGATGTTTTCGTTTATTTTGATCGATGAATTAACATATAATACTGATAATGAGCCAAGTTGCGGAAAACCTCTGAAGTACATCCCATGTTTGCTAAACGTAGTTGAGAAGGTGTCCAAAAGATTTTGGTTATGAGGCACCTGAAGGACAAAAGTTTCTAGAGTACTTCAGATTACCATCAAAATTAAATCGAGCTTTAAACAGTTTCAAAATGGACTAACATAACCTAGCGTTTCTTTAAATCAACATGTCTATATTTTATATTAGTATAACATAACTAAAGTTACAAAACGCTCAACTTCGCTTTATTGCGCACATGCAGCATTCTATTGCACCCATTTATTGCACAACTTGTAGAAATACATGTAATTGACCATAATTCCCACTCAGGTTACATTTATACATTTAGTTATATATACGCTTGAGATGAAGCTATATAAATCAGGTCACTTATAATAAGGGACTTGGGTGGTCCCAACGATTTTAAGGAGGCATCATCATGTTTTATAACCATTAACTTGGCACTTCCCAGGCAAAGTATTTCTGATGAAACAACTCTTTAGGCATCAGTGCACTTGACTTCCAGCTCTTTTAGCAGATACGCAATCTTAACTAAACAATCACGTGTACTTGAATTACTGCCTACATAACGAGCTATACCCACCAAGGCTACACAGTTGTGCTGCACTCATTCCAAAATACTTGGCACGATTTTTTTTTCAGAGCACAAACAAACTGAAAATTAATAAACATTATCCAGAAGGAGTAAATCTTATTTACTTATGTACTTGATTTTCCTGGTTCCTTTCAAAGTCTGTTTTTTTCTCTGCGTGCTGCAGATTGTATATAAGCTCGTTCTGAAGAAACTATTCAGTAATTCTTTCCTCTACACTGTGTAAAAACTTTCATTTTCCATGTATTGTGTCAAGTTTGCAAAGTAAACAAACCAGTACCGCTACCATAATCTCACTACAGTTGGCCCAAGCTCAACTGAACTGAAAAAATGAGTGGCACCGTAATTTTCGACGCCTGGATTTCTGGTGGAAAACTTAAAAATCTAGTGACAAACGAATAAGAAGAGATTCAGTCGTCAGTTCAGTTCAGTTAAGTTCTCCGCAGGAGGAAAGCACTTCCATAATAAATATTCATGATCATGTGACTCTCAACTGAAAAATTTTAAGTTCTAGTTCAATTCAGTTCAGCTTTCAGATTGGAGGAAAGCATGGCTTTAGAGAATGCAACAGTCATCTTATACGGGAAGAATGTGCTGCATATAGCGACGAGAGATCCCAACTTTCGCTGCAGTTCTTCACCTGTTAGGCCTGCATTGCTACACTCACGGCTTCCACACTCCCCAGAGATGTAACTTAAGAAGCAAATGAGCCTTTGTCTCTTAACACACTTCCTAGAGTTTCAAATGTCTTTAACAATTTATAGATCATGTTCCTAGACGGAGCCCACTGTGTGTTGAAATACTTTTGGAAGCATTTCTGCATAACAATTACACTCTTAGTTTCTACGTACAAAACCAAGCAAGATGGCGCATTTATCTACAAGGGTGAGGGATATAACGCGTTTTTAAGTCCAAAGAAAATATCATTCCAACGTTTCTTTTAGACTTGGTCTAAGAAAGTAATTTCAGTGTAAAGAAAACAATACTAACTTCATAAATAGAGAACGAACTCGCAGCGAGGATAGAAACTAAATATTCTGGGATTAAAGGCATCAATATCAGTCTATAATGAAACGAAATTTTAAAATGTTCAAATAATTTTTATATATCGCGTTTTTAAAAGGAATTAAAAGTATAAAATAATAAAACTGTCGTGAAAATTTGAGATTGTGAATTTTTAATACCCAAGAAAATACTTGAAAGATTTAAAACTAAAACCGCAGAACACACTCAATAGATGCATGAATAGTTCCCTTAAATCAATAATAATTTAATTTCACTGCAAATGATATGAACTATTGTGTGAGGTTTCTCAACGATAGCTACATTGCATGCGCCCCACGTTTTTCATTTTAAATCTTACACGCATTTTCATAGCTATTAAAAGTTCACAATCACAAATTCCCAAGACAATCTGTATGGAGCTAGGATAATTATTTTACACGTTTTAGTCTTAAAAAGACTATCGTAATATATTAAAAGTATTTTAACTTTTTATTTAAATAATTAGAACTAAAAAACCTTGTCTGCCTGTCCGTTTTTCATCCAGTTCTGAGTTAAGGTTAAATTTTAGTTTTAGTTTAAGGGCGCTCAACTTCTAGGTCATCAGCGGTTAAGGTTAAAGCTTTAAAGGACTTTAAAGATTTTAAAAGACTTTAAAGCTTCAAAGACTATTCCTAGAAAATTCAAGATACATATACATTTAATTTGTTATGAAAAGATCTTAAATATTTGCTGTTTCAATCAACATTGTTAAAACCATTCGAGAAAATAAAAAATGTACTAAGATTGAATGTACCAACGTATGGAAGCTTTGTATTTTAATCTATGTTGTCTTAAAACTTTACATCCCAAACTCATTTCCGCAAAATAACTTATCACATTTATTATTACAGTATTAATAATAATAATAATAATAATAATAATAATAATAATAATAATAATAATAATAATAATAATAATAATAATAATAATAATAATAAAATAATAATAATAATAATAATAATAATAATAATAATAATAATAATAATAATAATAATAATAATAATAATAATAATAATAATAATAATAATAATAATAATAATAATAATAATAATAATAATAATAATAATAATAATAATAATAATAATAATAATAATAATAATAATAATAATAATAATAATAATAATAATAATAATAATAATAATAATAATAATAATAATAATAATAATAATAATAATAATAATAATAATAATAATAATAATAATAATAATAAAAGCAAATGTTCCTTAAACGCCATTAACACCATAAAAAGAAGCAATTACTTGTTTAAATATATGCAGAAAAGAAAGTGCTGATTTGTTTCGTTTGACTAAAATAAAATCGAATGTCTAGCTTCCTGTGTGCTCCCCGCTCACCATACGCTAAAGTAAGTTACTCTGGTAAAGTTGTCCCTCGGCCAGGCGCACCAGGCGCAACTAATTCATAAGAAAGTTCTTCGTCTCTTACCCGTACACCCTCTAGTCCGTCTGTCCACACACCAAATTCAAGTAGTGTCATGAATCACCATTTGCATTTATACATACTCGCAAATATAAATGCAAGTGGTGATTCAAGAAATCGCCTCTTAGTGTCTCCGACAGGCGACAATATATGAAACAGCGGCTATTTATAAATTCAGTTGCATGTTGGAAATATCGACTTGTAGAAACCGCTCTGGAATATGACGCGGGACTTATGAATATCGTGCTCTCCTAATATGCCCAATCATTTTTCCCTTGGCTGCACAGCCAAAAAGTCTTCTTTTCAAATCGTGACAATTACCTTGATTAAACATTCTTAAATTACATCACACTTCTGTCATATTACGTAATGATCAAACTAATATGTGTTTTACTGTGCTCAGGTTGGTTCTGAAATCGAGAGGGGACACGCTGAACGCTGACATCACAGCTAGTACATTCTTCGGTGCAAGACACGGTCTGGAGACATTGTCGCAGCTGATATGGTGGGACGACAATGGTGCTGGCGCAGGTTCGCTGCGCGCCATGTATGAAGCTGAGGTAGAGGATAAACCAAAGTTTGCACATCGTGGTATCCTAGTTGACACTTCACGAAATTTCCTTCCCATATCAGCTCTCCGAACTACTTTAGATGGCATGGCTGCCTCCAAGTTGAACGTCTTACATTGGCATTTGACGGATTCCCAGAGTTTTCCTTTCGACTCCCCCAGAGTTCCCGAAATGGCGCGCTATGGAGCATACTCCCCCGAAATGGTTTACACAGCGAAGGATATAGCGGATCTCGCCGCTTATGCCCGAGTGAGAGGTATCCGTATCCTCCCAGAAATCGACGCTCCAGCGCACGCCGGCAACGGTTGGCAGTGGGGAGCATCACGAGGTCTCGGGAACCTCAGCGTCTGTATCAATGTGCAGCCGTGGAAGGAATTCTGTGGTGAACCTCCTTGTGGACAGTTAAATCCAGACAATGAAAATACTTACCTTATCCTTGGGAAGATCTATCAAGATCTTGTGGAACTTACAAACACAACGGATGTATTTCACTTGGGAGGGGATGAGGTAGATTTTAATTGTTGGGCATCAAGCCTAAAGCACTTTAGGAAAGATGTCAATCATGATCAGTTTATGGACAAATGGGGATACTTCCATCGCAGAGCTTTGGCCAGTCTTCAAGCCGCAAACAAGGGGAATCTACCAGAAAATGTGGTTCTGTGGTCTAGCGAATTAACGAAGCCACAGCATATCAACAGCTATCTTAGCAATAAAGTGTATACCATACAGACATGGGGTTATAGTGAATGGCGAGAAACTATGAATTTACTTGAAGATGACTATCGTGTTATCATATCCCACCTCGATGCCTGGTACTTCGATTGTGGTTTCGGCAACTGGAGAGGACCTGGGAAAGCATCTTGTAATCCAGTTTCTAGCTGGCAAACAGTTTACCAGTACCGTCCATGGCATGCAATGTCTCTTCCTCCACATAAAATGTCTCTAATACTTGGAGCTGAAGCTTGCCTTTGGTCGGAACAAGTAGACCAGCACAATCTGGACATGAAGTTGTGGCCCAGAGCAGCAGCATTTGCCGAGAGACTGTGGACAGATCCTGATGACACTGTCACTACTAACTTCGTGAGAACGAAATCTGCTAGCGAGGTGCAGCGAAGATGGAGGAAAGATAGGAAAACAGCAACAGTATCCAGCTATGAAACAGAGTCTTCCAGAAGAGGAATGGCACCCTCGTGGTCAAGAAATGAGGAAGAGAATCTACGCGACGCTCACGGTAGACTATCACAGCATCGAGAACGTTTGATTTCTAGAGGACTGCATCCCGAAGCAATGTGGCCTGAATGGTGTAATCAAAATCCTTCCATGTGCCTCGATCCTCTTCCAGATTCATGGCAAGTTAAATATACGTGATATACATCCCAAAATATAGCAAAAAATAATACTGTCAAATTGTGTGCCTCATTCCGATACAGAATAGTTAAGATTCCTTGGTTAATCTGCTAGAACGTGTAAGTATTAAGTTAAAGTTGGTGTTCAAGCACTTACATAACTGAAGACAGTGCAAAATATTCTTGTATACTTAATGCCTCTAAAGGTAGCAGCTTATATTTAAGCTTTAAAAGGCCTCTGTCCTAAGCATGATATTGAATAATCACTCATAAGCTGTTTTAGGCACTTGTGCTCGACCATGCCATAGTATAAGGTTTATACGCCACTGCAATGGACCTCACTATATACACCCCTTCATAACGAAACTGCTATCCACCAATTAAAGGTGCACCTGTTTATAACGGCACTGCTAACCACCAATCAAGAGATCCGAATGTAGCAATCAATACCTAGCCACGTAGCTGAAAGCGAAACAATCGATTCCCTACATGAAATAAAGCTACTCTGTTTATTTAATAATTAGCGTTAATATTGTAAACAACATTCTAATTAACCAATGCAATTTGTCTTCTCATTTTCGGAAGTCTACTTTTTAAAAGTTTATGGTATGTATACTGTGTATAATTGGGTCAAGGACAATATAACAACAAAATCAATAAGTTCGCAGTTAGAGGCGCAAATATGGCTTCTCACATGTACAGTGCATAACAAATACATTATTAAAATCTGGAACACCAGTGACAATAACAGGCAGCCGAGAATATTAAGAACATTTTATAAATATTTTTAATGTGACTCATGGTCGAGCATAAATAGTCGTATTAAACTTGACTATAATGGCAGTTAAGATATTCGTATCAATAAATAATATAAAACTGGCTACCACTCATTTCATAACAGTCATTATGCTCTCGTTGCATTATATATAAAATTATTATTATTATTATTATTATTATTATTATTATTATTATTATTATTATTATTATTATTATTATTATTATTATTATTATTATTATTATTATTATTATTATTATTATTATTATTATTATTATTATTATTATTATTATTATTATTATTATTATTATTATTGCTATTATTATATTATTCCGGTATTTTCTGTTTTTCAGTATTACAAAAAATGAAGACAAGAAAATGTTTCACTTGTTTAAATAAAGATGGCATGAAAATAGTATTAAAACCTCGGTTATTGTGTGTAGTCAGCTGGCAAAGCAACCATATACAAGCATATAAATAATGTACAGGAACAACTCTAATCTAATTCTATACTTACATCACAGAAGGGATAATAACAAAATTGTGTATTTCTGTACTGGCTCAGTAGCCTTTATTTAAGCATTCCCTGTACTAAAACGTATGACTTCTATAGTATTGACATTAAATGAGGTCTTATTGTGGGCACATTGGAAGCTTTTATGGCCAATAAAGAAATAATTACAAACGACTATATTTTCCCAAAGACAGGAGTTGGTTTTGGATTCTTCATTAATGCATGAGGAATAAAGTTATCTCATAAAAATGAGATACAACTAAACAAACTGGATTTTGACTCATATCCATAAGCACGTAAGAGATCCTTATTGTTAGTGCTGCAATTGAAAATATAGAGTTTGGTGCTTTATTTTAATATTTTACTTTGGCACTTTTTAGGTATTCTCAAACGGTGCTGTCTTCCTAATTGCTCATGCATTAAAATTGCTACTTTGAGCACTGCATATGTACTAATATCTAAGGATGATTATAATTGCTCTGCCTCCAAGATTAGCTTTCCTTTAGAACAAGGAAGCAAACCAAACTGTTAAGACTGTTATTACTACTACTCGTACCACCACCACCAGCACTACTACCACTACTACAACTACTACCACCACCACTACTACCACTACCACCACTACTACCACCACCAGCACTACTACCACTACCACCACTACTACCACCACTACTGCCACCAGCACTACTACTATTACCACTACTATTTCTACTGCCACTACCACTACTACCAGTACTACTACTACTACTACTACTACTACTACTACTACTACTACTACTACTACTACTACTCTACTACTACTACTACTCTACTACTAGTACTACTACTACCACTACCACTACTACTACCACTACTACTACTACTACCAGTACTACTACTACTACTACTACTACTACTACTACTACTACTACTACTACTACTACTACTACTACTACTACTACTACTACTACTACTACTACTACTACTACTTCAGACACATTTCCCGCAAAGATTCACTCCTACCTGAAAAACAGTCTACCATTGTTGAAAAAAATACAACCTATAGTGAAATATAGAGGGACAAATCAGGATTGGACAGAAAAGGGGTAAAAAAGAAAGAAAGAAAGCAAGAAAAAAAAGTCAGTATAACTAATAACAGAAACAACTACAGAAATAACACTTCTGTCTTTAGAGTATCCTCTTTTTTAAAGATCCAATATGGTAGCCCTAATCTAAACAATAGTGCTACTAAGGATTGGGAATATCAACTAAAGGTTTTGTCTCAGTAAAAACGAAAAGCAACATTACATTCCTTTCTTCTTCTTCTTCTTCTTCTTCTTCTTCTTCTTCTTCTTCTTCTTCTTCTTCTTCTTCTTCTTCTTCTTCTTCTTCTCCTTCTCCTTCTCCTTCTCCTTCTCCTTCTCCTTCTCCTTCTCCTTCTCCTTCTCCTTCTCCTTCGTCTTCTCCTTCGTCTTCGTCTTTGTCTTCTTATTCTTCTTCTTCTCCTCCTCCTTCTCCTTCTTCTTCTGCTTCTTCTTCTTCTTCTTCTTCTTCTTCTTCTTCTTCTTCTTCTTCTTCTTCTTCTTGTTATCACTGTTATGTCATCAATGATGAAATGAAGCAATATCCAAAGTGAAGCTAACTTTATATTAAAACTGGCTAGACTGACATCGTTTAAATTTGTTTTACTGTTTACGTTAAGGTGGTAGATATGGTATCATTTACCTCATCCTCAGCTCATGGTCAGTATTCCTTCCTGAAAAGAGTTCTTCCATAAAACATTTATTTTGCATCCAAACCTATAATTTGTTTAATACTTTGATGGTAAAGTATTATAAAAAATGATGTTTGAGGCTCTAAGAAGCAGGGTTATACAAGTGGTATTTAGTTATTTTTGAGATAAATGGTTTTTGCAAATTCAGAAGGAAAATATAAGCATAATTTATGGAGCATTTGATGAGGAATTAAAGCAAATGTCTCTATTTTTTGTTCATATTTAATTTTGAGTTCATAAATAATTTATTCCTAACTAAATGTGACTTGTATCAGAGCCTCTCAACATATAGAATGTTAAATAAAACTCAGCAACATAAAAGTAAGCATTTTTTGATGCAGCAGGATTCTGCAGGGACTCCTAAGCAGCATGCATAGTACACATACATCAGAAATCTTTTATTAGGATGAAAAATCTATTTTTCTTATATCTGGCATTAGCAATGATGATAATGAGTGTTAATCATGAGTGTCATCAAGAAAAAATGTTTCTGAAGGGTATTAAAGTCTGCTTATACTAAAAGATCCAAACATTGCCCATGTAAAACAAGGAATTTTTTTTCAAATGCATGGATTTAATTATTCTTTTTATTGTTGAGTTGAGTAATAAATGTAGAATACTTAATAGTGAATTAACACTGTGAAACTTTTGTAGTATATGAAATATTTTCAGTTATTTGTATTAGCTTCTATTAGTATTATTTGTACTTGTATTTTATTTATTACATATTTTAGTAATTCTCTGTAAAAGAATGGTAGCAGTATTCTTGGAAATTATTTTATAAAATATGATTGTACTTTGTTTACTTATGCATTACAAAACTGAATACATGGATTACTCCAACCTTTGCTATACGATATAAAGGAAAATTAATATGCTATTTAATTAAAATAATTGGCTTAATTTATTATGTAACCATCAAGGACAAAGAATTGCATAAAAATATAGAAAAACTGAGGCATAGAAAGTGATATCAAACAAGGAAGTTTTATATTTTTCTTTTTCTGGAATGATGATTACCTTCATAGAAATGGAGTTAATCACAAAATATGTTTTTATCCATTTCTGATGTTATATATGACCCTAAAGTCATACAAATGGCACAACCTATTAAATATTCTGCAATCTGCTCATATTTTCAAACCAAGAACCTCTGAATTTATTATTGACAATGTACATCAACCCCATACTTTACCATCCCATTTGGTACAGTGCCTGAAGCTTCTAATGACATTGGAAATGCTTGTCATAGTGCATTCCTGCATATATACAACAAGTATATATCCATATACAACAAGTATGGAGTGGGGAAATTAGGAGGTGGCTGCATCCTTTATGAAAGAAATCATAATTTTCCCTTAGCTGACTTTGCTGCAATTTCTTTACAACAGTAGATAAATTTCTTCCCAATGTAAGAAAATATACCTATTTGAGGGATCAAATCATTCAGTTTAGCATTGTTGCATTGAAGTACTACAGAAAATGTTTAATTAAATGAAGGCTAAAACTAGATTGTCGGTGTAATGTTTTAATTGAAACAAATTCTGGCATTAATTGCACTCAGTAATGAATCACCCAATAATGAATGCACATGATGCATTCTTTGCCATTTATCTTCTTAATTGTAATGGTAGTACTTTATATCTGTTGTGCAATACCATTTGTATAAAATAGGCAGCTAATTTTTCATTTCAGCTAATTGATATTAATGATGAATTCTACATTATGGTATCCTATGACAGAGAATATTCTTAAAATGAAGAACTAAAGAAGTTAACAACACACCATTTTATTTTCTTGCTCGGGAAACTAATACAACTTGTACTAACATGCAGAGAAGCAGCTGAGAACCTGAAGGTTTAATTAGATGTAAATAACTATCTCCTGACTATTTAAATGACCTTTCAAATATTTGTTTATGAATTCAGAATGCTTATGCTAATTTGTATTATGTACTCAGACACACATAATATGCACTCTATTTTAAACTATTCTGCAAACGATTATAACACCAAAAAGAATAACATAATTAGATTACAATGACAGATGTTACAAAATGAAGGTCCTATTTATATACCAGCCTTAATTTCAGAAAGAAAGCGGCATAGCTCAGTGTTGCTTTCTATGCCTCTAATGAAAATTAAGTATAGAAGCTTTCAGTTCTTGGGAGAAAACTGTTTAACTAGGTAAATCAAAGCTAAAATATAGGTTAAAATAGAATTATTTACATACAAGTAGTTTATTAATGAATAGTGTTCTATAATATTGAAATATAAATGCATGTCATTCCTTCCAAACTAAAATCTGTAAAAGCATTATTTAACTATTGCAAATCTTGCAATATTTGTTCTGCTTTTCCAGATATCTTATAAAAATGATTGTAAATATCTCCAAATGTACTACAGAATCTGTTTGTACATTCATCTTCAGTTTTATGTAGTTACCTCAGTCACGTCAATGCTCATCAACATATGGTTGATAGCAACATGGTTAATATAGTACCATTCCACTTTACAATCTTTTTTTATTCTGTACTTAATTATATATTCCCTAAAGAATTATCTCTAGTCATTTCCGCCAGGAAATAAAGTAAGATCATGTTGATTCTGCATTTAGAAAATTGCATTAGGTATATTTACATTCAGTTTTCATTTATATAGAGTGAAATGTTTCTGAGAGTCTGATCCTGTATGATAAATGTATATATTAATGAACCAAAATTTGGTTCTTCTATTATGAATATTTGGTATGTGCTAGATATCTAGATCAGTGGTACTCAAAAGTATGCGCTGGGATTTTTAAAAGATGGCAATGTCAATAAGAATTGCATTAACTTTGAACAAACATGAGAAAGAATCAAATGGTTAAATGGTTTTTCTTTACATGTGTGATAATTTTACAATCAAGTATCATTAAACTTGAGATTGTCTTTAATGTTTAAAATGTCAGTTAATAGTCAAATTTGCCACTCAATTCAGAAACATTAAGATACCTGTTCTTTGTTTTACTAACTGAGCAATTCTTCACACAACTTTGATAGAAGTGACAAACTGAGCAATAGTGCCAATGAACTGTTGCCAAAAACTTAAGTTATCTTGTATTCTAGTTTGTGCATAAACTTATGTCAGGTTGCACACCAACAGGTGCATAAGTTCACAGTATCTTTTATGGCAATAGGTGCATAAACCTTTGTTATCTTGCATGCTAATAGGTGCATAAACTTATGGTGTCTTGTACGCCAATAGATGCATAAACTTATGGTGTCTTGTATGCCAATAGATGCATAAACTTATATTATTTTGTATGCCAATAGATGCATAAACTTACATTATCTTGTATGGCAATAGGTACATAAACTTATGGTATTTTATATGCCAATGTGTGCATAAACTTATGGTATCTTGTACACCAATTGATGCATATTGAAAAACAGAATGACTTTGGCCATAAATTCTTTTTAAATTTCCCATATATTTGTAAATATATATATAGTGTTGCGTCATCAACTTAAGAGGGCTGATGTAAGCTGGCCAACATCATAAGTTTATTTTTACTTAATAAATGAATGGAACATTTAAAAAATTAATTTGGGCAAAGTCATTACATCTTATGGTATCTACTTCCAGAAGACATAACACAGCTCACAGAGTATTCAGACAAGTTAAAATTGATGGAACAGATGATGTTTTACAGCTCCTTTTTAGTCAACTTGTACCAATTATGCCTCCCCTTCCATTATTTTTCACCAGTGAGTGCACTTGCAGTTTCATGCCCTTGTATACATAATGTGGCCATTCAGCATTTATATTTAACTCTTTCTCTAGGTTATCTGTGGTGGGCAAAAGACTAAGGCCCAATTCACAATGAAGGCGTTACCTTAGTACAACACAGGTTGAGGCAAGAGAATTCGCAATGTAGCTGTAGACTTGGCTCAAGAACTTGGTACGGGTTTCTAGATCCGTAAATTGCAAGCGGAAATCTTCTAAGCGTGCAACAGGTTTCAGATTGAATAACGTAGTCAATAATATCAAATATGAAAACGCTTTCAGTCTTTATAAATAAATAGTACATAAAAAGTATTGTACAAAGCAAACACATCAGCGTCTTGCGTCAGCATTTAAAATAGCGTGGCACCGCCAATTTGAAGAGACTATGCCTGCACAGTAGATTCGGTAAAATCTCCAATTGTGTTGTTTAGAAGTTGGCAATGAATGTAGAAAGGAATGCATAATTGTTCCTCTATGTACGTAACACAGGTATGAAGTTGGTATTTGTAAGCCCTTGTGTTCCTTAGCACGTTGCGTGACTATGTGGATTCTCCTATTCAATAACAACAGTGCAAAGTGTTGGGTCTGTGTTGCGTCTGCGCCTACTTTTAATTGTGAATGGGTCTTAAGGCATATGAGACGAGACCACGTGTAGTGAAAGAGTTAAGCTGTTCTCATTTTCACCGGTCCATGCAAGGTCATTTACACCAATTTGCAGACGTCTTGCCACTACATTCAGTTCCCCCTTTTGCAGTAATAGTAGTTGAGTAGTCGGAAGCTTTCACGGCCGGAGTTGGAATTAAAGCTAGAGATTTCTTCCGGGCTTAAAAGTCGTGGTCTGCTGGAGTTTAGAGGTCCAGACGTTTCGTCCACACCTGCGGTGGACATCATCGGTGGCGTGGCCTGAGTCTTCTCGGCGAAGGTTCAGTTAAACAGAATCGGCAGTTTGACAGTTCTGTTTATTAACAAGTTTTGGCCTGGTGCCGGTACAGAGGGCCCGGCTTACAGGCTTAAATTTACACTTATTTACATTTTACAGATATTTACAGGTTTTATAATTTTGGGTTTCAAGAAAATCCCATACATTGACCATCCTTAGGTCACCGAGAACAGGTTTTGTTTTTATATTTGTCTTTCTTTTCTTCATTAGTTTACACACACACACACACACACACACACACACACACACACACACACACACACACACACACACACACACACATTTATACACCCACAGGAGGTTTGTGTTAGGTGGGCGGGACTTCTCAGCTCAGATTGCTGAATGGTTTACGTGATTTCTCTGCATCTGTGCTTTTTTATGCTCACGTATCGAATGCCAGGTTTTGTTCAGTTTTATAGCTTCTTCCTTTCTGTTGAAATTATTGGGGTGTTTGTAAATTTCTATGGCTTCACGTTGTGGTCTGGCGTGGTAGTGTGGCATAATTGAAAAAACAGTACGTAGTCTCCTTATACTGAATTATGTGTTCTCCGTCGGTCCATATTGCATGTCCTGAGACCGCTGACTTGTCTGTCTGTCCCAGTCTGCAGCATCTCTTGTGTTCTGTGAGTCTGGTGTTGACGCTGCGTTGGATGGTACCTATGTACACTGCACCGCAGGAACACGGAATCTGGTAAACGCCGGCCAAAGCTAGCGGGTCCCTGGGATATTTGGCCGTCCGAAGCAAGGTATTAATTTGTCTGGTAGGTTTGAAGATAGTTTTGACGTTGTGGCGCTTGAGTAGGCGTCCTTTTTCTGTCCGTGACGGTTTTGAAATAAGGCAGAAAAGCAGTCATTATGTCCGTCAATTCCACTTATCCTCATGACTTAGACACCAGAGTTACAACAATACCACTGTTATTGGAAGAAGGGAAGCCGAATGGAGGATTGTAACGGCTACAAAGCGGAGGAAAATGGCTTTGTATGGACTGGCGAAAATGAAAGCACTGTAGCTGCAGAGAATAATGAATAGTATCATAAATAACGTAAAGAAATAAAAACAGGCGTTCATGGTACCCGCTGATCTGAAATACTCGGGAATCTGTAACATTATTTGTCAGTTCTGTACGGAAAAACTGTGAAGGCGTTGCCTCTGCCGAAGAACCCTGTCTTTGCACGTTTTACACCGCATTTGAAAAGATAAAGATAGATCACAATGAGTTTGAATAATTAAAGTCTTCTAAGAACATACGACATCTTTGTAAAGCGTTCATCTCCTGTATTTGGGAACCACTGGTCTAGATTGTCTGAAAATGTGATGTGTTAATTTTGGCATAGTTGTATGCTTAGTCCACATGAATCGTCATAAAAAGGGAATCTATGGCAATACCACTTCTCAAATAGATATACACAATGCTTCGGCGATCAGTAGGTAATGTTTCCGTTGCAGCTGTTTTAACGCATAGCTGCAAAACACTGAAGTACTCGTATATTACATGGGTAGATGATAATAATGATAGTGCAATCTGAAACGGTTGAAAATACATAATATAAAAATTAGGTCAGTAAACGAACCGTTTGTGAGAGTTAGGATCTCCATTGTCTTTTACTTTCTGAAGTAGCAAACAGTAAACAGAGACGGGGAATAAAATGAATGAAAGAATGCTCAGATCTGGACTCATGAAGCTCAAAGTTAGTTGGCATTTGGCTTCCCAGGACGAAGAAATTTTGGAGGAACACACTTATCCAGGCAGTTTACCTCAACCGAAACTTCAAAAATTATTTTTTTTTCAACCTAGAGACCTGTTCGTATTCAGCCACCCATTCTCCATTGCAATAAGATTGTTCGGGTGGCTCAGGTTGCAATAGCGTCTGTGGCCCGCATTAGGGGAGGTCGCGGGTTCGATTCCCTTGGCCGACCTTCCTGACCCATGGGATTTTTCCTAGTTTTCCCCGGGTTGCGAATGCCAGGAAGAATTATTACATGTCCCGAATTTCTTGTCCGTCTAATGCAGTCTATCTTATATTTTATTTATTTATTTATTTTTTTTTTTTTATTATTTTAAATTTTTTTTCCCTCTAATTCACCTTTCATCCTGATTGGCTATTTTAGGGTCCTAAGTGTTGGAGAGAGGACGACTTCAGGGGCTATTCCCAGAAAATTAAAGGTACATCTATCATTTTTTATGATACGTGTATCAACGATTTTGATTAAAATACCAAATATACCAAACGTAAGACCCGTCTTTTTAGAAAATCAACATTTCGAAAAATTGTATATGTAAACGGTTGTTTGGGTTGGAGAATTTTCTTTAAAATGTTCGTGTCGTGAGCACACACACTCATACATTCACACAACCATACACACATACACCTTTTTCTAAAAAAATTCTTAGGGCGAGTCAAAATATGTATTTCCGATGAAATTTCGGTATCAAATTTTTGGGTTAAACACAATGCTTCCTTTATTTGCTGTAAGTACGCAATAGAAACTTTCAGTGGATTCTAAGAAAACAAGTTATTTATACCTGAAAATGTCAGTCACAGAAAAAGTTATTCAAAGCAAAAATAGGGGAAAACTCGCATTTATTTACAAAAGAAAACAACACGTGTCTTGAGTGCACATAAGCTACCATACTTAACAGTAGTGTCAATTTATATTTCCCTAAAACATGTGCTAAAGTGTCCAAGGCATATAGGAGTTATGTTTCATGGTGCCGAATATGCAGCACAAACTGGCAGATGTAGTAAAACATATTTTACGTATGAGTATTGTATCTACAGTGGTGAAATATATATGTAACTTTAAACAGGGAATTTTAGTTTAAAATGCTGCATAAAACATTAAAATTGTGTTTTTTTTTTTATTTAGCCTCACAAACGGTTAAGTTGAGAACCAATGCTGTGACCTTTTAACTACTAATTTCACGTACTTTCAGCTGTTTCCATTTTCGACATTAGTTTTAATAATCTTTCATTATTCCAGAGAGAGTAACCAGAGACATTTTCGTTCAAGCTTTGAATAGAATAGACATGTTTCTTAAAAGTCTTAAACGTTTTTAATATGCAAGTAGAATATACTTAATTTTTTTCGACATGCGCTATGCAAAGTGCTTTAAAACTAAATATATTGCGCATTCATATATTAACTGTATAATAGTACAACATGGAAAATATCTGTGCTATTTAGGAAATAGAGAATTGTGCCAAATTCTGAAATCTAGGATTGCACCAAGTACCAGCTGTGCAATTTGCTTCCGTAAACATTAATACAGCTATCCTGCAATTGTGTTTTTATATTCTAAATATCTGCAATATATTAAACTTTTAAATAGCAATATTACTACTGAAATGTTTAGGCAATGTACTAGTCAAATTTGGTAAAAACAACGTGAAAATTTAATGTTTCTTATTTTTGCGTTCTTGTTTTACTTATATCTTATATTTTCATGTTACTCAATCAGTTTCTGAATATAAAATATTCAAACTATTTAAGTAAGGCATGCTTTGAACTATAGAGTCCAATTTTCTCAATTCCTTTTCCTCAGCATTTTTCAGTTTTCAAAATGCTTCTTGGACAATTTGTAACTTCATAGTTAGAAATGTTCATGATAGTTTTAGGAATTTTAGATTTAAAATTTGTTGTGCACTAGTTAAAAATATGAAATAGTTAAACTGAAAATATTTTCCATAACTCAAACTGAAGAAGTTAAAACAACCTTTTATTAGCATACTAAGCTCAAATATAAAATTTGGGAGCAATACAATAAATCAGAGAGTCCAAGAAGCATTTCATATTACAATTATAAGAATGTATTAATTATGGATTAGAAATGTAAAATCTTAATAACGGCTAGACATAGTTCATTATAATTTAGTGTGCACGGTAAAATATTTAAAGGAACCAGAAGAAAACTGCAGACCATTTTTGTTTTTATTTTCACAGATGCATTGGCTTAAAGAAACCTTAGAATTGTAATGCGCTATGTATCAGCGAAATTAATGATGTCATGTTTTCCTGTATAACTAACTGAAATGACTTGTTTTTTTCTCCTTCAATTGGTTAAGTTCGGTTATTCACTATGTAATGGTCCAAATGCAGTGTGCAGAAATCACAATTTTAGGATGTTTTAGAATCGACTTGCTCATAGTTATTGCATGTATAAAATATTTTGTTGTATCTGTTCTTAAATAGGAATGTAATGGCCTAAACATACATCTATGTCCTGTTGCTAAAAGTTATGACGATGTCTTTGAAGATGATGGTTTGTATACGATACAGGATCTATTGTTAAAAGAGGGTATATTTTGTTATGATTACTCTGTGTTGTACCATCAAGAAGAGTATTTTAGAATAAAGAAGACATATCTTTTGTATTTTTGGTTGTATAGTTTAATTCAGTGTACCTATTCAAACCTTCCCAGTGAATATTTATCATAAGAAGAGGGCGGATAAGTGTACAAAAAGCCGCCAGTTTAGTGCACATGGGTTCTACTTTGCTCTCTTGCAGCTACATAGCCGCAGGTGTTTGCTGATGCGCAAGTATATACGGTGGCTGCGCGGTACCGGTTACATCATTCACCCTCCGTGCCCAGTTAACCTGCATCGCGTCCCATGACTCGCATGGCTCCGCGCTCTAATCATAAGACTTCGTGTTAATGTGATACTTCAACAAATAGCTTATTTCTGGTCAAAGTTAGTACTCTATATCCATTTTATTTATCGTGTGTATAAAGTAAGATGTAACAATCACGAACATAAACATAACGACCCAGAGAAGCCAGTTTTGTTGAACTTGGAGGTTCTTGGTTCAATTTACGGCTGGGTTGAGGAATATCTGTTTAGTTAGAATCATTCCCTACCCTTTGCAGATTTATGGAAAAATGAAAGACGCATAATAACCTATCTACTATTTCACTAAGAATTGCAGACGGTTTGAAACATATATTAAGGAAAGTGGATAACGAAATGACATAAGGACATAGAGCGAGTGAAAATGTTATAACATACTAACTTGCATACGGTTTCCATAGTACCTATAGTCATTAAGGTTGTCGCCAGTGTGTGATCTAGGTCCGAAATTACATTAGGATACTGGTTTTTTCCCCTTTCTACGAGTAATTAATCCATAAACGGGCAGTCGTATTATCATTTGTCGTCCTCAGTAGTCCGGGAGCAACATGCTAGCCTCCGGTTACCTAAGTCGCGGTTTCAAATCCTCCGCCGGATCTTCAAGCCTGATAACGGGGCCTTTGAGCAAAATTAAATGATCTTTCACGCCCAGCATAGAATGGGATGCTGAAAACCACAGCAACTAAAGAGTGTCCATAAATAAAAAGTTGTTTTTGTTGTTTTTGTTGTTGTTGAATTTTCATTCATATGCAATTTTGTTGAGGGCTATGATTATGAGGCTTTCTACTTTACATACATGCGCCAGGTAAGTCAGGATTTCCTGAACACGGCCCAAGATATCTTCTTGAATTAACGCACTGTAAAATTTCATATATTTACAAAATCACTACTTATCACATAACACAGTCATAAAATCTTCACACGGATAGATTCGCTAACCAAATGTAAGTACGCCATGGAAAAATAATTGAGCGCATTAGGAGAGCATAATATTTCCAACTACCACGCCGTGTTGCAGCGCGGTTTACAAAACGAACATTTCTAACCTGCAGCTGAGTTTATTGATAGTCTCTGTTCCATATGGCGATTCAAGACACCGCCTATATGTGTCCGATAGACGATGGCATGCGCTCAAGCATTTTTTCCGTGTCTCTACACAGATTCGCCGACGTATTTTATGCTTTGGTCGGATTTAAATCTCTTTTTGTTTTTGGACACTCTTAGCTCTTGCTATTCTTAGTGTCCTACTCTATATTTGGCATGAAAAACAACTTAATTTTACCCAGGGACCTCTTTATAACGCTTAAGGTTCTTTTACACACCGTAAATCTACCACCGGCTCTAATTTCCTTCCGAAGGAAATCCTAAAAAATTCAACGCTCTCTATAGGGTTTTAAACTCACGACCTCGGAAACTAGAAGCTAGTATGTCACCCCTAAGCCATGGAGGACGACAATTTGAACCTCGCTTCATGGTTGTTGCATGCCCACGTTCGACTAAAGATATGTGGGTCCATGTGCCTCTGTTCAAAAGTGTTCATAGATTGATAGCACATAGGTTATTCATATTTAATGTAGGTAGTTAATTTTACTTAGAAAGCCCGTAAAATAAATATTCGCAGGAAGAAACAAAACAAGTTTTGTTTTGTCTGTCTCGTTGAGGATTCCGGCACGTCAATCGATGGCTTATTGTGCGCCAGACTCCGGGAGGACGGATGATATGAAAGTTACGCAAAAGTCATCCAGAGTAAATAGGACTTCATGTGCTATAGTCAGAGAATTCAAGATATACATTTCATTTGTCATAAAAAGAAAATCAAAATTTTCCATGTAAAGGGTAGTTTAAGGTGGAGGAATTTTCTTCAAAACCATCCCTGAAATATATTGAATGTAAATATGGTTTTTAATTGACTTTTCGTTTTTGAGTTATGTCATTCACAGACACACACACACACACGCGCGCGCGCGCGCGCGCACGCACACAAATCTGCTTCTAAGAATGTTTTTTTTTTTTTTTAATTAAGGGACACAAAATATATATTTCCGGTGAAATCTTTACATTGAAATTTTGGGTCGAATACAATACTGTCCCTATGTACTATATTTAATAGAGAAAGTAAAACTTGACATTATGTACTGGTTTGTTTAAATGAGATGTACATTTTGAGTGTAGTAAAAGTAGATATATATTTTTTCTTTCTTTAGCTTCAGGTGAGTATAATTTTTTTTCCTTCCTTTTTCTTTTTATGTTTACAAGTTATCTGAAATCATTCCGAATAAGGAAGACTTCAAAACTATTCCCATAAAAATTCAAATGCATATATACATTTCATTTCATTTTACATGCAGTTAGCGCAAACATAGGTTATTTTATTCAAAATCGTTCTCATTTTGAGAAAATCAAAAAACAACAAAAGGGTGACATGTAAAGGGTAGTTTATGTGAGGGAATCTTCTTCAAAATCTTCTGGTCACATGTTTGGAAGATACTGAAATTGAATACAGGTTTGATATTTATTGAACACTTCATTATATAGTTATGTATATAATGGAAACTTCTTCGAAAATTTTTATTTTCTTAAAAATAGTTCTAACGATTTTGATTAAAATGCCATATGATTGAGATATTTTTATGACAAATGAAATGTATATCTTGAATTCTCTGGCTATAGCACATGAAGTCGTATTTACTCTGGATGACTTTTGCATAACTGATAAACCGTAAGAGATAGACCAAATGTTACTATACAAAAGATGTAGATCTTGCTAAAATAGACCATTTATGTCAAAATAAAGTTTTTGTAGAGTGAACCATTTCGGAAATATGCTTTGTTCTGTGCGTGAGTTATGGAGAACATACGAGTATTTCTGTCAAATGGAACATCGTTATTCATTTTTTTTATATGTTAACCGCGCAAAGAGAAAGAAATTTTAAAGCCTTAAAAGATTTTACTATCACTCAAAGCCTACTGTATCCCCATATTTTCCGTGTATCTACAAGAAGATAAACAATAAGATAATTTGTACAAATATTTATCTCAATTAACAAGAAGAAGATACAGGTATAAGAATGGTTAATACAAGAGTAGAGAAAGTTATGTGAGTGCAACACGTCAGATTCTTTAAATTCAGGTAATCTCAATACGTGTATTGCCAGTGAAATCTGATACAGAATTTTTGGGTGGGATGCAATGTTTACTTACTACAGGTATAATATTTTCTATGTATGAAATCAGCATTAAACATAGCTAGTTGATTGCTTCTGGAAGAGGTAGGAAATCCTCTCTCAGATCCTGTGCAAGCGTCTGTGTTTGCTGGCGCATGTAACAAAGAGGAAAGAACCTGTTGCAGAACATTTGTCTTTTGTTTAATACCATATGTAGAACATCCACTTACAGCGACAGGACATGAAATGCTAGATGCTAGATTATATGCGAGACACGCATTGACTTTAAAGAGAGTATGCCATATAGGGCTTACAGGCAGACAAATCGCAACAAGTTTGTGGTAAGTATTCCTCAAAGGTTCACTGCCTCCTGAGCTGCCTGTTAAGAAACGTTCACTGTTCCTCTTTAGCAAAAAACAAACGAACATTCTGACGTATTACATTCACATTACTTGCTCCACCAAGGATCCTTTATTTTTATATAGTAACTTCTACAAACTATTCTTACAAAATCTAACTTTTTCTGTCAATGGCGTTTTTTAAGAAAGACAAATACTTCGGAAAATTCAAACAGAACAGACATCTTGGCAATGCCTGATGCCACAATAACTTATTTGAAATACACTGTGTGTTTTAAAGAGGTCTAGATTTTGTGTGAAGTAAGTTTCTTTCTAGCTCTTACGATTTACTCGTTATACAAAATTCCTTCCGAATAAAAAGGACTTCATGGACTGTTCCTGGAAAATTCAAAGCATTTATTTGTGAGAAACATTTTGAGAAACTAAAAATAATTAAAAATGTATCTGTAGTAATAGTGCAAGAGAGTTACACATGAAGATATATCTGTGAGCGCCAAGTGCGAGAAAAATTATCCCAAATATAAAAACCTCTAGTGGTATTTGTTTAGAGCATTACGCAAAATAGTTACTTCATTTATTTAACACCACTTGTATTTAATATTATAGTGACTTGAAAATAAACAACTTACAATAACATTCATTCATTTTAATTAAGATTTACTCGTATTTACACAGTTGGCACTACGACTAATCCAGTAAGTCGTGAGAACAAGAATAATTTTAGTGTTTAATCCAGGAAATGAGGAACTAGATATGATGAATATAAATGAGAAATGACTATTCACTGGAGGTAGGTCTGCTATATTTAAAGCTAGCTCAAATACCCGGCGTGTCCATGGTTTGACGATTTTATCAACACAACTTAGGCTGCATACTATAAAGAACAGTTGTGCTTTTCATAGGCATATACAGACAGACAGACGTCAGATAGACACACATACACACACTCACACTTTATACTACTCTTATATACAACCTTTTTATAAGAGGTCCCTCAGTCCCTCCAGGCCGGTACATATGGTCTTCGAAGCCATGTTATGTCATTGAACTAAAATGAAAGTCTGATGAAATGTCTACCTTATGTGATCTTTTAAATGCAGCCTTGACGTATCTGAAACCTTTCATTTCGGAAGACTGCAACTTATTAGAATCTCTCCCTGTCAGTATCCAAGTTACTGATTATTAAAATGCGAGTAAAACTAGAGTTTTCTTACTTATATACTTCTAGTTGTGTTTTTTTTCTTTCTATTTTTTATTGTAAGACATTAATGACTGTACCACATAAAACTAGTTTTCTTTCTCTAAACTGAATGGCGTTGTTGTGCTGCCGAAATAAGATAGCCACTTGAAGTACACAAACTTTCGTAGCGGCTGTAAACACGTGACCGCAGAGAACGCTCTTATTGGTGCCTGGCCAAAGCTACCTGAGGAAGAAAACTAAATAGATCCATTTTTTTATGTTAGTGCTGTATTTTTACATTGGCGGTGTTGATGTTAAGTGACTTTCTTTACCCAAATTTGTTATTTATGTGCAGCATTTTCCAGCAATGCAACACAAGAAAATTCCTACATACCAGGCTAGCTTTTACGTGGCATCTTTTTCGAAATTTTGGATTTTCTCAAACATAGCCCTGTATTTGGATTAGAATACCCCACGTCTAAGAGGTCGCGAGTTCGAATCTCTCTTAGGGTGAGTTATCCGGATAAGGTTTTTATTGAGGTTTTCCCTTATCCTCAGAAGACGAATGTTGGGTAACTTAACAGCTCTATGGACCTCGGGCTCATTTGAGCAGCATTTCACCCATTTCATTCATTCACAGTCCCACATCACATTACGTTAGAAGATGTTAATAAACAAAATAGAATACCACATGTTTAAGATAGTTATATAACAAATATCTAACTTGATTTTTCTGATAATAGCCTATAAAGCCTCCGAATCAAAAGAAATATTTTATATTTTTGCATAAATGGGAAACTATAATACACAAAAACGTACTGTAAAAATCTAAATCTCTTTAAAACAGGCAATTTATTTCAAATAACTTTTGTTGCATTGCCATTTTTGAGATATCCTTGTCACTGGTTTGAATGCTTCAACATATTGTTGTTATTTAAATCGTATTTGCTATTCAACTGTTTCTCACGCGGTCAAGGAGAGAGTATGGAGTTTTAAGGCCAGCATAATTACAGAGAGCAGGTCTTAAAACTTTTGATCGATATCCTCTTTGAATCTATAATGAAATGTGTAATATAGGTATCTTCTTCTGTATATATTTATTTCGATTATTAGGAGTTAAACAGAAAAATAAAGCTTCGTAATAGTGTTTACATATTATTAATAAACGGCAGCGGGTAAAGAAAGTCAGGTAAATGTAATAAATGATATAGCTTTTTATGGGACTATGCTTTCAACCGACTCCCCCTTGCTCATAGTTTGTATAAGATTTAATTATATTGTTGCGACTTCATTAATAATGAATAGCAGATAAGTTAATCAATACGTAGGTAAAAAAATCTCAAAAATTGTTTACAATTGATTATGTCTCCTACATTTTCTAATTTAGAAAACCAAACATATATGGAAGGTACTGCTTCGGCCATACGTTAACCAGGGATTCTACGTGATGAGTGTAACAAATATGTCCAAGACAAATGTTGTCAATAAAGAACTTTTTCGCCGAAAAAAAAAAAAATAATTCTGTCAAACTTTGGAGTCATCTAGCTTCTTGACGAATGGATAAAAATGGCTTATTATTTCAATTATTTCACCAAATATTGTGTTAACAACGCTGTAATGCCTTTTAATCTTAATTCGAATTAATTTAGTCACAATTCAATTTTAAAATGTCATGCAAAGTTTAATTTGTACGCGAAATATGACAACGTTGTGAGCCACTCGAAACGTACTTGTCACGTGTTCTCACAACAAATTTGGCTGCCTGCGGGTATTAGAGGAGGTATCACTTAACACTGTGAAGGTCGGCGGAAGCAGAAAGAAGGGTTAAAGTACAATTGTCTGCAATACGAAAGAATTTACCGTGAGATCATGAACCCGTTCACATCAAGAGAGTACTTCTAATTTCAGGGGAAAATTCCCCTTAAGAATAAAAAATAAATAGTCTCAATACCGCAAACTATTTTAATGAAAAGAAAAAAAATTGCAATTTTTGAATAATTTTACCTACCTCTACCCTTAAACTAATCTCATTTATTTTTTCACTTCATCTTAAGTATATGTCCTTCAGATAAACGGTAGAGATATATGTGTGAGTGTGTGTGTGTGTGCGTGTGTGTATATTTGTGCGAGTGTGTATGTGAGTGTGCGCGTATGAGTGCGTGTGTGTATGTATGTGTGTATGCATGCGTATGTGTGTGAGAGTGCGTATATGGGTGTGCGTGCATGTATGTATATGTGTACGAGTGTATGTGTGCATGTGTGTGAGTGGGCGTGTATGCGTGTGCGTGCGTGTGTGTGTTTGTGGCGGGCAGCCTTGCATATAATTTTAGAACTAAGATAATAACAGTAACATAATTACGTTATATGTACCGACCATCTAGCGAGGTAGCTCGGTGGTAACGTGTGAGGCTGGTATTCGGGAGGTTGTGGATTCGACTACCGCGACCGACCCTCCTGACCCAGGTTTTTTTAGGGGTTTCCCCGGTTCACCAGATAATTCCTGGGAAGGATAATTACATCCTCTAAACTTCCCGTCCTTCCATTTCATTTCACCTTCATTTAAGTCCGGTATTTCATGGTCAAAGGTTTGGCGATGAGCGAGTTTGGCGCTGCGTGTTGGGACTTTGCGGACTAACTTTTGTTCTTGGCGTTTGGGAGGTGTTGTCGTCAGCTAATTTACAGCTGCTTGGTAGACCCTAGCGTCGAGATGAATCTCTTCTACGCACTACATGTATGTTGTCAGTATGTTCGTACTTTTTCTGCGCAAATTGTAAAATTATTCATAACGAAAATAAGATTTGTTCATGACAAAATCAAAGCTTCATCGTTCATATAGTGTATGCATTTTGCCTAGAAATAGCGGTATGTCTTCAGTGTTGTATGCAGCAGTTCTCCTAAGCACATTTGTAAAACATCTGGCACTTTGTATGTAATTAATTCTTTCAGCTAATCGTTTGTTTGTCTGTCTGCCAAACAGCTTAACTTCAAATATAGTCTCTGGATTATCTGATGCATTAACATCTACTTGCATTTTAAGCGCCGACTTGCTATGAAAGGCCCGCTGATAATTTAAACGTGAAAAGAAATCGTCCTCGTTGCCTAATTATATCCGTTTTCTATTGAGCTTTCGAGTAAGTTTTAAGTATGTCCGTATATCTCCGTTCCTACTGTATTGTGTCAAATGACAAGTCCAGTTACTTTTTCTGTCTCTTTATTTCCCCGAAAATTGAATCACAAAAACACAGTCCTTTTTTTTATCGTTAACACAATCTACAATTCGTCGTGACCCTGCAACTCACAGCTGTTCTGTCCGATCGTAACTTTGGTACACACGTCACTAACATTCCCCTCTCTGTCTCACAAACGGCTTCCGACGATGCACTCATACTCCCTCAAACAGGCTTAAGTAACCAAAAACTGCTAATAACTGCCAGAACCTGGAAACGTTAAGAACATATCTGCACTGCATCAGTCACCATCAGATCTGGAAGCCCTTTGTGATAACTGGCCTCACCATTTGCCTCTGAAGGTTTAGTATAGCTGTGATATAACCGTACTGCGTTTCTAACCTTTGAAGCAATTTGATTTCTGATTAGCCTGGTTATGCATGGCATATACAAATAAAAACGTAAATATTGTACTAAGGAAACTGTAATAAGAAAGTCATTACCGCGAATATTGTGATTAAATAATAAAATTAGGAACGAAAAATTATACTCTCTCGAAATTCAACTTTCTCTTGGGGAAAGGAGGCATAATCGCTGCCCATTTGCCTTTGAGCATTTATTTTCATGACGATATACATTCATTAAGCTCAATTAAATAACAATAAAACTATTTCCACATGCTTCATTTCTAAAGGTAGTCGCTTATCTTCACCAACAGAAAGTTGCAACAATTATGTTTATGTTTCACAATATACGAAAAAGATAGCATTTCCATCACTTTATATTTCGGCACAACACTTTTTAATATATTTATTAACGATCTGCCACAAGAAATACAAGAATCAGATGTGAAGTGTGCTCTATTTGCCGATGACAGTAATGTGGACTTCAAACCCCCTCCCGAAAAAAAAAAAAAAAAAAAAAAAAATTAAGTAGAAAAAAAACATGCAACAATCCTTAACCAAACTACAAAAGTGGATCAAAGAAAATGTAATGACTGTTAATACAACAAAATCAGACTACCAAATCTTTTCAATAAGGGGGAAAAACATTAAAAATAAAAATAAATTTTGAGGATCAACAATTACCAGAAAAGGGACCCAGAATGCGAAACACCACAGTCAGTCAAAGATTGGCCACATCCATCCCAAATAGTTAAGATAAATGAAAATAACGACATAACGCATCCCATGGAAATCTACACAGACGGCAGCAAAATTGAAGACCAGGTGGGAGCAGGAGTAGCAGTATATGTGGAAAAATCTATTTGGAAAGAACTTAAATACAGATTAAACCCCGCCTGCTCAAACAACCAAGCGGAAGCTATTGCCGTCCTCAAGTCTCTGGAACATTTACGGACCTCCCCGGATTACGCCAACCACAGCACCAAAGTGGCTATATTTACAGACAGCAAAATCATCCTTGACTCACTTAGAAACAACACCAATCATTCCCCAAACATAGAAGAAATAAGGAATAAACTCCGCCAACTAACGGCAGAAAACTGGTTGATAGACTTCAGATGGGTAAAGGCGCACGTAGGGATAAAAGGAAATGAACAAGCGGACCGCTTTGCCAAAGAAGCAGCCCAAGACAATGATCTACCCATAATGTACAATAAAGTACCTACAACATCAATAGCCTCCGAACTGAAGAGAACAACCCAAGAAAAATGGCAAGAACAGTGGGAGACCTCAATAAAAAGGGGCTAAAAAAGGATCATTCTTCCTAAGTATAGAGCAGAAATTAAAACTCAACATTCCTATAGTATTACAAATTACAGCAACAGTAACTGGCAACGGCATAACAAAAGCTTACCTCTATAGGTTAAAAATAATAGACGACTCAACATGTATCTGCAAACTAGGAGAACAGACAATAGACAATCACCTGATATATGACTGCAAACTACTAGAAGGAGAACGCAAAATCCTCAAACTAAAAGCAATCCGAGCTGGATAGAGATGGCCAACTACCGACAACGCACTAATAACGAAATGCACCAAGGCATTCTACAGATTTGTTAAATCAATAGACTTTAACAAACTAAAATAGCACGATGATTAACAAAATACTATAGATTATAAAATGTAAAGTTAATTTCCATGAAACCTTGTAAACATGCAATACTTATCTTTTAGAAAATACGATTAACTTCACATAGATTCTAGTCCTCACTACCATAGTAGCAGCATTATGCATTCTAAAAACTCACCCGATACAATAGAAACAGAAAACTAAAACATGTAATATTACTATGTTAATGGAGTATGTTGTTATACAATAAATTAAAATTAAAAAAATAAAAAGAACTTACGTGGACCAAACAAATAGAAAATGTAATACAAAGAGCAGAAAGGCGCCTTTCACTGTTAAAACGTCTAACAAGAATGAAATGGGATTGTTAAAAAGCAACTCTTAGCACGTCATAACAACGTATAGATAAAGCCATTATTTACCAACTGCAGGAAGTTCTTGTAAAGCAAATATAAAAAAAAGTTAAACCTTTCAAAACCAAAGTCTGCGACCAATAATTACAGGTGCTATCAAACCCACACTAATATCATCTATGGAAATACTAACCAACCAGTACCCCATTGAATATGAAATAGAAAAAGCAGCTCTTATTCACCACGAAAAGTTGATCAGACTGCCATTCAATACATGGAACAAAAGAACTTTTACACATCACTAAAGACTCAGGAGAGCTTTCTTTCCAGAATTCAAGACATCAGGAAGAATTTAGACCTTTCTAATTCAAAGGAAAACTTCATAAAAGTCAATCCGACATAAATATTAGACGTTACATATTATTTACACATGACAGAAGAAGTTAGAAAAGTGATACTCTAACACAAAGTTGATCTTCTTGTAAAAAACGGTACCAGCAGTGTACAGAAATTTATAGTTAATCCACCATTTCATGCAGCTAAAAGATTAGTCAACTCTGAATTTAAAAAAAAATGTTGCAAAATATTACTAAAACAAAAGATGGGAACTACCAAACATACAAACAGTAATTCCTGAGTATTCTCGAAAAACGGCAGTTGCAACCTTCAAGTTGATTACGGGACGTGATTGTCTAGCAAAACACTTGAACAGAATTAGGATGTATTCCTCACCACTCTGTCTTCTATGTGATCTGCAAGAGAAAATATACCAAGACCACCTTCAAATATGCCCGGCCACTTATAGCGTCCCATCCATTAGTGAAAAATATTGGAGAGCAAGAGGACCAGTGACTTCATTGCCAGAAATCCAACAACATACCTATTTCAAATCTATTGTGTGGTTTCCACAGCTCCCATATAAAACTATAGTTTTTGTGCTTACCTACACCAATATTTATATTGTAACTTTTCTCAATATTCCGTTATTTATTTTCTCGAACCTTTACAATTGACTTACTCTACATAAATTAACACGTGAGCACATTACATTAACTCTGTTTAGCATAAGCTTTCTTGCTTGGCCTTTTTAAAACTCTCCAAGTTTACAAACTATCTTTAGTTTATTTTCTTTATTCTTGGATGCATGAATAATTTAGCTGAAAATCAAAATGCTCTTCCAACTTACAGTACTCAACAAAAGAATTGTATTCCAATGGATACCGTCCCACTGTAGAATTCTGGAAAATGAAAATGCTGATGCTTTGGCAAAGAAGGGCAGCTCAGCTATTTATAGACCTGTCACTAAAACTACGTATTACTCTTTTAAAAGATTTATTAAACCAACATACCTAAACATCAACAGAAAAAAATTGACAGCACAATCCAAAGGGAAAAATTGGTATCCACTGCTTCAAAATCCACAGTTAATTCCAGACCTTCCACACAAATCGTCTGTAGCTGCATTTAGATTGTTAACAGGTCATGACTGTTTGGCCACACATCTACACAGAATTGGAATATACCAGTTCCCAAACTGCCCACTATGCAAACCAGATCAAAAAATGTATTCTAAGCACCTCAAAATCTGTAGTTCTTTGACTGACCATGAAAATATCTATGAACAATATTGGAAGTGCAAGAAGACTGTCTTTATTATTAAATGTGTGGTATTATAAAACAACAACATTTAATTGGCTTAGTCCTCACACAAATTCCCAAATACACTCAAAACTCCCTTTCTCGCATGAACTTTTGACTCTCAACTGCAAACTTCAAAAGACAATTTAGTCACCTTAAGAAGCAATTTTGAAACTTTAGTAGAAGCAGCTAAAGTTCTAGTGAAAGCTTGGGGCATTGATCCAAAATTAATCACAAAGAGCCCTCCCGAAAAGTGAAGAAACATTTTGAAGAGCTTTCTTTGGATCACAGAATTGTGGATTCACTAAAGTAGTTCATCTCTTCAAGTTGTAAAATGAGAATATCCAGGAAAGACCAGAAGAGCTGGTTAGAAAATACCAATCAGATTTAACCGTGAATCTTTCAAACGAATTCATTAGTCTTAAAACGGTCATGTGGAAAGACATTGACTAAAAGGAAACCATATTGTCAATCAAAGATCTCGCAAGATTTTTGTTTGTTAGAAACACTTTTCTTGCAAGCAGTCTTCCACATGTATGTACAGATCTTCAATTATATTTGACTCTGCCAGTTACTTGTGCTACGGCAGAAAAATCAATTTTCTAAACTGAAGTTAATTAAAACGTTTCTGAAAAACACAATGTCCGAGACCAGATCAAGTGCTTTAACAGTTCTGAGTATTGAAAATAAACGTGTAGCTCCCTTGACTTGAATGAAGTTGTTGAAAGGTTTCTGATTGCCAAGCGCACGAGAAATGGACCAATGTGTTTGCTGTAGCTGGACTTCATGAAACTGCAGGCGTTGTTTGTTCCAAAAAGAGTCCATCGTAGGTGAGTTTATTTCACTTTCATGCTATTCCATGTGAATAAATATGTAATATTTCAATCTCTCAATTTTTGGTGCAGTTTAAATATTCAGTATAAAGTTTTGGCTTCTTATCTCGCCCCACGTTGCGGAGCCATTTGATGCAGTTTAAAAACGCCTTGGGCGATGAGCGAAGAGTAATCTGATGAGGGACGGAATAAAGCATATACTCAAATTCTCCAATTAAATTTATGAAGTTATTTTATTGCACACTTTTTATTAACACAATTACTATGTTGTTATAATATTATAACACTTTCTTGAACATTTCAGGCTAATTGGCATGTCCGAAATCATGTAATTCACAATTTTTCGTCAGATTACCGTAAAGTGACTATTAACATGCGAATATCCAAGGAGTATTTGGAAAAAAAAATTTATGCGTAACCATGGCAATATTGCTCGGCTCTTGTCTTCCTTAACAATACCACCTCCTACTTAATCAGAACCATCTATGGCTAACAAAAAAGGCTACATCGCAAACTGCAGTGACGTAATTCTCCTAGTCTGATCATGACCCAATGAAGTAAAACCACAATTGCCTTATATATCCATGTTCTAAACAAACAAAAAAATTGCCCGTTTAATTCATACAAAGGATACAGTTTTATCATGATGGTGTACAATGTTAGCTATGTATCAGACTGCCATTACTGCATAACTACGATACACGCCGCAGACTATATTTTGCGTTAACCACGAGAACCATAACAATGACACCAACGCCGCATATATTGTACGATTTAATGGTTGTTTCGGTCATGCCAGAAAATTACATTCAATTTATATTTCAAAACTCCTAGCATGGTGTAATACAAAATAATGATTAATTGTGTGAACATAATTGAAATATTGAAACAAGATTAACAGTAATTGTCATTTCCACAAATTGAGAATAGATAAAATAACAAAAGTAAAATAATAAATTAACAAAATCAAGTTGTCATTAATTGTTTGATTTAAATATTCCTTTAAGTATATAATACTTGCTTCAAGCTTTATTAGTAACTAGGGCCCCCAAGATGTATTTGCAGGGGGTCTCCGAAGCCTTATCTACACAATGTCTGAAGTTATTCCTAAGTGTTTAATAGATAAACGTTTAAAGTTGTGTGCTGTGTTGCAGCAGAGTCCACAACAAATGTGTGATTTTAAATGGATTCCATTTCCTTAGTACTGCAGGGCTTATAAGGTACGGCGAATCATATCTATAAATTCTCCAGGGATTTTGAGAAATTCTCTTGAATACCCAACTCATTTGGACAAGTGACTTCGTTAGGATCTGAATGCAAGCAAAATCCGAGTTTTTTCTACTTCTCCCTGCGTATTCACGGGTTTATCGGATTCGCTTGAACGATTCAGAAAAGAGGACTTAAGCAGCGCATATACATACACATACTTCAAGCACATATATACGCTCACATGTAGCTTCAGATATCCTTATTTTACCACAGAACTCTGCTTAGCATTATTGAGAATCTATTCAGAATAAGGGTCACTAAAGACAACGATTTTTTACCTTTTCACTCGCATCAAATATTTATCTGAACCTTTTTTTTTTTTTAATCAGAAAGCTGCATAAGTTCTTACGCTATGAATTTACTGGGCTCTGTTTCCTTTCATTGCTTTAACGTGGCTATACTGTTCCAAACAACCCTTTGCATGGAAACTGTTTGTTACGCCATATTCTCTCAAAATGCGTAACGATTTTGATACAAATAATACACAGGAATACACAGTGTGTCCATAAAACACTCTCATGCGTTAATCGTATTTAAATAAAATTGATGACATTCGAAAGAAAAACTTAAATATTTTATGTTTGTGCATGTCAACAAGGGACAGCAATGGACGAGATCGCAGGAATGAAACATAGAAACTAACTAAATGCATTCACGTTTGTGCTTGTCTATATGGGCTAACTTTTTTATATTTAGCACGTGTAAATGTTTACTTAAAATTATGTTCATGTTCCTATGTGTACGTCGATTTTGTCCCGTGATTTTGTGGATCGTGACTGCATATTACATCAAAGGAAAGGTCATTCAGGTAAAATAACTATCATTGTGGGAATTGTGGAAGAAATGCACGAGGAATTTGTACGTAATCCTAGGAAATCTGTTCATAGAACTAGTGAGCATTCAAACATACCACCGTATCTAAGACCCTGCATCGATTGAAGCTTCACCTCTACAAACTGCAATTGCCGCATAAGTTGAAACCCGATAACCCTGCAAAACATTTATATTTCTGTGAACATTTATTGGTACTAATGGAGAATAATCAAAATCCGTCAGGAACGGGAATGTCAAACTATTTATAGTTAAACGAACAAATATATACTTCTAAACAGCATGAAGGTAGCTTATTATTCGTAAGTCGAAAAAAAGACAAACTTTATCCCCATATATGAACACTCGACCTCTGCGATACTAATCCAGAACACTTCCCGTTACACCAGAGCGAAATATAGATCGGTAGTGCTTATTTTGTGCATTTGGTCTCTCTGGCACCCCCTCTTCCTCTCCTACACTTCGGTCGAAATGGTGCGTAAAGGTCGCTAACAATTATGCGTGATGCGACCCCTAGATACTTTTGAGAGACAGTGTACGTGAGATCTATTGCACCTACCACATTTAACTGAAGAGCTGTAGAAACCACAGAAGCCAAGAGATCGCAGACGGACAGGCCACAGACACGTGGAAATCCCTAACAGTTCCTGGCTCTACAGCTGGAGCTGTCCACAGAGGATGATGAACGACCCGTCAACTAAGCGGACCTCTACGTCCACGTAGAATACTCTTTGAGTGGAGCAAGCATTCGTGCCATGTATTAGGCACCGCCTCACACCAGTAATCTAGAACAGTGATGTCAAACGACGCGCTTTGGGTGCAAGCGCATTTCGGAGCTTACCAGGCCCACGCTGACCAGAACAGTAGCACCTGCTTGCTGCTTGGGACTGTTAATCATGGCTGTACAGCGTGAATACCATGGGGAAAACAAAGCCATTTCCGCCATTTGCAGTCCCACAGCATAGCACAGAAATTAATAAGTATTGTGACATATTGGATACGCCGTTATAGGAGTTTGATGGAAGATATTCAGATTTGGAAGCACTCAAACCTAAACTGGATCTCTTCTCCTTGCCCTAATCTATTGATCTCAGGAATGTTCAAGTTGAACTTCACAGAACTTAATGATTTATGCTGTTATTCAGTTCTAAAAAAGGTGTATAGTGATAATACATAAAATTGTCAGTTCTTATCAAGCTCTTGAAGTACAAACACACCCAGGATCTGCCTCGAGATTTGCTTCTGTAGTTAATGTCTTCCCAAATATTAAGCAGTTGCTGGAAAAGCAAAAAAATGGGCATAATAAATGAGCACTTAGGTTCAAAGTGTGACCACAGAGAGAGGTTTAAATGTGGAGCTATTTTTATTTTGTTACAACAGCAATTTATTTCCTTTTGATTTGTAAGGTTAAAAGTTATATAAATATTCCTTACCTTTTATGGTTTTAATGTTTTGTTTTTGAATGATGACATTATTATTGTAGTCCATATTAAAACCGTATGATCACAAAATTAATGTAAATAAATACTTTTAAACCGAACAAGAAGAAACACAATAATAAAAAGAGTGGATTTCATTTTCCCTCCGCCTTCGTACACCTATGTTTTCTGTGTTTTTCCGCTACCTGTGTGTACACCACAGTCTGTCTCGCAGCGCCTCATGCCCGCGAGTACTGCCAAGGTCATGGAATTGCGCTTCAGTTGACATCGCTGATCTAGAACTACCCTGACACATGAGAACACAACAGAGTGGAATAGAAATGATGGAAGGGAAATCTTGACACATGAGAAACCAATCCAAAAATCGCCTACCGCTCTGGGAATACCACAAAAAACCAAAGTTAAGGGACGGCCAACGGGAATGGAACTTGGGATCTCCCAAATTCGAGCTTCACTACTAAACTCTCCGTAACATCAAATAACACTAAAAAGATTTACATTTATACCATGTAATATCGTATACATGTTAACAATAACGTTTGGAATGCTGAAGTTACTAATCGCATGCCTGAAAATAAGTTTATTCTGCACATTCACATTTTTCACCCTTTCACAATGGAAAGGGCACAATGGGACCATAACGCCCATAGTTCATGATAGCGTCAATAAAGAACTTTAGAGCACCTGCACTAAATATTTTATCGCCTCCATAAACATTCGTATGCACGATATCGAGAGGAAATTTCAAGGCTCTTTGGTCCTAGAACTTCAATGGTAGGAAATAAAAGTGCAATAATTGGAAATTGAATCGCTTCCTGTATAGCTAAATTTTCACGAGTTACTGCACCTAGCCGTTAGATAACTAGTGGTCTTCATTTCTACCAATGCTCTTCTAAAGCTTCGTTGAATAAACGATAGCCATACTCATTGTTGACATTTAGTAATGTGTTTGCAGCTTTAAAAAGTTGAATTCTGTAATAGAATGATTTTGGAAATATTTAATCTCTTGTGTGTTTAAAAACACCAACAGTAAGTTTGTTGGCATAAATAAATAATAATTACCATCTGATGGTTATTTAATCCTGGGATATAAAGTACTTACAATAGTAAGTCACCATTGGGGTAATTTGTCTCTGATGTGAGACTGCCTTTGTGGTTTACCAGGAGAAATACGAACTGGTTTGATAATTCAATGCCATTCTGGCAGTTTGTCACAGTAGCTCAATGGTTAGAGCAGCCGCCTGGTAAGCGGAAGGTCTGTGGTTCAAATCCCAGCTGTGGCATTGAATTTTTAAGTTCCAGTTCTACCTCTCAAACATTGCCCACACACGGCTTGTGTGTTTAAAAATATCAACAGTAAGTTTGTTGGCATAAATAAATAATAATTGAAAATAGGGTTTATAATTAAGTATTATTACTCATTATTTTTTTTTTACTTTCCCTACATCGTACTCAATAGGTAGGGAAGGCATTACATTCAACCCAAAAATTCAATATAGAGATTTCACGTAAATATGCGTTTTGAGACTTCCTAAATCGAAAAAGAAGCATTTTTAGCAAAAAGGTCTTTGTGTGCCTATGTGTGTGATTTGTGTGTAAGCAGCCTAGCTTAAAAACCAATAGTCCGTTAAGCCTAGATGTGGTATTTAGGTTCAACGTTTTCCAAAGAAGCGACACGAGTATTTTCAAGAACATTTCCTACCCCAAACTATACTATATATAGAAATGTTTTCCAAATGTTGATTCTTTTCAAAAGTGTTTCTAACGATTTTAATTAAAGTACCGCATGTTTGAAATGTTTATGTCAAATGAGATGTATATTTTGAATAGCCTCTAAATCCTCTTCATTCGAGAGATTTTTGTTCTTCACCTGAACCCTGACCCCCTCATATGGAGGACTAGGGTCAGAGCGTATGGACGGACAGAGTGAAGACCTGGAAGCGGGTGGTCAGCCAAGCATCAGGTGCGAGAGTGAGGAAGAGGATTATATGAAATGCAGGCGAAATAGAGCTAGGAAAGGTGATGACGGAGCAGTTGGTGGAATGAGTGATGGGGAAACTGGAGAACCCGGAGAAAACCCACCCAGACAGCGCTTCATCCACCACGAATACCACATGCGAGTCGCTGGGATCGAACTCTTGTTGACAGACGAGCTATTTAACCGCTGCCGTGACTTCTGCATAACTTGAAAATCACAACAGATAGATAAAATCTCGCTGCAAATAAAATGTAGATTTCATTAAGGCACACAATTTATGTCAAATACTCTTTGTGGGGTAAACCATTTCCTAGATATTCTTTGTTATTGGTTTAAATTTTCAAATAGTTGTACTTTTCTCAAATGAGAAATCGTTATTTGTTTTTCTTTCTCCTGATTCAAGCAAATGGAACTAAATTTTAAACACCTCACATAGTGGTCGTCTCTTAAAAGCTTTGAGCCCAGTCTACTTTCCTATTCTCATTGTACCTACTATGAAATATGTAATAAAAGTATTTCTACAAATATTTGGATTAATGTGTAGTAGATAGAAGAAGAACCTGTTTTTAAGAATAATTTGTTGAAGAACGGCTAGAGAAAGTCATGTAAATGCAACACATCGGATTGCTTTAATCTTGTTAACGTTGCTCCATTAATTTGTATCATATAGTTACGCTGGCTGTAGGTATATTGTCATATGTATACTGGGTGTCTCAAAAACACTAACAACGTTGAGCATGTTATGCGGGATGGCAATCTGATCGGTTTTCAAATAGAAATTCCTGTCCGGAAATGACGGTTTGGACGCTGTAGAGCGTCGAAATTTGAGAACAAACGGTTGTGACAATTTGTTAACATTCGTTTTGGTATCTTAATATAGAAGGTATGCAACCCGTTAGCCATCTGCGTACTGGGATAAACCACCTGAGCATAATAACATCGATGGATTGGTAGAGGTGGATCAGCTTCACGGCCAGCACGGTCACCAGATTTGACACCTCTCGACTATTTTCTGTGGGGTTGTAGGAAGAGTATGGTGTATGGCACTCCTGTAATGTCAGTGGAGGACCTCATTGCTCGAATCCAAGAAGCTATTGAAATTTGTCAAAGACTACCGCACGTATTGGGTCATGTGCATGAGGTACACCACCACCGATATAGGTTCTGCAATGGAGGTACACAGTTCGAAGCCCGTATGGCTAGTGGCGGCCTCCCCGCAAAGCCTTCACCTATCTCCTGCCTGCCGCTCTCACCTCGGCAAGCCCCTCACATGCCCACCTGTATACGCTAGCGTTTAGTCGTATGCAATAGCACGGTCCTGACTCCGGAGTATTGTTGAGGTACTATCAGTTGCGTTTCTTTGCGAATAAAATTGTTGTACACTAACTCACATTTACATCATAAGAATGAGTGACATACCATACCAGCTAAGATGTTTTCTCTGAATTTTTGTTCGAATTTTGGGAAATGAGTTCGGTTTTTTTTTTTTTTTTTTTTTTTTTTTTTTTTTTTTTCCCTTCACTATATGGCTTTTATTTTGTATACAACACACAGCATAACCCCCTCTCTATCTCTCTGTTTTTTTTTATAGTTACATATTTTTACTTTCTCTACTGGTAAGAGAGGAAGTATTGTATTCGACTCAAAAATTCGATGTCGAGATTTCACCGGAAATAATGTTTTGAGGCCCCCTGAATCCAAAAAAAAGCATTTTTGAAACAAGGTCCGTGTGTGTGTGTGTTAGTCTGTGTGTCAGTCTGTGTCTGTCAGTCTGTGGACAGCATAACTAAAAACGAAAAGTCGGTTAAAAACCAAAGTTGATATTTAAGTCTAATGTATTTCAAGGATGCGACACGAAGATTTTGAAGAAAATAGCCCCACCCTAAACTACCCTTTACATGGAAAAGTTTCGAACATTTTGATTTTCTTGAAAATGGCTCTAACGATTTTGATTAAAATGCCATATGTTTGAGATATTTTTATGACAAATGAACTGTATATTTTGGATTTTACTCCTTGTTTTGTGTGTCAGTTTCGGAAAATGTAGAACTTTAATGCAATGGAATATCGTTGTTCATTTTTTATATGTTAAGCATGCAAAGAGAACGGGATCTCAAAGCTTTAAAAGATTTGACTATCGTTCAAAGCCTACTGTATTTCAATATTCCCCTTGCACATACAAGGAAATAAGCAATAAGATAATTTGTATAAATATTTATCTCAACTAACACGAAGATGATATAGGAATAAGAGTTTGTAAGAATGGCTAGTACAAGAGTAGAGAAAGTCATGTGAGTGCAACACATCAGATTTTTATTAAATGTACTTAATATGAATTTTAACGTATTACAGTTCAGAATGAAAGATGTGTACTATGGAAACTACAATAACTACAAAACAGTAATGACACTTTAATATTATTTCTTATTGGTACTATAGTACTCTTAAAAAGTAATATTAAAAGGAAACAATGAAAAGCCTAAGTGCAAAGTGTTTTCCGAGAATTCCGTGCCCTTTACTACTTCCCAAAGTAAGGCCATCTCTTCACGACTACTATGGCCAGGCAAAAAAGAGTCAATTGCCAGGGATGCTGATCTATCCAGACCATTACTTCACTAATGACAGAACGGTCAACTTCGAAATATGTTAAACCGTTCTTAATCATAAGCCATTACTTCAATATGTTTGTACTTTATTCTTTTCTGTGATTTAACAGGAATGGACTTAAAAGAAAGTGACAACTAATTTTTATATTCAAAATCGCTGGAATTTCGCGCTTTTTTAGCAAAATAAGGCAATTTTGCTTCATTCTGCGTTCATCGCTGAAATTCGCTAAAACAAGAATATTGATTTATTAATCCACATCACATAATTCGGAAGCATTATGGGAAATCGCCTTAATGTGTGTCGCCTTTATTGTTAATGCGGGGGGCTCTAATGACCTAGCTGTCGACGGACCCTTAAACCCTAATCATTCACTCACTCACTCGTTAATGCGAAAAAGAGCGCCCCTAGATGTAGCGTTCCTATTATTTTATTTCACGCTACGTCACTGCTACGTGTTATGGGAAATAGAGATGTTACCGAACAACCGTACAGAACTAAACTGATTGCGTCAGTGTTCCCATTTTTCACTCAGGAAATTACTTGTGATAGTCTTTCACAACTTGCAATACTCGCATACATTGCTTTTGTTCATTTTTACTTTCTCTACTGGTAAGTAGGGGAAGTATTGTATTCCACCCAAAAATTCGATGTCGAGATTTCACCGGAAATATATGTTTTGAGACCCCCTGAATCCAAAAAAAAGCATTTTTAGAAAAAGGTCCGTGTGTGTGTCTGTGTGTCTGTGTGTCAGTCTGTCAGTCTGTCAGTCTATCAGTCTGTGGACGGCATAACTCAAAAGCGAAAAGTTGGTTAAAAACCAAACTTGGTTTATTGTCATTCAAGGATGCGACGCGAAGATTTTGAAGAAAATAGCTCTACCCTAAACTACCCTTTACATGGAAAATTTTTCGAAAATTTTGATTTTCTTGAAAATGGCTCTAACGATTTTGATTAAAATGTCATATGTTCGAGATATTTTTATGCCAAATGAAATGCACATCTTGAATTTTCTGGCTATAGCTAATGTAGTCGTATTTACTCTGGACGAATTTTGCATAACTGGTAAGCCGTTAGAGATAGACAAAATCTTACTCTACAAGAAATGTAGATCTTGCTAAAATACACAATTTATGTCTCATTAAATTTCTTGTAGGGTGAATCATTTCGGAGGTATTCCTTGTTATGTGTGTAGTTTCAGAAAACTTAGAACTTTAGCGAAATGCAACAACGTTGCTCATTTTTTTATATGTTAATCATGCAAAGAGAACGGAATCTCAAGGGTCAAAATGATTTGACTGTCGCACAAAGCCTACTGTATTCTAATATCTCCCTTGCACCTACAAGGAAATAAGCAATAAGATAATTTGTACGAATGTTTATCTTAACTAACATGGAGATATAGGAATAAGAGTTTGTTAGAATGGTTGTACAAGAGTAGAGAAAGTCATGTGAGTGCAACACATCAGATTTTTTCATTTTTTTTTTTTTTTCGTGATCATGTAATAATTTAATAATTATGGCATTTCACTCATCGATTCGGTTTTTACTTTCTCTGTTACATATAGGAACTAGAGAAAGTATGTATTGCATTCTACTAAAAAATTTGACTTCGAGATTCCACTGCAAATACATGTTTATAGGCTAGTTGAATAACAAAAGCAATTTTACAAAAAGGTCTGTGGTATGTGTGTGTGGTGTCTGTGTGTCTGTGAACAGCATAACTCAAACGAAAAGTCAGTTAAATACCAAACTTGGTATTTTAAGGTAAGCATTTTCCAAGAATGCAACACGAACGTTTTCAACCCCACCCCACACAAATGTGTACATTTTGAAAATTTTCTAAAATTTCTATGCGCGGTTTTTCTTACAAATTAATAGATATCAAAAACAGAAAATAATCTGAATTACAACACCTAAATCATCGCTGTATATTATATAACGTATTTACTTAGCATATAAAGAAACAAACTTAAAACTCACGTTGGGCCACGGCGAACTATCTCAAGAATCCGTACAGTGGTAGCCCATCAATGCACCGAACAGCATGACGAAGTATTTTTACCTAAAGCATTGTTGCCAATTAAAATACATTGAATCTCACTATAGGTCGAGCAAAATTCCGCTATATTCCGTTATAAAATATCTTTCTCTGTGAGGTGTCAAATGACCAAGAGCATTGATTAATACTCGTAGTAATGGTGGTGGCGGTGGCGGTGGCAGTGGCGGTGGTGGCGGAGGCGGTGGCGGTGGTGATGGTGTTGGTGATGATGATGACGGTGATGATGATGATGATGGTGGTGGTGGTGGTGGTGGTGGTGGTGGTGGTGTTGTTGTTGTTGTTGTTGTTGTTCTTGAATAAAGCATATTAAGTAGCTTAAGAAGAATAAAATGCAAATAAATGTATAACCATTACTGCAAATCACTGGAGGGGTATGTAGGAGGCTTTTACAGTGTTAGATTCTGTTGTGATTCTGTTACGCGCAGGAATTGCATTTATTCCGACTGTCCACATCCTCCCACTGAACAAAAAACAAGAAACATATGGTTCTTTTTTTACTGTTAAAACCAAAATGCCTCTAGAACCAACGGAAAGCAAAACTCAAAAATCTTTGGTTATAGTATCACAGTTGACAACAATGACGCATAATTACGTACGCCATTGAGCATTGCTGAAAGTTACAAAATGATTGGTATAGAACAGGCTTTCCAAATCCACGAGTTTGAGTACACGCGATTACGCAGCAGCGTTGCGCGGAGCACGTTTATAAGCGGGAGTGGCGGCCTTTGCCAGATCTGGCATTTCTTCACTTTTTAAATCGGGTTATGTTAAAAATCTTGTGTGCAAATCACTCCTTCGTCCTTGATCGCATCACTCAAGTTGACCACCACATGATAAAGCGTACCTGGGCGGAAATGGACTACAAGCTTGACTATATTACCAAAGGACCTAACATGAAACATTAATAAGGTACTGCAACAAAACATTTCAAATTTCTCTCTCCATTGGTATAAGTTTCATGTTTCTAAGTTTTATTAAACGGAAGTTAGACGTTGTCGAAACCTAAAAGGATATTTGTGGTAATCCTATATTTTAGCAGCATGCAAATTAAGCTGCATATTTGCTTCATTTGCATGTATATTTTATAAACATCTTGTTCGTTTTATCTTCATATTTGATTTAGAATGCAACATTTGCAAATAATATGTACCATCGAGTCAGCCTTGAAACTTGGCAACACTAATGAATCGCGCACTGAATCAATAAGTCTCTTCACATTGGTGACAACCGCTTTATCTGGTCGTAGCCGTTCCCTCATGGTATGAGTTGCAGTTTCTTGGGATGTAGTTTACCTATTGCTATGCAACAAACGCCTTTCTTAATACTATTTTCCATGTCATCAATTGCGTGAAAACAATGCAGAGTGTACATTTAAAAAACATAATTTTATGCCGAAAATCACATAATCTTAGTTCAATGTAACATGTACTTTAATGAGCCCCTCAACTACCTTCATACCAGGGAAAGTGTATTTTTTAATTGATATTTTTGTTTCAGAGAATTTCAGTGAATTCAGTGAATTTTAGCTGACCCACCTGGTATACCAAGTAAAGAACAAACCATGTAGTAACTTATTTTCTTAAAGATGGGGTACAGAATCAAAAGTTCTAATTCTTAGTTTAAGATGTTTGTGAAACAATTATTGAGAGTTCATAAGCATTAGATTTTTGACAAAATATGTTACTTAAATTTCGATATGATGCATATTTAAGGAATATTATTTCGTTATTACTCAACTAATTTTTGTCTCCCTTTATCATGGGAAACGCCGAGGTACATTAGCCGCACATTCAAGAGATCACGATCTCCATCGGGCTGGCCACTCTGCTTATGGTTTTTAGTGCTTTCCCCGGGTCGGTAGGTGAATTCTAGGTGGTTCCCGCGTACCATGATTTTCCTGGCATCTATTTCAGCGTTGTAGGACCATGCAACGGCGGTCGGTGTGTTCGGCGGGACGTCAGAATTTATGCTGTAGAAAGATTTCTCCGTGGCGTTTGGTGCGACTGCAGGGCAACCCTTCTGGAAACTGTCTCGATTGTCACGGGACCTCCGCGTTGGAGTGGCTTAGGCAGAGCTAGCCGACGTCAGGATTAGTACCATGTTGGAGCCCTTAGGGACCCTGTCCTTGCTAGCGCACATCGTCGTCAAGATCTGGAGCCACCCCTTCATCTCCTAAGAGTCACGGTGAAAGCCGGAAAGGCTCACTATGGCTTGTATGCGCTACTGCAATCTAGTTACTGGAGGTCCCTCCATTTATCTGCACCTATCTCCTGATCGTGGAAAATACTACCAAGATCTTCATTTTGGATTTGATCTCAGGCCTTGAGGTTTAGTATCACATTGTTTTAGTGCTATACATGCCTGAGCTCATATATTATGCACTCATGTAACTAATGATCAATTTAGTTAAAGGGCGTTAAACCGGACAAAAGGATGTTGGTTAAGCCAAGAAAATTAAAGCTTAAAGATTCATTCAACACTGCTGTGGTTACAGCAAAGATTTCCAATGCTGAAAAGGAAGAAGAAACTGTTTATCGCTTTTTGGAGAAATGCCTCGCGAAGATGCTACAAGAATAATACGACAGAGGGGAGAAGACGAGAAGAAACGGTCAGTAATTAATGGATCTGGGAATGACTAACTCTAGGGTCTGCATGATACAGCTGCAACCACTTCATCCCCCAGGCTAAAAGTATCGGGCTAGAATTGTCACCATGGAAAGAAAAAAAAAAGAACAAACCTTTCTGGCGTGACATTGACATGCTTTTTCTACTCAATCTTATACAAACTATTCTTATGAAGACCTGTTCTTTTATTTATTTTTTGGTTAATCGGGATAATCTTTCATTAACACATTAACGCGTTAGCTATAGACATAAGAATGCTAAGGCAATGGTCAGAGTTTAAAAAAGTGAATCGTTATTAATGACTTTGCATGAGTAGGAGAATAAACGAATAGTCACTCTCCTTTTAAAACTAACCTGTATTCAAAAATTCAAAATAATAACAAAGAATATTTCGGAAATGGTTAACTCCATAAAAATGTGTATTTGACATGTTTGGTATGCTTTAACGAGATGTAAATTTTTAGATAGTAAGATTTTATCTATAGGTTTGTTCCAACAAGCGGTTCTGAACGCGTTCCGAACTAACCATTTTCTTATATCATGTGCCAGTTCAGAACTTACACTCTCAGAACTAGTTCGGTTGGAACACTACGTGAACCACTATGAATCCTGATTCTGAATAACCTGAGCACGTGTAGTAGGCTATACGATTTGCGCATGTCCAGAATTTTCAGTTCCCACTCTTGATTAAGAACCAATTTCATTAGTTGGAATTAGTTCCCGAAATGTTGAAGCAGCAAATTGGAAATTCAGAACCAGTTTTCAATTGATTTTCTGTCATGTTGGAACGCTACTTAGCTACTGCGCATGGCGAGATAATTCATAATTGATTATGGAGCGCGTTGGAACATACGTCTTTTCTTACGGTCAACCAATTATACAAAACTCTTTCAGGATGAATAGGATAGTTTAGGATGGAGGACTTAACGTCAAAATCTTTGTGTTCGCATGCCTAAAAGATATTAAGCTTAAACACTAAATTGGTTTGACTTTTTCATTTTTGAGTTACGCTGTTCACACACACGAACCACTTTCTAAAACTGCTTTTTTGGATTCAGGAGGCCTCAAAATATATATTTCCGGCGAAATCTCGACATCGAAATTTTGGGTCGAATATAATACTTCCCCTGCTTACTATACGTAGCAGAGAAAGTAACAAATTTAAGAATAGTTTGTACATTGTTCAGTAGAGAAAGCCATACGAATATACACATCAGATCTTTTTTTCCCCATTCCTTTTTTGGTCTATGTAAACATTTGTTTCCTTTCAAATCTTTAAAGCTTCTAAAACCAGCTTTTCGAGTTGTGCAATCATTTTAGCTCAACCTTACATACATAATGCCACATGAATGTGGGAGGAAATGATGAAAGTAGCTTGAGGCAAAACTGTCCATTAAATTACGAAGCGCAGTCGTTATCAAGCAATCGTTTCCACTGACAGTTTCTAAGTGAAATTGCCAATAGTAAATTAGAGAGAGAACCGAAAGCTTGTTAATAAATCAACCTAAATTCGCTTACTGTATTTTAGCAAATAATCTCTTATGAGAAATATTCATAAACAACAATGAACACAGAGTAAACAACCGATGCATTGCATTCACGTGACTTTCTGTAGTAATTCTTCTGCAAATTATTTTTACACGGATTTATTCTTTTGTGTGCTGCTTTATAATCGAGATAAGCTTTCAAAACAGTTTTACTTAATGCCCTGGAGGTAATAATAAAAAACTGTGCTTTAGGTTAAAAAAAATAGCCAAATGTTTAAAAACCGGGTCCTAAGTGATGGTTTTCATAGTTCATGATCTTTGAATGGCCACGAGAAATATCGATAGAGACTTACAACTTGAAAAAAAAAGTACGAATCGTTGCATATGTACAGCCAAGGAAAAATTATTTAGGGCATTAAGAGAGCAAAATATTTCTAACTCCTATGTCGCGTTGCAGCACGGTGTACACAAGTCGATAATTCCAACTTGCAGCTGAGTTTATTGATAGGCTGCGCTCCGTATGTTGTCGTCTGTTGGACATACAAATAGGTGTCTCTTGAATCACCGCTCGCATTTGTATTTGCGAGTATGTATACAAATGCGAGTGGTGATTCAAGACACAGTCTATTTGTGTATCCAACAGTATGTACATACAACGACGTTCAGTTGTTACTTTGACAAAGCATAGCCGTTCTTTATTTGGACCCTTTGTAGCACTAGATTCCAGGGCTGAAGATAAAGTGTGCGAGTACTATGTACGTATGAGTATCTTTGTAAGCAGAAATGTGTATGCATATACGTAAACAGCCTAACCCATACCAAACTTCGCCGTTCACGGATACGGCACGAAAGTTTACTCCTAAAGGGAAAAAAGTTTCGTGCATTATTTTCTTCCTATTGGAAACACAAGTATTAATATAAGTTTTGATGATAATATAATAATATAATAATAACAACAATAATATTGATAATAAGAAATAATTCGCAACACCCCTTTTAAGTAATCCTGCACAATCTTTTGTTCCGAAGAGCAAACCTAATCCTGAGGCCTGGTGTATTTAGTAATGTATTATTATTATTATTATTATTATTATTATTATTATTATTATTATTATTATTATTATTATTATTATTATTATTATTATTATTATTATTATTATTATTATTATTATTATTATTATTATTATTATTATTATTATTATTATTATTATTATTATTATTATTATTATTATTATTATTATTATTATTATTATTATTATTATTATTATTATTATTATTATTATTATTATTATTATTATTATTATTATTATTATTATTATATTCTTTATCTTTATCTCTGTCTTGAACAGTGTTACTCAAAAGATATTGTTAAATGCTAAGCTTGGTATTTAATGTCAGTATTTTCCAGGGATACAATACAAAGATTTTCAAGACAATCCGTACCAAACTACCCTTTGCCGAGCGAGGTAGTTTAGGTGGCAACACTTGTAGTCCGCATTCGGAGGTCGGGGGTTTGATCACCATGGCTGACCTTCCTGACCCATGGGTTTTTTCGGAGGTTTCCCCGGGTCCCTTCCTGCTGTGAAGGATTTCCATATCCTCCGAGGTTCCTGTCCCTCCATTTCGTTACATTAATCATTTCATTTCACTCTTCATCCCGTTAGGTTTCTTTCAGGGTTGAAAGCGTCGGCGAGTGTCGCGGCAGACAGCACGGCAGGGGGAAGAAATGCACTCTGGAAATCTCGTCCCCCAAATTGGAAGACAAGCCATTGGTTTAGGGGACCCCAAGGGATGGTACAAGCCCGAGAGGGGGAAGCTAAGCCAGCCTCCGCCAGGGTGCTTCTAAATGGGAGAATGTAGGGACTCTGTCACCTGCTCCGTCGTGGCAACGTTCCGGCCCCCCTTAGAATCCTCGTGCTTCATCCATCCTACCAGGGATGCCCCGACAGGGTCTTCGGCACAGAAGACCACCTTTCGGTCCAAGTGCTAAGTCATCATCCACAACTCTCATTTGAGTGACTGAGTTACCCTTTACATGTTCGTTGTTTTTCATTTGCTCAAAAATTTCTTTAAAGATTTCGATCAACATACAATTTAATGTAGATTGATAAATGATGTGCATACATTGAATGTTCTGGGAATATCCGTTGAGGTCTTCTTCATTCTGAATGAGTTTGGCGTAGTTAATAAACCATAAGAGTTACTCTAAAGTCCTTCTTTACAACAAATGTAAATCTCCAGTGAAACACCTCCTATATCTGCTATGTACGTACCAGAGAAATTAAATCTAACTCACAGTCATGTGCATGAACATTTAAATACACATTACAAATTACATGTAATACGTAAGTAAATCATGTTGATTCTTTAAACTCCAGCAATCACACCACTGCCATTGCTATTAACCTTTAATACAAATTAGGATTAGGTGATTATCTCGAAAGTTGTTGATTTTCTTCAATTCCATACAGGGTAAATTCAGGTATATCCGTGATATTAAGTTAGCCCATGATAGCTTGTATTCAGCTTTAACAAGTGCAGGAAATACTGCATTCAATACAAAATTTTCCTACAGAAATTACACGTAGGTTTAAGCAATAGTCAAATATTTTAAGAGCTGGTCTTTAAGTGATGGCATTGAAATTCCGTTCTATTTGCATTAACAGGAGATAAAAATACGAATAAGAGCTTCTTATTTGAGAAAAGTATAATTATTTGAAAATTCAAAAAATAATAAGGAATATTTCGAAAATGGTTTACCTAGCCTCCCTCCCCACAAATGCATTGTAAATAAACAATGGTGCTTCAACGATATCTACATTATTTGTGTGGTAAGATTTTGTCTAGCTAGTTATGCAAATAATGTGGTGGGTCTGAAAATGTGCAAGCCCCCGAAAGTTAAGCTCTATGACAACCCAGTTCTATGCTGCTGCTGCTATAGAGTTCAGAGTGAAGAGGTGTAGATCTGAAACACGTGTGATAACCTTGGGCATAGTCATCGTTATTGTAATTGCTGTAAAATTTAATATTATGGGTATTATCACCAAAGTTATTTTAGTTGTATTAACTTCGTAATTCTGAGTGCCTGGGACGAGGTATTTGCATTTAAAAGTTGGCAACCCTGTGCCACGCCTTTCAACTTGTATTCCGCTTTTGAGACGCCGCGCCGAGTTGACTTCTATGGCTTCATTCATTGGCTTCCCGAACCTGTTGAACACCATTTTCAGAAAGGCAAGGTTGCTGAACTCTCTTTGATCTTAAAATGCTTTCTCTGAAACTGAAAAAGCAATCCATAAGTCTTACACGTGGAGTTCCTAAATGTATTTACTGAAGTCTTCTTGCATCATGTGTCAGTTCTTTTACATGAACACGGACTATGACTGTTTCTTTTTAAAAAGATCCACTTTCACAAAAAGCTTGGTGGAGAAAGTAAAAATATACTTTTTAATTATATGAAGGTGCGCTAACCGAGCGAGATGGCTCAGGCGGTAACGTCTATGGCCCGCATTCGGGAGGTCGCGGGTTCGAACCCCGGCGACCGCGCACTCTGACATGGGTTTTTTCGGGTTTCCCTGGGATGCATTCTTTCATATCACGGTTTCCTTTCCATCATTACCTTCCATTCCATTTTCTTATCATCCTTCAGCTATGCTTTCAGGTGAGTGGCGCTGGCGGTGTCGCACAGATGACGCGGATGCTTGCGCTAGGTGGCGTTTGGGCCGCCGTTGTCCTGTGTTGGGGGACGCTTGAGCGAACGAGACCGTCGCGCGGTGTGTACAGGTGGCTGCTCGGTGGGGCGTGCGGCCGGGATGAAGAGATCTCAGCACTTGTTAGGCACTTCCACGCGTCTCTGTGGCCTGTCTAGCTGCGACCCTTTGACATGTTGTGGTTCCCTAACTTTATCTCTGCCTGCTGGGGCGTAGCAGCAACAGTAGTGTACTACGTTCGTTACATTGTTTTCGACTCTTGCTTCTATAGTGACAGTTGTTTGCACATTTGATGGCTGTGCTATATTTCTGACGTCATTCATACTCTGCGCTCAGCCAACATGCCAGCGCACAGTCCTCCGGTCTTTGATGATCATTTTCTTTAAACATCTTTGAGAAGCAGTACAATTTTTAAACAAACTACTACAAATTGTAAAAATACTATTTAAAACCCCCTTCCCAGAAAACAAGGTTTAAACTGTAGGTACCTATTAATATGCATGCGCCTGTAGAGTTATAGCTTCAGTTAATTGGTAATTTAAATGCGCCAGGTGAAAGAACGCTTTTTCTTAAGGTTTATAATTTATATAACTTTATTACGAATTATTTTTGTTTAATTTTTCACATTTTTATTAAATTCAATATTCGTTACCCTTAAAAATACTTCCCTCTCCTCAGCCGATAACCCAACCCGGGACCTTTGCGTTTAGAGGTACATAATCTAATCACTAGTCTATATCAGATTGTTTTTTATCAAATAACGTATGATTAATTTCAGAACGTTTGTACGTAAATAAGCAACATAGTTTTCTGCTGTTAGAAAAAGAATTAGCTATAACGAATATATTTGTGTGCGCGAGTAACTACATAACAGAATAGCTTTCCCGTTCTCTATAACAAACAGGTCGGCGTTCTACATTGTTTACATACGCGGTACACAGGTGTCCTTGACACACGTGATAGATGTCAACTTAAGAGAGTGCTCTGTTTATACTGCCGCCATTAAAGATGTCTATGGTATAAAAACACTTTCTACTGTAAAATCAAAGAGGAAAGACTTTCTACAGACGCAATGTATATATTTCGATTTATGCGTGGCTGTTGTGCATTTATTTACATTCCGCTTGATCCTGCTTTGCTAAGTAGGCAAGTATAAATACAACTAAATACCACAAAATACTGCTTATTATTTTTAAAGTTGCATTTATGCGAAGCCTTAAACATCTTCTAAGGTCATATCGGCAGCTACCTTTAGAACAATTGCTCATCAGCAATGATCTTCACTCGTTTAGAGGGTGTTAATCTTTCCTTGGTCTTAAAATTCACACACACACATACACACACACACTCACACACACACACTCACACACACACACACACACACACACACGCACGCACACACAACACACACATTCAAACTCTAATTCATACTTTTAGACTCTAGGCAGGACGGAGAATAATCCTGGCTAAGGAGAAATTCCCATTCTTCAGTCGGGAATTGAACCAGGGACTTTGGATTTGGAGGTTAGCATGCAGTAAAACCTAGTTTATCCGGCCCTCGTTTACCCGGATCTCCGGATTATCCGGATCAGATTTTTAGATTTCTTTTTAAATTTAATGTTCACATTAGATAATAAATTTAACTACGAAAACAAGAACGCAACTATAGGTATGCCAAATATTCGCTTTTATTTTGATTAAATGTATAATTCCTGCATAAATTGTACATAAATTATAGTAATACGTGCTGTACTGTATTGTAAAGTACTACCTGTTGAGTTTAAGAAAAATGTAGTAGTCGTCACACAGTACTGACGCGGTATGTCTCACAAGTTATAAATAGCGCCGGAAGAAAGCGTTGACCTTGATTCCTACCCCCTCAATCTCCTAAACTTCCCTCCTGTTTTCAAACGCCACGCGGTGCTTCAACCGGATTGATTCTTTAATCAAGTGTTTGGAGGTGTAATTCAAACTTCGCTCAAACACCCCACGTGTTCAAAACGGAAGACTGTGGATCAATCCTTTGTTAAGAAATGATGTGATTTTATGTGATTAAGACTTTTATATTTTTAAATGTCTTGTAAACAATACATACTATGTACTGCACATAATGTTGTTACAATATCGTCATGAACGGCAAGACTCCTTATTTAACGATTTAAGATCGTTTTTAGATTAACGTCCTCCAACGTAGTGTCATATCGGACGGTGAATGAATGAAACGGGTGAAATTATGCTCAAATGAGCCCGAGGTCCATGGAGCTTTAAGTTACCCGATATCCTTCTCCTCAGGATAAGGGAAAACCTTATCCGGATAACTCACACTAAGAGATTCGAACTCGCGACCTCTTGAACGTGAGGCAGACACGCTACCACCGCACTACAGAAGCGGATTTGTTTTGCTTGTCACCCATATGATGCGGATATTCCGGATTTTCGATTTTCCGGATTGCCTTTGGCCCCAGTTAGTCCGTGTAAATAGGTTTTACTGTAAACAGTGGGCCACAGATGCAATCACTTTTTATTGGAAAAAGAAAGGGAAAAAGCTTTCTACATCGTATTTCGATTTATACACGGTTGTTCTTGTTATGCATTTATTTACCGCCCCCTTGCTTGACACTGTTTTGCACACCAATTATAATTGAATTAGTATCTGTTCTTAGAAATATCCAAATAGTACATATTTATTAGTGGTAGATTGGTTAAGTATTTATAGCCTGGGTATCAGAGGATTAAAATAAGTAGAAATTAATTATCCTGATAATCTGTTGCGTCTCCTGGTGTTACCTTTTGTCCAAGACTGTAGTTAGGGCTGCCAACACCTTCGATGTTCCCATGTGGTCTGTTTATTTGTTGTTAGGAAAATGAATAAAGAGGAAATGTTACCTGATTTGCATGGAATCACACGCCGGATCCATGTGACTGACGATGGTGCGGCGACATTGTAGTGACTCTCAGCGATCCCATCTATCGAGGAAGTTAAAGCGCGGTACACTGAGCTGAAATCGCGTCTGGACCAACATTTTCCTACATATCTTCTTTATTCCGCGCAGAGTGGCTGTCTGATCGATGTGGAAGCGCATGCGGTGGCGACGGAATCCTCCCCTTCCCTTGACGATATCAATCAGTTCTTGTGTGTCACGTGAGGAACTTGCTTATCAGTGTCGGTCGTTGAACTAACACCCTCCGCTACCTTAATTAACAAATGCAACTTTTCCGCCAAATCTGAAACAGCAACAGATACAGTCAAGAGCATTTGGCTCGAAGACAGCAGATATTGATCTCGGAAATAAGGAGCCCAATATCTTAGTCCCACGTGCTGTCTGACCACTAGAAGAAGGCGAGCTGGAAGAATGCTTATGTTTATGTAGTCGAATATCACATACAATACACAGTGTTATCACATAAATGTGTAATATCGGGAGAGCAAAAAGGTTCCGAACGGTTAAGCGGTGTTTTGCCTCCCGCATCCTCGGCGCTCGTTGCCGTCACTCAATATCACAGAAAGCCGCGGAGGAAACCGTACATTTTTAAAACTAATTTTAAAGGCTTTCCTTACCCACTTTACAAAAGGAGATGCTGAGACTGACCACCGTTGTTGTCTATATAGTTTTTGCACCTCTTTAGGAAACTATCCATCATTCGCCGTACTTCTCGTTGAGAAATGCTGGCAATTTGTTGCGGATACTTTGTTTTAATTTTTCCAGGGTGTGTGGGATTGTCTTGTATACTTTATAATAATACTGTCCTGAAACACACCTTCAATTGTTCTCATCGAAAGATTGGTGGTATGAATTGTTGCTGAGACTTACTGAAAAAGGCAAAATCACGCTTCCTGTCTATTAATTCTCTAAAAAGGCAGCAACATTGTATTCACGTATGTACAGGCGTCAAATGTTGACTGGAAAAAGACAAAATCTTGCCACACAAAAGATGTACATATATCTGGTTAAATAACCGTTCATGCATAGTGCAATTTTATAAACACCATTTAGAGATATATTTTATTAATTTGAACATTCAAATACTTACTCGTATACTTTTTCAGGCATTAAGTCGCTGTTCGTTTTTTCTAGTAGTCATATAAAGAGCATAGAATTTCTGTCATCACATGACCACTGGTATTTAAAAATCGATCGCTTTAGCTGGTACATTCTTATACCAAAACGAAATGTGTAAATGTGCAATAAAGATTTACCTAAAGTAATAAGAAGTAGATATAAAAGCAAACGTTTTAAGAATAGTTGGTATGAAACTTACCAGGGAAAGTAATTTGAACGTAACACGTCAATTTTTATAATATAATTATTAAAAAACTGATGACATACAACTGCAAATGATAACATTAATAAGATATATGCTGGGTTACAGGAAAACTGCCTTGTAAGTAGCTACTCCCTTTTTTAGTTAATGGCTGGGTAAACTAAGGAAGTTTGTAAACTTCAGGCAGTTGCAAGATCGACATTTTACGATCGGTTAACTATTGTGTTTTCTTTAAGAAGAGAAACAACAATCCGGCTGAGCCGATGTAGTCGGCATACTTAGTCATCGTGTCAGGCGTATGATAGCGCTGCAAGAGACAACTGCAACACGCTCAGGATTGCACTTTTGATTTAGTTGACAAAGTTGTTTCTTGTTTTCCGCAAGCCAAAATGTAGAACAAACGGAATAGAAGTAAACTTTTCTCTTGAAGGAACAACATATTTTCAGCATTCATTTCAGAATATAAGAGTAGTGTACAATAAAGTCATAGGTGCAGTCAGAAATTGATGTAAGAAGGTTGGGAGACGACGACGACGACATACTGGCAGGCTGTGGTTCAGCCCGATGATATTTTGCTGCGTACCTACCCTTAATAGGGTTTAACCGCAGATAGTATTTTTGGTATACAGAGTGATTAAGGGTGATGTTTTTGATTTTGGATTAAGTCTTATATAAGAAGGAGGCTATTTTGCCCCTTTGCTGATGACTCACAGAAGTCAGCAATGTCTGCATTCTGTGGAAATAAAAGTTTTTAAACAAAGTTTTAAGATCTTTTTGATCTTTTAAATTTTGAATTTTGATGATGGTTTGAATTTTGAGCCGAATAGCTCTTTGTTGGGATTATTTTGTAGTTTAGCTTTTGCTGCTGATGGGTAAACTACTTTGTTATGGGATATACCCGCAAGCCATACGGGGAACCCTATACGACCTGAAGCGGCGTGTTGTGGGGTCATAACCACCTAGAGATCTAACCAGGGCGCTTTGATGGTTGGGTAATTTTGCTGCCCGGCGCCTAATTTCATCCTCCACGTATGGAAGAGATGAGGCTTCGTGAAGTAGTCTCACGGGGAAGGATAAGGGGACAGAGTAGATGGACCGAAGTCCTCTGTTCTGCGCCCTCTGGAGCCACAGGAGCCAACTACCCGCTGCCATGCCCCACACTTCACAGGCGTAAAGCATGAGGGGGATAATCAGAGCTCTGAATAGGTGTAGTTTCAGGCGGACTGGCATCTCAGATTTCAGCATGGGGTGCAGTGAGGCAATAGCTCCCTGCGTCCGCGCCGATAGGTCTCTAATATGAAGTTGGGAGCGTAGAGCTATGTCCTCAAAATGCAAACTTCTTGGACTTCAATAGAAAAGTATTTGTTTAGTAGAAAAGTAACTTGTCCTGTTTCTGAACATTTCACCAGGTCTTTGAATTTCCATATAACTGTAGTTTATAGCACCGATAACACTAGAGAAATTAGTAGTCATAGAAGCCTTGTCTCACAGTTCGTAAATAACTACTTGACCGCGAGACTTGTGTACGCACTATAAACACTTAGTACACCGGGAGCGCCACGAAGGCCAAAGAACAAAGAGATCTCTGAATTGAGGCAAGAAAAAAAAAAAAACAAAACAAAAAAAAGACAACTCTTGGCTCAATGTGTAATAAATCTACTACACATATTGACCTTCCTTTAAATTCTTTACCAGCAGTGTGTAAATACCAACGATAATAGTTGAAGTGAAGTTAAATCTCGTTGACACAGATTTCATTTCATTAGAAACAATAAAAAGAAATGGGCTCAATAAGAGACTGTATAAATTCCGGTAACTCAGTTACCGATAACTTCCTTTCAACTAAGGAATCATAAGGCAATATATCGATGAAATTTGGCGAAAATTGCCGACAATTATGACTTTCACTTTTTGCATTTTTATTGTGCTTATACTTTATATTTAACGGCACACTTTCGTTTCCTCAATATCGGCCATGTTTAAAGCTACACTTAAATATCCCAGTGCGGCTGGGCGTTCCTTGCTAAACTTCGTTGCTACGGCTTTCAAATGCAATTTTTGTTTTCACTGGTTTTGATTTAATCTCTTACAGGGAATTTTGCTTCAGAGAGGTTGCGAGTTGGCTGAGCTGAAATGAATTCGATATATCGGGTTGATATGCGGCAAATCTGACACTTTTTTGCTTGTAAACAGAGAAGTGAAGTCAATGCTCTGTAATTGTGTAATCTTGCCAGGTTATTTCAGTGTTTCAATTATATATTAGATATTTTTATGTATTTAATAGGTTTGAAGTTGTCGGTTAGTTTATAGTAAAGCAGTAATAAGTAGACATGAGTTTGGTATACAAATTAGCTAAAGTGCATAGTATAAAGGTTAGCTAAGAACACCATATTCCTAAATTTCGTGAACAATGGAAACGTGAAAAGAAAGTTTTCATATTAAGAAACGACCAAGAAAACTTAAAATTATCAAAAACTGCTACTGAAGCCAAGAAGAAAGCAGCGCAGGGTCGGTCTGGGTGGCTTAGTTGGTTAGACGCTGGCCTACTGATCCCAAGATCGTGGGTTCAAAACCGGCCCAGACCGATGGTTTTTAAGTGTGCTTAAAAACGACAGCTCCATGTCTGTAGATTTACTGGCATGTAAAAGAACTCCTGCGGGACAAAATTCCGGCACACCGGCGACGCTGATGTGATCTTGGCAATTCGTTAAACAACAAAAAATATTTTTTTAAGCAGCAGAGGGTCCCATATAAGTTGGTTGGGTTTAGGTAAAGTACAAAAATATATTGCTAAACTTTAAAATCCATTTTTCTTATTTTTTTATTTTCTTTCAGCATTTTTCACGACACAAAATGCTCATTGGACCCTAGTTTATAGCTTATTAGCTTGAAATTTTCAGGAGAGCTACAGAGATTAAGGCATTAACATTTTTCATGCACGTTAAAAAGATTAAACAATTGAGCTGAAATTGATTATTTTCATAACTTATACTGAAAAAATCGAAAACATCAATAAATTGTTTACAAAACATCTTTTTTCTCTTAAACTAACTAAAGCCAAGCGATGGCTGCATGAAACTTTCTTTCTCTCTGTCGGAGCTTGACATACAATAACGTGGTTTGTGGCTCAGTGAAGAATACCTTTCATTGTATTGTAAGTATAAGCGGGTAAAAACATATGTATGTAACGTATAACATTTTTTACTTTTTCCATACTTAAATTAAATAAATAGGGGAAGTGCTGTGACATTCCTCCCAAAATTCTTTTTCAGTTTCAGTAATATTTTTCTGTCTCATTTTAATAATATTTGTGAAAATCGTTACTAAAGTCTAAAGTACCCAATATGATTATACAAACCTAAATTGCAAACGACATTTATTCAACATAGTGACGCTTTGTATATTACTAAGTTGCTTAATTCATGTTTTTCTGTCACGTACTTATAACATCAATTGTTTTGATATACCTACTGCATTTTCTGTAATGTAAATTAAACCTTTGTAAACGTTTTAAAGTTTGTAATGGCCCTTTCTTTCCTATATTAGCAAAGCATGCTTGGTAACGTATTTAATCGCGATGTATTTTGTGACATGTAGGGAAATCCAAAAGCATAAAAGAGCTTTAAACATGTAGTTGCTACTGAAAACATGATTTTGGAGATCTAAAGGTCTGGGAAAAATAAGTTTAGAACCACAAAAAAGCATGATTTAGAAAAATAAGGCATAAAAGCACAAAGTGCAATATAAGGCATAATATAAAGCATAATTCTTAAAAGTCAAGCTAACAAATATTCAGAGCAGAAATACAATATTTCAACAATGAAAATATAATGGATCGATCTGGGCGATGGTGCTACTGTAACAAATTTAGGACGACTGGTTATACATGAAACTTCAATTCAGAATATATCTGTAACATATCTGATGATATTTGTCAACATAGGTTTTGGAATCAGATTTTTTTTTTATCCTCCATTTATATGTCGCCTTTAACGTCGAAGGTCCTATGAGCAGCTTTTACCCTTTTGGAACAATTGAAATGGTGTTAACTCGCTTAACGATGGTACTGAACGTTGGGTTTCTATTGCTTTGTTTTTTAATTTATTACCTTAAATTCACACACTCATTCACATTCTCATTCATATTTCTAGACTCTACGGAGGATGGGAAGTAATCCAAGAGGAAGAATAATTCCCACCCACCCATCGAGAATCGAACCCGGGACCCTTTGCACAGCAGGCAGGCGCTCTACTGATGCAACACAGAACTGCCTTCTTCTATCATCAGTTTTTCATATGTTTCTAAGTTCTGGCGTAGAAAGTCTTTCCTAGGTGGCAGCTCATATTCCCGGCCACGGAATATTCCCGGGTTCGATCCCACTCATAGGTGTGGGACTTTTAAGCCCGAATATTTCCCCAATGTTCCATTCACTGGACTCCTGTAACCTGTCTCAAACTAGAACGATCTTGTTGCAAACAATACGAGGAGAAAAAGAATTTCCGCTCTCAATTACCGGTTTAAGAGCGCTTCGCTACAGTATCTCTGTCTCTCTCTTTCTCCACTCCCATTATGTTTACAACAAGATCGTTCTAGTTTGAGACAGGTTATATAGAGTTATTAGAAAGGTAGCCACGGCTCCTAACAGCACCTGTTCTCGGGCGCGCGCTGTTTGCCTGCTGAGACACTAATTCCGCAATTACGCCGGGCGTAATCTTCTGACTCACGCCATAAATGACAAACGAACGCAGTAGATAATGTTCTGTGGCGGTATTCAGTTGCGTGTTAGTCCAGTCATGGTTCAATGCACTACAGAACAAAGAGTTGTCATTTGTTGCAACTTTATATAAAACACGAATATCTGTCTCTGTGTGGCAGAATATTCCGTGAGCACTTTCCAGATGTCGATGCGCCTAACAAAACTACAGTTCATAAAATAATCAAGAAGTTCAAAAGTACGGATCAATATTAGACCGGAAAGAAAACGAAAACGTTACCTTTTAACAGAGGAAAAGATTGACGATATCGGCGCGCTGTCAGAACCTTCGCCACCAAAGTCAAGGACAATATTGTGTTTAATATTGCTTTATCCTTCTGGCAGAAATATTCCACTAAGATGCCTAGCTAGCAGTTAAAGCAATGACTCCTCCACTATCTGCTTCAGTTCATAGAATCTTTTCTAAGCTCAATCGGATTTTAAATTCTAAATGGTCATTTCTGACACTAGGGAATCTTGAATCTCACCTAAAAATTGCAATTAGCCTCAGTGTGTTACAGAGATTGGCAGGGACATAGATGACTAGATTTTTATTCTTTTGTTGCAGTGTGTTCCTATATTTTGACGGCACCGTGGCCGCCTACCACCCGGCTCGATCTCTGGGACCTGCACGTGGTATTCGTGGTAGACGAAGCGGCGTCTGGGCGGGTTTTCTCCGAGTTCTCTGGTTTCCCCGCCACTCATTCCACCAATTGTTCCACCATCACCTTTCAAATCATCCATTTCGCCCACATTTCATACCATCCTCTTCCTCACTATCATACCTGGTGTTGGGCTGACCACCCGCTTCCAGGTCTTCACTCTGTCCGGTCCGTAGGTTCGTCTGCTCCCCGACAGGCATCTGGCCCTAGGCACTGACTTGTAAGTCCTATGGGGTATAAGTCCTACATAAGGGGAGGGCAATCAGATATATTTAATATTTTATTCAAATAAAATTCCTTTTACAATAATTATCCTTTTACTTTTAACCTTCTTATTAATTTACTATTTTATTGTTATGAAAATCAAAACATAAACTAGGATTAGATACCCTATTATTTTATTATAACATTTTAAACCGGAGAAATGTTCTTATATGTGTAAGACAAACTTAGTTTACTGTCAAAAATATTTAAAATACTGAACTTTATTTGTATGAAAGAAATGCATTATAAAAATAAAACATAATAAAGTATGATCATCACAAAGTGAACCATAATTTTAAAAAAATCTGATGTGTTGCATTCACATGACTCTATTCTTATACTATTCTTACAAGCTCTTATTCCTCTATTTTCTTCAAGTCAAGATAAACATTTGCAGAAATTACTGTATTGTTAATTTTCTTATAGGTGCAAAGGGAATATGGGAATACAGTAGGCTTTGAGCAATAGTCAAATCTTTTAGAACTGGTCGCTATTGAAGGCCAAGAATGTTAACAGCCACAGAAATGACCTGCTTTATCTCATTGGTGTATGATGACCATGATTCATCACACTCATTGGAAAAAAAAAAACAAAAAAAACAAAAACAAAAAAAAAAACCAACCTTGTTCAAAACTAATATATACTCTTAATTTTCCTTTGTCGTAACTTTCCCATTAGATATAATAATACTAATGATTTTCTGTTTTGATGATGCTGATATTGTGGTTAGGTTGTAGAAGGCCCCACGTTGAGGTGACACTTTGATTTGGATATTATAAGGGTTACACAGAAGCAATGCTACGATGTGTGTGAAGTCCACGCGTTGCCAGCTACAATACTATGCAGTATTCACATTCAGGGTATGCGGGGGTGTATGAAACAACTATACAAAACTTCGTTTAAATGAGTTTTATTAATTGTAAACTCATTATCCTCATCGGATATTTCCGATCACTGTACTTTACATATAGATGAACATAAATTTGATAAACTGCTTTAATTTTATCCGTGGTTAACATTAATAATGTTTGAATGCACTTAGTTCACAAATAACCTCTATAAAACAGCTTCATCGTAACGCTACAACGGATTCCCAGCTAGAATGACTGACTTTCTCAAGCGAAGCCGAGAGTAGCGTCATATTTTAAAAAAAAATACGTTGAGTACCAACATATTCAAAGCAATGTCCATTCCACTAACATTTAACTCTTTATCATTTCTAGGGTTTTTGACCCTTTGTATTATTTGGTATTTGTCTTTCCCATCCTACTATTAATTATTAAAATATAAATGTTTATTTATAAGGCGTCTGTGATCTTTGCATGAATTTAGTTCGTGTAGCGTCCGATTGGTGATATCAATGGAGAGAATATGTCAATTATTTGTGCCAAATAAAATTCCATATCAATACTCTTAATTTTCCTTTGCCTTAACTCTCCCATTAGATATAAAACTAATAATTTTCTGTTTTGATAATTACTTATACCAAATAACTCATATCTAAACATGAATGATTCATTATGAGTGTTACAATAAATAAATACATTGAGATATGATTGAAACTCTGAAATGAAGAGTAAGTTAACGATTTCTTGCAAACAGGATGCGACTTTAATCTCCAGGTGGAGGGTTTGGCCACTAAGTTAATTTTAGTGAACTTGAATACCTATCAGATATCACATCTTAAGTTTAGAACATTGCTGCCTGTATATCATCACGTATTCAGTATTCAATTCTCCTCATGTATGAGCGTGAATCTGTTGGGTTATTTTCGATTAATGATACTTCTGTCAACGGGAATGTGCATTTAATATTATATCACTTTATCTTTATTTATCTGTTAATGAATTACTAATTGTTAATGAAAACAATTACTGAAACAGACTCCACACTGAACACTGCTATACTCGTGCTTATTATAGAAATATTCTCTTTTCTTGTTCCTCTAAACAAATGTAAGCTAATACCTAGAAAAGAAGCAAATTTTAAACAATTTCTAAAGGTGCTAACGAACTTTCATTTTTAGAAAACGGTCCGTGTGCCTGTAAACTGCATAAAGCAAAAACAAGAAGTATGATAAATTCCAAACCTTGTATTTAAATTATCTTCCAAAGTCGAGATACGAAGACTTTCAGCAAAATCTCTGCCCACAAACCATCCTTTATGTGAAATATTTTAAGAATGTTCTTAAAAATGGCTCTCACGATTTGAATTAAAATACCATATGTACAAAACAATTACATTTTAAATCAATGTATATCTTGAGTTTCCTGGGAATAACTCTTGCCTTTTGTAATTGTGCAACTGGTAAACCATAAGAGGTAAACAATATCCTTTGTGCAGAAAAAATGTAGATGCCCCTAAAGTACACAATTTATATGAAATGGGATAGGTATTTCTGGAATTGACCATTATCGAAGTATTCCTTGCTAAGGTTTGAATTTTCAAATATTTACACTTTTCTCAGTTGATAAGTCACTCTCTCTCTCTCTCTATCTCTCTCTCTCTCTCGGTCGCACAAAGAGCATGAACTTTCAAAATCATTAACAGCGATCCACTTTTTACTTTCTCTACTGGTAAGTAGGGAAACTATTGTACTCCACCCAAAAAATCGATGTCGAAATTTCACCGGAAATATATGTTTTGGGACCCCTGAATCCCAAAAAGGAGTGTTTTTATAAAATTATCTCTGTGCGTGTGTGTGTGTGTGTGTACGTGTGTGTTTGTGTGTGTGTGTGTGTGTGTGTGTGTGTGTGTGTGTGTGTGTGTGTGTGTGTGTGTGTGTGTGTGTGTGTGTGTGTCAGTCTATGGACAGCATAACTCGAAAACGAAAAGTAGGTTAAGAACCAAAGTTGGTATTTAAGTTTAAAGTCTTTCAAGGACCCGACACGAAGATTTTGAAGAAAATAGCCCCACCCTAAACTACCCTTTACATGGAGCATTTTTAGAAAATTTTGATTTTCTTGAAACGATTTTGACTAAAATGTCATATGTTTGAGATATTTTTATGACAAATGAAATGTATATCTTGAATTTTCTGGCTATAGCCCCTGTAGTCGTGTTTACTCTGGACGACTTTTGCATAACTGGTAAACCGTTAGAGATAGACCAAATCATACTATACAAAAATGTAGATCTTGCTAAAAGACACAATTTATGTCCAAATAAACTTTCTTGTTGGGTGAACAATTTCTGAGATATTCCTTGTTATGTGTGTGAGTGAAATGGAACATTGTTGTTCCTTTTTTTATATGCTAAGTGTGCAAAGAGAACGGAATCTCAAAGCTTTAAAAGATTTGACTATCGCACAAAGCCTACTGCATTCTAATATTCCCCTTGTACCTACAAGGAAATAAGCAATAAGATAATTTATACAAATGTTTAGGTATCTTAACCAACGCAAAGAAGATATAGGAATAAGAGTTTGTAAGAGTGGTTAGTACAAGAGTAGAGAAAGTCATGTGAGTGCAACACATCAGATTTTTAAAAATATTCTTGTACCTACGTACAACGAAATGTGTAAAACATGTAGAGAAAGTTTAGTTCGATGAGTAAGAATTAGGCAAAAAATAAGTTTTCGTAACAATAGCTGTAAAAGAGTGAGAGATAAAATCGCATTATTGCTGCACACCAGGATTTCAAATTGTTATGAATTCGCAATTGAGGTTTTGCAAATCGAACAAGCGATGCTTAGGTGAAACCAATAACACTCAGACCCTCAGCAACTTTACAAATTTCTAAATATGTTAGGGTTTATTCCAATATTTGCAAAACACTAAACAAAGGTGATTTGTATAATACAACTGCAGAGGTACCTAAAATGCCATTGCCATTCTGCAGAATATTTGTATCAAGTCATATGTTGTACCTGAGAAGATCGAGCTGAACTATTCTAAAACTCTTGCTCTGACTCATTTGATGAGACAAACTGAACGAATCAAGCTGTGGGTTTCAATTCTAGGAAGGAAGGCATACCTATTCTCTAAGCAGATGCTCCAGAAATTCGACCAAAGCTGATTGCGGCACAGTGATAAAGCGGTAGGATTTTGAAGTTGTAAAGTGTAGGCGTTTGCGGAGATGGTTTGCTCCTCTTTTATGTCTACCAAGAAGTTCGTTTCAATTATCCGTGTAGCTCCACCTACATTCCTCAAGTTACACAGCGTCGGCGTTTGTGGAGGCGTCGAGCTCTTTGTTTGTCCCAAGTTGGCCGGTTTTGCAAGTGAAAAGACAGGTCTAGTATTTGGTAACGGCTATTCGCCGACAGTAAAGTCTCAAAGGAGATATTTCATCTTCTTAAGCAAGAAAAATAATATCATGTCCAGGTAAAAATATTCACGTGCGTATCAAGTATGAGAAGATCTTAGATGCGCTATCGATCATTCAAGCTTCTACTCCTTCATACCGGAATTATTGAGGAAGAAGATTAATAAAATTGTACTGATAAGGAGGTTGGTAAATCATTACAGTAAATAATTTCCGTTACTCAAAATCACAGCATGTGTTTTACTAAACAAAACTATACCCTCAGAGCAACAGCCCATGAAGGGTCAAGACTAGCTGCCCGACCGCTGCGTCCCCCACCTCTACACACAGGCGTCATGAGTGGGGTGCAGTGGGACGTATTCAGCGCCCCGAGACGTCCCTGCCAGTTATGCGGCCTTCCCGACTTGGGGTCGATACTTCTCCATCAAGTAGCTCCTCAACTGGCACCTCCGGAACGTAACGAGGCTGAGTGCATCCCGTGCCAGACCTCCCAGAGGGGGAAAAATCCCACGCTGGGATCGAACCCGGGTCCTTCGCGCCAGAGGCAGGCGCGCTACCACTTTGCTACGGAGGTGGTCCATGTGTTTTACGATGCATGTAAAATCGACGTGTATCTTCTTCATAATCTAGGTAACGTAAAATTTTGGCATTAGGTCATAGCGAGGTTCATATTAAGAAAGGTAATTAGTACAAACCGATGTGAGAAGGCAATTAGCTCTAGATACTTGGAATTCTGTAATGTTAGAGAGCTCAAGCTGTTGCCAAGACACGTCTACGAAGTTTTGAAAATTATAGGGGAAAGGAAATTCTCGGAATATTAGCATGTAATAACAGCAATAGTTAGCAACTTTATGTGGGAACGTTGGTGTATGGTGGGATAGCCATATAGGCAGGACTTAATTTAATGAAATAGCGTATATTGATAGAAGTTGCGTCTTCTACTTCGTGTTTCTGCAGTTTTCGAGATGTTGGTATTGTGATCGATTATTATTGGCATCTCCCAGTGCTTAAAGACTCTGCTCGAGTTATGTAGATTTAGCCATAACTTCGCCGTAACATTTTTGGACTAACAGTCAACGTCTTCGCATAACGGAAACAGTAATTATTACTTTCTCTACTACGTATAGTAAAGTAGAGGAAGTATTGTGTTCCGCCCAAAAAATTGATGTCTAAATTTTACCGGAAATACATGTTTTGAGGCCTCCTGAATTCAAAAAAGCAGTTTTAGAAAAAGGTCCGTGTGTGGGTCTGTGTGTCTGTATGTCAGTCTTTGGACAGCATAACTCAAAAACGAAAAACCAAGGTTTGTATTTTAGGTTAATGTCTTCTAAGGATGCGACACGAAGATTTTGAAGAAAATTCCTTCACTCTAAACTACCCTTTACATAGAAAATTTTCATTTTCTTGAAAATGGCTTTAACGATTTTGATTAAAATGACATATGTTTGAGATATTTTTATGACAAATGAAATGCATATTTTGAATTTTCTGGCTATAGCCCATGAAGTCCTATTTACTCTGCATGACTTTTGCATAACTGGTAAACCGTAAGAGATAGATCACATCTTACTATACAAACAATGTAGATCTTGCTAAAAACACACAATTTATGTCTAAATAATTTTTTATAGAGTGAACCATTTCGGAGATATTCCTTGTTGTTTGTGTAAGTTTTGGAGAACTTACACTTCTGTCAAATGGAACATCGCTATTCATTTTTTATATGTTAACCGTGCAAAGAGAACGGAATTTGAAAACTTTAAAATATTTGACTGTAGCTCAAAGCCTACTGTATTCCTATATTCCCATTGCACGTGCAAGAAAACGAGCAATAAGATAATTTCTGCAAATGTTTATCTCAACTAACACGTTTGTAAGAATGGTTAGTACAAGAGTAGAGAAAGTCATGTGAGTGCAACACATCAGATTGTTTTTAATCTGTAAAGTCTGGATACATCAGAAGACAGTATATATTAATCCAATAGCTCATCATTTCGAATGACAAAGTTCAGAAATAACGTAATTCTTCAACCTCAACAGTCGATGTCGGTCTGTGTGACTCGATTGATTAGGCGCTGGCCTACTGCTCCAAGGTCGCGCGTTCAAACCCTGCCCAGACCGATAGTTTTTAACTGTGCTGTGGCAATAATTAAATGTCACACCCCAAAATTTAATACTTGTTGTCATATTTGATTTGTTAACTTGTTGATTTTATATGTACCTATTTGATTCATTTTCATGCACTTTTGCATGCAGAAAGGTGTGGTATTATGTATTCATTTGTATAATTATGTTTCTGTTTACAATTAAGTTTTGTAGAAGAGTTACATTTGTGTAACTCTTTCTCTTGTTTGAGACACATCGGTAACATGACTGTTTCAGATTGTACGTATTGACTTCCAAATCTAAAACAGCGTGCAAGCGTATATCGTTTGTCGCTTCCCTTGGTGACGATTGGTTACGAAGAATTACAAGTATGGAATTTTCATGAGTAGACGAACCGTTTGGAATTTTGAGTTTAATTTATATTTGTTTGTTTTGGCGGGAATAAAAAAAAGTGCTCAAATTCCTTTTTAAACTGTTTGAAGATAGAGGACTAAATAAAAAAATGTGGATCTCGTTAAAACACAATTTATGTCAAATACTTCTTTTTCTTTTGAGTGAACCATTTCCGAGATATTCTTTATTATTTGTTTGATCTTGCTAATATGTACTCATACTTTTCTCAAATAGGAATATGTTATTCGTTTCTTTTTTATCTTTTGGCCTTGCAAAGAGAACGAAAGTTCAAAGGCATCACATAGCAACTAGCTGTTAAAACATTTCACTATCTCTTAAAGCCTGCTGTATTCTCATGTTCCCCTTGCACCTACAAGGAAATTATTAATAAGATATTTTCTGAAAATGCATACCTCGATTACAGTGAAGTTAGATAAATAAGCATTTTCAAAATAGTGTGTATAAGAGTGAGTATAACTTTACATATACTGGCGAAGAGTTCCTCCAAATTGAACTATATTAAAAGTCTGTATCGCAATAGGTTACACAACGATCACTTGGTGTATCTTCTAAGGCTATGTATGCACTTCAACATTGTCGCCAAATATTGATAGACTTCTTAAACGTAAGCAGTACCAAAGAAATCATTAATAAACAGATGTTTATCGTATAAGATTTGAAAGTGTTTTCGTAAATCAAACGCAACGTAGACGCAGCCAAGCTGCCACTGCAACACATAACACGTCTGTGTTAAAGGAGTGACTAAGTCCGCGTAAAGTGGAAGGAGGTAAATCCAATCTCCCCTCTTTCGTAAACGTTGGACTTCGCTGCATTACTCAGTGATCGAAATGGTTTTTGGTTTCAACCGTGTAGTGCGGACTACTAAAAATATCCGATGTGTTCCATTCGGTGTCCTTCTTTACCCTTCTACAAAGCTTACTTGTAAAAGCTTTTTCTTCTGTCTACTTCTTGTAAATCAGACACTTTCATTGCGCAGTCATTGCAGGCATAAGAACAATGTAGACAAGCGATTGAGACAAGCGAACGAGTAGGCAAGCGATAGTTACACATTCAAAAACTGGATCATTATGTGACAGCTTTGAAATTCTATGCTTCTTGCTCCACTGCGAGAAAATACTGATCACGTCTACTTCATAAAAAAAGGTATATCACTTAAAATTCAAACCAATAAGGAAATGGTTAACGGCATAAACAATTTATCTAACAAGTTGTGTGCTTTATCGAGATCTACACTTTTAATGCAGTGAAGTTGTGCCTAGCTCTTACGGCTTAGTAAAGTTACACAAAAGTCATCAGAATCTGACTATTCCCACAAAACTTAACATATAAATTTTCTTTGTTATGTTAATATCATATTGTCATCAATATTAAACATATTTATGGTATCATAATCAAAATCATTTGGGTCATTTTTTATAAAATAAAAAATAATGAAATGTTTTCTATGTAAAGAGCAGTTTCGGGATGAGGAGGTTTGCTGAAAATCTTCGTGTCACAACCTTGAAACGACTTCTCATTTTTCTGCTCAAACGTATACACATAAACACACACACACACACACATACACACGCACGCACGCATAATACAAGAGGTTGAAGCTCTAGTCAAATGTGGAAAAAGTGGATCGCTATATTACGCTAACTTTGAAATTTCACGCCTTTTGTGTGCCACACGATAACCAAACTAAACATGTCTTAGAATCAAAAGGTGATGCATTACTTTAACAGTACTTTGCAAAAGCCAAGAGGTAAACGTACATACTACAGAAGGGCTATAGCAAATGGGGCAAAGCATCACGTAGGCCATCCAGCCGTTTTGCTTCTACACTGACCTCTGGGAGGGAGGGGATGTGACGAGGGATCCGAAGGGCAACCACGTCCCATTAACGACGGGCGCAAGCATAAACGGGGCCCCTAACATTTCCAGAACATGTCTAATTCACCTGAATCCACCCACAAGATTCTAACCCCTCACCTAGTGCGGCCCACATAGAAACGAGTCCCAACCGACGCCAGGGGACATATCTTTACAGAGTGCACCCCACTGCCATCGCCTGGTCGTACAACTCTGAAACAGATGGCAATGAAGGAAATCGTGGGTACAGAAAATGAGAGACAGGATAGAGGAACCACGTCAGCATTCATCTACCGATCCGGGAAACCAGATTATTCATAGAAAATTCAAGGTATAAATTCCATTAGAAATTTTAAACTCGTATCTTTGGAACATGCTAGGCTTAAATACAAAAGTTCGATATTTATCCAACATTTTGTCCTTCAGATTTGCTGCGCACATACACACATGCGCGCTCGGATCTCTTTTCAAAAATTTTGATTTTGGATTGATATCTGCCCAGCGGTTAGACCGTTCGCCTACCACCTAGGTAGCCCAGGTTCGATCCTAGGGACCCGCATGTGGTATTCTGGTGGACCAAGCGTCGACTTGGCAAGTTTGCTCCGGGTTTTCCGGTTTCCCCCACCACTCATTCTACCAATTGCTCCATCATCAAGCCTTTCCATTCGTCGATTTCACCTGCATTTCACATCATCCTCTTCCTCATCATATCTGGTACTTGGCTGACCAACAGCTTCAAGGTCTTCACTCTGTCCGGTCCATAGGTTCGTCTGCTCCCTGACAGGCTTCTTACTCTAGGTACTGGCTTATAAGTGTCAGGGGTGTCAGTCCTACATAAGGGAATGGTAATCAGATAAAGAAGAAGATTGATATCTGAAATGTTATGGGAAGACTGCTTCATTTTGATTTACTTTTATGTAATTTTATATATTATGAAAACATAATTATAAATGGCATTTTGAACACCGAGATAATGTATTGAATAGGTTAGGCAGTCAGTATCAGGACTAATATTCACCATCACTGAATGGGAAGGATATGTAAATCAGGAAGATGGAGGTCCAATCTGGTGCAGTGGTAATTCGCTAATATAAACTGGAGTATATGGAAATAACAACAAGAATTATTTTAGCTTGGACACAATGCCACGGTCTTTCAGGGAGAGATCTTAGCTAAAGTTTGGGAGAATATTACTAAGAGCTATAAAGGGTATTCTTATACTCTCCGCTGGTTTGGCCCTTGATTGCCATTTGGTCTGGACTGGTCATGGCCAGCACCGAGACCCTCATTACCAGGCCGTTCGTAGCTCAGTTTAACTGAGCTGAATAATAAGGGATTCCAGAAATTGAAAGAGAAATGAGGCTGCCAAGAAAGGATTGTCTGTAAGACCGGTTAATCTACCATCTAGGGCTGATTACTCACAACATTAAAGATTCTGGAACACTAGCCAAGCTTTCAGACATTTTAAGGTTCTAATACAGCGCCTGGATTATAATCGTGCTACAATTAAACATCTGTATAAAAATGGAGAACAGAATATATCTGATCCTACCTGCGATGCTAGTACCCTGCTCGCTCATCAAATAGCTCTTCTTTTGAAGACAATTTACAAAATTGTAAAATATTCACTTGTCACAATCCAGAGTTTAATCTAGTTCATTTTAAACGTTAAAACAGTTGACAAATGGACAGAGGTTCGAAATAAGGGAAAGATCTTAGTGCAGGGCAGTTTCTCCTCCACGCGCTAAGTAAACTGTAGCAGACACAACATTTAATGGCAGGTGGCAGGAGGAGCTGGTCTACATAACATTCAATCAGAGGCTTGCCACGGCTTGAGGTGTTGTATAGTTTGTGAAATCACGCTGTAAAGCCGGTGATGTACATATAATTTGCACCCATAAAATGTATTTACGCAACAGCGAAAAAAAAAAAATAATGATGTGATCATGAAGTGATCATCTGTCAGCCGCCATTAAATGTTGTGCCTGTCACAATGAATAAATTGCTACCTCTATTGTTTTCATTTCCAGCATAACCAAATAGTATGCAGCCTATGTGGAAAATCCAAAGTGGGATTATTTTTAACGAATGGAAAGATTTTCTTTACTTGCTACGCTTGTGGTGAAAATTCTGCAAGTATAACAAAGCTTACGTTCTACAAGTTCTGTATATGATTTTATGCAATCCTGCCATTATAAACAGGTTGTTACTGTATTCAGTATTATGTTTAATTTACCCAATATAGGACGTATGACATATGCTAATAATAACCATGACATGTTTCCTATAATAATACTGAGCACGATGGCTGCACGGTAACGTGTGAGGCACGCATTGGAAAGGTCGTGGGTTTAATTCCCACGACCGACATTCCTGACCCATGTGTTTTTTCGGCAGCTTTCCCCGGTCACCAGGCGAATGCTGGGAAGGATAATAAAACTCCGAATTTCCCATCCCTGCATTTTATTCCACCTTCCTTTCAGTCCAGTCTTTCAGGGTTGGAAGTGTAGGAGATGGACGAGTTAGTGTTGCCGCATGGGGGATTTCCGCCTGCCGGGAGGACCGTTGTCGAAACACATGCGGCCGGTGTCGAGATGAAGAATCTCCAGCACACGTTAGGGACCCTCGTGTCGGTTCGCTGCTGGTCCGGGTTCCCTCACGCCTGTAGAGCCGGGGTCTCCAAACTGCGGCCCGCGAGCCAAATCCAGCCCGCCAGTGTCTTCAATCCGGCCCGCGACTGCTTATGGTTTGTTGTTGTTGTTTTTTTTAACTTAACTGTGTCATGAATCACAAATTTATTTATTTAATTTTAATGTATCAATTAATTACAAAATAAATTTTTACAATATTATTTGAGTCAGTTGCACATTATTACAAATCAATGTAAATAAATAATGTAACACACATATAATAATACAATAATATTTACAACAATATTTGGTTACAATAATTCTGTTGCTGTGATAAGTTAGATTGAAAAAAACTTAATGTTAGTTTGTTTTATTTAGTCTGTTTTATTTACTTGCTAGGTAAAGCTTAATGACAAGTATAATAATCATTCAGTTAAATTTAAATATTATAACTAACAGATAATTGAAATGAATCTCGTTAACATTATTGAACATTCCGCGGTTTCACCCTCGGTAGTTACGTTGGGGTAAAGAGTATCGTATAGGTATGTAAACCGAAGTTTGGAATGTACATATATATATATATATATATATATATATATATATATATATTGTAACAAATTTAACAACTCTTTTTTTTTTCTCAAGCTTCAAGTACAGCCATACTACTCGTTTCTGTCTCTTAATCTTTCCAAACTCTCACACCATACTAGTTTCTGTCTCTTAATCTTCAACAACTCAAACTGTCTCTATGGCAACCTCCTTGAAAATCAAAGAGTCTTAATGACATGGAGAAGCCATGTCACACTGCTCCCTCCTCAGAGCTGGTCGTCCCGACCAGCACTATCACTGCGGCATCTCCCTTGCGCCCCGGTGGATTAACCCATCGAACCTCTTCTCCTGGTGGTCCACGAGGGCCTGGTGGTCCTGGTATACCTTGAGGTCCTGGGTTTCCATCTCTTCCAGGCATACCTTTAGTTCCAGGTTCACCATCTTTTCCCGACAATCCTGGAGGTCCAGTCATGCCTTTGTCTCCTGGAGGTCCCTGAGGTCCAGGTAACCCTTGTAGACCAATGAGACCACGGTGTCCTTTTGCACCCTTTGGACCTTCTTCTCCTCTATCACCCTTACCTCCCTCTGGCCCTGGAGGTCCTGGCTTTCCTCTAGCTCCCTGTGGCCCTTCTACACCCTGTGGTCCAGTTTCTCCTCGAAGACCCCGTTCTCCTGCTGGTCCTGGAGGTCCATTTGGACCAGGTGGCCCTGGAAGACCTGGTGCCCCTGGAGTTCCCGGAGGTCCTGAAGGTCCTACAGGTCCCTTATCTCCCGGTCTTCCTGCAATACCAGGTGTTCCTGCTTTACCTGGTGCTCCCTCTGGTCCCTGTTCTCCAATTGGTCCCGGTGGTCCTAGAGGTCCTGCAATACCTTGTGGTCCTGGAGGTCCTTCACTGCCTGGCTTCCCTGGTGGACCTGTCTCACCTTGTGCACCTCTCTGACCTCTGAGGCCAGCAGGTCCTGTTGGGCCGGGTAATCCTGGAAGTCCTCTGTCTCCTGGAGGGCCCTGTGGACCAGGTTGTCCTGGAGCTCCATGTTGTCCTTGAGAGCCTGAGTCACCCTTAGGTCCTTCAGGTCCTGGTGCACCAGCTTGTCCTGGAGGTCCTGGATTGCCCTGTTCACCTTTCATTCCTGGGAATCCACGTTCACCCTTCATTCCAGGCAAGCCTACCAGACCCTGAGGGCCAGGGAATCCTTGTAAACCTTGAGGGCCAGTAGGACCTCGCTCTCCAGGGGGCACGATCCTAGGTATCGCTGTTGGATAGTGTCCCTTGGTCCAGGTAGGACGATGTATGCCATCCTGCTTCGAAATTCTGCAACAGTACCGCCGGTCTTGACGGTCCCTCGTCCAGTTGCCCTTCTTCCTGGTGTGTTGACGGGCCATCCTGCGCACTTTGAAACGGCTCACTGGGTACCATGTCCGCCGACCTCTCTGGCGCACCTTCGCAGCCACCTTGCTTCCGATGGGTCCGGCAACAAACCCCACCACATCCGCGCGAGTCGCGTCCACCGCTGCACTCGTGTTCACTCGTGCTCGGCACGGCCTCTCCTGTATCCTGCCGTCCACGATGATGTCCACCATTCTTCCGTTCACGGCACTATGCGTCAGGTGATTGGATGGCCCCGACGGTCCCCCCATGTCACACGCCAAGTCGGTTCTCGCGTGTTGCTCGTTTGCCCGTGCGCCTCCCCGCTGATCGTCCTCCACGTCACATCCCGGCTGGCCACGCACCCGACACACTCCTCCAGGGGATCCTCGACGACGCCCCCGAACTGTCCCTCCGTCTTCCCCGAGACGCACACCTTCGCTATCCGAAACGGGCGCAACTGTCGCCTCGGCCACTAGGTGCTCCCTCCCCGGCTCCGCGCCACTCCGTCCGCCCCTGGCATCCAGTACTTCGACGCTCTCGCCAACTCCCACTACCAGGGCGCCAAGACGCTCCCCGTCGTCCTCCACGACGTCCACGTGCTGGCAGAGGTCTTCCACCTTTTCGCCGAGTTGCCCGTCAATCTTCGCCGATAGCTCCGTCCTCATCTCCTTCAGCTCGGCAGCGAGGTTGTCGTTTCTCGTTTCCATTTTGGCAAATAATTCTTTCATCATTGCCATCATCCTGGTTTCCGAATCTCCCTCCATCCCACTTCCTGACACCAAATGTAACAAATTTAACAACTCTTTTTTTTTCTCAAGCTTCAAGTACAGCCATACTACTCGTTTCTGTCTCTTAATCTTTCCAAACTCTCACACCATACTAGTTTCTGTCTCTTAATCTTCAACAACTCAAACTGTCTCTATGGCAACCTCCTTGAAAATCAAAGAGTCTTAATGACATGGAGAAGCCATGTCACACTATATATATATATATATATATATATATATATATATATATATATATATATATATATATATATATATATATATCCTAAATATCACACATTATTTATATCCTGAAAATCCCTCAGGCACGGAAAAGCTAAATTAACGCGAATGAAACTGCGGGGTGTCCCCTTCTGAAAAATACTAATGAGATTTATGTAACTGTGATTTACCACTGACAATATTTTGCAGTTTTGGACCAATTTTACTTGTACCAATTATAAAGAGAGATTTAAGATGACCATCGGTTAACTTAGATCTGTAAACATTCTTTGTGTACTTCATTTTGGAGAATGTTTTCTCACACAAGTAAGTCATCCAAAAACGAAAACAGCCCATGAGCAAATTTATGCAAATTATCAAATTGTATCAGTGGAAGACTTTTATAAAATTCCAACAAAGATGAGTTTTGGTATTTGCTTTTAATTATATCACTGCACTGTAAATCAATAATTTCCATTTGAAGTTTCGGGGCTAGAGTTTCAATGTCAGTATCAAAAGGATTTTGAAAAATCTTAATTGCATTTACAATGTCATCAAAGTCTGAGAAACGGGTATCAAAATTTATCTTCAAAGCACCCAAAGCTTCGATTGCAAAATGGACAGAAAACTCAGTCTCAGTAGTGTGGCAGAATATTTCACACGTTTTAAAATGTGTGAAACATTTTTTCGGTAACTATGATTGAAACAGTATATTTTCTGCCGAAATGATTTGATATTAGTGTATAAATCAGGGAGAAGCTGGTTTACTCTTTGCAATCTTAAATTCAGTTCGTTCATATGTTTTGCCAAATCTACATAGAATGCTAACTTCCACAGCCATTCGCTATTTTGTAATTCAGTAAGAGGGCAATGCTTTCCATTCAAAAAATTTTCGATCTCTGTTCGTAGTTTTAAAAGCGCTGAAAAACGTTTCCGCAACTAAGCCAGCGTACGGCAGTATGATATGGTAAGTCATTTTCTCCAATCTCTTGAATAAACTCACGGAATTGTGTGTGATTCAGCCCAGTGGATCTGATGAAATTAACAACTGATAGGACTGGTTATATAACCTCAGACATATCCAAACATTTTCCGCACAAGGACTGCTGATGAATGATACAATGTAAGACTAGTGGTTTTGAACCATCGTCATTTTCTACAGCCTTTGACACAGGTGCAATCACTCCTTTATTTTTACCACACATGTTTTTGCCTACATCAGTTGTAATAGATTTCAAGTTTTTCCATCGAAGGTTCTTATTATTAATTGCATTTTGAAACCCCTGGAAAATATCTTCCCCAGTAGTTGTGCCGTGAATACTTCAATATCAAGAAGTTCTTCATACACTGCATAGTCTTTATCTGCTCCTCGAATAAAAATCAACACCTGAGTAGTATCTGTCATATCCGTTGACTCATCCAAGGCTCGAGAAAATCACTCAAGATGTCCATTTTTGTCACACAGTTCACATGATAATATATTTTCTGCGATGTGTTGTACCCTCCGAGCCGCGGTATTTGCTGACAAACTGACAGTTTTAAATAAATTTACCTGTTCGGGACACATTTGTACGGCTGCTGCAATTACGCATTCTTTGATCATTTCTCCATCGGTGAATGGTTTTCCACGTCTTGCGATTTCAAGAGCCACACGAAAATTAGCACGAGTTGCAGCCTCTTGTTCACTGTTGACTTTCGTTAAGAAGGATTGTTGCGATTTCAATCTGACTGGGGGATTTCGCTGCCGGCTGCTAGCCACACTAGCCACCACAGAACACTCTAGTAGGCTAGCCACCTCGAAGTGAGTGGAATACACCAGAACGTTCTCGAAAGTACTACTAGCACCATCTGTTAGCCAAAGAGGTTTCTACCACTACCTATTTCCGCTTTTGGCAACTAGATGTCGTCAAATGTCACGGTCGTAAAAATAATACACAATTTAACTAGTCTAGAAAGTACAGAAAATGGCAGGAAAAATTGAAACGGTTCTGGCTCTCAGAACTTTCTGGAGTAATAAATACGGCCCTAAGGCTGGAATGTTTGGAGAACCCTGCTGTAGAGCACTCTCATTCCATCCCTTCCTGCCAGGCCTCTGACATACAATAGCCTGCATAGGGTCAGTGTGAAATCCCCTCTACACAAACTCTACCTCTGCCTATAGTAATAACATGATACCGACCAATGTACTAAGTTGCAGCGGTTTGTACCGTGTCTTCAGAGTTGTTCGGCCTTTCCCGTCAATAAATAGTCTGTTCATGACGTCAGTACTTTGAAGCTCTGGCAGAAGAATAGCGAAAAAATGAGTGAAACGGGTGGATGTCAACAGTTTCGAAGTCACTTTAGTGAAATGGGACTTGTATCATAACTTTCCAATGTTTATCTCCTCGTGTGACTCGTAAATTCGCAATCTCAGTGTGTATGCTGATAGGCAACTTCAATAATTGGACGGTTTTTGTGGCTTAGTCTCAGTTTTAATGAGGCAACAGATAAGCTTGTTCATACTCTCTACAACAATAAATTAAAACTGAGCTGCACAGAATAAATTAAGAAAACAACACCCAAAAGCAAAATAACGGTATTATAATGAAAACTACAAAATAGTAAGAGCATTATGGGAATATACGTAAATTTTACAATGTTATTTTAGGTATGTTTAATTTTTAATCCTTTGTATCATGTTTTATCTCGTTCTGGGCAAGAACAGAGAAAATTATATCCACAACGATCAATATAATAACCAAGAACTATCCTCTCAGTTCGGAAACCATGCAAATTCTCTCATGGGTAGTCACTTCCATCTCGCGTGCAAAGAATGCACAAAATGTCTTAGTGAAAAACAGTTTTCCACTGCCGCAGTATGTTAACCTTTTTACAAAGTCGGAAACGCAATCAGTCTGAGGTTCACTTCCTCACTTCCTATTTAAATCAAGGTTGAACTAATAATATCATTCATTCAAGATGATTGTCGGTAAAGGCTGGATAAATCTGAAGACCCGGCAGAAAGAACATAAAACCATTGTGTGATATTTTTTTCCTTGAGCAGCAAAGATGCAAACATCTTTGCGCGTTATTAAATATAGCATAATTAAAACCTCAAATATAATTATTCACTATACTAGGCTGATGATAGACCCCATCACAGTCCGTAACGCCTGCTCACTTCTCTCCCAGGAAACGAACGCATGCAAGTGGCTGTCTTGCTTATCGGTTCAACACACCAAGTAATAAATGAAATGAAGGGCCAATGGCTCATTTACGAACATATAGACACTCTCGCCTGTGTCAGCTATAGATGTGTCCAGTTCATGAATAATCTTAATATAACACTTCTGAAAATTGTTACACAAACGACAGTAAGAACGGCAAACATTCACTGGTGGCATGATCATCATGATTGTCCATTTATTGCATAAATAGTTGTTAATATTATTATTATTATTATTATTATTATTATTATTATTATTATTATTATTATTATTATTATTATTATTATTATTATTATTATTATTATTATTATTATTGTTGTTGTTGTTGTTGTTGTTACTATTAGTATTATTATTAGTATTATTATTACTATTATTATTATCATCATTATTTACAAATTATAATAATTAACAAAATGCAAATTTGCCAAATCAAAAGGGAAATATATCGTGGAATTGAAGTTAAGGGCCCGTATTGAGAATAAACGATCGAATAGCATACAAGAGTGCTCCGTTTAAACAGACTGCGTTTGAAAATCTGTACTTCTCGCAGGTGAAACCGTTTAGTTAAGCTGTGGTTTTTATTTATGGTTGTAATTAAAGTAATTAAAAAAAAAACGTGAGTCGAACAATCCACACGACTTTTTCTGCCCATGATAAATTTATATGTAATATACGTTGTATATTATAGCATTCATTGAACAGTGACTCTTCTGTACAGGCTACGTTATTCAAGAAATACTTTTGTCGATATATGATTCAAAATTATGAAAGAATGCAAGAAATTATGCGGAAGCACAATTCAAATCGTACTAGTCGCAGTAACGGAACGGGCGTATCTTGCAATGGAAAGAAAGAAGAATAATCTCAAACTTTCATTCATGGCCGTCAGATGACGTTGGACTTGCAAATGTGTAACTTAGAAAATTTCGAGAAGGGCTATCCTATGAAAAAATATTTGACAGAAAACACGTGTTGCTCTGCATTTTCCCTCTACCTTGCCCTAAAGGTATATGGTTTTCCTAATAACCAAATCAGCCAGTATGAAGAGCACTTCTAGTCTGTTAAAAAGTCAATATGTTTGTTTGTTATCCTTTAGTATCTTCAAGATATATGTAGTATTTTAATCAAAATCACTAGAAAAAATTTTGGGAAAATAAAAATAAACTATACTTTGTGCATGCAAAGGACACTTTTGGTATGGAGGATTATTTTGATAAGTCGCATTCTTGGAAAATCCTGAACTTTAATACCACGGTTGATATTTATCCGAGTTTTCCTTTTTAAATTATTCAGTTCGCGCGCGCGCACGCACGCACACACACACACACACACACACACACACACACACACACACACACACACACACACACACACACAAAAAAAAAAAAAAAAAAAAAAAAAAAACACGCGCACATGGTGAAAATTGAATGTCGAATTTTTGGTTGGAATACACTACTTCCTCCGCCTACCAAAGGTAGATGGCAAAGAAAGTAAAACTCTGCTGTGATATTGTCACATTGTTCTCTACTCATTACAAATTCGCAAGCCTACGAATGTTACAGCATTGTTCAAAAGCACTGCTTTTGTCCATGTTAGGCACTATTCACTTATTCTATCTGAAGGCTATTTCAAATTAAACAATACGCACATAGTCATATCCGGCATGTGTACCAAACTTTCAAATATTTATCGGAAGCACGGAGGAATAGATTCAAAAATCATAATCAGTAAAATAAAGAAGGAATCATTGGAAGCTTTCAAGCATATTCCGTCAAATGATCCCCTTACATTCAAACATAACAGCGAGCGACATTTCTAAATCCATTTACCAACACCTGAGCGATAAAGCAAAATTAAAAGCCAATTAATTTAAATCCAAGCAACGAATCCTTTCAAATACGAAGACAAATTTCTTCTTGTTCTTCTTCTTCTACAATCATGATTAGGCTACTGCCTGTTCCAGTCTCACGTCGATCTAGCGTTTCCTAGGTCATCCTATTGGCCTTCGTTCTCTTGATTTATATCCCATTATTTGTTTGGGGATTCTCTCTGGAGTCATTCTTTCTAGGCGTTGGAGTCAATTTCCTCTATATTCCATTAAAACAGAAGCAATGTTTAACTCATTTCTAAATTAGCCTTCTCTTGCACATCCTTTGACAGATCTTAGGAAACGCATTTCTGCTGCTTGTATTTTACTTAAATCTTTAATGTTTAAGTCCGTGTCTTCTTCTCTACCATGTAACAAGATAGGAAGTGTCATGACAGTAAAATTTTAATTGTGTGTCTCTTCTTGTTTAACCTTTTACTATTATTTTAATTGTGCCATTTAATTGCTTGAAACTTACTAATTTTCTGAATTATACCTTGATCTACTTCATAACTCAAATCGCATCGAAAATAGGTACTTAAAATGTAGTACTTGTTCAATAATATTATTCTCAATTAAAATGTTTGTTCTTACTAGGAGTTTACCGTGGAATGCCATTATCTTGGTTTTCTTGACTTGAAATTTTCACTCGTATATACTTTACTAATTTCATTTAATTCATGCATTGCTTTTTGCAGTTTATCCTCGCTATCGAAAATTAAGACTACATTATCAGCAAACATTAATATACGTATTTAATGTTCTTGTCCTACGTTAATATCATTGTCTACTTTAAATCTCCATTCATATAGAATATCGTGTAAATATATATTAAATAAAATAGGTGATAAAGTGCATCCTTGCTTGAGTCCTTAATTTATTTTAATTTCTTCTGTTACCTTTCAATTATTTAAATAACCATTCTATTATCTACGTATAAACTTTGTATGATTTTAATCAGATGCTCTGAGTTTTTAATATGTATCATAAGTTATTATGTTCTACTGAGTCGAAGGTCTTCTCAAAGTCCACGAAGGCAAGTTGAGTCTCCTCCAAATTAAATTCTATTCTCTTTTCTATCATTTGCTTTGGCATAAACACATTGTCAACACATGACCTTCCTTTTCTAAACCCACTATGCTTTCCATAATTTAATTTCTGATATTATTTTAATCGATTACATATTATTTGTGCATATACTTTATAGATTGTGTTTAAAAGACTTACACCTCTATAATTGCAATCAGTTCTATTCCTTTTCTTGAGAATAGAGACTACTTTGGCTATTTTCCATTCCATTGGAACTTATTTATTTCTTCAACACATATTTACTAAATGTCGAAGACAACCAATTTTTTCTATGATTCACATTAGGTGTCAATGTAATCAGCTGGTCAATTTTAGAGACAATCTCGGTTATAAAAATGCTAATACTCTCGAATGCAAACTCTTCACAGATCTAGAAGTATCATCATCTACTGCCGAGATTTATGTTTTTTGGACTGTTCTACTCAGGAAATTCATCTCCAAAGAGGTCTGCCAATATTTCTTTGTCCTTGAGGTTGGTAGTTTAGCAAGACACGAATGAGAAGCCTTTGCTTTAAAATATAAAGACGTACGTAGAGTTCAGGTACATCAGCAAAATACTGATTAGATCAATAGAGCCTTGAAGGACATGTCTCGCATATGAAACACAACATGCTTGTCCCTGTCCCCATTTTTATGGCTTCTGCTTTTGGCTTATTGCTTCTGGCACACAGCAAAGACGAACTGCTTACACTTGAACAGACCTTGATCGCGATTCAGCTATAAGCATATAACTCAAACTTCTGAGTCCAAAGAATTAACATTTGCTCGTAAAAATCTGACCTTTTTGTGGCTTTAAGTTAATAGCGATAAGTACCATATAGAAGTTATATCTAAGATGTGGTTTATATTAGATATGGAAGATAAATAGCAGCCAACACAAATTAGTATGACAAGCTGGTTCTTCTGAAACAGATGCTGGTGAAAGAAAGAAAAAGTCTGATGCATTGTACCCCATAACTTTCTCTACTCTTTACATACTAACTAATCTTATAAATTCTTCACGTTAGTCGAGATAAACATTTGCATAAATTATCTTATTGCTGATTTTCTTATAGATCCAAGGCGAATATGGGAATACAGTAGGTTTTGAGCGACGGTCAAATGGTTTAAAGCGTTGAAATTCCATTCTCTTTTCACGGCCAAACATATAACATATTTTGACGGAATCTCAAAACTTTAAAAGATTTGACTATCGCACAAAGCCTACTGTATTCTAATATTCCCCTTGTACCTACAAGGAAATAAGCAATAAGATAATTTCTACAAATCTTTATCTTAACTAACATGAAGATAAGGAACAAGAGTTTGTAAGAATGGTTAGTACAAGAGTAGAGAAAGTCATGTGAGTGCAGCACATCAGATTTTTTAGTTATTTCTTCACATTCACACACGCAGCCTTTCTCTTCTGTCTTTCGTTTTGTTTTTTTTTTTTTTTTTTTTTTTTTTTTTTTTTTTTTTTTTTTTTTTTTTTTTTTTTTTTTTTTTTTTTTTTTTTTTTTTTTTTTTTTTTTTTTTTTTTTTTTTTTTTTGTAAATGTCTGTCTTTTTGTACACAGAAAGGCTCAAAACGTGTGGCGGCGCCGTGGCCGAGCGGTTAGCGCGCTCGCCTACCACCTAGGCGGCCCGGGTTCGATCCCAGGGACCCGCATGTGGTATTCGTGGTGGACGAAGCGGCGTCAGGGCGGGTTTTCTCCGGGTACTCCGGTTTCCCCCGCCATCTCATTCCACCGGTGCTCCATCTTCATGTATCATCAGTGTCACCGCCTGCGGTGCCGTAGTAGTAAAAGCGGGCGTTAAACACTACAACAACAACAGGCTCAAAACGTGTATTCTCTGCGAAATTTTGATAGAATACAATACGACTTTCCCTATTTACTACAGTAAGTAGGTATAGGCAAAGTAAAAACCACAACTATTTCATAAAATGCGGAACACAAGAACATACTTGACATCACTTTACATCTGAAGTTTCATTGTGTTAAGCTTTTTTTTAAATAAATATTAACATATAATATATACATACTTCAAATTTCCCAATTTTATGAAATGCAAGTTTAATGTACCTACAAAATTCTCGGTTCTTTGATGGTGGAACAATAATAGGTCGAAGTGATCGATTAACTTCTTTGATGATTACTATAGCTGAACTAGCGCAGTTGGTAGAGCACCTGCCTGCTGTGCAAGGGGTCCCGGGTTCGATTCGAGGGGGATAGTAATTTTTCTCCAGCCAGGATTGTTCCTCATCCTTCCCTGAGTCTGGAAGTATAATGGCGGTGCCGTGGCTGAGTGGTTAGACCGCTCGCCTACCACCTAGGCGGGACCCGCATGTGGTATTAGTTGTGGACGAAACGGCGTCTGGGTGGGTTTTCTCCGGGTTCTCCGGTTTCCCCCGCCATTCATGCAATGAATGCATTATCACCCTTCCAATCATCCATTTCGCCTGCATATTATATCCTCTTCCTCACTATCATACTTGGTGCTTGGCTGACCACCTGCTTCCAGGTGTTCACTCTGTCTGGTCCAGAGGTTCCTCTGCTCCCCGACAGGCGTCTGACCCTTGGCATTAGCTTGTAAGTCCTACATAAGGGGAGGGTAGTCAGGGAAAGAAGAAAGAAGAGCTTTTAAAACTTTGTAACATAAAATCTGCACTCTTTTCTTACAATACAGAGAGCCTCAACATATTATATACATATGTGTAACGACAAAGTGAATGTAGTGAATTTGAAGATCCTGTATCATCATGCCATCACGTCAACCTCTTTGGTAAGGACATATAATCTACGAATATCAGGAAAAACAATCTCATTAGTTGTTAATTAAAAATATCGATTCACTGATTTCTAACCTCAGTAACGCTCTCTTTTTACAATTATTTAACATAGCTTGCTGACGAACTTTGATACCATAATTATAAGCGTATTACTAGATATTATTTCAATAATGAATTAAATGATAATTCAATTATAATGAGAAAGCAATGTGAACGTATTTAATATAAGGATTATTACAAGGGATAATTTTATGATATGAAGCAACAGTATTTAAATTCAATAACTAGTATGCGGGTAAAGATTCTAATTCATCGCCTCCACGGGCAAACATCATCAAACCTGGCATCCACAACGTGAGACCTTTAAAACCTCCGCAACTTGATTGCAATGTGAGTACTGAAAACAAATTTAGAAAAATCTGATGTGTTGCACTCACATGACTTTCTCTACTCTTGTACTAACCATTCTTACAAACTCTTATTCCTATATCTTCTTCGTGTTAGTTAAAATAAACATTTGTACAAATTATCTTATTGCTTATTTCCTTGTAGGTGCAAGGGGAATATTGGAATACAGTAGGCTTTGTGCGATAGTCAAATCTTTTAAAGCTTTGAGATTCCGTTCTCTTTGTACACGTAACATATAAAAAAATGAACAACGATGACCCATTTCATGAAAGTTCCAAGTTTTCCGAAACTCACACACATAACAAGGTATATCTCCGAAATGGTTCACCCTACAAGAAAATTTATTGAGACATAAATTGTGTATTTTAGTAAGATCTACATTTTTTGTATAGTATAATTTGGTCTATCTCTAACGGTTTACCAGTTATGCAAAAGTCATCCAGAGTAAATACGACTACAGGGGCTATAACCAGAAAATTCAAGATATGCATTTCATTTGTCATAAAAAAATCTCAAACATATCACATTTTAATCAAAATCGTTAGAGCCATTTTCAAGAAAATCAAAATTTTCGAAAAATTTTCCACGTAAAGGGTAGTTTAGGGTGGGGCTATTTTATTCAAAATCTTCGTGTCACATCCTTGAACGACATTAAACTTAAATACCAACTTTGGTTTTTAACCGACTTTTCGTTTTTGAGCTATGCTGTCCACAGACTGACAGACTGACAGACACAGACACACAGACACACACGGACCTTTTTCTAAAAATGCTTTTTTTGGATTCAGGGGGCCTCAAAACATGTATTTCCGGTGAAATCTCGACTTCGAATTTTTGGGTGGAATACAATACTTCCCCTACTTACCAGTAGAGAAAGTAAAAATGCAATGGTATCATGATTATTTAACAAGGCTTTCGTAGCCTCCCTTTCCCTCTCTTTACCCCTCTCCAATGACAGTAGTATTCTTGCTATTGGCTGGACATAGTTATAACTAAGGCTAGAACTTTGATGGCTTTGCATCTCTTTGGTAAGTCCAATTTTATTAATGAGTTATATATAAATTTGTTTCGAGCAAAAGAAGTTAATATATTTTAGGGCTATTTGTTTGCATTTTTTACTAAATTGGTGGTATAGGGCATTTTAGGATTTTTATTGCATTATTGTGCATTTTTATATACTTCAAACAGTTTTATGGCGTATTTATGCATTTTTAAATACAGCTTAGGTATATTTTGCCTTTGTCTCAAGAGCAAAGCAATATTTCTGTTATTTACATATAATGTCATAGTAAATTGCTTTGCTTGGTTCCTAGCAGTACCAGTTTAAAGCTACACAAAAGTTTCAGGAAATTAGACATCACTTTCTTCCCCTTCTATGGATTGACAATGAACTTGCCCAGTTACGAGTTGTAGGTTGCACTTACAAGTATCAGATAGGCGCATTCCTTAGTAGATGACCCATTGTGTTTGTTAATGTCTTCTGAATGGCAGGTGCAGATTAGGTGTCTTTCACACAGTATAAAGAATTGAGGTGTGAAGTTCCTCATGATTCATGCCTAAAGTAAAGTAACTTAAAGATTTTGTTTAGCGTTATGGCGAAAAAGTTTTCTTCCTGGATTGGAATAGACTTTTCTGTAAGTTTTGCGAAGTAAAGGTGGTAGTCGAAAAGAAGTTTACTATAGACCAACATGTGAAGAGAGATAAACATATTCGAGGTCTACAATTGCTTGAAGGCAAAAACACAGCGCACTAAATGTTACTTGCTGAAGTGAAGCATTCATTTGTGCAGATATTCCATTGAACGAAGTGAATAATCCCACGTTACGCGCCTTCCTAGAAAAACATACAGGAAAGCGTTTAGCAAATTCATCAACTTTAATAAAGAATTACATTAGTAGATGCTAACAAAGAACAATGCAGGAAATTAGGCTAAACGTACCTATCAGGAAAAAAGGCATGTATCGATGAAATTATAATGTAGTGGGCTCTGGAAGCTAAATACGCTCGACACATACACACACCTGGTGAAAATATGTGGCTAATGGCTTAAACCCTGTTGATGATGATGATGATGATGATGATGATGATGATGATGATGATATTAAAATAAAAGTATTCAGTTTCAAGGGTCCTTCTCGAGAATGCCCCTCGTGAAAGTCCCTCGCGAAGTTCCCTTACGAACGCCCTTGCGAAGGGCCCTCGTGCACGCGTCTCGAATACGGCGCTCGTGTAGGCCCCTTGGGAAGGCCCCTCGCGAATGGCCCTTCACGAAGGCCCCTCGCGAATAGCCCTTCGCAAAGGCCCCTCTCGAAACCCCTCCCGAAGGCCGCTCGCGAAAGCCCTTCGAGAAGAACCCTCTCGAAGTCGCCAGGTGAAGGACACTCGTGAACGTTCCTAGCAAAGTCCTCTCGCGCAGACCCATCGCGAGGGCCCCTTGGCAAGGCCCCTCGCGAAGGCTCCTTACGAAAGCCCCTCGCGAAGGCCCTTCTCAAAGGCCCCTCTGGAAGTCGCATTGCGAAGGCCTCTCGTGAAGGACCCTCGCGAAGGCCCCTCGCTAAATCCCCTACCGAAGTCCCCTCGCTAAGTCACCTCGCTAAGTCCCCTCGCTAACTCCCCTTGCTAAGTCCACAGGCTAAGTTTACTCGCTAGATCTCCTCGTTAAGTCCCCTCGCCAAGTCCCCACGCTAAGTCCCCTCGCTATGTCCCCTAGCTAAGTCCACTCGCTAGGTCCGCTTGCGAAGTGCCTCGCGAACCCCGCTTGCTAAGTCCCCTTCCTTAGACGCCTCGCTAAATCCTCTCGCTAAGTACCTTCGCTAAGTCCCCTCCCTAAGTCCGCTCGCTAAGTCTCCTCCTTAAGTCCTCAGGCTAATTCTCCAGGCTAAGTCCCCTCGCCAAGTCCCCTCGCTAAGTCCCCCCATAAGTCCTCAGACTAAGACTCCAGGCTAAGTTCCCTCGCTAAGTCCCCTCGTTAAGTTCCCCACTAAGTCTCCTCGCTAAGTCCCCTTGCTAAGTCCCCTCGCCAAGTTCCCTCGCTAAGGCGCCTCGCTAATTCATCTCGCTAAGGCGCCTCGCTAATTCACCTCGCTAAGGCGGTCGCCTCGCTAACTCCCCTCGCTAAATCTCCTCGCTTAGTCCCCTCGCTAATTCCCCTCGCTAAGTCCCCTTGCTAAGTCACCTCGCGAAAACACCTCGTGAAGTAACCTCGCGAAGTCACCTCGATGAGTCACCTCGCTAAGACCCCTCGCTAAGTCCCTTCGCGAAGTCCCCTCGCTAAGTTCCCTCGTTAAGTTCTCAGGCTAAGTCCCCAGCCTAAGTCCCCTCGCTAAGTCCCCCGCTAGGTCTCCTCGCTAAGGTCCATCGCTAAGTCCTCTCGCAGAAAAAAAGCTTATCCGAATAACCTTCAGGGACACTAGGAGTAAAATTTGAAAGTTCCACATTTCGTGATAGATTTTTTAGAAAATTTTACTGTGTCTGTATTTATATGAGAATAGGATGTACATCAAATTTCATTAAAGTTGGATAATTCGTTTATGACATATAAATTATTTTATAAGTTTAATAAGCACATTTTCAAAATGCGAAACGCGTCTACTAACTTTTCAAAATTAGTTTATATTGGCAGAACTGGTAATCTAAAACAAGGGTAACAATTGTATGAAGAGATATTTCAAATACGTTTGCTGATTATGCTGTACATATTTTTTTAATAAGAAAGAAAATTTAATCTTAAAGATTATTGATTTTTTTCATACAAAATATGTTTTTGGAATTCATATTAATGATAACATCAATATTGAATCATAGAATTGTTTAGCTGCTACTTATGAATACTTTTGGAAATGTTCATTGAATTTGAAGCAAACCTCAGGCGCGACTTACTTTTGGAATATGCAGAAATGTAGTTTTGAGAAAAACAGGCTTTTATATAGGAGCATACTGTGTACGTTAAGGGAAGAACAGTATTTGAAAGGGCCGTAATGGCCACATGGAGTGGGGGATATGAAAAAAAGCTGATCCAGATGCACAGAAGTTCCAGGAACATTTTAATGTAAAAAAACAATTTTCGACTTTTTGACAATTTTGACCAAATTACCCCTTAACGATATTCGAACAAGGGACCTCTTGAATGTGGTGCACACACTTACCCCCACACCACATAAAAGGAGGCATTCCCATATTCCCCTTGCACCGACAAGAAAATTAACAATCAGATAGTTTCCACAAATCTCGATTAACATGAAGTAGAAGAGGAATAGGCCTTCTGCTTAGCGCGGTGGTAGCGTTGCTGCTTATGAAGCGGAGACCGCGGTTCTATTTCCATTCCCAAAGGGGAAATTTTCTCCAACTGGGAGACCTGGTCCGGGGTGCATTCAGTCTCGTTAGGGTCCCTTAGAGGCCAATTGAGGAGCTTCTTGATTGAGAAGTAGCGGTCCCTGTTTGCGAAAATCGCATCTTCCGACCGGGAGGAAGCAAGGAGCTGACCATATCCCGACCTCCTGTATTATATCCCGCTCATGACGCTTGTAGTGGGCAGAGCTGGAGGACACACAGGCTGGGCGGTAGACCTTGGTCCGGAAAGGATTTTAGCGCAGCGGGGTTAGAGGAATTAGCCTTTGTAAGAATCATTTTTACAAGAGTAGAGAAAGTCATGCGAGTGCAATATATCAGATTTTTTATTAATTTGTTTATCTTAATTTATTTTGAAGTACAATGTCCTTTAACCTGATTGATCATATCGGACGATGGATGGGTAAAATGATGAGCGGGTCCATAGAGCTTTAAGTAGCCTGACATTCGCCTTTTCAGGAAGGAAAAAATGCGTAACTCACCCTAGCGGAGGTTTGAACTCGGGACCTCTTGCATGTGAGATCAGCAAGTTACTATCAAAGCATAGGCGTGGGCTATATAAATTTCCAGAAAATTCGAGATATAAATAACAACCATCATGTACTATTGTGCTACTCTAATGATTAACATGCGGTGAATCAAACGCGGGTGAGACGATGAAGTTATTTAGTGTCACAAAAAGCAACGTTGTCACGTTTTTTTCCAAGAAAGCATTCGCACTCCACGCGTGGGCATTTATTTCTTAGAAACCAACGTTACGAGAAATCCAACAGATTGAGAGAGAATTCCGGGGAGACATTGCAACGCTGTGTTTCACTCCACGTGGAGTTAACAACTGTCTGTCATTTGTCATTTCTCTGATTTCATTGGCTGAAGTGACGCGTTCATTGGTGCAATGTGAAACTCAGTGACTTCCAAGAGCAGACAATGCATGTAGTGTGTGTTACCAGATAGGCTTCTGATGATCAAAGGTAAACAGCATGTTAACCATTAGGGCAGCACAATAATAAGTATTTTAAATGTAGCTCAGTGGTAGCGCGCGTACCTGTGTAGGGGAGGACCCGGGTTCGATCCCCGGTACTGGCGTGGGGATTTTTTCCTCCGCTGGGAGGTCTGGCACGGTATGCACTGAGCCTCATTAGGTCCCGGAGGGGCCAATTGAAGAGCTACTTGATAAAGGAGTAGCGACCCCAGGTAGCGAAGGCTGTATAACCAGCTGGGAGGGCTCGGGGCGCTGACCACGCCTCACCCTTCAGCTCTGTACCCCACTCATGACGCGTGTAATGAGTAGAAGTGTTGGGCGCAGCGGCCGGGCGGTAAGCCTTGGTCCGCGAAGGTTGTTGTGCTAAGAGTTAATTTAATCAAGGGGATTTGAGAAAAATAAAAAATGACGCAACACTTTCTTCAAAGGGGAGGTATTGATATCGTATTTTGGGCAAAACAGTATGAAAGGACACCTAACTCAGGGTAGGAGTCTTACCCTCGCAGGCTTGCCTGCGGTTAGGGCTTAAGTGCTTTTCCCCACCACAAAAAATGTGAAACCAGATTAACAATGCAAACAGAGGTTCTAAATCAAGTTTTGAATATTTAGGCACGTCCAGAAAAGGAAAATAATTAGGCCCTTGGTTTTTAAACAAGAAAAGTTTTAGTTCTACCTAGTCTTTTCATAATAGTTGAAAATGCTTAAAAAATACAAAAAAAAAAAAAAAAAAAAAAAAAAATATTGGGTGCATGAAACAAATCAAAGCCAATCTAGAGGAGAATCAACAATATGCAACATGAAGTTTAAAGAAGCACTTGGCGTATCACGCATCTAAAATGTACTATGAATAAATTTTCCACAGACCGCAAAAACAAATGCGATTATTCCCGCCAGAAAATACCTTATTTCTTCGATGTATAATGGGATTCAAAAGAACATTTCGCTGAATTGTATTAGAACAAATAGCATGAAAACGTAAATGTTCCAGTGTTTTAGGGAAGACCTACTTATTTCCGATTGTAAACTAATTTGGGGGAACACTGTAGTTCAGGTTTTACACACTAGGCCGTGCTGTAATCTTTTCGGGTCAAATTTAGTATTAGAAAAGGTGTTTGGTCGTCTTGGTAGAGATTAATATTTGCGTTCATTCTTAATTTTTATTTTTGTGGTTCATTTTCATGCTCTTGCTATTAAAGTAACTGCTACGCATTTACACAGAGACGAATTGGCATTTTCAGCAGCCGCCATATTTCATAGGAACCTGGGAGATACGGGTTGAGTTGGTGTTGCAGTGGAAACGGTGGTTAAGGTGTTGAATTTGGCCGGAAAGTAAATCTTTTAATGAAACAGGCATTGGGGAATATGATACAGTTGTGTTTTATTAATGAAGTATGTATCATATTGAACATTTTAGTGTGTAATGATCCGAGGCCTATTTATTTGTAAGTTCTGTGCACTGGGAAGGAATTGACAGGATTCGACATTAGGCACAGTATTGGAATTGATTTGCAGTAGGTCTTTGGGATTTTATATTGCATATTGCAATATATTTTGCTGCTTAATAGTATTACTAAAGCTAAATTTAAGCGGGTTAGAAGGTAAAAATGAGCCGACCTGAGGCGGGCAAAATAACAGTACCTGATGAGCTCCGCGATGTGCTGCTAGAATTTACAATCAGCTATTTATTGGAACAGCCAGGGGATGTTGTGGAATATGCAGTCGAATTTTTCAAAAAACTGAAGGAAAATCGTGGAACTACCATGGTGAGACTAGGAGAAGGTGTAGAATCTCCGGATGAATCCGTGATATCAAATGAAGAAGGTAAGTGTCCTCATAGATAGTAAGGTCAAATCTCATATTAGAGACAACGCATTATTCTACAACATAAAGCTTATTAAAAATTGAATTGGCTCATTGAAATGCGATAAGATTATGCTGTCTACTTTGAAGGACATTAAAACTTTCAACCACATGTATGATATTAAATATCAGGAGAAAGGTAGGTTATTCAGGGAGTTAGAGTAAAACAAACCACATAAATTGTTATTACACGAAACTGAGATAAGGGGCATATGCAGCTATATATGTAATGTACTGAGACTGGCAACCAAGAATCTTGAGCATAAACACATATGGGTACAGACATCTGCTTTGGTGTGCTACAGTGCTGAAGATTATTTGGTAATGGTGAACACCCATGGACTGTGGTCCTCAGTGTGTGCCTGCTCACCACCTCTCAAGCGAAGTTACTTCCCCCTCCACTGCTTATAATCACACCATGTAACTCCTCTAACACAGCTTGAAGACGGACGAGCCTTCACACCATGTAAAAGAATTTTCTTTTTTTTCACGGTGTCTTTAAACGTGTAGTTCCAGTGAAGTCTCGGTATTGTATTTTTGGGTAGAATACAGCACTTCCTCTATTTGCAGTAGAGAAAATGGTTATCATGTATAAAAGTGGCCTAAACTCCTTGTATTATCCTATATAATAGCAGTATGCAAAGAAACATTACTTTGTGCATGGATAGTTAACCCTTCAAAGAAGATTAAAACAATATGGAATATGATAAAAAGTGAGAGTCGCAGCTCTAGACCTGCTACTGAAAATAATATATACCTAACAGTAAATGTAGCTGACGTTGCCATACTTCAATCACTTAAACCTGTTGTGGATAGAGTAATATTGCCACAAACTGGCACTAATCATAATATCTACACCATCCTAAATTGATTGATCTTCTTTAAACCAGTGATGCATGAGGAAATAATTAGTCATAAAATCTATTAGAAACTGCTTCTTGGCCAATCCTGATGAAGTACCGAATTATGTGGGATAATAAAAGGAGCTGAGGCCAGGCCGCTATTATACAGCATAACCCAGAAAGTAATAACCTTACTGATGACAAATGTATTGCATATGTATGTACATATGTACATATGTAATTATTTGTTGTAATGTTTTTTCAAGGATTAACTTGTTTTTACCTTTTTGTTTCCGTGATTGCTTTTATTCTATCACGTACAAACATCCATGCCCAAGGCAGGACACAAACCCCAAATCCCCTGTGTCACAAAACACAGGTAGTGAGCGTAGTTATGGGGATCAGCATCAATAAGGCTAAAATCCTCTATCTTTTGCAATTTCCATAATGGGAAAAGAAGAGAAAACAAACTAAATTAGCCACTGCACTTTACTTATTAAATAATTATAGAAAGTGCATTGTAATAAAATCATCACTTTCTGTAGTGTGATCAATCTACACACCTGGGATAATTTTCAAACAAGTGATTTTCATAAATGGCAAAGGAATAATATACATTCATAGCAATGGCCTGTAAGTGAAAGATGCCCCACTTTGATTGCTGCTATCTATCCTGAAGAAATCAACTTCTAGTTCCTATAAACTATCTTTTTCAGCAATTCTTTTAGTTTTGTCAGTTGCAGAACTCGATGACAAACCTTTTCTTGCACTTCTTGATCAATAAAACTGCCATCATTTTGACCTAATTGCAACTATTACATCTATAGTGAGTGTGCTTCACTTGACACATGCTCGTCTTGAATGGCTGAGTGATGTAAACATAGTTGCGTTTATGTTTCAATATGCTTGTTTGCTTTATCAACTAATATGTACCGGTTTCATGTGCAAATTATCATTTCTTCATTCCCATCATACATAATGTATGTACACTACCAGGAGAATGAAAAAAGCAAAATTGTCAGTAGCTCAGTTGGTTAGACGTGGGCCTGCTGATCCCAAGGTCTCAGGTTCAAATAAGGCCCAAGGTTGCCAATGTTTCAAAGTGAAATTATTGAACCAGCCACTCAGAATTATAGATTTGAATTAAAAATTACCGTACATCATAAACCAAATGCTACAACGATAAGTGAATCAGCACAACACTTATGAAAATGTAATAGTATTGATATTTATGGTATCCACTTACAAGATTTATTACCTCAATCAATATTACAACTTTAGTATTTGTTTCTCGCACTATTCATTCGAAAGTTCATCTTCCTCAACTGTTGTAGCGTTATACAAATTGGTTGTTGAGATAAACTTTAACATCCCAGTGGCTTGCAGATTTTTGGACCCACCACATTATTTCATAAGCTGAGAGGACCGAATAAGTCCATTTAAAGCATCTAGCGCCAATCTTTTTGTAATTTTGGTTTTTATTAAACCTAGTTTGACAAGAAGTGTTTCTGTGGAGCAATGAAATCACTGATTATGCAATCTCTGCCAGTTCTTTGAAATCAGGATTTCCACCATGTGTTGAGCAGCACTCCAGAAACTGCCAGGTTCAGGCATGTTCTTTATTTCACATGTAATATCACTATTACGAGTTTTCTCCATTGACCATCAATTTTCTGAACAGTGCCTCCTTCATTGAGATTATCAGATCTGAGCACACTGGCAACAAGCAGATAAAAGGTAGGAGGCTTAGGATATAAAATGGTTGCCATAGAGGGGTGGAGACAGGCCATGCGGGCAAAAGTGATGTCGTTATTTGTAATTAATTTCATTTCCATGGTGTAACACATCAGTGAAAATGATATTTTGCTGATATCGAAATTATCGTACACCCCCCTGTTACTGTATGTAGTAGAGAAAGTAAAAAGGCATTTTTACAAAAAGGTGCATATTATTGGTTGAGATAGGGAGAGATGAGGTGTTAGGAAGATACCAGAATTGATATTGGTATTCAAAAAGATCCCCACAACCCAAATTACTTTTCACATGCAAATATGTTTGTTATTCTTAATTTTCTCACCATTGACCAACAATTTCTATTAAATTAGCATATTAGATGAACTGAATACATATCGTACATTTTCTAGCAATAGCCTGCGAAGTGCTTTTCATTCTGAATGAATTTTGTATAATTGGTCAACTCAAGATTTTTTCTATACAAAATAGGTATATTTTATTAAGGGCACAATTTGTCAAGCTTTTTTTTCTTTTTCTTTTCTTTGTGCCATTAGCACTAGAAGGATCGGCATTGCCTTGCTACCTAAAAGGACCAACATTGGTCATTTTGACTGGTACCCCTTTCAATCAGTTTTCAGCATTTCATTTATAGTATAATTTAAATCCAGATATTTTATGCATGAAATAGTACATTTATTTACATTTTAAAGGAGTTTACATAATATTTACTCATTAAACAGCATGAATCCATTACAGTTAGCAATACACTGCTTACAAAACATGAGATCATATAAATGACATGCATACTCAGTTATATCACTTCAGCATTCTGAAGTAGTTTGTAACACTGGGAACAATACAGTAGAGTGCAATACACACAATGATCACAAAAACAGCTCATTTTTGTATTTAGTCAAATCCGCCATCTTGTACAAATGGACTCCGGATTGGTGTAGTCGCTGCAAAGCCATCTGACTTCAATCGTTCGTTGTGTGTATGTTTACCATCAAAACTCAGGACCCTCATGATCTCAATAAATTTATTTCTTCCCATAATACGAGAGAAAAATGGTGGTTCCCACACCTTTGTCCATGGAAATTTCAAGGGGAAGTTCTTTCCTCCATGTTGTCCACGAGCATACAATATGGCTATAGCTGCTTCAAGTTGGTCTAGCTCAAGAGTTCAAGAATTGTCCTGAAGGTCTTAACAGGCCCTTATCTCTTTGCACTTATTTATATTCTGGAGAATGCTATGGGCTGGCATAGTTTCCACTCGCTATCAGTTTCTTTGCATAATCTTTAGGACCTGGCCTTTCTCTCAGTACTTTGTGACACCCACGTCTGCCAGGTGTATTTCGTGGTTCAATTCTTTTCCACATTGTACCATCAACAGCGGACCCGTTACTTCCCACAGCTGGAAAGTTTATTTCTTGTGGAGTTCGACATCCTCGATTGAATGTGCCTCTCTTGCATGGGACAGAGTCAATGTGGTTCTGCAACAGCACAGTCATTTGCCTGTTCCTGTGCAGGTCCTTAAATTATTGTATTATCACCAACTTCCGATTCCGACGTATTGCTTTTATCCAATTGATGAGCATATTCAACATCATTATCGGATAATTCGTCATCACTAAATATGTTCTCTCCTTCTGACTCATTGTCTGGTAAACTATGGAAATAATTCAACATTTCATCTTCTTGAAGATAATTACGGTCGTAATTGTAATGTGACATGGCAATGATACAGTATGACCTCCAAAATGTTTTACCATTCGCTATATTGACATGACTTCTAAAACACATCTGCTCTGGAGCTAAACGTTATCAAACTAAGCTTCCAGAATGATCGCAAACCTCGGATTATTTTCAGACCACATTGTTATCGTTAGTTACGACATGTCTACTCTAGTGCTAAACATTATTAAACTGGAATACAACAATGACTGAAAGCCTTGGATAACTTTCGAATACACCAGTCAAAATGACCGGCTACAGTTCTTTAAAATGCGTGTATAAGTTTTTTAAAACCTGCTATAAAAACTTGAACATTTTAGGGAATCACCCTTGCTCTATTTCATTAAAAGTCACGAAATATTAAAGCAATAATCACACTACCTCAATGTATATACCTTTTTAAAGAACGTTAACCGTTCAGAATGACCGGCATGGTCCTTCTAGTGTTAAACATTTTGAAAATTTTGTTTATCATTGAATTGAATTTTCAAATTTTTTAAAATACTTAGTTTCTATTCATGTTTTCTGCTCATAATGCAGACTACAACTTCAAAGCCATTACATAGCAAAAAATTATATAGAAATATGTTCTGAAAATTTCACCTTGATCCATCTATATCTACTGCAAAAAAAGTTTGCTCCAAATAACAAAAATCTGATGTTACACTCACTTTCTCAATTCTTTTACAAACTATTCTTTCAAACTCTTATTTCCCTATCTTCATGTTAGTCGAGATAAACATTAGCAGAAATTATCTTATTGCTGATTTTCTTGTAGGTGCAAGGGGAATATTGGAATACAGTAGACTTTGAGTGATAGTCAAATCTTTTAAAGCTTTGAAATTCTGTTCTCTTTGCACGGCCAAGAGATAAAAAGTGAATAACCGCCTTCCATTTGAGAAAAGTTCAAGTGTTGCAAAACTCACACAAATAAGGAATATCTCCAAAATAGTTCACTCCACCAAAAAAAAATGCATTTGAACAGAACTAATGACTTTTAACGATAACTACACTTTTTGCATAGTAAGATTTGGTCTTACGGTTTACCAGTTATGCAAAAGTAAAAGAACAAACAGAACTACATAGGCTATAACCAGAAAATTCAAAATATACATTTCATTTGCTATAAAAATATCTTAAACATATTGTATTGTAATCAAAATCGTTCTAAGCCATTTTTGAGAAAATAAACTTTCAGTGTAAAGGGTAGTTCAGTGTAGAAGACTTTTCTTCAAAATCTTAGTGTCACATCCTTGAAAGATATTACTTATACCAACTTTGGTTTTTAACCGACTTTTCAGTTTTGAGGTATGGTGATCACTGATCAGTGATCACACACGTGCGTGCATACACCTATTTCTAAAAATGCTTTTTTTGTATTATTATTTTTTTATTCAGATTGCTTCAAAACATGTAGCTCTGGTGAAATCTTGCCATCAGATATTTGGGTCAAATACAATACTTCCCATACTTATTATACACATTAGAGAAAGTATAAATTGTATGGACAAAAAGCTATTTGAAGTTTTGGGACACAGTTGGGAGATATTGCAAGCATCTAAATAAGTTTAAATGTACCAATTTCCAGGTGAATTTAACACACAATGTTTAACGGACCTATTCTAGACTTGCTGAAGACAATATTTCAGCAGAAAAATGTTTTCTTTAAAAATCATTTTTTTGCCTCTTTGGTACGAGGGTGTCCCCCTTAATAAAAATTAGGTTCAATGAGCTCTTGTGAGAATAGTTTGTGTAGAAATTGGTTTGATAAAGCCATGTGAATGTAACATCAGATTTTTCACTGAAGGGTTGTGTGAGTTTGAGGCAATTTATGAATATTTTTTTTGCCTTGTATTCTTAAAACAGGAGATAACACAGATATTTTGATATCAATATATGAAAAAAGCCAGAAACAGTGATCTGTTCTTGAATTTACTTAATGTTGAATCTGCAGTGGTTATGCTGCCTACACTTATTTTTACTTACATACTTATTTTAGAAAATGCTTTGTTCCCAGTACCAGAAACATCCGACTGACCCATATTGTTGCCACCACTCCCTTCTGGAAGCACATTTCACTACAAGGTGTCACAATAGATAATTGCTGCATTGAAAACACCAACAACAGGGGTCAGTCGGACGTTGTTGGATGATGGGAACAAACCATTTTCAGAAACATGTCATGTAAGCTAACGTAATTGATGTTAGTGTAACTATGGTTGGTGCAAAATTTAATGGCGGTTGGCTTGATACAAAACCCAATCATAGGCTTGCCAGCACTTGTGGTGTTGTATAGTTAAACAAGCTGCAAAATCACTCTGTAAAGCCAGTGATGTAAATATTTGCGCCCACAAAATTTATTCGCACACAACGAATAGTAATAATCAGCTATCAGCCACCATTAAATTTTCCATCTACCATAATACCGACTGAACTTTAAGTAAATACTAATATAGTTTCATTTTATTGTTGAGCTATGCTATTTTCTGTTTCACACACACCATCTGAAATGCCTCTTCTTGCATTAGGAAGTCAGGGAATTTGAAAATGTTTCTTGTAAATGCTGACATCAAGTTTTTCAATGGTGTACAAAACATTTTCTACCTTCTTTAGGTAAACAGCCACAATCTACTAGTAAAAAACTATGACTTTGTAGAATTAGTATGACTTCTGAATTTTGGGTAAATTTAAGATATCCAGTAAAGTTCTTGTGTGCCATTCTCAGACAATTTCCTTTGCCTACAGAACCACCAGTTGCAAGATTTACATCACGGCGAAAGTCAGTATTTGCTGAGGCTTATAATCCAGAAGATGACGACGATGATGATGGAGGCAAGGTAATATATTATTTTCCATTAAATGTTTCTAAAGTATATTTGTAAAATGTTCATTGACATTGCTATAAGATTAAGATAGTGATTGATAGACTGCTGAGGTGCTTACTTTGATTATTGTCAATCCTGCAATAAGGTGTCTCAAGTAAGCAAAAGCAATGTAGAGAACAAACTGGGCAAGATAGTCGTGGAAAATTCATTGACTGTATGATCATAAAATAGTATTTTCTGTATGTAAGTTGCTCTATAAGTTTTGAGAATGGGCAACTGTGAGTTGTAAGCCAATGTGTATATACATCCAGGTGTTGTTACGCCAGATGCTAGGATGGATTTAGGGTTGTCTTATGTTTTTCCCATAAGTTGTAGGCTTTTTGGGTAAATATTACATTTTATGTTTTTTCCCCCTCCCATAACATGATTTCTTCCATTTTTTACTTTTCGGGTAGGGAAATCAATTTGGGACTGCAAAATGCAATTAGCAATGTTCTGATAGATTGCACTGCTGTGTAATTGTATGCTGATTTCGAGAACATTGGTAACAGCAATGAAATACAATTGGCCATTCTATATTGCTAGAACATACATATGTGGCTTCATGGTTCATTGTTATGTTCTGTCCTTGTATTTGTTTGATATAGCCAGAAGATGAATGTGTTTATTTATAACATAGACCATAGAATTAATCAAATCCTTAGGGGAGATTGCCCCGGTACCGGTCACTTAAGCCAATATCCATGTTAAGGGCAAATTAGATAATGAATTTAAGCAAAACTGAAAGCAGAGGATAGAGGACAACATGAATAACAAGTAGAACAGCAATTTGAAAATATGATTTACTTTTAAGTATCCATAATTCAGATTATTATAAACACTAGTCAGAGACTTTCAAGAAAACTTCCCATTATCGGTCACTTTGGTATGCATGAAAAAAACATTGGTAGAATTTAATAATTACATAAAATGTATATGATAATAATACAAAGATGTATTTTGTTTAGACACTATCACTCTTAGTCATTTTTTACAATGCTCACACACAAAATATGCTATTTCGTCACTGTCTGTGCAACCTGCATGTGCCCAACCGCAACACTGCACCTAATCTTCTTGAAAGCATTTGCCAAGAATAACGCATTCAGTTTCTTCGGTGTTTTCTTTTTTGTTGTCTTCACTTCAATTTCCAAACTGAAGTTTCCGTGTGATACGGCCTGAAATTACCTTAGAGCCCTAAATGCCTCTTGTATTAGGTAGCCACTTGTCCAGCAGTCCAAATAAAATGGACTACATCCTTCAATTGGTGTAAGATCCAAAAACATTTCAACATTGTAACAGGTATGAAAGCTTGGATATATAGTAGACACAGCTTATTGAGATACCTCAAAAAAAACCTTGACATTTTCCCCTCATTATGGTGTAGTCTGGTTATATTTGGTGATATTCCATCCGTTAGGTTGCATTAGTGCCGCCAACTGTTTGTAACATATAACCATGGTAAAGCTACGGCCATTGTTGGTGTTGTTGCATCTGTTATGTTGCCACAGAAGTCCTTGTTTATGAACATGTTGCAGAAAGGCCAACCGATAGATTTGAAAACAAGATTCTGTTTAGACGCCATATTAATTAATGAATCTGTGGACGTGCTGCTCGTGTTTGCGTGGTTTTGTCTTGAAATTTTTTAGAGCAGTATATGCAGTTATAGTTATTTTTGTCTTCGCTACACTGTAGTGCACTAAATGTATATTACGATATTTAGTGCTCGGAAGTGATTTTACCTGTAAGTGTTATTGCAGAACAAGATTTGCCGGAGATTAGTAGGTTCATTATGTGTTGTGTGGTAGCAATGTTCAAGCATTATTATCGTTTGAAAGTATGTTACTTTAACCCTGTGATATTTGAGGTTAAAAAGGCCTTTATTATGTACGTTGGCAGGACTGCTTTTTGCGATTCTTTCGTCAGCTGCTAGTCTAATGTTGGCCATTTTGAACTCTTGGGAACTGCCGATAAAATGTGTCCACTATACCAATATGATGTGGAAACCATGCAACAGTCATGGATCTGAGTCCTGCCTAACCTGAAATCAGAGCAACATTTTATTAAGTGGGGATTTTTCTGAATATTACTGTAGTAATTTCCACTCAAAGGGATGCATAAGGGGCACAAAATGGTATACCAAATGGTAATTATTATTTATGTATGCCAACAAACTTACTGTTGGTGTTTTTAAACACACAAGCCGTGTGTGGGCAATGTTTGAGAGGTAGAACTGGAACTCAAAAATTCAATGCCACAGCTGGGATTTGAACCACAGACCTTCCGCTTACCAAAATATATACCAAAATTCATATTTTACAAATCCAATGAAATTTGATGCATCAAATACATAGTGGTACTTACATTCTCTGATTTCAAAGCAATTCTATGTCCATGAATATTCTGGATAGGGCAATTAAAAACTAAAGATATAAATGTAATATTATAATATTTCAATACCATGCGAAACATAAGGGAGAAATGTTCATTCTAAACACACACCGGCAAAACAGGGTAAAGGAGCAATATATTAATTCAGTATAATATAAACTTAATGAATAAGCTCATTCTTGGAATCATAATGAAAGGGTGTGGCAGGAATTATGTTATATATAAATAGGTATTAGCAACAATGATATATATTAGTTGGTAATTAATACATTAATAAGAAATCCATCTTAGCTAAGGTAGTCATTTATTCACTAGTAAAATCTATTTAAAGCATGTTTCATTTTATTTAATGCATTAAAAAAGTAGGTTAAGCCAGCCTGTGCAGGTGACACTTGTCACTGAAGTTAAAAGGGATAAAGAAAGCTCTTCAGAGGATAATAAAGGTTCAAGGTCGTCACAGCTTTCTATATAACAAATGCTCCCTTTCAAGAAACTTTTGCTTGCAATCTCAAAGTCAGCTGAAAACTTGGAACTAACATTGATGCTGTTGGCTAACAAGTGATACATCGTGTATAGAGCCAATCAGCTCTAAATAAAAATGTTAAAAAGTCAAACCTAGAAGTGACGCTTTGCAAAACTTGAAAATATGTTAACAGTTACTGCAGGATACTCTAAGAGTGTAGATGTGTGTTGAGGTGCTGCACAATAATGCATACATAAAATCCAATAATATCTACAAAACACGGGTATTATAGCTACATAGAGAGTTAAGCATATACCGTAATATGTTAAGATAAGGAACACAATATTTAGCAGACATTTGTAAACTTTAGGGATACAATTAACACTAAGAACTGACGACGCACCGAACGTTTAATGCCAGAATAATTATAAACCTACTAATCATCTTTTTGTGGGTAAGAATATTACATATTAAAATAGTGATATATTCCATAGACATCTCCAGAGAGTGTGCAATTAATATCTAACACCTTGTGTCCTCCTGCTCCCTGTACAGCAATGTGCCTCACTGAGCTATTGTGGCAATATTATAACACTAACACCACAATACATCCACAACAAACTTTATAACATGCTTTGTCTATAAACTGACTTCAACAAGCTTCAATGAGGATGCGATGACATCGATCAACAATAAAACTTCTGGAGGCCAATCAAACGCACATGTTCCATATCTATCATCGCGGAAGAACTCCACAAGAGGTGACCCATAGCGAGGGTTTCAAGCCCCCAATTAACTTATATTTACTCAGCCATAACTTGTTAAAAACATCTTTAATGCCAAATAAATAAAAAAGATCAATGTAAAAATTTAAGCATACAAAGTTGCTTTGAGATTTTCATGCCAAATCTTTGTTTTGCTTTGAAAAAATGTTTGTACATGCTGCGACCATTATTACCATCATAGCCCTATTTAAATATTGAATGAAGATTCTAATTAGCAGGTAGTAGTATAACTGAAGTATCACCTGCCATTGAAAATGCTCATGGCTCATTTGCTATTACATCTTCTACTGGAGGGTGAAACTATGTTCTTTTATTAATTGCACTATGGATAAATTAACATTTTTGAGATCTTGCTTCTCTTTGAATACTTAAATGTTGAGTTCTTGTAAATCATTGCTTACAATATCGCTTCTCCACTGTGGAATTGCAGTGAAGATGGGTTTTGAAAGTCTTTTTATATTCTTGTGGCTCATTTTGTTGAATTTGTCATTTCCTTAAGTACCACTGCAGCATCATATCACAGATGCCTGCCAACAGTGTTAGGTTGCATAAATAAGTTAATCATAAGAATGAGAGCCAGTCAATGATTTTAGACATTCCTTTTACTGCATCCTTCATGTCCAGGAATTGATTTTCTTGGCCTTCCACAACTAAAACTTGACAGAACAGAAGGGTTTACTTCAGATTCCTTTGAAGTTGGATAAGACTATTTGTATTTGAACTAATTCTCTGCACCATTCTGTAAATTTTAATAAAAATGATTTCTTATTTTGAGGACACTCCAATTGCATTCTCATTTAAGAGTCATTAAACTGTTTTTTTATAGATTTTTCTATGTGAAGTATTGCAGACCTCACTTACGCACTAGGCATTCTCTATTCTAACCACTCAGCCACGGCGCTGCTTTGCATGGATGAAACTACTTTCCTAAAATGTGAGAAAATTGATCTTTTGCTTCTAGATTTATGTATTAGCCTACTGTGCATTGGTGAATATGTTGCCAAAATCATTTTCCAAGGAAAACACCAGTAGCACATAAGATTGGAAGTTGGCCATATCTACTGTGGAGAGTGTCACCAAAGAATGTGATTTATCTTGCATGGTACTCTTTGTGTGTATATGTGTGCACTATTAAACAAGAGGCACTTGCTGCACTGTAAATGACTAGACTCAGAGAAAAAAAGAGCATGGTGTGAAACCAACTTCCAGCCATTTGAGAACTTTTTCAGAAATCAGTGTGCTTAAATGAACTTGTCAAAAAGGTTTTTTAAAAGTTGGATTATTACATAACTAGAGACTGGATATTTAAACATTTGGCACTATCAAAATAGGCAGGAAAAAAAGCAATACACACCAAGTTTTAAACACATCTGAAATCAAAAACTCCAATAGAAAAGAAGATAATGTATCAGTTTTTATTGATTTCCGAAGTGCATATGATTCTTTATGCAGAACAAAACTACTAAAGAAAGTAAAAAAAAAAATAGGGATACAAGGTCCAATGTTTTCATGGCTGTCATTTCCTAACTCAACGCTTTATTACTACCAAATATGGAAGGAATATATAGAAATATAAACAAGTACACCATGGCTTACCACAAGGCACAATATATTTATTAACAATCTGCCTCAAGAAATACAAGAAACAGGTGTGAAGTGTGCACTATTTGCTGATGACATACTAATGTGAACTTCAAAACCAAAAAACAAAAGTACAGAACTAGAAAAAACCGTGCAACAACTTTAACCAACCTACAAAAGTGGATCAAAGAAAATTTAATAACTGTTAATACAACAAAATCCTTTTCACTAAGGAAAATTTCTTCATTAAAAAGAAACTAAATTTTGAGGGTTAACAGTTACCGGAAACAAAGGAAGCAAAGTGCTTGGGAGTTATATTTGATTCCAAACTTACATGGACAAAACAAATAGAAAATGTAGTACAAAGAGCAGAAAGGCATCTTTCACTGTTGAAACGTCTAACAGGAATGAAGTGGGGATGTTCCAGAGCAACTCTTAACACAACATACAACGTATATATAAAGCCATTATTTACTTACTGCAGCAAAGTTCTTGTAACAGCAATCACACAAAAAAAAAAATCATATCTTTCAAAAATAAAGTCTGTGACTAATTATAGGTGCTATCAAAACCACACCAATACCAGCTATGGAAATACTAACCAACCAATACCCCATTGAATATGAAATAGAAAAAACAGTTCTTATTCAACATGAAAAGTTGAACAGACTCCCATTCAATACATGGAACAAGAGAAATTTTACACATTCCCTAAAGACTTGGAGAGCTTTCTTTCCAAAATTGAAGACATCAAGAAGAGTTTAGATCTTCCTAATTCAAAGGAAAACTTCATATATAAAGTCAAACATTAGACAGCACATATTTACACCTAACAGGACAAGTTAAGAAAAGTAATACTTCAACTAGTGTTCTAAAATTATTGGCATTAGAAACAATCCATACTAGATTTCGGGAACATGAATGGCTCCATATTTATACTGATCGATCACTGATATGAAACCAAGATGGAGCAGGGGCTGGTGTCACTTCTCACCTCTTCTCCTTTTACAAATCTTTAAATTATGGAACTACAAACTTTGATGGAGAAATTGAATGGCTCTACAAAATCTTTGGTATAGAATCTCACATTTTCGTCAGGCAGTTATTCCCTCAGATTCTAGGGTGGCAATTATAGCAATTACTTCCAAATTGTCACCAAAAAACCAAACAATTATAGAATGTTGGAAAATCCTTACCCATCTAACAGCACTTCAAAAACACCTAGTGTTCCAATGGATACCAGCACACTGGACTGAGTGGGAATGAGAAAGCTGATTTTCTTTCAAAAAAGGGTACCAACAGTGTGCAGAAATCTATAGTTAATCTACCATTTTATGCAGCTAGAAGATTAGTCAACTCTGAGTTCAAAAAAATTGTTGCAAAATATTACTATGAAAAATCAAAAAGTAAAACACAGGAACTACCAAATATTCAAACAGTAATTCCTGAGTATCCTCGAAAAATGGCTGTTGCAACCTTCAGGTTGATTATGGGACATGATTTTCTAGCATAACATTCAAACAGAATTGGGATGTATTCTTCACCACTCTGTCCTCTATGTGATCTGCAAGAGGAAATGGACCAAGACCACCTTCAAATATGCCTGGGCATTTCTAGTGCCCCATCCATCAGTGAAAAATACTGGAGAGCAAGAGGACTAATGACTTCAGAAATCCAGCATTAGCCAACAATATTTAAATGCCATTATCATATGTTTAATTCCCACAATTTGCTTTAAAAACATTACAAATTACACATTTTTATTATTGCTCATTACCACAAGCTATCACTGTACTGTAGAATCATGATTAACTGTAATGGATGGAGGGGAGTGGAGTTGACAGCTGAAAGTGATGGATGATCCATTTTACCTAGTACAGCCATGGAAAAAATTGAGTGCATTAGGAGAGGAGAATATTTTTAAGTTCCACATTGTGTGGCAGTGCAGTTTACACAAATCGGTATTCCAACTTGCAGCTGAGTTGATTGATAGCAAATGTGAGATGTGATTCAAGACACAGTCTATTTGTGTGTTTGATAGCCGATAACATATGGATCATACTCAGCTGTATGTTGGAATATTGACTTGTGTAAACCACACTGCAACACGACGTGAAACTTAAAAATATTATGCTCTCTTAATGCACTCAATCATTTTTTCCATGGCTCTACAAACAATAGGTTTAATCTGCAATTACCAAAATACTCACTAAACAAGAGTCCTATGTCACATTAATTCTTGTATATGTAAATGATAATAAAAGCAATAGTTGTCCCCGGAGCAGGGCTTGCTGTGAGAAGTAACATTTTATGTAAAAACAACACAAATGTGTATGATCACTCACTTGCATGCAATTTTTGTTCAGTTTTACGTACATTGCTAGGCAACAACACTACATTTTCACCAGGGCCCAGATGTTTATGACCTATAAATGTTAGAAATATGCAAGCATTTAGGGCCAAAAAATATTAGAAAATATAATAAATATGACCTGAAATATTTTGTGTGTATTTTCAAAATCTTTAAAATTCTAATGCTGTTTGAATTAACGTGATATTGAAAATCTACTTTAAAAATCTAGCACATGCAATAACAAACAAATAAATAATAGTAGTATTTATTTTGTTATATTTTTAATATATGTAATTGCTCAATCCAGAGTTAGTACTCAGCTTTGCACAGACTAAAATAAATGTCACATTTTGAAGGGCAATCATAAAGAATTACAGTAGAAAATTACATACATTTTGAAGTTTTCAGAAACGAGTGACCTATTTGCTCGCAACATTGACTTGTAAGGCGAAAAGTCCTCGCGACAACTTTCGCCACATATCCCTTCAGCGTATCTTCACTTCCAATGCATCTGTCACTTTCTACCCAGCTTACTCTCCAAATTCACAGAAACATATACTTCTAAGAAAGATAATTTGCAAGAAGTATTATGAACAAGAATTAGAAGATGTAAAAAAATAATGGTCTTGGAGATGATTGCAAGCAAAACTGGAATAGAAATATAAAAATGGCAAAAAATGTTAAAAAAGCCAAAATCTAATATCTTTAAATAAGCAGTTCTTGTATTTATATATATGTTCTGTGTATCGTGTAAATGGCTCTTAATGATTTGGATCAAATGTTGTATACAGATAATGTTTTGCTTTTTAAGTTCATATGTGTCTTTCCTGAAAAAAAATGTGATTTTAAACAAAAAAGAACATTTTTTATTCCCTGTTTTACAGAGCAATTCTTGTATATACATTTCCTGTATTTTGGAAACTACCCCAACGATTTAGATCAAATTATGTATTCAGATAAGATTTTATTTTTAAGTTTATCTATATAGATGTGTTCTCTGAAAAAACACAATTTTGCACCCCAAAAAAGCCTTGTTTTATTCCCTCTTCTACAAGTAAGTCATATAATTTTATTTCTGTATATTCAAAATAGAAATACTACATATTACATTCCCACTGTTTTCTCTACTCACTTTTGGGTTGCACATTCACATCTCTTTCTGTACTCATTTGTCTACAATTTTCCAGAAAAAATTCAATTGTGCCCCCCCCCCCCCCCCCCCCAAAAAAAAGTTTCCCTCTTCAATTAAGTCATACCCTTTTCTGTATGTTTGAAATAGAAATGCTACGTAGTACATTCACACTGTTTTCTCTACACACTTAACTAACACATTCATATCAAACAGTTTTCCTGAAAAAAGGCAATTTTACACAAAAAAAAATTTATTCCCTCTTCTAAAATGTCAAAATTTTCTATATGTTTGAAATAGAAATGCTATTACATTCACATTGTTTTCTCTACTCACTTTTAGGTAGCATATTCACATCTTTTTCTCCACTCTCTCTTCTACAAACAATTCATATCATCTATATATATATATATAAATGGATGTTTCCACATACATAACCATTAATTTCAAACTGCTTGACCAATCACCACGAAATTGGCACATATGTATTTTTTCATGGAGAAGATTTTTATGTTATCCATTTTACTGTATAATATAGTACTTCCATATGGTTTGCTCTATTTGCTTTATTTACATAACACATTCACATCGTTCTCTTATCACCCTTCAACATACAATTTACTGTGAAATATAAATGCGATGTATTACGTTCACACTGTTTTCCCTACTCATTCTTCTTTTATGAGACACAATCACACTTCTTTTTCTCATTGCCCTTCAACATACAGTTTATACAATTTCCTATATGTTTGAAATAGAAATGCAACATATTACATTCATACTATTTTCTCTACTCACTTTTGTTTTACATAACAATTCACATTATTCTCTACTTGCTGTTCAAAATACAATTCATATATATGTATGTTGGTATGTATGAAGTTGATAAACTCCAAAACTGGTTGACCGACCACCGTGAAAATTGGCACATTTGTTTTTTCATGGAGAGGGTTTTCATGCAATCCATTTTACCATGTAGCGTGTTACATTCGCATGGTTTTCTCTACCTGCTTCTCTTTTACATAACACATTCACATGCCCTTTTTTACTTCTAGAAACAATTTATACATATTTCTATAAATTTGAAATATAAATGCAATGTTCACACAAGTTTTTTCTACTTCTTTTCTAGCCCAACACAATAACATGTTCTTTATTCTTTCTACAAACAGTTCATACATTTTGATGTTTGGAATAGAAATGCAGCGTATTATATTCACAAGATTTTCTCTGCCAAGCTTTCTTTTACTAAACCTAATCACATTTATTTTTCTATTCCCTCTTGGACAAATCATTCATACAATTTTCTTATTTTTGAAATAGAAATGCATATTACATTCACGGTTGTTAGCTTTTTTTTTTTCCTATAATATTTGTCGTTTAGTTCAGTGCTTTTGCATAGTGTCGTTCCAGTGTTTTTATAAAAAAATAAGGAATTGTTAAAAAAACAAAGTTGTCACAATTGGTGTCAGGAGTGCGACGGAAGTCACGACATGGTACAGTTGATGAAACAAATGTTAGCCAAGATGGACATAAGAGAAATGAAATGAATTCTGGAACGTGGCTGATTGAAAAAATGGAAGCCAAATTGAAAAATGTAACTTCCGGAATGGAAAAGATGAAAACAGGAATGTCCAATATGAACATGAGGTATCAGAGAAGATTAACAAACAACTGGCTAAGGTGAAGGAAGATATGGAAGAACTTGGCGCAAAGATGAAGGGCCTTGGTCAATGTGATATCGCCCTGGAAGATAGTCGTTGGCAGCACCAAAGAACTGAACTCCATGGTGGAGCAAATGCTTGGCAAAAAACTCTAACTAGGTGGATGTCTATGGGGAAGGCCTATGTTCAGCAATGGACGTATTACGGCTAAAATTATACTGATGAAATATTTAAATGTGTCTCCATATCTCTTGTACCTTGGAAATGGCTCTAACAATTATTACGATGAAAATTTATATTTAGTTACCGTTTTGCTTTTCAAGCTTATCTAAATCAACATATTGTAACAAAAAACACAATTTAACAAAAAAAAAATCTAATGTGTTGCACTCACTTGACTTTCTCTACTCTTGTACTAACCATTCTAACAAACTCTTATTCCTATATCTCCATGTTAGTTAAGATAAACATTCGTACAAATTATCTTACTGCTTATGTCCTTGTAGGTGCAAGGGGAGTATTAGAATACAGAAGGCTTTGTGCGACAGTCAAATCTTTTTGACCTTTGAGATTCCGTTCTCTTTGCGCGATTAACATATAAAAAAATGAACAACGTTGTTGCATTTTGCTAAAGTTCTAAGTTTTCCGAAACCCACACACATAACAAGGAATATCTCCGAAATGGTCCACCCTACAAGAAAATTTATTGAGACATAAATTGTGTATTTTAGCAAGATACTATTACTGCTATTGCTCTCTTCAATATCATCAGTGAAAAATATTGGAGAGCAAGAGGATTAATGACTTCATTGTCAGAAATCCAGCATTAGCTAACAACATTTTTTGTATAGTATAATTTGGTCTATCTCTAACGGTTTACCAGTTATGCGAAAGTCGTCCAGAGTAAATACGACTACAGGGGCTATAGCCAAAAAATTCAAGATATACATTTCATTTGTCATAAAAATATCTCAAAGATATGACATTTTAATCAAAATCGTTAGAGCCATTTTCAAGAAAATAAAAATTTTCAAAAAATCCTCCATGTAAAGGGTAGTGTAGGGTGGGGCTATTTTCTTCAAAATCTTCGTGTCACATCCTTGAAAGACATTAAACTTAAATACCAAGTTTGGCTTTTAACCGACTTTTCGTTTTTGAGTTATGCTGTCCACAGACTGACACACAGACAGACACACACATGGACCTTTTTCTAAAAATGCTTTTTTTGGATTCAGGGGGCCTCAAAACATATATTTCCGGTGAAATCTTGACATCAAATTTTTGGGTGGAATACAATACTTCCAAGTATGGAGCATCAGACATAGAAGACAGTTGATGAGTCAAAAGTTTAATCTTTTTTTTTTTTACCATTTGCAAAATGACAATCTGTTCAATAGTTGAACAATAAGTAACAATGATAACATATTACTTTTACAAACTATGGCCCATTGGCCATAAATTTGCTTATAATTTGGGTGCAAATCTGTACTGCAATTCCACTTTGTTTCTCTGTAGTCGGCTTGTTGTGCTGCTGCTGTTGTCAAGTAGATTTATTGCCAGTGTATTGGGATGGCTGTAGAGACGCTTTTGGTAGGACAGGCTGTATGCTGCGATTTCCTGTTTGATTGTTGGGAGTTTAAAATCGTGGTAGATGTACTTATTACCGATGTACCAGGGGATCTTACCAATGGTTTGCAGAGTTTAGTGACTAATTATTTACAAATCTAATGCAAACTGTGACTTCTACTAGATGTGGCAGTGGCTGTTGGAAGTAGCCTTATGTTAATGACACGGTTTCTCTTATATGTTTTAAAATTTAATTCAAATGTAAAAGGACATTGTTAATTCAAGTGAGAGCATATTAGTGATTTGTTGTTAATGTATATTGAACGAAGATCACTTGAAGACCTGTGAAGCATTAAGATCAGAAGAAACTACAGTTCAAAAGTATTGGAAAGCACGAATGCTAATGGCTTCATTGTCAGGTGCAAGGCACTAGAAAACAACATATTGATAAAGTACTTTGTTGTTATTAACTGTTTCTCATATGCCTTAGACATTCAAACTGTTCCGTCAGTGTCAGTTTAAGAAAATATTGTCCTCTGCAGTCTAGGGGTAACACGCTGGACTCCAGTTCCCAAAGTTGAGTCAGTTCAGTTAAAAACACATGGACGTCAAATTTACTCAGGTAACTGAAGTTGACATTTCAATGGTTAACTGAATTTTGACATTGTAATTAAATGAGGTTACATCTGCTTCATGTAACAGTAAGAGACCTACAGTATTTCCTGATACAGGAGAGATCCCTCAAAGATAACAGCTGAACCATTTGCAGATAGCAAACATTACAATGCAAAGGGTGGTCACATTCCAAGGTAAAGGAAGCCCAAATAGTTTGTATCATCCAGATTTCCGTGAACTAGAGAAATTGAAAACAAATATGAAAAGTGTTTGATTCAAAGAAATAAAACTTGGTCTTTATCATTCAATAGGCTAAATAAGAATTGGTTCAATTACTTTAAAATACTTCAAAGGACAATTATATCTATAATCTATGTGCTGTTAGAATAAAGCAAAGTGTTCTTGCAAGCTCCACACAGAGCTCCACCTCTAGTATGATATTGGTTAACATATCTGCATGTGCGCATGTAGACATTAATTTATTTTGTCACCATGCAATTTCACTTAATTCAGATTACCTGAATTAAACTGCTTTTTTTGCATTGCATTTTGGAATGCCCTGTATGCTGCAGTTGAATCTTAGACTTATTCATAATGTGGTAGATAATTTCAAAGCACAAAAACCTGAAATACATAGTGTTCTGTTAAACTTGCGATAGCAAAATTAAAACTAGAATTAATGTAGCACAACCCGTTTTTCTTATAACTGTCGTAAACTTATTTTCAGATGTGTGTTGTCAATTTGTGTTGTAAACACCAAACTGTAGCACTTCCAGTAAGATTCACTATTTTCAAAAAATGTCAACTACATATTTCTTACATTTGTCATAACACTGTCATATTTGTGTTGCCAATTTGTGTTGCAAAAACCAAACTGTGGCACTTGTAGTAAGATTCACTATTTTCAGAAACGTCTTGCTCTGCATGTCTACAATAGCCCTTTTTGAACATTTAAAAAGAAAATACGTAATCTTGAATAGCAGGAGCTAATAGGTTCACAGTAAATTATAGAAAGTAATTATTTAAGGACAGTGGTACGTGTGCCAAGCTTAAAATTGTGCTATAGTTATATACATTTCAAATATAGAATTCAGGGGATTAGCTCTGTCATAAGGTAATGAAAATTACACTATTTATCCAATAATTGACATAATACAAAATGTGTAATATCGCTTCATAAGTTTTGTCAATAGGCTTTTTAGGTGAGATCTATAAATGAAATTTTAAAAACAGATGTTATCAATTAGGGACATATACCTACCACAATTTTGTTTACAGATCTTTCACTTTTTTAGCAGACAAAGTATTTAATGATGAACAATATGAGTAGATTAGTTCTTTTTTTATCATTAAATACAGGCTCTACATAATTGTGCATAGAAAAAATATTCCACTTAAAGTGCATAATTTTTAAAAATTCAATATACTGCAGAAATAATTATCCATCCGTGTTTTTTGGCTAACTCGCCAAAATTTAAAACATTCCTGCACATAATCTCCTTGCTCCAATGGTTCTTCTTAATTCTATCCTCTGGTCAGTTCTTGAGCAAATTTTTGTGCCGCTATAAAGTTATAGCAAATTTAATATATGGTGACACTCGTGTTTAAAAGAGGCATGACGCTATGTTTAGATCTCCATTTAAGGTGCTTAAACATTAAGAATACCCATATTATAATACATCATTGGATTCATTAAATCTTCTAGATTTTTATAAAAGACAAAACGAAAATTGAATTTTTGAGCCATTCACATGTAATACTGTCCTTTCGTAATTTTGAGAATGTAAGGTGCTGTATGTTACATAGTATAATACTTAATTTGGTGATATGCTGCTTGCACACTTCACCTTGAACTCTGGAGTCTGGTGCTATGAATGATTCAAGTCGTGAAAGCCCATTCTTTGCAAAAGTAACAACTGAGCATCACTGTCCAATTGTGCCTTCCACTGTGTTGTATTACCTTTATCGCGTTTCTCTTGCGTAATCCTAGCAGTTTACTTTTGTGTTTAACCAACTCAAACAGTAATTTTAAGCATTATATACCTGAAATAGACCCAGTATTTACATTGCAAACTCTTGTAAATAGTACAAGGAGCCATGTGTTTAGCCTCTTAATTTAGCCATTGGCTAATCTAGAAAAAAACAATTGTAGAAACAGCTCATGCCTTCTATGATATAATTTTAACTGTGGTAGCCGCAAAATTTAAAGGCAGCTGTTGATTATTACTATTATTTTTCCTGTTGTACAAATACTTTGTGGATGCAAATTATATTTATATCACAAGCTGTACAGCCTGATTTCACAGCATGTTTAGCTGCACAATACTGCAAGGTGTTGCAAGCCTATGATTGAATTTTCTGTTGAGCTAGCCACATTCAAATTTTGTGGCTACCTTACAACTACATACAAGGTATGAAAAGTCCTGTTGTGTTTGACAACAATGCCATCTGAGAAGAGTGCAAGTAGCAGTCATTTAGGAGTTGCCAACTCTCTGCATCAGTTTGCGTGCAAGGGAAATAATCAGCAGAATCAAGAAAGTATCTGCTGCTTCTGTGCAGGAGAAAAGTCTCGAAGTATAAATGCTGTTAAATGAAAACCAAACCAACTAACGTGTGTTTACACACATGTAACATTGCTAATTGGGTTTTCAGTTTTTAAATTGTCTTTCAACAGTAATTGTTAAACCCTTTAGATTTTTCCCACTTCTTGAGAGCAATCCCTTTTATTTGTGCAAACATGTATATAGCGAGTTTATAGTTTCACAATTTTGCAAATAGTTTGAAGTGATATACTACAAGTATTGTTTTTATTAATATTGTTCAATTAGGTGGTGTACCCGAAATCTGATGAACAGAGGGAGCGGCTAGCTGAAAGTGTGAAGAATATTTTGCTCTTCAGATCTCTGGATAAAGTAAGTTTTCTTATACATTTAAGACAACTTCTATTTCTTCCTTTTGTTTGTTCCAGAAAATCCTTATGCTAAATTTCTTTTATATTGATAAAAGATTACTACAACATATTGTATTAGAAATGATTTGGAATAAATATTGATGAAATCATTTTATCTTCAAACCAAGAATCTAAATTGTTTAATGTAATCCTTTTTGTTTGAGTCTGAATCTGTTTGTTGTAGGTTCCATAATTTATAAAGAGTATGTTCGTGCATGCTAGTCTTGGAACCACTCAACCAATTTTGATAATTTTTTCACAACTAAAAAACACTGTTCTTCTAAATAGACATTTTGCTATAAAATATTTCAATATTGTTGGGTAGTAGTTGCCAAGTTTAACCCTGTGTTAAATATGAATATCAGAAGATATTTTTTGGCACTTAATTGACACTCATCCCAAAGGAGTAAATGGAAAGGTGAAAAATCTTTTGAAATTATTTAAATTGAGTTATTAGAGAGGGAGTTATCACCAAATTTCCCTCTGATTTTGTTGAACTTTTTTGACAAAACTTGGTATACTTGGATTTTAAATCAGTTAAAAGTGATAATCAGGGCCTGGATGTTTAAATGTTAGAAATATGCAAGCACCTATGACAGAAAAAAATATAAAATATAACAATAAATATGACCTACAATTTTTTAGGTGCATTTTCAAAATCTTCAAAATTTAATGCAGTTTAAATTAACATTATATTGAAAATCTACTTTAAAACTCTAGCACACTCAATAGTAAATAAATATTTATTTTACTGTTGCATTTTGAATTAATTTAATGGCTCAATCCAGAGCTAACCCTCAGCTCTGCACAGAATGAAGTGTCACATTTAGAAGGGCTATTGGAAAGAAGATTACAGTAATAAATTACATATATTTTAAAGCTTTTAAAAAGGAATGATCTATTTGCATTTAACATTGTAACAGGAAAAAGACCACCTAATATTACAGATGAGAATTAGATGTGAAAAACCGTCTTTGAGACAACTGTAGGCACATATGCAAAGTTAGTCTAGGTGGCTCAGTTGGTTAGACGCTGGCCTACTGATCCCAAGGTCGTGGGTTCAAATCCGGCTCAGACCGATGATTTTTAAGTGTGCTTAAAAACGACAGTTCCATGTCAGTAGATTTACTGGCACGTAAAAGAACTCCTGCGGGACAAAATTCTGCCACATATGTGATCTTAGCAATTGACAGCATCGTTAAACAACAATTTAATTAATAAAACATATGAAAACTGGAATAGAAATATTAAAATATGGCAATATGAAAATTCAAGAGAAAATATGACTACAATGAGAAAAATGAAGAGAAAATGACCAAAAAGTTGAAAAAAAATGACAATGACACATGAAAATTGCACAATTTTAATCAGTCTTGATAAAATTCAGATTCAGATTTATTCACCAAGAAAATTCATACAGAATATAGGCTTCGTCAAAATTGTTAAGACAGACATCATTTACAATATACAAAGTTTAAGAAAATAATAGTCGCACCCAGGTGAAACACAGATAGCCAGCATTTACCTTAAGGACTGAGGGAAACCTCAGAAAAAACCTGTCGGTTATACAAATAGTGCTTTGCTTATATTTTTTGTGGAAGAACACCACAAACAAAAACTATGACATGTCATAAATATCCGGGCCCTGGTGATAACCCACCCTAGAACTTTCATACAAAAATAGACTTCCAGTTTGTTTCTATTATGGGCCATTCCATAACTTGTACTGCAAAATGACGTAAGAGTTAGAATGTGGTAGTTATATTTGACTGGAGTAGACAACACAGTGCATATATTATACTTATTGTGTATAATGCATGAACAGCAACATTGCACTGTAAGTAAGACATCTAATCTTTATTGGTTAAATGTTTCTGTTTTGGTAGCTGAATATTTTCAGTAACTCGCATTACATCTTCAGTAATTATAAACATTGTAATAGGTGGCCCAGGTTCAGTCCCAGCAAATTGCATGTGGTATTCGTGATGGACAATAGTCATCAGGGTGGGTTTTCTCTGGTTTCCCATGCCTTTTTTTTGGGGGGAGGGGGGAGAGAAAAGGCACTTATGTCCTAATCACAGGCAAGCCTGTGAGTGTAAGACTCCTACCCTGGATGCGAACCAGGCAGCACTACTCAAAAAAAAAACCACTAGAGTTTTAGGTCCTCACTGTTGCAGTACCACATAAAAGCACCTGCACAGTTTTGGTGATTTATGAATGCTGCCTGCCAGTGGCAGTAACAGTATATTACTGAAGTGCTGGGGGACAAACATGACATAAGAATATGATAAAAGGATTTTCAAGAAGCTACCCTTTACATAAAAATTGTTTCATTATTTTTTGTTTTTTCAAAAATGCCTCTAATGATTTGGATTAAAGTAAAATATATTTAAGGCATTAAGAAATGAAATGTATTTGGAATTTTCTGGGTATAGCCTGTTAAGTCCTCTTCATTCAATTTGTAACTTCAGGTTTTACGTCATCTTAGGGGGAAAAATGAAATTTTAAAGCTAGTATTCAAGGATCTGCTTTTAAAACTATTATATTGGTTGAGTATTCCTCCTTGTGCCTAGCATCAAAATGTATGATGGAACTGCTTCTGCAAATGTTTATCTCAATTAACATGAAGTAGATGGAAAAATAAGCTATAAGAATAGTTTGTAGAAGCTGTATAATGAAGCTTTTATTCTTAGACAATAAGCTTAATGACATAATTGCAAGCAATAACACATTTGTGTGTAATTGCAACAGTGTTATAAACATTTGCATTGCAATTTTAGGAGCAGATGCAAGATGTGCTTGATGCAATGTTTGAGAAGAGTGTTGAGGAAGGAGAATATGTGATTAAGCAAGGAGATGACGGTGACAACTTCTATGTCATTGAAAGGTAACTTTGAGAAGCTTTTAATTACTTATATTTAATTTTAGTGTAACAAAAATATAATATAGCCTTAGTTATACATTTTCAAGGGGAGACCACTAAAATAAGGTATACCATATCAAACTCAAACGTAATACCATACAAATTTTTAGTTAAACCAGATAACCCAATCTTACGCAGACTATATGGCTTACCCAAAATACACAAACCAAGCATACCAATGAGACCCATAGTTAGTGGCATAGATTCGCCGTAAAATGTATAACCAACAAATTCAACTCATTCCCTAAATTCGACAGCCTGGGCATCAAAAATAGTTATGAACTGATAGAACACATATGGTGATATGGTTTTTACGAAAGTTTGCATACAACTGGTTAGGGGGTTTTTATTAACCACTTCATATTCACTGTCCTTTAGCATATCTTCCATTTTTTCTAAGTAATCTGATTCATCCATTATCACTATTTTGCTCCCTTTGTGTTTGTGTATATTACGTTTTTCTGTTTTAGCGAACAGGCTTTCGGAAAATTCAAGAAAGTTTTCAAAGAACAGAAAATTCAGCTAGCACCAGTGAACCACTACTCCATAAAAAATTTACTGAACTCAAACATCAATAAAAAAATCTGGCATTTACCAAATTGAATGCAGTGACTAATAAAGTGTATATAGGAAAAACCAAAAGAAATTTAGAAATAAGATCCAAGGAACACTAGAAACCTAAAAAACAAGCAGTTGGAAAAATCAGCATTTGCCAACCACTTTTGGAAGAAAACCACAACGTAAAGCCAGAACCGAAGCTCCTAAAACATGTAACAGGAAAACAAGAGCTGCCCTCATGGGAACAAATCTTCATTTTGAAAAATAGAAACAGAGTATTCAATTTCAACATCCCCAAGAAGATATCTTCAGCAAGCTCCTTGAACCACCAACAGAGGAAACTTCAGAGAAAACATTGCCATCCACACCAGGGGGAAACAGTCAATGTCCGGTTGAAAATGAAGGAAAGTCAGGCCTTTGAAACATGTTCCAGTAAAATATAAGTGTTGTATAGTGTTATTAATCAATTTACCTTTATAATCTTGATCTCAGATATGCTCCACAAATAACATTTTCCATATAATGGCCATCAACTTCCACTAATGGATGGAACCAGAAGATCTTCGGTGTTCACTTCCTCTTGGAATCACTATCAGAGTGGTTTAAATCTTCAAAATTGCACTTTTTTGGTTCAAACTGATAAGGACATTCACTCATTTTCAAGCAGATGGACTGCTGTTTGTCAGATAATTAGTTATTAGGTATTAACAGGTCAGCCTTGTTAAGTCATTTAAAACACATGTTATCTGAGTTCAGTGGAGCCCATCAAATCATATCATACATTGCTAGTAACATGAGAACCATTCCCCTTGGGATGGTGATACTGCCTATGTTTATAACTATTCTCAATGACAAGTCAACTAATGTGGTGACTGAAATTTATTTTTGTGTATCATTCCTGTTTAATTGGCACCGAGTATAATATGTTTATTTCATACATGGGAACCTGAAAACCTCTGACCTATTAGTGAGAAAATGTGTAACCAAAAATGTATAATTTTATTTAACTAAATATTAACGGACAAAGTTTGGTGCCTAAAAATGTAACATACATTTGCAAAAACATAGAAGCATAAGTGAAGTTCAACCTTAAAGATAAATTGCAGAAACCTGTATTTTCTGAGAGCATTTTGAACAACTGTAGGAACTCTGTTTCAATAATTGTTTATAGTGTCTGACCATATTGAAGTGATTCTTTGGCTCTCTTCTGTTAAGAACACCTTTTCATTTTCTGTAACAAAGAGCAAAAACCTGAAATGTGGTGTATTGCTGCTTTCAGTTGTTTGTCTCTTCACTAAAGCAATTTGTTTGTCTTAGATGAAATCTTTACTTGGATTAAGTGGTGGAAAGTGTTTATGGGGAAACTTCATAAGCATAATACATACCAGGTGGAAGGGAAATCATTACATTAATTTAAACCAGTTTTCGATTTTGGTATTTGTAACGCATTTTGTATCTTAATGTTTTGTCTCTGACCATTTCCCACAGAGATATTTTAGTTTTGTCAAAAACAAGAGACAAACCAGCTGGTAAAGCTGTGGGTTATGTGGGTGTCACTTTCACTAGATCAGTACATAAACACCTTAGCGTCATGCCTCGTAGGCGTAAACAAATACCTGATGTGTCCTTCCATGTTTAATGTACAAGTGTAGGCCAATCAGAATGCCAGTTGCACTTGCTATGTCCCAGTACATTACACAATCTTGCATTGTGTTTGCAAGCGACTAACATGTTTACATCCAGAAACCGGTTCAGACACCTGGCCAACCTCAATGCAATGTTGCCACGTTACTTCACATCTGAAAAAGCTTCTCGGAATATTCCTTTAATTCCTTTAAGTGATTAATTATTTCGAAACCCTATGTGATGTCCCATAATTACTACCAAAACTATCTCAGAATATGTTGCTCTGCACATCTTATAAGCAGGGAGCAGGGTTTTAGTAAGTGAACATGGGAATGAGATTAACAGCATGGAGAATAGAGCTGGCAGGTAGCATCCGCAGTCAAATGATACCCCGTCATCATCCACACGTGCCATCACACCGATTATTTTACGTGGGCCCTCCCCGTCCTTTACCACAGGCACATTTGACTGCGGTTGCCGAGACTTGAACTCACGACCTCAGGCTTTGAGTGCATGGCCAGTGCACTACATGTTGCCTTAACGATCATGGCTATCCAAGCCAGCAAGCTGAAGGTGTCCCAGACCACCTAATCTAAACCTGTTTCGAATTAGAGGAAGAACGGCATAAGTAGCAAAATAATTCGGATCTGAAAGGGTTAATGGATTTCATACTAAAACCCTGCTCCCTGCTTATAAGAAACAAAAAGCAATCATTTTTTTCAAAATCAGCTGATCAAAGAATAAAGTGCTATTAGATTTTTTTATTTGTAATCCTTCTATGAAGTACGTATTAAAAGGAATATAGTAAGTTCCCTTCCACCCAGTAAAGTCACATAAACACTGGTGTTATCACTCTCCCAACAAACACATCGTTCTCTGCACTCAACTGTGTACATCTCCCTCAGAGTTATCACAACGGAGATGTCTTTCACTGCAACAATGAGAGCTGGAATTGCTCTTGGCTCATTTCTATCAGATAAATTAGCTAATTAAAGAAATTTGTAGAGGTGCTGCACCCAGCTCAGATTCAGAAGTAGTTGTATCACTTGAAACATCCAGGTTTATAACCAGCTTGTCCATCCCTATTTTTCAAAATGAATATCTTTTCCCAAACCGTTAAATCTATGGGTTCATTTAATTGTTTTGGTAGTTTAACCTCTCAATTTATTTCATGATTAAATGACCACAAATTATCTGCCACAGCTGATGTATCAATTTGTTTATATTTAATATTTCTAAAATGTTGCTTTGTGGTTCCAAATGACATTTGGTTTTACCAGTATAAACCCTGTCACAATCAAGACAGCCAAATTATAAATGCCAGATATTTTTATAATTTGGAATTATATCCTTTTTAGAAAAATTCATGATTTTTATACTATATTTTGTGGAACCAAAGTTACATCAGAAGCAGCATCGCCATCCACACCATGGAAACCCAGTCAATGTCCGGTTTGATAATGGAGGAAAGTTAACCTCCGAAACGCATTCTGGAAAATTATAAATGTAAGTGTTGTTTAGTGTTATTGACTCACCTTTTAAATTAAAAGGATTATAACAACGCTGTTTTCAAACTTCTAAGAAGGGAAGATAATTATACCACATTATTTAAAAAGTTTTGTAAATTTTTTACCAACCCATATTGGATCTATAACATCTAAGATCACATTAGCAGTTTTACTTGTTTACTATTCTGTTGATCTTTGCATTTGTTTATCACCGGTTTTACTGTATGATTTCACAGCGTGTTTAACTTTACAGCAGAGTAAGGCATGGAAGCCTATGATTGAATGTAGTATCAAACCACCCACCATCAAATTTTGCGACAGGTATAGTATGCTAATCTTCAGATAACAGAGCCAGGCAATACATAACTTATAACATTCCACTGAAGTACAATTGAAATATGGGCTGCTATGAGGAAGGTGTATAGGAAATACTGTTCTAGAATGTGTCCTACAAGAAGAACAAATCATTCTGTACAGAAATCCCTTTGAAAGCCATTGTGGTAGAATGGCTGTGTATAGTTAATCACTAAATAATTTAAAACTGTGTCTTTTCACTTTACAGGGGTATCTTCAAAGCTTATGTAACACCTGAACCTGGAGCAGAACCCAAGCATGTTCATACTTATGATGGCAGGGGTAGTTTTGGAGAACTTGCTCTTCTTTACAACATGCCCAGGGCTGCTACAGTGCAAGCCGCTACTGCTGGTTCACTTTGGGCAATGGATAGGCATACATTTCGTCGAATTTTGCTGAAGAGTGCTTTCAAAAAAAGGAAGATGTATGAAGCTCTGCTCGAAAGTGTGCCAATGCTTAAAGCTCTTCAGGTATGTAATAGAAAATAGCTGTATTAAAAAATTGGGGTTTTAAAAAAGAAAGACAAGCAATAGACATGTATTAATTGAAAGGCATAACATCAGTTGGTTATAAGTGAATCCGAGCTGACACATTTTGTTTTATAAGTTGGAACTGCTACAATGTATTCTTCTTCTCTGCACAACATTAACTACAAAAGTTGTGCTCTGAACTGTTTTATGTAGAGGAAGAGCTGACTTGCTAAGTGTGAAAGTTGGCACATCACCCAATAAGAAGCACCCTTTATGGCACACAATCAACATTAGATATCAAGCAATTAACCAAGCATATTATCAAGAGAAAAAAATTGTGTGGTAATCTCAAAAACCACTCAACCACTGAAAAGCTCAAGTTTTAACAGACAATGGAGCCATGAAAACCATCTAGCAATTTTATAAATTGCCGTAAGATTAAAAGGATTTAGAAAGCCCTTGTAACTAAAAACAAACACATTGGAGTTATAAAAGAACATGATTGTGAAGAAGCCCTCAACTGTTAGTTGAGAATACCTTAGAGTAGAAAATGCTTTTTATTTCATAGAGTGCGCATGTAAGAAAAGACAATGCCTAGAATACAATACAATGATTGAAGAACCTGTACAGGAACAGGCAAATGACCGCACTGTTGCAGAAACACATTGACCCTGTCGCATGCAAGAGAGGCAGATTCAATTGAGGATGTTGACCTCCACAAGAAATAAACTTTCCAGCTGTGGGAAGTAATGAGTCTGCTGTTGATGGTACAATGTGGACAAGAATTTAACCGGGAAATACACCTGGCAGAAATGGGCATCACAATGTACTGACAGAAAGGCCAGATCCTATAGATTACGCAAAGAAACTGATAGTGAGTGGAAACTATGCCAGCGCATGGTGAGTGTTGATGGATGCTAACATTCTCCAAAGTATAAAAAAATGCACCGAGATAAGGGCCCATCAGGACCTTGAGGACAATTCTGAACTCCTGAGCTCAACCTACTTGAAGCAGCTATAGCCATGTTGTATACCCGTGGACAATATGGAGGGAAGAACTTCCCCTTGAAATTTCTGTTCTCAAGGGTGTGGGGACAACCATTTTCTCTCGTGTTATGGGAAGGAACAAATTTATTGAGATCATGAGGGTCCTGAGATTTGATGATAAAACATGTTGTTAGCTAATGCTGGATTTCTGACAATGAAGTCATTAATCCTCTTGCACTCCAATATTTAATATATTGATAGAGCAATAGCAGTATAGTAATCGCTTTTTAGAGAGCACCATATTTTTATGTTTTGGCGGTCACATCGCTCTCTCACAACCCCCAGAATGTCTGGAGGACCACACCTGTCATTGGTTTACGGGTCTCACCGACCTGACCGGGAGAATTAACAAACTAAATTCACCGACCATATCCTCTGATTACCAATCAGAGGACGTATTACATGCCATGACAGGTCAGCATGTTAGGGGTTAATATTTTATAGAGAAATGGAGAGGTTGGAAAAATAAAGACTCCCTAGCCCTCGGGAACCCTAATAGCATCGGGGTCAGAAGAGAACAAGAGATGACCAAGGTAAGGTCAGATAGAAAAGTTACAGTGAGGAGCAAAACACCAGTAAGTGGAAGTAATGTTCTGCTTAGCTTGGGTACCTTGTGGTTGCCATTCACATATCCCCTAGACGGAGACCCCTGAGTAGATGTTAATAATATATACATTTACAAATAGATATGAATTTCTCAGTGGGGATTACCCCCTGGGCCAGCCCCTGAATTCATCACTGATCTGACCAGTCAGACTTTCATATTAACCACAAGTAATTTTTCTGCACTAAACCTAATGTTTAGTGTCCTGTTTGATAAAACATACATGCGACGAAAGACCGCAGACAGATGACTTTGCAGCGGCCACACCAATCTGGAGCCCATTTGAACATAACTGCAAATTGTGTACATAACTGCAAATTGAGCTACAATCCAGGTGTATTATTACTATAGATGAGCAACTGTGTCCATGCAAGGTCTGTATATGAGTAACAAACCGGATATGTTTGTTTTGAAGTTCTGGCTTGCTGCAGATTCTGAAACAAAGTTTATGGTGAATGGGTTTCCTTATTTAGGAAAACATGATGAACGACCACCTAACATGTCAGTACCAGAGCATGTTGTCACACGGCTTATGCAACTTTTCATTTCAAAAGGAAGCAATCTTACTTGTGACTATTTTTTTACTTCTAAAAATCTTGCTGATCAGTTGAAATGGAAGATATACAACAATGATGGGCACATTGAAGAAATCGCAGAGAGAGGCTCTTCCTTTTACAAAATCTACCGCTGGGTCTTTGTAGGATACTATTTTGTACAGATCTGATGATATTACCATCATGTCGTATTAAGGAAAAGTAAAGAAGAATGTTCTTCTGCTAAGTTCAATGCCTCAGTCTGTGGATCAAGGAACCCAGAAGAATCTTTCAGAAACTGTGAGCTTCTATAACTCCACTAAATGCGGGATTGACATTCTGGATCAAATGTGTCACCTATACACAGTCAAGCTCGGTTGGCAGCAGTGGCCAATGCATATTTTCTTCAATGTACTGGACCTTGCTGGAATCAATGTGGTGCAGTTTTTCAAATAAAATGGCATTGTAGGTAAAGAGCTTTCGACTCTGTAGTTATCTCGGTTCGAGGTACAGGGTGAATAACGTGGACACGAAATAAGTCTTTTACAATGTTTTATTCACACCTTGTTTTTTTTTTCTTTTTTACTTACTGTAAAGTACATACATGTCACATTAATAGACATTCTATGCACGCAGATCGACTTCCTCATTTTCGTTGTATCTTGTCAATGGAAATTTCACTTAGTGTCCTATTCTGCACACATTAAAAACATGTTGCCCCTTTTGGTTTTGTACGCTAAGAGAGATTGAATCTGCTGCATTCTTTAACTGTGCATTTTTATTCATACGCATATGCGCATATTTCCCAGCATCTGCTATGATGTCATCTTGCATATATATTATATAGTTCTCAAAATGTTGAGGAGGCAATCTCAATCTATCCTTCGAACACTTTTAATAGTACATTTAAAATAATTCTTATAATTATATATATTAAGCTGGAACATAATACTTAACATTAATGATGCTAGTAAACAAATAATATTCTCAACAATGAAACAATGGTGAAAGACATTTAACACTAACCAAATCATTACCAACATGAAAAATAAGCTAAATTTACAATATTTTCTTTTCTTTTTGGGGACTAATCATATATTCTGTCTCAAATGCGTGGATCCTATACAAGAATGTCACAGGAGAGAAAGTAAGCAGGTGAGACTTCCTTCTAAAGCTAGCAGAAGAACTCTCTTCTCAATATATGCTGTCAAGGAAAGGACCAACAAATGTAATTGTTGGAGTCCCCGAACAAGGTAGGGCATGTAGAACATGTCAAATGGGAGGCTACAGAGGTCCTAATAAAACCAAGAATATGTGTATGAAGTGTAAGAAGTATGTGTGCGGCCCATGTTCAGGAAATGTTCAGTACATGTGTGCTAAGTGTTTCGACCAATATAGCGGTTTTGACTAAATGCAAAAATGAGCTGCTTTTGTGATCATTGTGTGTATCACACTCTACTATATTGTTACGAACTACTTCAGAATGCTAAAGTGATATAACTGAGTATGCATTTCATTATATGACCCCGTGTTTTGTAAGCAGTGTACTACAAACTGTAATGGATTCATGCTGTTTAATGAGTAAATATTATGTAAACTCCTTTAAAATATAAAGGTACTATTTCATGCATAAAATATCCTGCTTTGAATTATATTATAAATGAAATGCTGAGGACCGATTGAAAAAGGTACTGTTCAAAATGTCTGATGTTGGTCCTTTTAGGTAGCAAGGTAATGTTATTTCTTCTAGTATTAAACACACAAGCCATGTGTGGACAAATCCCAGCTGTGGCATTGAATTTTTCAGTTCCGATTCTAACTCTCAATATGCCATATATGACTATATGATAGATATCCCATGATATTTGCGAGAGAAGTGTGAATTTAATTATACAAAAACCACAAAGGTCTCGGATAGAATAGTTTCGGGACCTAATAGTGTATCTGTAAAAGAGTGAAGATAATTTTTGTTATTACAAGTTCATCGCAATAAAGTTGAATTGGTGGAAAATTGAATATTTATTGGAAATATAACAATTAGCACCATCTTTCATCCGCTTGACCCATTGAATGCCCTGAAGATGAAGACTCATCGCCACAGCAAAGCGAGCATAAAAACCACCACATCCTTATGATGTAATCAACTTTTTTAGCAGGGCATGCTAAATAATTGCAAATGAGAAAATAATTGCTAACATTAGCAATCAGTTCTTGGATATTTTTTAATTAACTGAGATTATTTTTCTTGGTGGTTGCAGACTGTTTTCCAAAGCACTGAATCTATTATTTATTTATGCCAACAAACTTACTGTTAGTGTTTTTAAACACACAAGCCGTGTGTGGGCAAAGTTTGAGAGGTAGAACTGGAACTTAAAAATTCAATGCCACAACTGGTAAGCGGAAGGTCTGTGGTTCAAATCCCAGTTGTGGCATTGAATTTTTAAGTTCCAGTTCTACCTCTGACACTGAATCTATGCTTTCACAAGCTTCACCTGTATTTTGTTGTATGATTTAAGGGTACCTGTGTACATTGTGAGTTATTAGGTTACTTTATTATTTATTGTATTTAACTACAATGCCAAAGAGATGGTATGAAGCTTTAAAGTTTCACCTATTGTATCTAACAAGTTACCATTCTAATTAATTGTTCCATTGTCAAAGGGTACTTGTAGGCTATTTAGAACTTCATGAACTGGGAAGTCTGTTATGGATAAGGTTAAGGAAGATAGATTGTGCTGCTGTTTCATATCCTTTTGCGTGAATATCCTGACATTTTTCATTTAGTATTAGGAATTGCCAGGTCTGTACAAAATTACAGTTAAGGGTAAATGGAGAATTCAGCACCAAAATCTTGGGGATCATAGTACAATAATATCAAAGAATAAGGGGAGGTTAAATGAAATTAATTTTCATATTTGAGTTTAAAAAGCTACCCTTGCAATGTCTGGCAGCCATCTAATATACTACACGTAAATGGTACAGAAAATAAAAAATGTGTATCAAAACGAGAACAAGCCTGTGGGTATTCTAAAAAATCAATTGGATTGGCAGATTTGAAACACTTGCCAGTTCCTTTACGATCTTCTAGAACAGTGACTGTGTGAATCATTTGTCACAGCAAGCATTACTGTACAATGTGGAAGTAATTTTCTATTTAAAATTTGTTTAGGCATTTTACTGTAAGTTTGATCAAAATAAATGTTAAAAGGTGCATCATTTCTCAAAAATATCATTAAATACTGGTTTTTCTCTCCAATAGCCTTACGAGCGCATGAACCTGGCAGATGCTTTAGCACCTCGTTTGTTCAGTGATGGTGAAATCATCATAAAACAAGGAGATACCGCTGATGGGATGTATTTTGTAGAAGATGGCACAGTGCAAATCACAATCATTGGGGACAATGGTCAAGAAGTGCAAGTAAGTCTTCTGTTAATTTGAAAGAGAAAATGTGTTCATTTCATACTAATTAGTGAACATATGTTTAAACACCCTTAAACCATGTAGGTAATAGAATGATAAAAATATAAAGTGAATGTATAAATAAACCCTGAAACCTAAAGTGCTAAATCTACATTTCCACAGCATGGAAGGCAAGAGTGTTAGCTCTTCAGTACCATTTCATTTGTTCATCAGTTGTAAACATTACAGTATAACTTGCTATTATACCTAATGTTGAGTATGTAGGATACAAAATTGAGAACTTATTTAAATAAGTAAATGTGCTATATTTCTTTCAAAACAAGATCCCAAATGCATGAAAAGAGAAACTTAAATTTTAATAGAAAATTTAAAATGGCCATTGCACATGATCATATACAAATTAAGATAATCTTAGCAATGGGATGATGAACTGGACATTTAATGTTTGTAATCTGTTAATAGTCGTGTGCAATGACAACAGTAATATGCATTATAGTTCTTTCTTCCAATCATTCACGGTCATTGCTATGCAATAATAGTCCCCTTTGTATCTTCAAAACTGTGTCAAGAGGGCAGTCCAATCTGAAAATTGCATTACATTAAAAATGAAGCTGTAACCCATTATCCCATGTCCTTTATGTGATCTGCAAGAGGAAATGGAGCAAGACCACCTTCAAATACTTGTATGGCCCTATCCATCAGTGAAAAATATTGGAGAGCAGGAGGATTAATGACTTCATTGTCAGAAATCCAGCATTAGCTAACAACATTTAATACACAAATTAAATTACAATGGTCCCATTTAGCCAAAAATCATTAATTTGGTGTTAATTTTGAGCACTTTTATAAATTAATGCACTTAGGATGTATTCCTTTTCCACATTTTATGCCCACTGTACGCGATCTTTTTCACTACCCCGATGTATAACATTGACGTTCCTGCTTCTTTGACAATAATTTCACACCATATGATGCAGAAGAACTATTAACTGTATCTTTGACTATTTCACCTCTTTTTAGAAACCACTGAGAGCTTACAGTTTCAGTAATCGAAGAATAAAATTGAAATCGGCATTTAAATCAACACACCTTTTTGCATTGGGTGTCCCCAGAGTTGTCTCAGGTACACAGTCCTCACTGTCACTTAGAGTACTTGCATCCACATCACACTCATCATAATATGACACAATTTTTATCACCATCCCTACCTGGCACAAAAGCATTGCGGGAGCAATAAGCCATGTTCACTTTTATGTAGTAAAATCCTAACAGAACTGGATGCAGCCAAACTATATCAGCAAGAGTTAGAAAACTGCCCTTCAAATAACAAAAGATTCCTCTTAATGACCTTGTAATATACCGTTAGAAAGAAGAAAGTTTCTCCTTGTCAATGATATAAAGCGTATCCCTATAGGATGTTTGAAAAATAGGTTTACAGCCTCACAAACATTGTGTTGACAAGGTCGACACTGGGAGACTTCATGTCCTGTAACACAATCAATTAGATCGACGGGCGGCGTTTTTGGCCAGGAATTCCTTAAAGAGGCACAGCACCAAGAGGGTTAAAGTTGTAAATGCCTTTAAGGGAACTAATAATAACCCTGTTGTTATTTTCAGATAAAACGCATAGGCAAAGGTGGGTACTTTGGTGAACTGTCTTTAGTGACCCATAAGCCTCGGGCAGCTTCAGCTTATGCAGTTGGCAATGTTAAATTGGCTTGTAAGTATAGTCATAGATTTTCCTAATGCTAAATACAATTAGATATATAAAACGAATATTTTACTGTTTCTGTATAAGTGAAGGTTACATATCCAAGGTGGAAGTTACAAGAAATGCATAACGGGTAATGTTTAAAAACTAATTTTAAAATTTATCTTTCATATATTTAGGTTTATGCACATATCTTCATAGATTTTAAAATTCTGCTGTAATGGATATATTGAATTGAAAACTTAATAGCGTAAGCCAGTGAAGCTACAGTTTTGCTCTTTTGGTGCTAAGATCAGAAGAGCTATTCTTGTATACCTTTAAAGATAGATTTGTTGCTAAACATTCTGGAACGGTTATTTGTTCTTCTTACTTGCCACACGTTGATGCGACGTTTGAGACAGTTATTTACGTTTAATGCAGCTATGAGACTCTAAATACTTTTCATCGAATTTCTAGACGTACCTCAGGGCGTGGCATAGGTCTACGCCTTACAAGGATGATTAAATTTTCTTTTTATATTTTTAATATACTTATTTATTGTTCCTTTATGTCACAAACAATAATACAAATATTCTGGATTGGCGTCCTTTTTCTCAAGCCCTGCGGAGTTCACACTACCCGAACACGGACTACGTAATTTTGCGAGTTCGTAATCTTCTTCTATTTTTTTGATGCAGCCTTACTAATTATATATTAGTTCTCTGCATTGTTACTCCTGTTAACTTTTAAAACACAATGTTCTTCCAATAAACACTATATGCCGATAACTTTTCAAATTATTCGCGGACTTCGCAATTTCCACATGACGCCAATCCCGATAACACATGAACAAGCTAAAACAATTGAAGATCTATATCATTACCCACTAGGACAATGATTCACAATTTTAAGGGGCTTTTTCTGCCACCACTATAAACACAAATTTTAACTATTTTAGGAGCCTTCTTCTAAAAAAATATCGCCTCAATTCTTTGCCATTGTTATGCTGTTGCTCTGTTAAAGATTAGCTTCTTCAAACAAATCTTGAAATTTTTAATCTTTTCTGTTAAAATTGTGATGGAGAATTAAAGCTATTTGTCATAGAGAAAGTACATGCCTGAGAGCCTGTATTATAGGTTGCGCGTTTGTTCTTGACGAATGACCTTGAGCAGAAATCCAATGAGTGAGCCTACCCTTAATAAACAGGTCAGCAAATGTTTATGCTACGATAACAGACACCTCTGTTTTTCTCTATCGCGTTCGTGTATACAGTCGACTGCAAAAGTTTCGTGCGGTATGGATGTATGTATGCATGCATGCAACGAAAATAGCAATTCAGACGAGGGAGAGATGTCGGGAATAGAAAAAATGCAAGATAGTTAAGTGGAAACAGTTATAGAGGTATAGTGTATAATACGTGTGGCTGATATTACTGCAAGTGTCATAAATTGATTTGTAGTGTTGTACTACTTCAGCTCAGAAGCATGCGCGTCATCTCACTGCAGACTGTACCTCCTCTCTCTCGTTCCCGCAAAAGCTGAGTAGAGACTCGCATTCAACCTTTCATATAAAATTTTCATTCGTCAAGAAGTAATGCGCGACCTGTACAATGTCTTTAGGTTCCCTTTGGGTGCTAACTGGAAGTTAGGCCCAAATTTTTGTATTATGATGATTATCAGCTAACTGGGAATTATTCTTAGTAATGATCTAACTGCTGCCTTAAATAGCAGTTAACCTCTTCAGCGATATGTACGTGATTTCACGTCCTGTGCGTTTGTGCATTTAACCCTTATTTATCCCTTATCTAACTCAACTTATTTTAATTTTCCCTTTATGAAACATTTAAGTAAAGTCTATATACTTTACTGGCTTACCTTTATATGTTCCTTGTGCAGTGATATGCCTCAAAATAGGGATAAACACACAAGGGTACATCTCCACATTCGCGAATTCCCTTCTTGTGGCACACGAAACACTTTCGAGATGGGCGGGATTTCTTTGCTGTTTGTGTTATCCTTTTAGGATAATGTTTTCCTTGAAGTCTGAAGGGTGCAGCGGTTCTGGATTTTCTACCCCCAACGTGGTATTGTTCAATTAGGCTGCGTACTATTGATAGTCGGACGTCCAGGTAGGTAATTGTCTTGTGTGGGTTTAGAGCTCTCCAAATTACCAAACAATTGTATATGGTTATATCCAGTTGGTGCAAAAATACCTTTTTATACCACTTCTCCCTTCAGCTACAAGCAGGAAAGTATATGTATGTATTTCAAGAAAGAAAGAAACGGAGTGTACTAAGTTGCGAAACACGGGTAAGCAAAGTTGCAAACGTGCTATATTCTGATGACTCCAAGCACTAGTGTATGCGTGATCTATATTTCACATTATGCTGATGCATAAGCCACACATACAATGGGTCGACTACTGTTTCTTTCAGAGAACTTATATTAGATGCGTTCGACAGAGCAGGGTTAACTTTTCACCACAGTGAAACAAAATAGTGCCATTTCAACGTTTTGTAAATGCAACTCAACATTACTGATGATGTACATATACATTGCATATAACGAGTTTTATACCATTTTTTGTTGCATTAAAATAAGCTAATATTTACACAAAATATAGCTGTGTATAAACGAAGCACTTCTAATGCCATGTGCTGGATATTGGGTAGCAGTTCTCGGCTCACGGACGTTTTAAATGGCCATCGCTCAAGAGGTTAAGAAGATAATTATTTTTTTATGCCAACCAACTTACTGCTGATGTTTTAAAATGCACAAGCAGTGTGTGGACAATGTTGAGAAGTAGAACAAGGACTGAAAAATTCAATGCCATAGCTGGAATTTGAGCCACGGATATTCTGCTTCATGTGCAGCTGCTCTAACCAGTGAGCTACCATGGCAACTTGCCAGTATAACATTATGAATTAGTTTGGGAATTTAATGTCATACGGTAAGTTGCCATGGAGCGCTGGTTAGAGCAGCTGCACATGAAGTGGAAGATCCGTGGTTCAAATTCCAGCTATGGCATTGCATTGTTCGGTCCTGATTCTACCTCTCAGCAGTTAAAAATACTAAGTTGGCAGTAATCATATGAAACTATGTACCTTTACCCTTGATTGATAGTTTATAGAGATTCCAAAGACAAAATATTAGAACAATATTAATTATGAAACAGGAGAAGTGCTAAAATTATTAGACCACGAAAGAATAATTTCCAGGTTTGGGACAAGTAATTTTAAAAACAATGTTAAATAATGAAAAACTGAAGCTATTAACACTGAAGTAATACAAGTCCACAAATATAACAAATATCACTGATCGTAGTATTTGCAAGTTCTTGAAATTAAGTGCAAACTAGTTTCATGTTATTTTGAGTGTAAGCAATATGTACAACAATATGTAAATAAAAGGGTCTCAGCGTAGAAAAAGAAGCTGAAGATGCAATTGATTTGAAACATGTACATTTACATTTGAATTTATATTTTAAAACAGAAAAGTGAAGTTACATCACAAAAAATTTATCGTATTTTAATTTGTGTTGCTTCACTTGCTTCAACTTTTACATATTACAGCAGAATGTTTATTTTGAAGATCTAATGTTTTAAGTTTCCACCTAGATGGTTTGAAATCTTGCATACATTGCCAAGGTACTAAGGGCCTGGATTACGATCTCTGGTTACTAGCCAAGGTTTGTTACCTTTCAGTTATCGCTGATGGTTAGGCTCGGTGCCTCGTATTATGAACTCAATTTGACTGTAGATTTGTTACCCTGAGGATTATGATGCCATGCGAGCAGTTGGTAACATTTTTCACTAGGCTTTCGCTGTGTTTGCAACTTTATCTCGTGGATGAAGCAATCATTTTGATTAACCACATCACAGATGTGTGTGATTTGGAGATTTGTGCACATTGTATAACCTAAAATATATATTCTGTTCTACTCACTATTCATTCAGAGCCTTGAAATGCTCTGACGAAGTGCAAAATTGTGTCCAATGAATAAAATGTAACGTTTACTATTTAAAAGGTAATTGTTCTGTCCACAATGCATAAAATGCAATGTTTACTAGTTAAAGGTAATGATCTTGTTCAATGTGTTTTTGAACTTATGTATACCTACACATTGTATAGTTTTCTGTGTATTTTCTGTTCACAAAATGTATAATTAGCCGTGCTCCGCGTATTACATTGCGTTCATTAAAACGCGGTGCTGATGTAAAAATAATCGCACAAAACATATTGTTTGTATCAATCCGCTACACATATGGGGCTCTAGAATTATATTTCCATAACCTAATGGCCATGAAGATATCCCTAAAATTTATGTTGGTTTATTTTATTTCATTTTAAGACTGCCAATAATATACAATGTATATAATGTTATATACGTGCTGAAAATTGCTGTTCTGTCGTAAATTATATTCGTTACCTATATCTGCTAAAATTCCGGATGTTGTAGATTTTGATAACCTGTATCTTTGTTGGAACTCTTCCTCCTTCCACTCCTCAAAATTATCTTTGCGCATTCTGAATCTCTTTGCTCTTCTTCTATTAAATACTGAGCCAACATTTCATTTTCAGAATTGCTGTTGGCGTACAATTGTGATAGGAGGTACGCCATTTTTGTGTGTGAAACACGAGTAAACTCCAAGTTAACACACTAACCCCTACTTGAGGTTGCGGTTAGTGTACCTACAGAAATAACTCTGTTAGCCCTTAACCGAAGGTTGTAATACTGACATCTGGGTGTAACTTCAAGTTAACCGTTTACCGAAACCTTAACTGGAGATCATACTACAGGCCCTAAATGGTTAACAAACTTCAGGTTAACTAACCTACAGTTACACAATATTTGCAGTATGATGCATTCTGTTAAACCTCCTGTGTCCTGAGATCACAATAATAGTGCTAAATTATTTTGTGCTTAATGAGTTTCTATGGACCAAAAAAAAAAAAAAAAAAAGCAAAAAAATCAATGTGTGTGGGGGGGGGGGGGGGGGCTAAAATTACTTTTATACAGGTACAAATTTTGCTATGTGGATCAATGTGTGTTAAGTATCAAAAGAACAAGAATATTTAAAATGTTATTTATTTATGCCAACAAACTTACTATTGCTGTTTTTAAACACAAACCGTGTGTGAGCAATGTTTGAGAGGTAGAACTGGAACTTAAAACTTCAATGCCACAGCTGGGATATGAACCACAAACCCTCCACTTACCAGGGGGTGCTCTAACCATTAAGATACTGAAACAACCTACCAGAGTGACATTGAATTCTCAAACAAGTTCAAACTGGCCATTTGAATTGCTTCAATTTCTCCAATTAGTTCCATAACTTAAAGAGTTGTAATAGGAAAAGAGGTGACACATGACTCCAGCCAATGCTCCATCTTGGTTTGATATCAGTGACCCATCAGCATAAATGGAGCCATTCATGTTGCGGAAATCTAGTATGAAGTGTCCCTAATGCCAATAATTTTAGAACACTACTCTGTATTCACTCAAAGGTTGATCCGCGTGGAACTATGCCCAGGAGACCGGTGCACAGTTATAATGTATCCTTCTGCCATTCACACTTGAAATACTGTCACAACCATGTGGTGAGCGCCCATCATTTATGGCACTTTTTCGGCCTCTTTTGACAAATTCGGACCCTATTTCACACAAAATTTTATAAAAGATGGTTCTTCTGAAATTGGGCAAGTCTGGACCAGCATTAACCTGTTGTAGCACTTTATCAACTACTGGTGGCTCATTTAAAAAAAAAAAAAATTGTGCACTATTTATTATTTATTTATGCCAACAAAGTTAGTGTTGGTGTTTTTAAACACACAAGCCGTGTGTGGGCAATGTTTGAGAGGTAGAACTGGTAATTGTCTCTGATGTGAGACTGCCTTTGTGGTTTACCAGGAAAAATACGAACTGGTTTGAGAGTTCATTGCCATTCTGGCAGTTTGTCACAGTAGCTCAATGGTTAGAGCACCTGCCTGGTAAGCGGAAGGTCTGTGGTTCAAATCCCAACTGTGGCATTGAATTTTTAAGTTCCAGTTCTACCTCTCAAATTGTGCACTGTTACACGAATTGCATTTTTAACAAAATCGTCACATTCTTGCATGGCATATTTCACACGCTTTCTTTCCCAGGTGTAACCACTTTTTGCGTTTCAGCTCTTTCTTTACAAGCACTGTCTATACTGGTACCCGAAACACCGGTGAACTCAGAAGTTAATTTCACTATTTCTTCGATGGGAAGAGTTGGATATTCCTCACATAACTTATAATATACGTTCAATGCTTTTGTTTTCACCACTAGTCAAGGTTTTCCTGCCTAATGCTGTACATAAGTCAATGAAGACGCAAGAGCATATTCACCACCACCGTCCACCACGATTCTAAATAGAAACTGCTGACTGTAAACAATACTCTGTAAATGCTTGGATATCAGGTAACTCACAGGAGTTGTGTGTTGGGACTAGTAGCCCTATGTATCAGTATACATCAGGCGTAAATTAACCTCTTAGGTATTTTTATAGAATATTACACCATATTCATTGTATAATTCAGATTACTAGGATGGGACTACTTCCCTGCACACATTACAACCATGTTGTACCACGGTGCACTTCTCACATAGGTTTGTTTTGATGTGGATAAACCTAAGAGTGAATTTAGTATAATTGGAGTATCACTTTTCTTAACTTCTGTCAGGTGTAAATAATGTGTGATGTTAATGTGTCGGATTGACTTTACATATATATGAAGTTTTTTTAATTAGGAAGGTACACATTCTTCTTGATGACTTGAATTTCTGAAAGAAATCTCTCCCGAGTCTTTGTTGTATGTGTAAAATTTCTTTTGTGCCAAATATTGAATGGGAGTCTGATCTACTTTTCGTGTTGAATAAGAGCTGGTTTTTCTATTCCATATTCAATGGGGTATTGGTTGGTTAGTATTTCCATAGCTGCTATTGGTGTGGTTTTGATAGCACCTGTAATTAGTCTCAGACTTTGGTTTTGAAAGATTTGATTTTTTAAACATTTTTTTTTTAACTTTTATTTTCTGTTACAAGAACTTCACTGCAGTAAGTAAATAATGACTGTATATATACATTTTATGTCGTGTTGAGAGTTGCTCTGGAACATCTCTTCTTCATTCCTCTTAGACATTTTAACAATGAAAGGTGCCTTTCTGCTCTTTGTGTTACATTTTCTATGTGTTTGGTCCATGTAAGTTTGGTATCAAATATTTTGCTTCCTTTGTTTCTGGTAATTGTTGACCCTCAAAAGTTAGTTTTATTTTTAGTGGTTTTTTTCTTAGTGAAAAGATTTGGTAGTTTGATTTTGTTGTATTAACAGTCATTAAATTTTCTTTGGTCCACCTTTGTGGGTTGGTTAAGGATTGTTGCATGGTTTTTTCTAGTTCTGTACTTTTGCTTTTTGGTTTTGAAGTCCACATTACTAAGCCATCAGCAAATAGTGCACACTTCACGTCTGATTCATGTATTTGTTGTGGCAGATCGTTAATAAATATATTAAAAAGTTTAAGAGGTAGAACCAGAACTTAAAAATTCAATGCCACAACTGGGATTTGAACCACAGACCTTCCGCTTGCCGGGCGGACGCTCTACCACTGAGCTATTGTGACAAACTGCCAGAATGGCATTAAATTCTCAAGCCAGTTCGTATTTTTCCTGGTAAACCACAAAGGCAGTCTCACATCAGAGACAATTACCCCAATGGTGACTTACTATTGCAAGCACTTTATATCCCAGGATTAAATAACCTTCACATGGTAATTATTATTTATTTATGCCAACAAACTTACTGTTGGTGTTTTTAAACACACAAGCCGTGTGTGGGCAAAGTTTAAGAGGTAGAACCGGAACTTAAAAATTCAATGCCACAACTGGGATTTGAACCACAGACCTTCCGCTTGCCGGGCGGACGCTCTACCACTGAGCTATTGTGACAAAGTGCCAGAATGGCATTAAATTCTCAAGCCAGTTCGTATTTTTCCTGGTAAACCACAAAGGCAGTCTCACATCAGAGACAATTACCCCAATGGTGACTTACTATTGCAAGCACTTTATATCCAGGATTAAATAACCTTCACATGGTAATTATTATTTATTTATGCCAACAAACTTACTGTTGGTGTTTTTAAACACACAAGCCGTGTGTGGGCAAAGTTTAAGAGGTAGAACCGGAACTTAAAAATTCAATGCCACAACTGGGATTTGAACCACAGACCTTCCGCTTGCCGGGCGGACGCTCTACCACTGAACTATTGTGACAAACTGCCAGAATGGCATTAAATTCTCAAGCCAGTTCGTATTTTTCCTGGTAAACCACAAAGGCAGTCTCACATCAGAGACAATTACCCCAATGGTAATTACCACAATAGCTCAGTGGTAGAGCGTCCGCCCGGCAAGCGGAAGGTCTGTGGTTCAAATCCCAGTTGTGGCATTGAATTTTTAAGTTCCGGTTCTACCTCTTAAACTTTGCCCACACACGGCTTGTGTGTTTAAAAACACCAACAGTAAGTTTGTTGGCATAAATAAATAATAATTACCATGTGAAGGTTATTTAATCCTGGGATATAAAGTGCTTGCAATAGTAAGTCACCATTGGGGTAATTGTCTCTGATGTGAGACTGCCTTTGTGGTTTACCAGGAAAAATACGAACTGGCTTGAGAATTTAATGCCATTCTGGCAGTTTGTCACAATAGCTCAGTGGTAGAGCGTCCGCCCGGCAAGCGGAAGGTCTGTGGTTCAAATCCCAGTTGTGGCATTGAATTTTTAAGTTCCGGTTCTACCTCTTAAACTTTGCCCACACACGGCTTGTGTGTTTAAAAGCACCAACAGTAAGTTTGTTGGCATAAATAAATAATAATATTAAAAAGTGTTGTGCTGAGCACCACCTTGTGGTAAGCCACGGTGTACTTGTTTATATTTAGATATATTTCTTCCATATCTGGTAGCAATAAAGGGTTGTGTTAGGATATGACATAGCCTTGAAAACATCCCTATTTTTGTTGCTTTCTTTAGTAGCTTTGTTCTGCATATAAAATCATATGCACTTTGGAAATCAATAAAACCCAACACATCTTCTTTTCTATTGAAGGAGTCTTTGATTTCTTGACTGAGAAGTAAGACTTGTTCATTTGTGGAGTGGAGCTCTCTGAATCCAGCTTGACATGGGGACATTAACTTTCGTCATACTAGAAACCAATTTAACCTATTTGACACCGTTCCTTCCATCACTTTTGCTATTATGCTACTATGAGCTATTGGTCTATAATATGTTATTTCTGATGCTGTTTTATCTTTCTTCAAGAGTGGGACAGTTATTACTTTTCACCAATAGGCAGGTACAGTGGTTTCCAGGATAGATTGTAGAGTTTTAGTAGTTTTGCTGTTATTCCAACGTTTTTATGAGGTTGGCAGGTTGTCACAGTAGCTTAATGGTTAGAGCTCCCTCCTAGTAAGCGGAGGGTCTGTGGTTGAATTTTTAAGTTCCAGTTCTACCTCTCAAACATTGCCCACACTCGGCTTGTGTGTTTAAAAACATCAACAGTAAGTTTGTTGGCATAAATAAATAATAGTTACCATCTGAAGGTTATTTAATCCGGGAACATAAAGTACTTACAATAGTAAGTCACCATTGGGGTAATTGTTTCTAATTTGAGACTGCCTTTGTGGTTTACCAGGAGAAATACGAACTGGTTTGAGAATTCAATGTCATTCTGGCAAGTTGTCACAGTAGCTTAATGGTTAGAGCACCCTCCTAGTAAGTGGAGGGTCTGTGGTTCAAATCCCAGCTATGGCATTGAATTTTTAAGTTGCATTCTACCTCTCAAATATTGTTAACATGTTTGAATAATGATATTCACATTTTGAATTATACTTCTGTGCCTTTGAAGTAGTTGGTCAGTATCTCAACATGGGAAAGCAGACTTCACCAGAAAAATACCTAGATTTCACTCATTTCTCTTGTCACTTTGAATCGAGTTTTGTTGCTGAATCTGATCTTGATGCTCAATTGCAATATGAGTACGTGTGACCCTAAAGATTTCAACATTGCATTTAAAGCAGCAAGTAAAACAGATTTGGGAAGGGGACAAAAGTGTCTGAAACTTCCAGAAAGCTGTCTCTAGACTTAAAAATATTTCTTAAAAGTGGAAATTGCTGTTTTTATGAAAAATATTGTTTTAACTTGGTGTATGCTTAGAAAAGTGTAGTATTTTCTTATTGCAAATTCTTTTCCCAACTGAGCATTCTAATGATTAAACATTTTATATTCTCAGTTCTGGATGTGGAAGCTTTTGAGAGACTCCTGGGACCATGCATGCAGATTATGAAGAGGAATATTGATGACTATGAACATCAACTCATTCAAATTTTTGGTTCCAAAACTAACATCACAGATATTCGATGAAACTACTGTGGTAGTAGATCATAGTTCTTCTAAATCTACCTATTTTCATACTTTGTTAATCCTAATTCATAATTATTTATTCTAAACAGTGACATGAGTTTCCACGTTAAAATTAACATTCATTGTTAGGGACAGTGATTCAGTAATAAAACAAAACCGTTATAATATTGGGTGCCAATGCTTCTCTAAGAACTGAACACTGTGACTATGTTTTAGGCAATATTATTTAAATTTAACTGTCACATTGCCTTGTGGTGATGTTTAAATTAGAGTAACTATAGCTCTTGACATACGTGATTAGCACAATTGGTATCCGCACATAAGAGCTTTTGGCACCTGATATTATGACAAAACAATTTGCCTATGCAGGAATGCAAATAAAATTGAAAGTAGTAAAACTGAAACCCTTAAAAAAGACATTCCATTCTACTGTTGCTTTATTGGTAAGTTTGTTCAGTGGTAAAATACTGACACATTAGGTGCTTATTGTTCTCCGTTCCTATTTTCATTAAAGTCTGGCTTATTCCTGTACCTTTCATTTCTGAAGGGCAAATTATGAAAAGCTTATCATGAATCATTGTCAATTATTCATAAGTCCTCCTTTATGTAAATATGAAGCAAATCCATTTTCATTTCACTATTTGCAATACCTAATATATTTCTGGCTAGCTGTTCAAGTACAAAGAATAGTGAAATCGAGCAATTTTGCAGCTGTTGAAATGTGTGCAGTGCAATAACATTATGCAGGTTAATGCATTGTTAAGTGCAGATTGTGCTAGTCGTGGCTCACTGATTTAAAATATACATATTTAAAAGAGAACAAGAAAGCACATCTTTTGTCATGTCATATGTATATTGTATGCAGAACTCCTTTGTTGCTTTTAAGGTATGTACAAATATGATTTTAACAAACCTTTCTATCTTGCCATCAAAAAGAAAAGTAGGAAAACAATTTTTAAAAAGAATATGTAGCATAAAAACTATATTAGAAATTCCCATATTTTATTTATGCTTCCTGACAAAAATGTTGAGGTGTGTTAATAAATTGTATTATCATAATTAGTAAATGTTGACATTGTATTAGTAGTCAGTATTATATATATAAATAATATTTTTTATTTATTTTTTTTAAATTGATCTGAAAGAGTGCTAATACTCAAATTAGTTTTGATGAAAAGATGTTGATGTTGGATATCACTACATTTCTAAACTTCCTCAATACTCTTAAAACAATTCTCATTGCCATAATTATTTTAGAATTTGTTGGCATTCATATTTTTTATGTTACTTTATTAGTTAAATGCTATGTTGACATGGTTTTATTGGGCTGTTAGCCTAGAATTTGAAAATTTGATGTTCTTTGTGATATGTTTTGATGGAAGGCAAGAATTCCATCAGAGCAATTTGTTGTAATTTGTGTTCCGGTGTCCCATGGGTTCTGCAAGAACTACTTTACCAATGCTACAATTATAGAATTAAGAATTACCAAGCTTGGTAGTAATATGTTGATGTATTTAAATACCAGAACATGATTCCTACAGCAAGATGCTGTTCTTTGAACAAATTTGCATCATTTATAAAATTAGACCTTTTTAGAGTAGAGTCAATGGCAAGCTTTATTGAATAGCAGAAAAAAATTATTTTGCAATAGAAATCAAAACTTAGTCTTCATTCACAGAGTAACATAGAAAAACTTTCTTACATAGGTATTGCTCTCACATAGTTGCATTAGAAGCTGAATGAATGGCTTGTGGCAATTGATGTAAAAAACAGTATTTTCTTTTTTCTTCTACAGACATATAACAATGTACTTTAATGTACGTAGGAAATTCTTGGTATTTTGAGAGTATTTTATTAAAATGTTTTCAAATTGTACATCATGTGCAATTTAGAATACCATAAACCTACAGTATTTTTACTGCAGCACTGATTGTCTTTTTAAAAAATCTGCCTTCAATAGGAATATTCTTTTAAATATTGAAAAAAGGAATACAGAGTAATTACAGATTGTTAGTTTACAGCTTCTCATAATTTAAATTATAATATACTTCTAAATGAGATCATGAAGAAAATTAGCAGGGAAGCAGTTTCTAACAAGCTTTATCATTCTGCTATTCAAGTTGGCTCATGCCTTCAAATATCTAAATCAAAAATGTTGCATCACCATAAACCTTACCTTGAATGTGATAACATGCCATACCAAGTCTGTGCATGTAACATATATATGTTCTAGTGTGTCATAGGGAGTTCATTTTATTATACACATAACACATATTCTGCTGTAGAGGTGATGTATCCTTGAAAAATCCCAAGCTTGGTGTTTAGATGAAATCCATTTCATCCCCTTCAGTTTGCTTTCATAAGATATATATGCAGATAAACTAAGAAAACCAGGTTCCCTGAACTAGTCAGAGAGATTGCCATTTATATGTTAATGTGGAATGTTCAAATAATTTTATAAATGATTTGAAAACTAAGAGGTTTATCCATAGTTATATTTACATTGCTAGTTGATTCCTTTAAAAAAATTGTTTACTGAAAAACCACATTTATATAATATTGGGGTTGCATGGTTATACAAGTTCTGAATTGGTAATTTGTCAGTGAAATCTGTAGGTATATCTGCTCATATCATTGAAACAAATCCAGATATAAAATGTATTAAAACAATATAGAAAAGGATAACTTTTATATTGGCATTTAACAATGGTTTTATCTAGTCACAGCTCAGTAAATAGTATTCAGCTAAAAATTATAAATGTTATGATATATTGAGATTTATTTTTGTTTTATAGTCGTTACTGAAGAGCATAATATCATTTCTTTTTATTATGTATTTTAAATTCTTTGATAGTACCAGAAGAAAAAAGGTAAAAATACAAGTTGCTTGATATTGCAAATGTATCATTTGGTGCTACAGATATTTACTTGGTATTTATTGAAGAAGATAACCTAAATATGAAAACATGCAACACAACAGTAATGTGAGATGTTATTGTTGATTTTTATATGTTAATATTCTACTACAGTAAATGCTTGCCTACAGTAGAAAAATTTCATAAGTATTACTTTATTATTCATGTTGTCAAATCATGTTGCTCCAATCCTAATTTATTTAATATCTTTCTAATCTCCTCCAAAAATATTTGCTTTCCTTCTCTATCCTGTTACCAGTCAAATTAGCTTAAAATGCACACAGAAAGTGCTGTACCATGCAGATTCTAAAAATTGGTATGAAATATGTAAATAGTTGTTACTGAAAGTTCACAATGCATTCTTAAGTGTCACTCACCACATTTTTCAGACAAAACTCCTTTGCACATCTTGGTTTTAATGCAAAGACAAGGACAACTGAATAGGTTTGATTTATTATTGCAGAACCTGTTGTTCATGAAAACTGTGAAGAGTGAAGCTTAGAATGAAATTACCAACTTAAGTTGTAACTCAAGAGCTAATATGGTTCACTTTGTAAAAAGTCCATTTTTACCCCAATAAATTACATACTTTAATATGCAACTAATTAAATATGAGCTTTAAAAAGAAAACTCTTTTATAATTGTAATTACTACTGAAATATCTCCTCTGCCTAAAATAAGGCGCTGTAGTTCACAATGATCCATGAAGTAACTCTGCCAAAGAAACACTTTGTCAGACATGTCAGAAGCAACATGTCTGAATAACTTCAGATAAGATCTACTTAGTTGTATAAGTAGAAAACATGTCATACTTATTCTTTGAGAAAAAAAAGGAACATGTAGCAACGACAAAAATTGGCAGATTTTTCTTTCACATTTGCCTTTAATTTACCAGAAATTTACTATTTGCCAATGGAAAGAAAGTCCCTGACATGAATTTGTTGCCCTTATCTGTTCGCAAACAGTGTGACAAGGGCAGTGAGTGTAACAGAGAAAGTATACTACACAAGGAGTAAAGCTATTCCTAAACCTGTCCAAGTGTCATAAACGAGAAGGGTGAGGCAGGGTGTTATACCCATGCCTAATCTGCTATTTTGCCCCGCACTTCATTCTCCAGGAACTTTCTTATGAGCCAATAGCTCTTAGCATCAGCCTACTGGTATTAAAAGTTAGGTAAATTTGTCAGAGAGCAAGGCATCATAAATCATACAAATTAGTAACAAAATTAAAATCAGATTTTGAACAAATAGGTATATTTTGCTTAATGTAGTGTCTTAAAACATATCACACATTTCTGTCTCTTGACAGTACACGTGTATGAAAAACCTTCCATTCCTTAGAATTCAAATGGATTTAATTTTTCCTAATCTCTGTGAAATTAGCTGTTAGATTTGCCTATAAGAAAGGCCATTATTGTATCATTGCCTTGTCAAGTTTAAACAAAAATGTAATGTTACAAACAGTTTGAAGTAGTAGTAATAATAATAATAATAAATAATCCGAGGAACACACTGTCTCATGCACCTAGTGAAAAGATTATCTACAAATAGTTTAGGATAGTAGAAAAATATCTGTTGCTTTGGATTGTTTCTTAGGTGTGAGTAGAGTTTTGAGATACAATCAATTGGTGCATACAGAAGATCATTAAAATTGCAATTACATTTTCTACTTGCCATTATTATGGACAGATCCTTTAATATGTGAATGTGATAGGCCCCCTGCAGAGTATGTTGCAAAAACTTTGCATAGGTATGGCAAAGTGACCTTCAGTGTCGTAAACTTCAAGGCACTGTAAAATCATACCCATCCTCCTCATTGGTGTCAAGATCACAGGTACATGGTACGAGCAACAGAAGAATTCAAGAACTTTTAAGAGCACATAATCAGCTGTAGGCAATATTAATCTATTAGACATTTCAATATAGAAACATACATTTTTCTGGATAATACAGGAAATAAATTTTGGTTTTGGAACTTCAAAAGTTTGTACATTATATATGTAGATGGTGAAATATTTCCACAGTCCTTCCCATTCAAAATTACATTGCTTTATCAGTTTTGTTTTGCAGCAAAAGAGAAAATATAGACAGCCGACATGTAGATTTGCTAGGGATTCAAAAAGTAATTTTAGCTTCAGGTTTATCAAGATACATGTTTGTATTCACAGAAATTGAAGTCTAGCATTCAAATAAATAATTCTTGCTTAAGGATAAATAAATCTAACAATTCAAAATAGAAGGAAAACAAAGTTTGAATTGCATTTTGCTTATGGTAAATATTTTGAACAAGCTGATGAGCTAATTTTATTTTGTCAGGTGAAAATTATGCTTCAGCTCTTTAAAAATAGATTTGGTGTCAACATGTCCAGTTTTCTTGGTCTGAGCCAATGTGAACAATCACAGTGCCAAAAGTAGGATAAAAGTTGTGACCTGGTGTTGCCGCATTACAAACAAGGGTAACACAGAGACTGCCTGTAACTCCCACAATACCTAGAGAATATCCGAAGTCCATACGTTGTATTCCAAATTTTTCAAATGTTAAGAACACCCATGAATTGAGGCATTTCCTTGGCAAATTCCATGATGTTGCTAGCACCCAGAATAATGCAATTCCATGGATGGTTGGTTGGGCTCGTTCAAGTGCAAATTCTTGAAAGCAAATTTTACGGTGCAAATTCAGTCAGGGTCATTCTGCCCAACAAAGGTGCTCTTTTACTTTCTCTACTACTAAAAGGAAGTATTGTATCCCACCCAAAAATTTGATGTTGAGATTTCACCAGAAATTTGTTTTGAGGTCTCCTAAATAAAAAAAGCATTTTTAGAAAAAGGTCTGTGTGTGTGTGTCTGTCAGTCGGTGGACAGCATAACTCAAAAATGAAAAGTCTGTTAAAAACCAAAGTTGGTATTTAAGCCTAATTCTTTCAAGGATGCGACACAAAGATTTTGAAGAAAATTGCTCCACCCTAAACTACCCTTTACATAGAAAACTTTTCAAAAATTTTGATTTTATTGAAAATAGCTCTAACATTGATTAAAATGCCATATGTTTGAGATATTTTGATGACATGAAGCGTATATTTTGAAGTTTCTGCCTATAGCCTATGTAGTCCTGTTTACTCTGGATTACTTTTGAATAACTCATAAACCACAAAAGATGGACAAAATCTTACTATACAAAAAATGTAGATCTCGCTAAAACACAATTTATCTCCAAATAAACTTTTTTGTAGAGTGAACCATTTTGGAGATATTCCTTTTTATTTGTATAAGTTTTGGAGAACTTATACTTCTGTCAAATGGAACATCACTATTCATTTTTTTTCAGTGTTACGCATGCAAAGAGAACGGAAAGCTTTAAAAGACTTGACTATTGCCCAAAGTCTACTGTGTTCCCATATTCCCATTGCACATGCAAGAAAACGAGAAGTAAGATAATTTCTGCAAATGTTTATCTCAACTAACACAAAGAAGATATAGGAATAAGAGAGTGTAAGAAAATTTCCTTTTCCAGCCATTTTGTTTAACAATGTCCACTGCCATATACATTAAGAACAAGTCAAAAAAATGCAAATCGTTCACCAATGAAGTACATTGACATACTTTAAACTTTGGAGGAGGAAAACAAAAAAAATATATATATGCTTGATAGGAAATATATCTTAAAAATCTAATGTGTTGGATGCACATGATTTTCTCTACTTTTGTACTACTGTTACAAACTCGCCTCATCCTAAACATTTTCTTAAGTATCTGAAGATTTGAGGTATGCATGTGCAGAAAAAAACAATCAGCGGGCCATTAAAAATGGCATACAAAAAAGAGATTTGGCAAATATTCTAATAAGGATATTGATATTTTAATTGAGGCAAAGTCAAAATACTGTAATTTTAAGTATAGCAGACCTACTTTTAATGAATAGCCTACTAACTGAATTCATTCATTTATATTTATCATATATCTAATTCCTTGCTTCACTCGATTAAACACTAAAATTACTGTTTTTGTTCTCAAAGCATTCTGCCAACAGTGAAAATCATAATTAAAATGCATGAATGTTATTGCAAGTTGCTTACCCTTAAATCACTATTAAAGAGTACTAAATGAATTATTTTGTGGAATACTCTGAACAAATACCACTCAAGGTTTTCATATTTGAGATAAATATGTGCTTCACGCTTGCAAAATTAGTTCATATTAAACACACTGTTATTACTACAGATACTTTTCTTGTAGGTATAAGGAGAATATGGGAACACAATAGGCTTTGAGTGATAGTCAAATCTTTGAAAGCGGTTGCTATATGAGAGCTTTGAAATTCTGTTCTCTTTGCACAGTGAAGATATGAAAAGGTGAATAATGACCTTCCATTTGAGAAAAGTATAAGTATTGCAGGACTCGCAAAAATAACACAGAATATCTGAAATGGTTCACTCCACAAAAAACGCATTTGTACATAAACTGTGTTTTTTTAACAAGGTCTACATGGTGCCTAGCACCCTGGAGTATCCTGGAAAGCATCTTGAATTTAAAATTGCACCTTGAAAACCTGAAATTCACCTTGATTTTCAAAAAGTCTCCTTGAATTTTTCTAAAACACTTGTGCACTTGAGATGCATGCTGCTCCAGGTATGATATTGGGATTGTTGACAATTTTCCGCATTACTTACACCGGTCTTCCACTATGCTCTTTTTGACCAAGGTCAAAGCTACACAAAGACTTAACCTGCCAGTAGCACTATAGTTTATTTACCAGCTCACTTATTTGTATTTTTATACAATTCTGAGAAAAAGGAAAAGCTGTGTAGGTTACATCTTGCTTGTAGATCAGAAGAATAAGTGTTCTTTAGAGAGATTATTGTTCATAATAAGGGTTACATTCCATGTTTTGTTCTGATAAAACCTTTTTAATAATTGGTAATCCTTAGATCTACAGTTTTTCCCAGAATTACTGATTTGTCATAACAGAAATATGGGACTTCAACTTCAGGATCATAGTTCACCCTCTTTTATCATTTAGCTGCATATATAAATGAGAGTGCAGTAAACAATGATGTCATTAAAGAGAATTCTGGAGTTCCTTTCTAAATGTTAGCTCCATGTATCTTAGGTTACATTTATTTACCACATTTAACTCTTTCCCAGTGTTCATAAATTTGCATGTCTCCTTGAAAAGGAAATTTTTCACCTTGAAAAATCCTAGAAATCACCTTGAAATTGGTTTTCAAATTTTGCTAGATTTGGTCTATCTCTTACAGTTTACCAGTTGTGCAAAAGTCGTTAATGTTACTTTCTACTGTATTTTATCCCTACCTGTTGTATTTTATTTCGTGGTTTTATTTTTTACCTTTATAGAGCAATTTACACATTTTAACTGTTTTTAGCTTACCTTTTTAGACAAGTTTTACATTTTAGCTTCCCTGTTTTAATATTTAATTTTGAGTGTTAAGTGGAGGTGAGTTTTCCCGTTTTTTTCTTTTTGACTTGGGACTCTAATGACCTGGCTGTCAACGGGCCCTTAAACCCTAATCACTCACTCACTCGCTTATCCCTACCTCTGATCAGTATTCACTGAAGAATTACTGGTAATCTCTTCATTTGCTTAAGTAAATTAATGAGGGCAAAGTGGTTATCTATGTTTATTTAAATGTTGTATACTATAGTGAAATGACTAAACCATGCCCTTATTCAATCTCTCAAAATTTCATAAGCTTGTTCGCAGGCTATTTTAAATCCTGTTATAAACAGTAAGCATTATTTGTTCATCATAACATGTTCACTCATGTTGGCCATCACAAAATCAAGTTTAACTTGTCCAGAGCATCATTAGCACTAACAAACAGCTCAAAAAAAAAATATATGCCACTTTACTTGCAAAGAAGAGAAGAATTAATATTATTTGCAGTTGTTTCTTTTTCTTAAAGCATTTTGGTGAAAATTTTATAATTTGTGTAAAAGCAGATCCATCACACCTGACTGAGTAAGGTGGCCCTGCAGTAACATGTGAGGTTCAGATTCAGAAGGACCTCGGTAGAAATCCTGCGTGACCATACCTCCTGACAGGTTTTTCTCAGCCTTGATAGCTATCTTAGGAAAGCACCCTAAACTTAGGCCTGGAATGTTTCCTTTCCCAAGTATCATTTCATTTTATGTAGTGTCTACTAACTGTGATGCTATATGTACTTAGAACAGTCATTAAAAAAGTCACTAATTTTAGCTATAATTTGCAACTTAGTAATTATCTTTTTCCTCCTGTTAAGCCAATGACATAACTGAAATGAAAAAAGGTATTTAAGTTGTGCTCCCATAAATTTCTCTATTACCATTGTTTATGATGCAAAATTATCTTTCTGTGTACAATTTTTCTGGAGTAACCAGGAACTCCACTGGGACTTTACAACTGAGGAGCAAGAGAAGCTATAATAGCAGTAGTTTCTTTTTCATACTTGCAGTGTATGTATAGTATAGGTGAGAGTCTACCTGCAACATCTTTCCTTATTGTTGGATAAAAGTTATTTAGGCATCAGTGCACAATATTCAATGTTTGCTTTCATTTTATTTGTAGTGAAAGGCTATACAGAATAAATTTAAATAAAATCTAAAGCTAATGTTGAGCCATATGATCCTGCCAGGCCACATTTTTTTATGTAGCCTTTAACATCAGGTCATATCGACGACGTTGCCTTTGAAACAATTGCTTGTGGCAATTATTCTGTATGTTTATTGACGTGATTGTACATTTTAATTGACATGTTCAGTGTTCACCAGCCTCCATGACTACTTGTGAACTGGCTGAACACAACACAATCTAATCTGATGTTCACTCGTTTTACTGTTCATATTAATCTTTGGGTGTCTTTTTAGTCACACACTATAATCCTGGTCAAAAAAATCCCATCCTCCAGCAGGGAGTCAAACACAGGACCTCTTGGTTTGGAAGCTAGCATGCTAACCACCAGACCACAGAGGCAGTCTAAGCCAGAATTTGCTAACGAAACTAATTCATATATTTTCGTAAATCTGTCAAGTGTTTCAAAAAGCTTGCTTATTTCCAGATACTTTGTGAACATTTTGTAGAGGAAAAAGTTTTTGAATGTATGTAGCATGAAAACTGTAACAAAAATGTGTTTATTGCTAAGATATTACAGGTTATGTTTTGTGCATGTAGTGTAGCTTATGCTTGCATGCCCAGCATATGTGTTTTAAAGGAGTTTGTTATTTTTGTATGTTTTTATTTCTAAGTCTATTAATATAACAGTTTCAGATTCCATAATGCTGAATTTCTCTATATCAGCATATAAGTATGTGTCGGTGCCATTAATTATGTGTAAAATTTCAGTATGCAGAATTGCTTAGCAGCTAACAGGAGTATGCTAATAAGTTTAAAAGCATACCATTGAATAAGCAAAATACATTTTTGTACTGTCCTTTTGTACCTCCTATAATTTACCTCTTCCACATCTCTTGTCACTATGCTGTGAGCAAAATATGTAATTTTTCCCCAGTGACAGTGTAGCAAAGTAAATAGCAAGCGGAGGGTAAAACCTTTGATTTATAATAGAACAGTGTTTCTCTTGCTTCTAACACAAATAATGCTGTCAAATACTATAAATTTGCAGAAAGACAAAACTAAGCTTTCCAGTTGTAGCATCAAAAGTGTTATTTTTCTATTCTGTAGCATACAGAGCAGTTTTTTCCCCTTTCTTTTCTTTTTTTTTCCAAAGTATATATTAGAAATGTTAGTAGTTTGTGCTTTATGTTATATCTATTTTAAAGAAAAGCGTATGTATATGTTAGCATAATGCATTTTATATCTGGGTTTTGATGTGGAGAAAACTTCCGACACATGTGTCATCTCAAAGTATTAATATTAGAGAAGATCGAAGCAGTGAAGTTGCTTCATTGAAGGACAAACATTAATACTAATGGAAGGGACTGTATTAAGAAGTTTTAGTCATTGTATTAAAAACCTGAAGAAACTCGGCAATTTGGCACATTTTCAGATTTAATATCTTCATTTTGAAATTTCAGAGCCAGGAAATCCTTTTTTATAAAGCAATATGCTTACTACTAACAGGTGCAGAAAATTAGGAATAACATGCAGTATTTGTGGTTGCAGTCTAATTTTCACATGTTAGGTGCTCTTATATATATGCCATTTTAGAATAGCATTGTTATTCATATTAATATGTAAGCTAGTAGTAGTAGTAGTAATAGTACTCAAAAATTTATTTTGCACATTGTAAATTAATATTAGTTATATTCTGTTCTCAAGCCATTAGCAACCACAGCATATGGAGTTTAATCTTTATATGTGTGATAATATCAAGCCGTAGTGATAAAACTCATTGAACATCACAAAGAATGACGATAATGTCAGCTCTGTTCAGAACCATATGGACTCAAGAAATGCTGCACAAATAACTCATAAGCTTCATAATAAACAAGATTGCATATCAGCAGAAGCCAAATCATTAATCCTCATAATATTTGGGTTAAATGCATTATACATGGAGTGCAGAGGCCAGCTTGTGATAGTGATCAATGGAAGGCAATAAGGAAATGGGTACTCCTGGATGCATACACGTCTCATCAAATAAGGAAACAGTGGAACATTGATTTTAAGTATAGAAGTAGAATTTAGACCATTGTTAATAATTCATCTCCAAAGATTTACAGCATGCTGAAAACTCGTTGCAATATTTCTGAACATAATGATACCTTTTACATAAGACAGTATTACTCCTATACTGAATACAGTAAAACCTCACTTAACTGAACTGTGCTCTGGCTTAACTGAAACAGCATTGGAGAGGAAAAAAAGAGAGCAAGAAAGAAAGAATGAACTTAAAAAAAGAAAGGGAGGGAACAAGAGAGATGTTCAAAGTTGCACTGGCAGAATGTTCTTTTGCTTCAATTCCATATTCCCAAACAGGTAGTTGGTATCATATGCATTTAATCCCCACCTTTATGCAACATTCCAAGAAATATTTTACTGTTATAACAAATGTTAAATTGCACAGTTATTCAATGCAGGGGGCCAACTATTTTATTGTTGCTTTTCGTCACTGGTTTATTTGTCTTTAAGATTTCAGTGAAAATAAAGCATGTTACAATAACCATTGAATAGAAACTCAAAACTGTGACTGCAGGCAAAAGATTTAAATCATTAGAGGCAAGAAAAACAAATTTGTATTTAAATAACATGAAATACCGATTTATGATCTGTCATTAACACAAAAATGTTTGTTTTTAAGCTGCCTTGCACTTTTTGGAACAAAGTTGTGAATCAATACCAACAGATATAATGTTAATCAAATGGTGGTATGATACAGCTGTTCACAAGCTTTACAAGAAGAAAGCTCAATAAAAAGTGACTGATTTTAGAAAAAGTCTTTGTGAATACTGTAATGCATATTTCAACACTGTATGCAGTGGCAGTGTTTTTATTAAACTTTAAGACATGCATTTAGAATGCAATTATATTGTTCCTTTGACTGCTTAAAATTATCACCATTGATTATCCAAAACAGCCGACTCCTTTAGTTCAGTTAAGCAGGGTTCTACTGAACAGTGTAAAATTAGTAAGCATTTCAGTCTTAATGAGGGTGCACATGTTAACTCTTTATTAAATGTATAACATTTCTGAAAACATCTCACGCTTCTGGTAAAAACCAGAATGCACTTCAACGGTTTGTTGGGTTTCTTGGGAGACAATTGTTATGGAACTCTACAAATTTTCTAGAATCATTTGAAACAAAAGTTTCTATTTTGAGATGCCAAATTATTTCGTCCAGAAACATTTTTTGGTTTTAGAAGCTCATCATTTTAGACATGGAAAAATAACACTTGCACTGTTTCTTGGTTTCAAGAACCTTTGCTCCCATTTGTGCTCCAATTTCTGGGAGACCTCAGATGTTGCCAGGAAGTTTTGAAAATCAAACTGAAATATAAAACTTTACCAGCTGATATCAGTGGGATTCCATGTCAATTTCATCGCCACTTTGCTCAATTTCTAACTCAAATTTTATCACTAAGTTTAAGGGAAAGGAAAGATTAAATGCTAAAGCCATGACTTTTGGTTACTTGTACAGCTGTGTGCAAACTTTTGTATATTTGAATAGTGACGAGATTGGAGCAGTTGGCTCTTGAAACCCATTAAGACACAGAAATGTAGGTGATATAAGTATTCTAACTTACGACTCAATTTTTCCACAAATTTGAAATAAATGTCTTCGTTTTAAATTACTTTTCTCAAGAGTGCCATCATAGAGGGTCAAATATCTTGCTTAGATATATAAACACCTATATGTGTGTAATTAAAATGATGGACTCAGTGACTGTAATAAATATCTGTTACTAATAGATGATAAAAGTGTCTTTTGATCTTAACTGGAGTAATTTGTATGCTGGCACAAAAATTAAATGACACTATTCTCGCTCATAAATTACAAGGACAATCCTACAGTTGAGGCTGTAATACAGCACTTCACATACTTACAACCCCAACTATATCATAAGATGCATTCTTCACTCCTGATTCTGTGGTATTGTAAACCTTGTGCCTTATTTTTGCATGCATTGTTCCATCTGATGAAATCAGAACTCTGGCATGCCAGATGCTTTGACTTTATTGCAGGTGTCTTCTTCATTATCAAATGTAAATGTAAAGAGTCCATTTGCTTTTGAACAGAATTACCAGAAGTATTATGATATCCACCTATATTTTAAAGACTTCGAAGACAAGATCATTTTGGATAATAGCAAAATTTACCTTAGACCTTACATTTAGTTAATTTGGTCTTTAATATGGGTATGACAACAAGGCTCAATAAATAACACATGAAGAGACTGTATCTGCTAAAGTATTTACACAGCAAGCTGCACAAGTAGAAATGTATGTGTCATATAATCAAATGCAGATTAAATAATATTAACTTACTTTGTTTTTAAGTACTATTTTATTATATATCAGACTTATTTATTAGATTTGTATTGCTGAAACAATTATATTCACCAATAGTGCTTCCATATCCTTATTGCTTGTATAAATTGATTCTAACATAGACTTCATTGTTATTTATCTTTCTCTTTACATTAAGTATTTATAATTAATAACTTCGTTAGAAATCTCTCATACTTACTAGGGATGAAACTATTTAAAGCAAATGCTAGGGCATTGCTCTTTAATGCAAATTACCAATGCATGTATAAACTGTATGAAATAATCAGATAACAATTACAATTAACAGCTTTACAACCCAGGGTATGTATAACTTCCAAATAAACTCTATGTTGAATTTTTAAGCATTTTATTTATTACATTTCTTACAAAAATTTTCCATCATGATTTAATCTCTAGCATGATATATTTCACATATGTGACTTGTGCGTGTTTGAAACTTCACATCAATTAACTTATTAGTACGGACACAATTTTATGGTGAATAAAAATTGTGAATTTCAGTATAAAAAGGCTCAAAGTGGGATAAAAAGCAGTATCAGACAAAATATTGTACACTGAAAGAGCTCCTTCACAATCACCATTAGACATTGAAATATAGGTACATAGACTGTGGTTCTCAGCATCGAATTCTACATTGGGCATGAAAGACTGCTTAATTTTGCTCATAGGCCTCTCAATCAACCTTGAGCTTCTTTTACATGCCATAAATCTGACACGGCACCACTGGCTTTACTTCCCTTCTGAAGGAAGTCATGCCAAGGATTTTTACACCCGTAAAAATGAATCGTCCTCCGCCAGGTTTGAACCTGTTCTCAGGAACCATAGGCTAGTATGTTACCCCTAGACTGGAGTTATCTGTCAACCTACCTTCCCTGCCACTCTCATACACATATCTGCTTATTGTATAGTCTCATTTCTTACCACCACATGGAGCTTGAACTCTTGACCTGACTTTGCATCTGGCTTTCTATGTTGCAAAAAGTGAAGCAGATCTTGTTATATTCCTGAAATAAATCTTTTAACATCAGTTTCGCAGAAACATCGTAATGAAATATTCATTTCACGTTAAATTTTAAACAAACACTCATTTCACGAGTTGCATTAAAATTCGTGTTTAATCGCAAGAGTAAACATTTATAATTATGCCAACAACTGCAACAGAATTGATTCTGAAACCTTTTTATTGCATATTAAATTTCGCATCATCGCAAACTGCCAAAAAATTGTGTCCCTACTCATTAGCATTACATCTTGCATACTCTCTTCCTCCCCTACTCTCTCTCTCTCTTACTCATTGAATCCACTGTTCCTTTGCCAGAAGTGTGCACATTCCTTCAGATTCACAAAAAAGTTATGCATTTTGAGTTAAATATATGTGAAATTTCCATATAATCACTTTTATCCAAAATTAGCTACTTAACCAGAGTGTACAGGTAGTTTATTAAAATCAAATACATTAGGTAATTTCATTTAGTATGGCTCACAATTCTTTAGGAAATTATAGCACAATAATCTAAAAGATTTTTATAGAGAATCCTTTCCTTTACCTCTTATAATTGTAATTTTATATGGCCCTAGTTATTCCTAATAACAGATGAAAAATGCTCATTCTCTCAAAAGGAAGTGAAACATTCAGCAGAATATCTTCCTTAACCTCCAATCAATAGTCTTCCAAGTTCTAGAAATTTTACATAGCCTATAAGTATCCTTTAGTGGTGGAAACAATCATCATTTGGAATGGTCAAGTTTTGATAACCACAACTGATGCAGTCTTAAACCTTTGTATCTTCTCTTTGGTCCTGTAGGTATTTGGTAACAAAAGTTACATAGTTTTTGCATATACAGCTAAATAGAGCTCAAATTGGTGAATATGAAGATTCCCTAATTCCAGACCAACAAGTTAACCGCTTTCGAAAGTATGAATAACCTGCAACCCTTGAGTAAATTCTCTGTTATAAATTATCAGTTGGCTGAGTTCTAGTGTTACCTGGATGCAGTTTTCTGTTTTATACAATTATTTAGCATACACTACTAATGAACATACAAAGGGAATAAAGCAATACTTTCTTACATGAGGGTTCTTTTTTGGCATTGGTATTGCATGCATTTCTTAACGTTATATGCAGATTTGATTCTGTTTTTTGTTTTCACCATTTTCAAATATCTATAGCACTTATGTCCTTTTACATGCATACATTTTCTTTGATGTAATAACTACAACTGTTTTCTACTTTATGGCATTTTCAACAAAAAGTCAGAACCTTCTTTGCGAGAATATTGTGTTTGTATCCTCTTTTTCTTGTGTTTGTATTCTAGAATATAAGCTTTGTAAATCCTTTGTATCTTCTAGTAATTTACAATTGAAATTAGAGTGTTTTATAGCCCATGTCCATTGCCCAGTACATGACTTTTCTATGGTGAAGTAATTATAAAAATTGGTTGAGTGGTTTTTGAGATTCTTTTGTACACTTTATATACATGAAATTTTCTCTCTTTATATTATTACTATAGATAATAATTATAAGGCAATCAAAAATGGATGTTATATTCACACGACTTCTTTAACCCACTATCATTATTGCTTTGTCTACCCACTTGTGCTTAGTAACTAGATGTTGTTGTTGTTGTTAGCTAATGCTGGATATCTGACAATGAAGTCATTAATTCTCTTGCTCTCCAATATTTTTCACTGATGGATGGGGCGCTAGAAGTGGCCGGGCATATTTGAAGGTGGTCTCGGTCCATTTCCTCTTGCAGATCATGTAGAGGACAGAGTGGTGAAGAATATATCCCAATTCTGTTTAAATGTAACATCTAGTAACTAGATGTACTTCACCCAAAAATTCAGTATGAATGAATGAATTTGTTTATGGAGTACTAAGTATACATACAATTTTTGGTTGCCCCTGAACTAGGATCCCAGTCATCATCGGGTAACCTATTACTGCTATTACATTTAAAAATTTGGTTGACAAATATTAGTTTCTTTTTCATACTATTTCTCCGTCATGTTAACTTTTCCAATTTTGCCCTTTTATCTCTTCTCCTTCCTTGCTAACTTACCCTTCTTATCACATGTTTACAACCATTATTCAATTTTCTCCCTACATTGTTCACTTATTTATATTTCTAATTAATTCTAAACTTACCCTTTCCCTCCTTTCTTCACCTCCTTTGATTTTTCTAACCGTTTACTAAGCCTAGTTTCACAATGCAGCATAATTTCCTACCCTCCAAATTTGCAAATGTGTAATAAACATCCTGAACCAAATATACAGTTTCACTCCATACTCGATCGCTTCTTTTCCCAGGAATCACCGCCTTACTTCTCTCACTGACAGATACACTGACCTCATTTTCCCCTTCCCTCACTGCACTACATTCACTTTTCTTCTGCCCCTCTTCTTCTTTCCTAACTTCTATCTCCACAGTTAGTTTCTCTTCTTTCGGCTGGTCATCCGCTTCACCGGGCTATGCACTATTAAGTTTCTTATTGATGTATTCACTGTTGTCACTTCAAAGTTCCATACACTCCATTCATTCACCCTGTTGTCCACTCTTCCACTTGCTTGCATTTCTTGTCAATCATCTATCCACAGCTTAAAATTGCCAATGTACATATGCCTTTTTTCCTTGATTGGATTCATGCCTTCTTGATTCAATAGTTGCCTCATTATTTCCCTCTGTTCATACGATAAGTCCTTATTTATATAAATATCTGACCCTTTTAGTTTCTTTGCCTGACTTAATACTTCATTTCTCTGTTGCACACTTATAAATTTTACTTATACCAAAAATTCATAATGAAACTCCACCAAAATTCTGAGGGGGAAGGGGAAAAAAGTATGTGTGTGGTGTGTTTGTGAATAGTATAACTAAAAATCAAATCACAGATAAATATCAAACTTGGTATTTATGCTCAGCATCTTCTAAGTTTAATATAAGGACTTCTCCCCTATACGGGTACCCTCATTGCCTAGCTGCAGCCAAAGCTACAGAGATTCTCTAAGCCTACAACAAGGATTTTAAAGAAAATCACCCTCCCCATCCTAAACTACACCTTACCTGGGACCCTTTTTTTATTTTCTTAAAAAACACCATAATCTAAGATATTTGCATGGTAAATTAAATGTATATCTTTAATTTTCTAAGATAGTGCAGTTCGCTTCATTCTGAGTGAATTTTATATACTTTTGTATAACTGTTAAATCATTAGAAGTAGACAAACCTTACTACATCAGAAACGTAGATATCATTGAAAAACACAGTTTATGTTTTAAAAAATATTTTTTTTAATTTTCAAATACATGTTGAAATAAGTACCTATTTACTTCTTATATGCAACAATTTGGAATATATATTAGTAACTTAATTCTGTACACCAGAACTTGCTAGAGAGACTGTCTCATCTGCAGCCTTGATTCACTTTCGTACTTCTTCCTGTGACTCATAGATGGCATTTTGGCTAGACATATTGCATGTTTTCCCAAATGGAGATTACTGTAGGTTTACTAAGGGCCTTTAAAGGCTTTTCTTCCAGCGGATCTGTGAACCAAAGATGCTATGTAACTGCTGGCTTTATTAAACTTTGATGTCATATACAGAAAGGATCTCGTGCAGTACATCCAACCAAAATCCCATCTACAAGTCACAGCAGTGAGAATCAGGGTTGAGGATGGGGACAACAGTCTCAACATGTTCCACTAAGTTCTGGTGTACATAGAAAGTGAAATAATAAAAATTCCAATTGTTTGCCTATAAACATCAAATAACTTTATTGGGCTTTCCCTATAAAAAATATTAAAGCCTTTTTATTTGTTTATATGGTCATACAAAAGGTTCAATTTCAAATCCAGTATGTGACATATTTTTTACAAACTTAATCGCTTCAACCTCCTCCATTGCTTTCGTGAAATGAAATGTATAATGAAAGCATTTGTCCATTTATCTTGGCTAGTATAAAATAGATACAAGCTTTTTGAAGAATTGCAGAGGAAGTACAATTTACCACAGCAAAAAAGATCCCCACAGAATGAAGTGGGGGGGGGGGGGGGGAACTGCCAATTAGCCACGGGTCAGCACCCTGCCTCACCCTCCTTGTGTAGTATACTTCCTCTTCACACACAGTCACTGTCCTTGTTACACTGTTTCCAAGCACATAGGGCAGCAAATTCCTATCAGGGACTTTCTTTCCATTGGCAAACAGTAATGTGAATGTAACATCTTTTTGTCTCTTCCACAAACTATTCTTACACCTCATCTCCAGTTATCAGTGTTCAAAAACTCAGGTTCAGTGTTGCAAATGTTCAGCAGGTCTTGTGCAACCTCAAGACAGTATTGTTTCTGTTCCACCGACAGAAGCTTGGACACAAACTTTGAAGCCACAGTGCACATGTTCAAATCATCACATAAAATTGCATGTGCTGAATCTTTACTGATCCCAGCATCTTCAACAATCTCTTGTATGGTCAAATGTCAATGTCCTAGTATCAGATCTGGCACCTTGTCAACAGCAGCAGCATTTCGAGCAGTTTGTGGCCTCCCAGGACGCTCATCACTCTCCACCAAAGTGTGGCCATTTTTTAATCGGTTTAACCACTCTTTAATTTGTGTTACCTCCATAGCATCATCTCCAAATGCCCACTGAATTTTACAGATTGTTTTTGGCAAAATTTGATGCAGCATCTTTGTTCAATTCATTCATCTTGCAAGAAAACTAAATCCGACAAACACTCATAACAGCACATCACCTGGCAACCTGCAGCCAGCAATTGATACACATGAACTCAGTGAGAAAATTTAAGCATGTGCATTAAGGTTCCTGCAAGGTGACACTGCCATAGCATCACTACTTTCCATAGCAGAAGTTAAGTTTGGATACTTATGTTTACACTCTGGATAATGTTGGCTAAAATAGGAAGAGTGAACTCTAATTGTCACACAGACCTCTTATCATGATTGGTAACTGTACCTTATCGACTAGCACAGGACACGCCTTTGAAGGGGTTAAAATCTAAGGGGAGAACTTGATGAGCTTACAAATTAGTGGTCATTTCCATGTGACCAGAATACAAACATTTCATCCACATATCGCCACCATGGCCTACAGGCCCAGAAACTATGTTCCATTGGATTAATGATGGCTGTGAAAGCCTAAGCATGTATATCGCATCACTCGTCTTAATTCATTTTGAGAAATGTGGGCAATTTCCTAGAGGATATTTTGTTTAATTCATCCAGGATGAATGGATTTGTCTTGTACATTTTATGTTTCAAGTTACCCCAGAGATAGAAATCACAAGGGTTTAGATCAGGGGACCAAGCTGGGCACAAATTTCTACAAATAATTCTGTCCCAAAACGTACTTTCAATTATTCTCTTTGAAAGACTGGCCGTATGAGCCATTTCACAGCCTTGTTGAAGAAAGGCAAAATCACACTCTGTTAATTCTCTAAAAAGGGCAAAATTGTATTCATATATGTGCAGGTGTCGACTATTGACTTGAAAAAATTGCCCCTATAATTCAGAACCTAATGTTCATGAAGTAACCCTTCATGACAAAATAATTGGTGTATGGTGCACCATTAGCAGAGGAAGGTTTCTCAGAGCTCCAATAAGTGATTTCTATCTCTGGGGTAACTTAAAACAAAGTGTACAAGACAAATGCACACACCCTGGAAGAATTAAAACAAAATATCTGCCAAGAAATAGCTAGCATTTCTCAACATGAACTATGGCAAGTGAGAGTTTCCTAAAGAGGTGCTAAAATTGTATGGACAATGATGGTGGCCAGTTACAGCATCTTCTTTCCTAAAGTTGGTAAGTAAAGCCTTTAAAATGTTGTCTGATTTCATCCTTACCTTTCTATGATAGCGACAGATGGCAACAAGCACCGGGAAGGTGGACAGGCAAAACACCACGCAGACAGTTTGTAAGTTTTTTGCTTTCCCTTACAAGTTGTAGAATACATTATATTATACAAGTTGCACAAGGAAAGCATTGAATATGGAGGCAGTTGTTACTCTAAATGTGTAAATTATGACTTGTTATTCCCTGTCAAGGCTTAACATTCTTCCACAAGAAAATTCTGCACCTGTTGGGGATAATTTGGAGTCGAATGGGGCTTATATTTGTGTTGGAAATCATCCCCATTTGAAGTTTTCGTGATATGTAACCTCTCTTGGTAGTGAAATAACAATTTGACTTTCACTGCATTTACAACTTTGCTTTTCTTCTGCGAATTGCTAAATGACATATTTTCAATGCTAATAATTTTGAAGTGAATTAACACTTGCATTTTTTAATGTACATACTAGTTGTATGCATTAAGATTATAATATCTGTTCCCAGAACTTAAACTTATTGTGAATTCCAGCAAGCAGCATATATTGTGTCTTTGTTTAAAGCTTATTGACAAGTCACACACCAGATGAGTTATGGGTGTACTTAAATGTACACATAGTGGTTTTCATGTTGTTTTCATTTTAGACCATTCTAGCCTTTAACCGCATAAGCCAGGATAGGTTTCTTTGTTTTCAAAGTGGTGGTTTTGGTCATGTTCAAAAGCCTATTTCAGCCTAAACTAGCTCGCAGGAATTTTCATATGGATTACCCATTTCATTTTGCCAATACTTGCTAAGAAAGTGAAAGTTTTGAGCAGAAAGGAAAAGCATAAATTGACTACTACTTCTATATGGCTAGAAAGTAATCATTGCTAGTGCTCACCTGTAGCACAGAAAATAGTATACTACGAGAAAGTGCAGTAGGTGCGTCTTGTAGAACAATAAGTTAGAAAATAGTATGACAAAGTTTTCTGCAAAGCACTTAATGAATGTATATTGCATATTATTTTTTTTCACTACAGTAATACTAGAAATATTTACATTAAAATAAAATTAATTACTGTCAGCTCTAGCCTCTGTGAACTGAGCAGATTAGTCCTGCCTAGTAGTTTTGACCAAGCCAGTGTGCAACTGAAGGTGAGATGGGTGCTTGTGCCGAAAGTGTTATATTTAAATGCTGCATGAATTAAATTATAAATAAGCATTAACAAATAAAGACAATTGTGAAGGTTTTTTTGTTGCTTTTATATATTCAGGTAGACAATCACTTACTTGTAGTTGTAGATAAACAGGAGCGCTTTCGTGGAGGTTACGTCCACATCCTCAGCCAGTAGCCTCCACGAAAGCGCTCCTGTTTATCTACAACTACAAGTAAGTGATTGTCTACCTGAATATATAAAAGCAACAAAAAAACCTTCACAATGATCAGGACATCACTATATATAATGCTTCTCCTTTAATCTTAATAAATAAAGACAAATTTAAATGGTCAAATTCAACTATCAAACATTATATTTTATGTCTACAACATAAATACACATTAATGTTTGAAGGATCAAATACATGTTATTAATGCCTGTGGTAAAAATGCAAAATGCACAGGCTTCCTACTTCAGATAACATGACGGGGTAGTGAATAAAAAAGAAATACTATTGTTGTTGTTGTTTTCTAGTGCTTTGCATCTGGCAATGAAGCCATTAGCATTCGTGCTTTCCAATACTTTTGAACTAGAAATACTATTGTCCAAAAAGAAAATTAAGTCAGATTTGTACATTTTGTTGCTTTCATAAGCAAAGGAGTTTTTTCTACAGCATCTTAAGACAAATCAGAAGGAATAAAATAAAGTTGCAACTATATTTTAATGAAATATATTACTGTAAATGTCTGAGACTACAAATATTATGCACTACTGTATTGTTATGAAATCAAAAACATATCTATAAAAGTTCAGTCTGCTTCTTGAAGGCAACTCTCCACAAGTTCACGCAGATCAGGATTTTCCATTGCAGCTGCTATTCTTTCCTTGTCATTTATCTGTTTGTTGACTGGAAAACAAAATATTGATTGGCAATGTAGATAATCATAAACTAAAGAGACATATTAAAAGTATATTTTGATATCTAAATGTAATAAAGGAATCTGATTTGCTCATTCTGGGAATTGCAAGAATAATCTCAAATGTACTGGTCATGTCACAATGACAATATTAGTAACATGACTCTTCTTAACAATAGTTCATGCTCAGTTCAATGTGTTTAAGAAGATCAAGAAACAGATGACTCAACGTTGGTGCATTTTCAGTATTTACTTAAGTCATGTATCCAATAACTTACTCTCTTCTTCTGTGGAGTGTGTTCCCTTTTTTATGTATATATCCAATTTGAATTTATCCTCTAAGCTCCTTTCCAGTTTAACACGAATGCACAAGCCAATCAGAGTAGCAAGGGAACAATGGGGCACAGTAGGATTAAATTCTATTCGCACTGAAGTTACACCATCAGCTGTAGCTTGTTTTATCTGAAATATAAAGAAAAAGAACAATCTCAAAACTTTCAAACATTAACAGAACATAAAATATTCTAATTATAATAGTTCAGATTTAAAGGGTAAATGTAACAACTTTGACAGCAGTAACTTGTTTTCTCTACTACTTAGCTACAGATTCTTGTGTAGACAATTGAAGCAGAGAAATACAACAAATGATTTTAGGAACTATGTAAAGAAATATAAAAGTATTTATCGGAAAGTAATCCTGGTACAATGAAAGAATTGTAGAAAATGCAAAAAACAAAACAAAGGCACTGTGAGAGAGGGAAGAGTAGCTCAAATTATTGTGTAACAGAACTAGGTAATGGTTAACAAAATCACAAATCCTCAGCACATAGCAGTGCTTCAATTCATATTTCACTGAAATAGCAGACCAACTCATTACCTTAAATCAGTCTAAACATACCCAGGGTAAAATCAAGAAAATAAATTGCAGGGAATCTATTTTCATATGTCCTATTACAGAGACTGAAGTATAGAAAGTAGTTCATGAAATGAAAGGTAAATACTCCTTTGGAATGGACAAAATACCAGACTATAGCATTAAAAAATGTATAGAATATATAAAGGCCCCATTGGTTGATATATATAACTCCTCACTTGAATCTGGGATTTTTCCTTAAAATTGAAAGGAGAAAAGACAAAAAAGGGAAATTACAGACTGATAAGCATATTGCTTGTATTTTCTACAATTTTTGAAAAATTAGTGTACAATAGACTAATATCTTTCTTAGAAAAATATAACATCCTTTCTTATATGCAGCACGGCTTTAGAGAAAATAGGTCTACAGAAAGAGTCATAGCTAAACTACTAGGTCAAATTCAACATTCAGTGGATAGAAAGCTACCAACGATAGGAATATTTTAGACCTCTCAAAAGCGTATGATGTTTTAGATCACATTTGATTATCCAAGCTAAACAAATATGGAATTAGAGGAAGCATGAATACATGGATTAAATCCTATCTTACCAATAGGAAGCAAGTAGTGGAGATGAAACACAAGCTATCAAGCATCAGTAATTACCGATCTACCACTAAAGAAATTACAAGAGGAGTTCCTCACGGTCCAGTGCTGGGACCACCGCTATTTCTAATATACATAAATGATTTACCAAGCAATATTCATCAAGCTGAGGTAGTCCTCTTCGCAGATGATACAAACATTCTTGTACAAGGCAAAAATGAAACTATGTTGCAAAACAAAGTTAATACAGTAATGACTAACCTCAGCACCTGGTTTAACATAAACGCACTAATTATAAACAAAGAGAAAACTATTGCAATGTCATTTCATACATGGCAATGTAAAAACAGTATCAGACCTCAAATTTCTTTTGAAGGAAATATTGATTACAAGAAAGAAACACAATTATTATTTATTTATGCCAACAAACTTACTGTTGGTGTTTTTAAACACACAAGCCGTGTGTGGGCAAAGTTTACCAGGAGAAATACGAACTGGTTTGAGAATTTAATGCCATTCTGGGAGTTTGTCACAATAGCTCAGTGGTTAGAGCGTCCGCCCGGTAAGCGGAAGGTCTGTGGTTCAAATCCCAGTTGTGGCATTGAATTTTTAAGTTCCAGTTCTACCTCTCAAAGAAACAATTCTTAGGTATATGCATGAGTGAAAACCTTAAATGGGATAGCCACACTCACCAATTAGCAAGTAAACTTAGTTCTGTGTGCTTATATGCTCAAATATCTAAAATGTACAGTAAATCTTGCTGGACTGAAAAATGTATATTTTGCCCAGTTTCATAGTCGACTAAAATATGGGATAAAATTTTGGGGGGGAAAATGCTAAAGAATATAATCCAAAAGAGAGCTATAAGAATCTTAAGTGGAATAGAGAATAGTACATCCTTAGGAAACATAACATCCTACCTCTAGCATGTATCTTTATAGCTTAAGTTTCAAATCATATTAAGAGAAATCATGGAGAACTAGACGCAAATACGGATATCCATTCTCATAATACTAGAGGGGAAAATTACTTTCATGTTCAGTTATGCAGAACAATTATTCAAAAAAATAACCGGACAAACTTAAGCATTAAATTATATAATAAACTACCAGCAAATATCAAAGAAATAACTAATATAAAAAAATTTAACAAAGAAGTCAAATCCTTTTTACTACAACATACCTTTTATTCAGTAAGTAAATATTTGACATTTTATTTGTAATATTGTAAAATTAGTTCTGTAAATCTTATACAAATTGTTCTTTTGACGAAGCCCATTTCATGTAACATGATCTAAATGGTGAATCATCATCATCATCATTATTACTACTATTCTTTTTAATAGGCACTACAACTTCATTGACTGAATGTTTTAGCCTTCTCTACCATTTTCCTCCATTCAATGCGATCTTTTGTCAGGTTTACCCAATTTCTTATCTTCATATTTTTTAAATCTTGGTGTATGTCGTCACTCCATCTGTTTTTAGGTCTTCCCTTTTTCTAGATTCGAGAGGCTTCCATGTGTATATTTTTTTAACTGTTCTCTCATTTGACATTCTATACAAATATCCGAACCATCTAAGTCTCTGTGCTGTAATGAAATTAATAATTGTTCTTCTTTTTATTCTTTTATTTAACTTATTACTATTACTGTAGTAAATATAGGAAAATATTACATTCTAACGAAAAATTGATACCAAAATTTCACTGGAAATACATGTTTTGAGACTCCCTGAATACAAAAAATGTATTTTTAGAAAAAGGCTGCATGTGTGCGTACGTGCTTGCTCCTTGCATGCATATGAACAGCACAAGCCAAAAACTTAGTTAAATACCAAACTTTTTGCTGTAGACATCTGATGAGAAACTGTGTGAGGGGTGTTCTACTCTCTGAAAGATTGAGGAGCATGGTACCACATGACAGTTCATAATGATTTCTTAAATTTATACTAAAGTTAGCATGCCAGCATTGCTAGCAAAACAGCGTATGTTTTCTAAGAGGCCTGAGCCTTGTTGATAATGGTATCTTTTCTCAGATAATATTATAGTTGATGTCAACACATTCCTTACAAGCACATTCTTGAAAGAGGATCACAGTGTTTATGTTCAGCATTTTCCAACAGTATGACCTGAAGATCTTCCCTGCCTCAAACTACCTTTTACATGGCAAATGTTTTGAAAGAGGGAGAGAGTGTGTGTGTGTGAGCGGGTGCATGTGTGTAAATCAGAAACTAAGGCATGGTCTTCCATAAGTTTCTTCAATCAACAATGCTCACTAGGTCCTATTAACTTATTTTTTGCCAAACTTGTTTTTTATTGATTCATAGGAAAATTTATTTATCAGGTTTTGCTGAACTTTGGGCCTCTTTTCTGCTAACCCCCCCTGTTATCCCATAATGTGCTGGGATCCACCAAAAGACAATTTGTTACTTGAGTTTTTGTGTTTGTCTGTTGAGCAATGCAATGATTATGAGTAGGGCTAGGAAGTTGAGGAAAAATCCTTTTTTTTCCCCTAGTGTCTGAATATGAGGCCCTACATAATATGTTTTACTATGGGTCACTATAGGTCAGAAAAAGGAGGATTTTATTTGTCCTTTTTTGCTTTTTCAGCTACTTTTTTATTTAGAGGTCCTTTTTGCCTTTTAACCTATTTTTTGATTTAAAGGTCCCTTTTTTTTTTTTAGCATTTAGTTTCGTTTAACGGTTTTCTTGCAACTTTAACTTCGTTTCACTATTTTTCCTGTTCAGAGTCTAGCGTAAATTCCAAATTCTTTTAACTAATACGCACTCCAGCACTGGCTACAGCAGATAACAGGTGAGAGGAACCTTTCTTCTTTCTGTCTAATGACTTGGTATTCGTCATTAGCACCAGCAGAGAACCTAGTAAACCCTCTCTAAATATCCCCTTACTTTTGAACAGCATCGTGACAATGAACTCGACCAGAGGGTATGTTGTGTTCAGCTTATGTTTCACTGCGTTTCACAATTTGTGAAAGAAGTCCTGGTTGTAAACATGCCAAAAACTAAGCCTAGTAAAACGTCCTTTTTGCGACAACTTACTCATGTATACGAATTTGGAGCAAAGGTATTTTCTACTGATGGAAGCATTCTTTCCTGCAAATATTGTGAAGTGAATGTTACTGTAGAAAAGCAGTACCATGTCCAGCAGCCTATTGGGCATGAGAAACATATGAGAGAAGCCTCCCGGGCCGCTGAGAAAAGAAAATCACAACTTCTGTTAGGACAAAGTGCTACTGGTACTTTCAATGTTTTGCAAAATGCTGTCAGAAAGCCGACGTTCCTTTACACCTAAGAATTTAGAGATGACGTGATCTACTGCAACGCCAACTGAGGTAAGCTTTCTGAAGTTGAATTTCTGTAACCCGAGGTGATTAATATCTATTTTAATTTCTTTCCCCAGAATGTCCATTGCTGGTTGCTGAATCAGAAGAAGTATTTCTCGCTCTATGTGTTGCATATTACTTGACTGTTGTACCTTCAAACTTATTCATTAAATATCTAATTGAAAATGAATTTATTAATTTGTAGGCATCACTTCTTTATGTCCTTTTTTCCAATCTTTAGGTCCTTTTTGGGATATTTTTAGGTCTTTTTAAAGGTCCTTTTTAGGTAATTTATAGGTCCTCAACTTCCTAGCCCTAGTTATAAGTCATCACAAGCTTTCATGGACAGAGTCAGAATAATGAATAGTGGATTCTTCCGGGCTGATAGGCCATGGTCTGCTGGCATTTTGATGTCCAGACATTTTGTCCACATCTGCAATGAACATCATCAGTGGCACAGTCTCAATCTTCTTGGCAAAGGTTTTGTCACAACTGACTCATTGGCTGTGACCATGGTATTTAAAGGTGAGTGTGGAGGGCAATAGCACTGGAGAGGCCAAACCCCACCATTCAAAATGCTTTTGTATCTTCAATATCTTCAGTGACTATTGTTTAGCTAGCAACTTGGACTTAACTTTCATGATCAGCTGTTCTTGGCTGTCTCTCAAAGGTAAAACTGGACCCAGAAAAAGCTTTTTGGTTATAGCTTATCTGTAATACCAGCTAATCTCTAAATGTATCATCCAAGAAAATTCCAGTTTGACAATTTGACAGCCATAATTTTAAACTCAATAAATAACACTAGCCTGCGAATTTAAACATTTTGTTTGTTGCCTAAAGTAAATAATGTGCTTCTGTATAATGCTGATGTGCTGAATCTGAAATTTTAATCCATTTACTTCTATTACATAAGGTTTTCTTGCAAAATCAATATTTACATATTGTAGAAATAAGCAAATTTGACCACAAACTTTGTCATCATACTTTATTTTAAATTAGAGCAATAAATAATATACAGAACTTATTGAAATTATGCGTATGGTTATTCATACATGTAACTAGAGTGTTTTTGTTCTGTTTTGTCTTATTTACTTTGTTTTGCTCTATTTACTTTACCATTGGAATGTATCATATGCATTTTATACCATTGCTTCTTAGTCCTCTTGTTCCATTTCCTTTTGTTTGTCTTCAGGTATTTCCGCTGATGACCTAGAAGTTGAGCGCCCTTAAACCAAATCCAAAAATTCAGGTATTTCATGCTTAAAAAACCAACAATAGTCAGCAAGCATACTTATGCTCTAGCGTCCCTGGTACCTCCTTTCAAACTCCTGCATATCATTGTGAAATCGTTCACCTTGCTCTTCATTCAAAAATCCTAGATTTTCGGGGAAATAATCTAGATGAGAAAACATAAAATGAATTTTCACTCTGTGCTACAACCAAGTTCCTTATATACCTCAACCATGTTGGCCACAACGTTTTGATAATTGGAATCCTTGTTGTTACCAAGAAATTTTGAAACAACTTCACAGAAAGATATCCATGCTGCTTTCTCCTTTTCATCCATAGCATTTTTAAATGCAGCATCAGACATCAATTTTCTTATATCAGGACCATTAAATAAATCTTTTAATTTTGCTTCAGACAGAAGTGGAAATTTCTCACATATATATACTTGAAGCAGTCTCTTTTCTTATTTAAAGCCTTCAAAATCTGTTTCATTAAGCCAAGCTTAATGTGGAGAGGTGGTAGCACAGCTTTAGATGGACTCACAAGGCTTTAGTGCACAGCGTTCTTAGAGCCAACCTCCAAATTTTCTCGAGGTGGCCAGTCTTTCTTGGTCGAGTGGTTAGCTTGGTGCCCTGCTACCCCATAGGCAAGGAAAACATGGAAACTTGGTAAACCCAGATAGTTGACCCATCAGCATAGTATTAACTTTAAAATCTAACCTCACTAAGTCATTTAATTCACTCTGGTTAAAACACCCACATTCTGTAGCAGATGATTTTGGTATACAGTCACTGTTACCCTTCATAATTGCCCCCTCTTCTACATAAGAGTTGGATGAAAACTTCAAGATTTTCTGGTTGCACAGGGATTGGTACATCAGGCCCAAGGGCACAGGTAAAATGGCTGACTGTATGACTGGACATACAATTTGCTTTTTAGTTTCAGAATTGTAGCCCTTCACATCACACAAACAGAAGTAGCAGCCATTACTATGGTTTGTCTGCTATCTCCAAACCACAGGTATTCCAAAAGATAGTGATAGTCTTCTACTGTTGACCCAATGACAAAGTTCTTCAATGCATGCTCTATATACTTTGTGCAGTGCCCAAGCTTTACTTTGGTCTCCAAGTTTGATTCCAAAGTAGGCAAAATATACTTTTTTCACAAAATCTGTAATATTATGCCTCTGCTTAGGCAATGTATATTTCCCACATATATAACAATAGTGGTCTGAATCATTTATACATGAACAATGCAACATGGTAAATACTTTCGTATTGAACTAATAAATTACATTCTGCTCCATAATAAAACCTCAAACTGATTTCATTTTCAGATGAAACGCGGACTAATGAAATCTGAGAGGAACCAGACCGGATGTGTAAGTGTTCACAAAGATAAGAGTGCATCTATGTGGAGCTATTCCTTGTTATTTGTGTGAGTTTTGCAGAACTTATACTTCTGTCAAATGGAACATTGTTATTAATTTTTTTATATGTTAACCGTGCAAAGAGAACTGAGTTTGAAAGCTTTAAAAGATTTAACTATCGTTCATAGCTTACTCTATTCCCATATTCCCCTTGCACCTACAAGAAACTAAACAATAAGATAATTTCTGCAAATGTTTACCTGAACTAATACAGAGAGGATATAGGAATAAGAGTTTGTAAGAATAGTTAGTACCAAAGTAGAGAAAGTCATGTGAGTGTAACACAGATTTTTTTTCTCATGCATTTAAATCCAAAGAACAAAAGGTATCTGATATTATGCTAGAGCAATGTGCTACTATTCTTAAATGATAGGCATATCATCTGCCAACAACCCTGACTGTATTTATCTCAGGGATTCTCAACTGTTTGTGTATAAATACTAGCTCTCACCATGACACCATCTTCATAAACAACATTAAGATCCTCTAGGGTAGCTGGCTTTTCTGGATCACGTATGTTTCTGATATGATCTGAAAACAATTTCAAACAATCATGATTTATAAGCATATTAAGTAGATTTTGCTAAATTCCTACTAAGAAGTGTAAAAAACAGAAAAACCAACAAAGTATCTGTCTCACTATCCTTGTTCTATTTTACAAATGGTATACTAGTTATAAGGGCTGTTTCATGAAAGTGACATTTTCCGGTTATTGCCCGATAATTATTACTGTCCAAAAAGTTGACATTCACAAAATTATCTTGACAACCTTTTTGGAATGTATGGCCATTTATACAACTTTGTCAAATCTTAAAATTCCTACTGCTTTATGATGCAGAATATACTTAAAAAATACATAGAATCATATTTACAGAAGTGGCAGGTGACTAATGATATGCCAGCATTAGTCATATGCATTGTTTTATACAAGTTAGAATTTAGGAAGTATGTTTTTGTAAATATCATGTGAATAGAATTACTCTAGTGGGTAATAGTGATGGTGGTAATATTCTGTTGTGATGATGAAGACATGGATATGAGACCCTGCTAAGTATTAGGGAAATAATTAACATAACCTTTACCTTCAGAGAAAAGTAAACAAAACTATAGCTCAGTATATTAAACAATTTTAAAAGAACACCAAATTCAGTCACAACACAAATAAATTATGTGCATAGTCCTCAAATACAACTTTTGTGTGCATGGTGTTCCCTTGGGCATGGTACACAATATCATGTAAATACTGTGTAGAGGAAACATATCAAATACTAGCACACACTATACTTGGTAAAGAGATTCATTGACCAACTGAATCTGCCTTGGAATTTCCTGACAGTAGCAAACTTCCAAAGGTTGCTGGTGTAGTTAAGACTCTTTGATCAAGAAAGAAGCCCCACATAACAATGAAGTTGCATTTAATAGAAACAGTGACTGTTGTTTACTTATTATGGTACTATGTGTACTCAATTTAGAAATGCTTAAGCTAGTACTCATTAGCTAGTTGGTACATCATACACAAGAAAACCATCATTTGCCACAAGGATTGCAATTAGAAAATGGATGGATCCCATTTCCAAATGCAGTAGTATTGGGTGGCAGTGGTTATAGATTAAGAAAGTGGGTAATTTCATTTAACATTCCTCTTAGGAATCCCTCAGGAGATGCATTTGCAAGATTCCTCTGGCATTTAAATCTAAACTTCTTCTTTGCCTGATTACCCTCCCCTTATGTAAGACTTACACCTCCTAGGACTTACTAGGGTCAGATGCCGTCAGGGAGCAGATGAACCTATGGACCAGACAGAATGAAGACCTGGAAGTGGGTGGTCAGCCCAGTATATCATCCTGATTCATATCATCAAGAGTGAGGAAGAGGATGATATGAAATGCAGGTGACATAGAAGAATGGAAAGGTGATGATGGAGCAATTGGTGGAATGAGTGACAGGGGAATCAGAGAACCTGAAGAAAATCTGCCCAGATGCCACTTTGTTTACCATGAATACCACATGTGGGTCCCTGGGATCAAACCCGGGCTACCTAGGTGGTAGGTGAACAGTCTAACTGCTTGGCCACGGTGCTGCCAATGGAAATGTAACCAATTAAACATGATATATTCACATGACTTCTCTAATCACTCTTCTACAAACTACATTTACAAAAGCTTATTATTCCATCTACCGCTAGTTAATCCAGATAAATTTTCAATTAATTTAAATATTTTGTTGTAGGATACAGTATGTAAAGCAGTAGTAAGGTTTTTAAAGAGCATGTTGCTATACGATGCCTGTAAAATTGTATGCTCTTTGCACGACCACAAGAAAAAAATAAATAATGATTTCCCAGTTGAGAAAAAAGTAGTATGGGAAGAGTCAAACCAATAACAAAGAATATCTCAGAAATGATTAACAGACAAAAAAATATTTGGCATAAAGTACATTTCAACAAGATCTACATTTTTGTATAACATTTTCTCTATCTCTTACAGTTGACCAGTTATGCAAAACTATTAAATTAAATTAAATTCTTTATTGTCAATAGACTGCAATACAGTTTTTGACATTGTCACACATTTATATTTATAATTTGTATTACAGAGATGGACAACCTAATGGTTACACATATAACTATAGCTACCCATCATTTGTGATTTACACAGAGGGTCTGTAATTTCAATATGGACATTATTATAGTTCATTGATACTGTACAATGTCTTTGTTATCAAATACTTCTTCAGAGCACTCTCAAATTCTTTACCTTTAGAACATTTTAAATATGCAGGTAGTTTTGCATGAAGCATTAAACCCATGACATTAGGATCCTTTTTTGAAATATTCTTACTAAATCTCTGCTGAAAATAATCATCATTGTGTCGGGTGTAGTGACTATGGATATTGCTATTTTTTAGGTTTTGTTTCTGAACTGCATAGGTTACAACTTTACAGACATACAGAGAATACAATGTTAATATCTGCTTATCCTTAAATATTCCCCTACATGATTCACGAGAGTTCATATTGAAAATCAATCAGACTGCCCGTTTTTGCAATCTAAATAACCTTTCCATATGGGTTGCAGCAGCACAGCCCCAAATTTCTATCGCATACAGTAAATATGGGTATATAACTCCATAATAAATCATTTTGAGCCCCTTCTCATTTAAGATATTTTTAAAATGACGTAGGAGATACACAGATTTACTAATTTTGTCACAAATATGATTTATATGTCCAGCCCATGTTAATTTTCTATCAAGTATTATTCCTAGAAATTTATGTTCGCTTACGTCATGAATACTGACGTATTCACTATTGCCAGAAAATTTAAGATATAAATTTCATTTATCATGAAAATATCTTAAACTTATAGTATTTCAATATTCTTAAACTTTTCCGTGCAAAGAGTAGTCAGAGAGGATGAGATTTTCTTGTGTCACACCCTAGAAGATGCTGAACTTAAATATCAAGTTTGGTATTTAACCAACTCTTATTTTAAGTTCTTCTGTTCATACTTACCCACCCACTAGCAAGTGTAAGTCTGGTGTTTGATTTCCATTATTTAAATGTTACTGAATATATTTGCTTGTCCATTAACAATATTCAGCCATGTTTGAACTAATCTGCATAAGGATTTCTGTCTTTATATGTACTCTACTCTAGTTTGGCAGCTCGTAGCTCCTATGTTTCTGTTGTCATTTCCATGGTATGCATATTTTAATATTGGCTATTCAACACACTATAGACATTCAAAATGTGTGTGATTATACTGGGACTAGTCTAGCATTTCTTCTTCTTTTTAGTAGTCTTTGATGCCCATTCTTAATATATACGATAATTTGGATGGTGGACACTGGTGACACAGGAAATTAAATTATACTTGGGCACGGAATTTTGGAAAGGACACATTCCAGGCCCAAGTTTAGGGTACTTCCCCTGCATTTTCAACAATAAGGACTGAGAAAAACATGGAAGAACTCTCAATCAGGAAGGACTGCCCTGGTAGGATTTCAACTTTAGACCTGCCAAATGCAAGTCTCACATGTTACAGCAGAGCCTTTTTTTTTTTTTTTTTTTTTTCCACTTAATGTCCTCCAGCTTAATGTCATATCAGATGGTGAATGAATGAAATGGGTGAAATGATGCTAAAATGAGCCCAAGGTCCACAGAGCTTTAAGTTACCCGACATTCGTCTTCTCAGGATGAAGGAAAACCTCAGGGAAAAAATACCTTCCTTCTATGGAATAATCTGTGAAGTCTTTTTCATTTGGAAGGAATTTGGTATAATTTTGTGTAACTGGTAAATTATTAGAAATTGACAACTTAAAACTCAAATGTAGAGATCTTTAAAGAACATAACTTATTTTTCATAATTTTTTTCATGAGATCACTCATTTCTCTGATATTCTTTGTTTTTTATTTAAATTTTTCACACTTTTTCATTCTATTAGTGTTGTAATCATTCAGTTTTTTCTTGCAATGTCAGGAAAAGAGCATGGAATTTCAACCCCTTTTTAACATATGATTATTGATTTGGATTCCTCTATCCCCCTTGTGCCTACAGGGCCTAAACTACCCTTTACATGGAAAATTTTGATTTTCTTGAAAATGGCTCAAACAATTTTGATTAAAATGCCGTATGTCTGAGACATTTTTATGGTAATTCAAATGTAGATCTCAAATTTTCTGGCTATAGCCCATGTAGTCCTTTTTACTCTGGATGACTTATGCATAACTAATAAACCGTAAGAGATAGACCAAATCTTACCATACAAAAAATGTAAATTTTGCTAAAACACAAAATTTATGTCCAGATAAGTTTTTTATGTAGAGTGAACCATTTCGGAGATATTCCTTGTTATCTGTGTGAGTTTTGGAAAACAAACTTTTGTCAAATGGAAGGGCATGACTCATTTTTTAATAGCTTAACCATGTAAAGAAAACAGAATATCAAAGCTTTAAAAGATTTGACTATCACTCAAAGTCTAATGCACTCCTATATTCCCCTTGTACCTACAAGAAATAAGCAATAAGATAATTTCTGTAAATGTTTATAACGAACACGAACACGTTTGTAAGAATTGTTAGTACAAGAGCAAAGAGTCACATGAGTGCAACATGTCTGATTTTTTTAATATTGAATTTCAACGCCAGCACACATTGATCCGTTTCCTCCATACCCTTTGTATTACAACAAAATAATGAAGCTATATCTGTAAATTATCATGAAGTAGATAGAAAAATATGCTTTTGTTAAGGATAGTCTTTGATAGAGAAAGTTGTATGTATGTAAGACATAAGACTTTTATTTTTTTAGGGTGCAAGTATCTATGTGTTAACGTCATAATCAAGAATTACGATCAGATTCCCCTTTCCATCCCTCAATAACCTTTAAGCTGTGCTAAATATAGAATACTTTGATATGGATAGTGCTTTTATACCTGGCCATCATTAGCGCACAGCAAAAGCTAAATGAGTAGGAAGTGAGCTCACATCGAGACACAGGATTCTGCAGTTTTGAGATTTAACTCTAGGTCAGGCTAGGGTTAATGTAGTGCATTAAGTGGATTCAAACTGCTCTACGAGCAAACCACGGCCATGTAATTACGCGAAACAGTACTAAATACATTAAGTGAATGTGGACGGGGTACAATGAGCTCTAATCTTATTGGAGGTTTGTTAATTGGCAATTATTTTTCACATTCTTATATCATTGAAGACATCCTCCTATTGTGAAAAAAATCATTATTTCCTAATGTGTTAACCACAAACTTTTATTTACGGTACCATATATAGTTTCCTTTAATTCCTCTATCTGTTTCTGTCTCTCTGATTCGTCAATTTCTGATGCTGCATTGTTCACCTCAGAAGCTCCTTCAGTGTAGTTATCGACGTTGTTCTCATTACACTCAATGTCATATCCTTGTCCCACTCCGAAAAGAGATTTTGACTTCTGAAGTAACGACAAAAGCATTTTTTCTAATATAAGTTGCCATTCGTTTTCAATTTTTCCATATGTTTGAAGTGCCTTTTAGAAATCGAGGTTATGTCAACTCTTGTCTTCTCTGGTCAGGTGGTGGTTTAGTGTTCTGTGGCACGTATCTTGTTGTTATTGTTTATTTCTGGAAGGACCTGTGGGAAGGACTAACTCGATCCACAATGCACCAATCGATGTCTGCGTCGATACGAGATGTCTTAGAGAGAATGCCAATCATAGTTGCCAACCCGTACGATAATTATGGGGGCATACGATAATTTGAATGAAGTACTCATGGTTGTCAACCCGTACGAATAATTATCGGGCCATACGATAATTTGAATGAAGTACTCATAGTTGTCAACCCGTACGATAATTACGGGGGTGTACGATGATTTTTCTTTAGCGTCCTTCAACGTAATTTCATATCGGGCGGTGAATGATTGAAATGGGTGAAATGATGCTCAAATGAGCCCGAGGTCCATGGAGCTTTAATACATGTCTTACGCAAAATTGCCTTTCCACTTACCCTACTTACATTTTTTATCAATCTCCTGACAGATCGTCGCATTCACCTTCATCCTCGTTATATGTTATACTCCCTATGCATTAGTTCCCAAGGCCTCCCCGATGGCACTTCCCGTAGTCCTTTACTCTTTATCCTGTGCATTCCTACACTGAGTGAATTACCGTTTCAGCGGTATGCCTACGATTTAGTTTTATACCCTCGAACCGCTTTACACACTTTGCGTTAGTCTCTTACCACACTTAAGACCGATTTGGACCCATGGGCGTCACGAAGGGGTGTCAAGGGGGTGCCGCGCCCCCCCCTTGGAAGTTGGTGAATTTAGCAATAAATTACTGACTATTAAACTATTATTTTAATTTTGACATAAAGAACAATTTTTATTTAGCGCAAATTAATACGGCTATATGCAACAAATATTATAAATTTTGACAGTAAAAAATTGAATTAATATTATGTGACGGCAAACTTCCAACATGTGGCCCCTCCCTGGAAAAAGGTCTGCCAACGCTCATGTTTGGACCTCCTGTTTGGGACGCTCAATGACCTGGGATGACGGTTAACGCCGACAGATGTGTATCGGTATTATTTAAACGCCTCTGCTGCAAGCAAATACCGTATTTTATCGCGTAATTCCCTCCCCCCTTTTTTTTTCTCTCGAAAAATTTGCTTGAAAACACTGGGGAGGGAATTATGCGAGTGGTGCTTCTAGGCATTCAGAAAGGAAGGGAAACCATGTAGTATTATGCAAAAGTTATACAGGTATAAGTAATTTGTGAATGAACTGGATGCATACCACGGTTTCATTGGGCCTACAATGTATTGTTTAATTGTTTCTTTTCTCTGACTATTCTGCGGTCTCACTTTCGTCACTATCATCACTATTTTAATTTATATCTGGCTCAGATAACACATCTTCATGTGCACTATTCCACAACATATCGTCAGAACCATTAATGGCACAAGAAATACCATTTTTTTAAAACTCTTCTTAACAATATGACGACTTGTAACAAACTGACTTAGAAACACGCCTGCAACTCCACATTTCAATTTTACGACACGTTGTGACAATGGCAATACGAGTATTTTTGTGACAAGCACTGCGTCCGTTGTTGTCCGTGACAGGCACCGCTGCGTCGATTGTTGTCCATTATTAAGTCATTTGAAGGCCGTTCCAATAAGAACGAACCAGGAGAGGAAATTATGCGAAGTTTAATAGGTAAATAATTTTTAGTGATGAAAAATAATAGGGGAGGAAAATATGCGAAGCGGGGGGAGGGGGGTCTTATGCGATAATATACGGTATGTATATTAGGGAATGTGCTCTTCCTTTGACTCGATCCGTCGAATTCCTCGGTTAGCACTTAGACCATAATCCGGGATGGAAATCGCAGGCCATTCACCTCTATTCGTCCTTCTTAGCTGCCAGTAACCTTTTCCGTTATTTGCAAGCGCGTAGCTGCCCCCAAGAGCTTCTACCACACATACTTATCTCTAAGTCGGGCTGAGTTATGCTATGGTTTGATAGTTATCACTCATTTCTCTAAGGTGTGGCAGCAGAAAATTGACTCCACCCTTTATCCCATTGGCAAAGCCATACTTGGTGTAAGAGCAAGCCTTCTATGGAAAAGGTATTTTCGGAGCTGGGCATGCAGTCTCTTCTGCGACGGTTGGTGAACCTCACAGTCCGATTTATTGTAAAATTATTCCAATTTCGAGAAATGCCGTTGCACCGTAAGCTCTTGTTAGGCGAACGCTTACCACTTTACCACGTAATTGCTTATTTTCGCTATGCACTGCTTTATCTACTGATTTTTCGGAAGTGTTGAACTTTGGAGGCCAGTTTTCCTGAATTGTCGCCCTACTTAGTTGACTACTTGGTCCATCAAACGCAGGTGATTCTTTTGGCTTCTGACCTACAGGGCATAAACCCGTTTACACCACAACGGTTCCTTCGTTTCTTGGCTCAAAACTCAGCGTCGGTGACTCAATCTCTTTTCCACCTCATTACCGACGGTTCCGTTACACCTACAAGAGCGAATGCCACGTTTATAAATTGGACAAGACAAACGTCTGCACAGTTTTCACTCCCTACAGTTTTTCTAATTATTCTGCTGAGCTCTATGCTCTTTATCAGGCTCTGCGTTCTACCCATTGTATTTCCAATTCCACGATTCGTTTTGTTCGGACTCTTTGGGTGTCCTTTGAAGCATCGGCTCCCCCAGGGTTGACAAGGGAGCCGATTGGTAGAGGGTTCTGTGACAATTGGAAATGTTTAAACACATAGACAGGCTCAATACAATTCAATTCTTATGAGTCGCGGGACGTGCGCACATTTTGGGCAACGAAACTGCCGACCTCTGGTTAAGGAAGTTGCCCTCCTCTCCTCATCGTTGGAACCGGTCACCCTCCCTTGGAGGGATGCTGCACTCATTTATCTGACCTGCCTTCCCTCACAGTGCAATCTGTGTCGTTTAAGGAATCCGCTCTCGGTAGGGCTGAAATCTCTTTGATCTCAAAAATCCTAAGTGAGGTTGCTGTTACATCGGCATACTTATTTAAAATCCGCCAACAGCAATTTCCACTCTGTGATTGTGGTATCTACGATTTCTTTTTTTTTTTTTTTTTTTTTTTTTTTTTTAATTAACGTCCTCCAACATTGTGTCATATCCAACGGGTATCTACGAAGATCAACCACGTCTTTTAATGGCCCCTTACATGCACTTTCTGTTACTAAACTTAGCGGGACACCAGCGAAACGTTGTGGTCATGGCCCATGGAATATAAACTCTTTGGTTCGTAGTGCTCATACCCATTTGCTCAATCTACTACTTCGTCATCTCGTAAATTGTAAGATGATGCTCTGATTCTCCTCTTCGAGATCTACGCACTCGTAATTTTCCATGTTCTATTTCGACCCGACACAAACATCGATTTATCCTGTCCGGATCGAGATAGTGCGTCCACAAACCCACCACCAAAACTACGACATGCCAATGTGCACCAATCTACTGTTTGTTCACGAGCTCGTGGTCCCTGGGAAGAATGCGGCGAGACAGTACGTCAGTAAACAATTCTGATGAGTTAGCAGTAGTCCTTCTAATCGCGCTTGTGATAATGTTGTCAACTTTGGAATGTATATACACGCTAGATCAAACCATAGAAATCATTCGAAGTAGCGGAACTTACATGTTATTTTTAGTTCATGCAGTGCATTTAGCTTATAAAACATAAACGATATTTCCAACTACTCCGTCTTTCTCCCACTGATCATTTTCTACCTTTTCTATGTGTTTTCAAAAACTCTGCCAGCCTCTTTTGGTTACGAGTAATATACCCTCGAGCGTTATATCGTGCAATTCCTGTAAGGAAAAGTCACCTGTAACATTTAACTATTCGTTTTACCTTGGCCCAAGCTAGTTCTATGGGATTGAGATCACATACCTATGGGGACAAGCAAACGACAGTGTGGCCCAATGAAACGCTTTAGAAACCTCTTTAGGTTTATTTGTTTCTAAAAATCGCTTTACATATGGCACCGTCACTCTGAACCCCTTTGCTCTACAACCACAATATCATAGCAGATTTCGCAGCACTCCTAGGCGGGGATTTATCTACTTCTACGCTCCTCTTTTCTACGCTTCCGGGATAAAAACGTTATGACTCGTCCAATTTTTAACTGAAATTAAGAGATATTAGCATATTAGCGAGTAAATATAGCGGGAATAACGCTGAAGGTAAGTTGGCAACTTAACCAGCAGCAGCGTTATCTACGATGTTTACAAAACTCGGGTTACTCTATCGCGGAATGCTTCTTCTGTCACCTTGAGTCCCTTAAGACCACGAGCTTATGAAGGAACAGTATTCCCGTTGCCGTTATGGGGCTGTTGTGAACCAGCTTGTAAAATTAAACCCGGTTTCATTTGGAAACATAATTGCCAAATAAACGCAAAGCTTTCAACTTACAAATAATATACTATAACTTGAAGGTTTCGCTTGCTCTTACAGCGTAGTTGTATACTATGAGACTTCCAATAATGTAAACAATAACAGGCGTTGAGCGCAACAGTGACCCAACCACTAAATGTACATAATGGAGATAATGGAGTGTAAAAAATATCTGTGATTTGAAAGTTTTATATTGACTTTAATAACTAAGCAGGAGTCATGATATTTGGAAATTTTAATCAATATAGCACCGACATTGTGATACATAGTTACATACATGCCGGAAGGTTGGGCCACTGTTTCTACCCAGAAAGCCAGATTCAGTTCCATGCAATAACACACTTCTCATGCCATCTGCCGGTGGTTGTAGAAATGTGGTATAGGCCACTACTGCTCTCCTAGATTTTGATAAGGGGAACATGTCTGTGCTAATACTCAGTTTCTGAATTTTTGTGGGTTGGGCCACTGTTGCGCTCAACGCCTCAATTAATATCACAGAACATCGTATCGTGCTATATAACCAATTCAGTCAAATTACCTTTACGATTTCGCAATGTATTTCCAATGCAAAATTTAAAATGTCCCTCGTTCTACCCACGAGTTACCTGGTTTCAGACTGCCTCGTTAGTGATATCGTTGTGTTTTCTTGCATCCCAAAAGAGGAAGAAAAAGAAGAAAATAAATAACTTGTAAAGGTAACTGTGGGGGCAATTGTAACACGTACTGTATGCCCAGCACAAGAAGGCGAGGCTTAGGAATGTGTAACGTAATCATGTTTTGCTTCCCGCAGGGTGTTTATGTCTAGTTTCCGAGTATGATAAGGATGCTAGGTTCGTTTAAAATACACAGTGTTGTCACATAACTCACCTAGAAGTCCAGTTGTCGTGCAAGATCCGAGTCGGAGAAGTCGTCACCTTCGCTGCTGTCACTACCGCTCTCTGGATCTTCGTCAGACCTCCTAGTGATATAATAAAATTGTCTATTGCATCTTCCACTAGCCCATCCTTTTGCCTGAACTCATCCTCAAGTTTCTTAGCGTGCCTAACATAGCCCTCCCAATCAGCTGTTGTAACGGAGTTCACTGCACTTTCACACACTTGCTGTAGATTTCTTAAATGTAGATCGCCGGTTACATTATGCTCTCTCTCTTACATGTCGTGTTATTGCTGCCCATGCCAATTCTATAGCGTTCAACTCGCACATATAAGGAGGTAATCTAAGAACCGTATGCCCATGTATTTCTATTATTCTATCGATATGGTATATTTTTTTCCTTTGGTTTATGTATTTGAATTAAATCAAACAAGTAGATCTTTCGCATTGCAGCAGAATATGAAATGTTGTTCTCCAACCATTGTACCATTTCTTGCTTTACAGCATATTTCGACGGAGGCTTATTTTCTTGTACACTGTGGTATGGAGCATTATCAAGCACGATGAAACTATTGCAGGGTATATTAGGTAACAGTTTCTCCTCCAACCATTTCTGGAAATTTTCTCCATTCATTTGGCCATGATAATCGCAGCTAGCAAGTCCAGCTTTGAATATCAAAGAAGCTCCGGGTATGAAACCTTCGTTGCTGCCTGCATTTACAAGAATCAGGCGGTTTGAAGAGCTAGTGTTTGTCGTAATCCCATAGATATCATCACTCTGCCAGCACTTCCCAAATGTCAAATTATTGTCCACCCAGGACTCATCAATGTAAATGATATTTCTCCCAGCATTTCTGTATCCATTTATAGCTCTTAGGTATTTAGCTCTCCAGTTAACTATATCTGGACATTCAATAAGTAATTTTCTCTTGCTTCCACATCGCTTCCATTTGAAACCCATATCGTGCAATAGCTTCCGCAGAGTTTGTCTTCCCCAAGGAAAATTTATTTTTTCCCTATTTGCTGCAAGTAGCTTCAGTACAGTGGGAACTTGTTTTTTAACCAAATAAAAGTCTCGAATTACGTTTTTAATTACTGTTCTATCAAAGCCATCACAATGAAATTTGCATTCCTCGGCCTTTGGTTTCTTTTTCCCCGGAGTATGAAGTGACTTTTCACCAGCTTTAACACCTTCTCTTCTTATTCTTGTTACACTATGTTCCGATATCCCACAATAATTTGCCACACGTAAATTTCTTTGTGATAATAAATATTTCAATTGTCCTGATTTCGCTTCTTCGTCACATACCTCTATCACTTTTCTAATTACCTCCCTTGCTTCACTGTGAATACTTCGTCCCTTCTTTCGAACTGCAGCCGTATGTAAATATTAAGCCAAGAATAAAACTAACAAAATACGAGTATATAACTGTAGCGCCGTAGCGCGTGTTAGCAGCGAGAGCCAAATAATGCATAATACTAAACAATCTCTGCACCTGTAACACTGGAAAGCGCATTAGATCTGGCAACGTGGGTGACTCATATGCATTCTCATGCACTCATTTCCTAGTAAACAGATCTGCTACCGGAGCAGATAAACAATTGAAGCCCCCTCTGCTCTTCATTCCCCTCTAGCCTTCTTGTCGTGGGCATACAGTAGAATGGCTTACTTGACACCATTTGTAACACGAAGAATTTCATGGACATAATGGCTTGCTTGACACCACAGCATAACACTATGTTCCATGTTCTGTGGTTCTGTGCGCTTGACACTTCTTGATATCTTAGATGTTCTGTGCTTGGCAACAGGGCAGTCTGGAAATGAACTGACGCCTCATTTTTCATGTATATGTAATTTTATTGTATATGCAATTGTTAATTCTTATGAGAACTGTAATATACTTATTGTATAATAAAGGTGTTAAAAAGGATATAAATCACTCTGGCATAATGACTATATTTCATACAGTCTGCATTACACCCATTTATTTCTCTGGCTTTATTTTGGCATTTTCAAATAACACCTAAATATAGACACCCGCATAATGTTTATATGTTATTACAGAAGTTGCATAACGAAATAGACCGCTATTTTGTATTATGCTATACTTATTGGAAAGTAATAATATAATAATTACAACGAACTGAAGTTGAAGGGACAAAGAAATCGTACAAGTGTACCCACATGGCTCCTGTTGGTTACGATAGAATAGGTGTGGACTTTCAAATGCATGAATGACGTAACTTAAACTCCTTTCTACTATCGACAATGTCAAGTGGATGAGCTAATCTACAAATTCGCTTAGTGGCAAGCGGCAAATTCATTCATTACTTTGAAACCCATGTCCGGAGCTTGCAAGCTTTGCGATTTTAGAGGTTATATGTATAATTTGTGCAGTTAAAGTAAACGAATACCTTGAAATGCTGTGGAATTTTTACAGATTGTGTAGTCCTCATGCTTCAACAAGCAGCAGGTAAAGGTTTATAACTACATCAACTTCAAGAAAGTTAGCTGAAGTTAATAAATGAAAACATATATATGTACATATGTATATGTTACTGTTTCGTTATGTGCTGGGTTAAGAGGGTGACTTAGGTTACTTGCCACTTGCCGGCCAGATTCCTTTCTGACCAAGTGCTCGCGTCACCTAAACTAAAGAATATCCGTGTGTATATGTTACTGTTTCGTTGTTTGCAGGGTTAAGAGGGTAACAATATTTCTGTTTTTGAAAATTCAGGGAAGCAGTTTTTAAATGATTTGCTTTAAATTTAATAAGTTACAATGTACAACACGGCATCTACTTAGTAACTTAGTGTTATTAACGATGATGGATTTATAAAGAACAGGAAGCTATACATACCTACCAAACTCTCTGATAAGACAATTAAAACGTTAAAATGATACAACGTTGTCTCCATGTTGAACGCTCTGAGAACCAGCACGTTGGTCTTTTCTGTTCCCAGTCTGTTTCTGCTTATAAGTGTAAGCATTTATCCATGACTTTGATATTTTTTACTACCGGACGGCCCGAGGCCCCACCGTTTCCTAACTTCACTGCAGATGACACTTCCTATTTATAGTTACTTTGCAATTGCGACCAACATAAATGCAACAAGCACCGCCAAGCAACACGTTTACTGCATGCGAGTGATTGAGGATCCTAAGCCGCAAAGCGTAGCCGAAGATTGATGGCCCTACGCCGCAAAGCGTAGCCGAGGTACGTTTTTCTTGAGGGAAGTGAAGCAGGCACAGAGTGCACCATAGGAGTAGTAGCTAAACCCTAATGATGCACATTCAAGGTGTAGGTATTTTACATAATGAATTTGGTGTTTTATAACTTTAACAACTCACTGCATTGGAACTTAAATACAGGGTGTCCCAATTGAATCACCCTATTGTCATATTTTCATATCCTTCGTGTAACTGGTGGAGCACATGTGGAGGTGATATGACTTTCTTGATTTGTGTATACAAACTTGGTGAGTCATACGTATTAGTAAAGTTTAGTTCATTTCAATATCTCAACTAGTTTGGCATAAATACTGAAGTGAAAATAGGGCAATTCAATTGGGACACACTGTATATGCAGGAAATGTATAAGAAGAGGAAGTAGAAATCAAAATATCGCCGATCCAGTGAATTTCAATTCTCGTTTAGACTGACAGTTAACATTACGTATAATCCATAGTGGGAAGATGGTTATCTTTGTTGTTATTTCATAATTGGTTATGAAAGAAACTTTAAAAAAGGGCAGATGTGTGGGTGGCTCTGATCAGCTACATCAATCAGAGGAGTAATACTAATACTAGGCTTCTTTCCATACCACATACAAATACCTGATGCCAACAACCAAACGTGAGATTAGTAGTTTAATAAATAGTTTTAAAACTCAAAACATTTTCTAGCTGGGATGGCATATCCACTAACATTTTTAAAAAACTTTCAGTGCATTGGTTGATGTTCTTGAACACTTTATAAATTGTACCTTAACAGAATGGTTAAAAAAGTCAGTAGTTAAAGCAGTGCTTAAAAAAGGCAATAAACATCATAAGAACAATTACAGACCCATAACAGTTACCTCTGTGCTGGCTAAACTGTTTGAGAAAGTCATTACAAAACAGCTAATATGTTTTCTGGATAAACATTATATACTAAATACTTTCCAACATGGATTTAGGAATAAGTCTTCAACTGTCACAACAATGATAGATATACACTATGAAATATTGACACATTGAAAAAATCTGATGTGTTACACTCACATGACTTTCTCTACTCTTGTACTGACCATTCTTACAAACTCTTATTCCTATACCTTCGTGTTGAGATAAACATTTATACAAAGTATCTTATTGCTTATTTCCTTGTAGGCGCAAGGGGAATATTAGAATACAGTAGGCTTTGAGTGATAGTAAAATCTTTTAAGCTTTGAGATCCCATTCTCTTTGCATGCTTAACATATAAAAAAAATGAACAACGATGTTCCATTTCACGAAAGTTTTAAGCTTTCTGAAACTGACACAAATAACAAGGAATATCTCAGAAATGGTTCATTCTACAAGAAAATGTGTTTACACAAATTGTGTGTTTTAGCAAGATCTACATTTTTTGCACAGTACGATTTTGCCTATCTCTTGCGGTTTACGAATTATTCAGAAGTCATCCAGAGTAAAGAGGACTGTATAGTCTTATATAAATTCAAGATATGCACTTCATTTGTCATACAAATATCTTAAACATGTCATTTTAATCAAAATCGTTAAGAGCCATTTTCAAGAAAACCAAAATTTTCCATGTAAAGGATAGTTTAGGGTGGGACTATTTTCTTCAAAATCTTCATGTCGCATCCTTGAAAGACATTAAACTTAAATACCAATTTTGGTTTTTAACCAATTTACACACAGACACACAGACCTTTTTCTAAAAATGCTTTTTTTGGATTCAGGGGGTTTCAAAACATATGTTTCCGGTGAAATCTCGACATTGCATTTTTGGGTGGAATACAATACTTCCTTTACTTACTAGTAAAGAAAGTAAAACTGAAAATCTGACCGAAATATTCCTAGATTTATCTAAAGCATTCGAAAGTGTGTGTCCTGTGCCGCGGCATGGTGGTCTAAGGCGTCATGCCTTGGTTCTCTGCTACGAATGTGGCCTGGGTCTGATCCCACCCCTGGGGGTGCCGATTTTAAGTCCCGGGTGTAGGACCAGTGCGCACTCAGCATTGTGAGGAAATTGAGGAGCTTGCGATAGGTAAGCGGCCTTGGTCTTGAAAGCTAACTTTCGGGTTGGGGCTGTCGAGATGCTGGCCACATCTCCCCATATCGTTTGGATGATCGCCCACCTCTACCTTGCATATGTGGGCGTGAGGCCGGGTCAGGTTGGCAGGCCCTGGTCCGATATGGACTGTAGTGCCACAGGTTTAACTTTATTCGACAGTGTGTGCCATAAAACATTACTTGAAAAGCTACAACAATATGGAATAAGGGGTAAAATGTTAGAAATATTGACAAAATATTTAACAGAGCATAAACAATGTACAGAAATAGTTTATAAAATAGATAGCACTATGAAACAAATTTCATCTGAATATGACCATGTAAAATTGGAAATACCACAAGGCTCAGTACTTGGTCCATTGCTATATATACTCTGTGTAAATGCATGCCCAATTTGAACAGTGGGAAAGCAATAACATGTGCTGACGACATGTCTGTAATTTTTTGAGATAAATTAGTAAACTGTCTAGAAAGGAACATTAAAAAAGAGACAAATTTATTGGTAGAATACTTTAAAAAAATAATCTAAAGGTTAATAATATAGGCAAAAGTGAAATAATACGATTTGAACTCAAAAATAGTGATCACATTATTAATTTGAGTATCAATGAAGATTTAACAGAGGATAAAAGAAATATAAATTTTCTGGGTTTGCAGCTAGATAGTAACTTAAAATTCCATAGCCAGATAGGTAAACTATGTAAAAGAATGTGCTCAGCAATATATGTACTAAGAAAATTGTCAAAATATGTTGTTGTTGTTGTTAGCTAATACTGGATTTCTGACAATGAAGTCATTAATCCTCATGCTCTCCAATATTTTTCACTGATGGATGGGGCATTAGAAGTGGCCGGGCATATTTGAAGGTGGTCTCGATCCATTTCCTCTTACAGATCACATAGACTATAGAGGACAGAGTGGTGAAGAATATATCCCAATTCTATTTAAATGTTTGGCCAGACAATCATGTCCTGTAATCAACCTGAAGGTTGCAACTGCAGTTTTTCGAGGATACTCAGGAATTACTGTTTGAATGTTTGGTAGTTCCCATCTTTTATTTTTTGATTTTTCATAGTAATATTTTTCAATAATTTTTTTGAATTCAGATGACTAATCTTTTAGCTGCATAAAATGTTAGATTAACTATTGATTTCTGTACATTTCTGGTACTCTTTTTTGCAAGAAAATCAGCTTTCTCATTACCACTCAGTCCACAGTGAGCTGGTATCCATTGGAAGACTAGGTGTTTTTGAAGTGCTGTTAGATGGGTAAGGATTTTCCAACATTCTATAATTGTTTGGTTTTTTGGTGACAACTTGGAAGTAATTGCCATAATTGCTGCCCTGAAATCTGAGAGAATAACTGCTGCCCTGAAATCTGAGAGAATAACTGCTTGCTGAAAATGTGAAATTCTGTACAAAAGATTTTGTAGGGCCATTCGAATTGCTTCAATTTCTCCATCAAAGTTTGTAGTTCCATAACTTAAAGATTTGTAATAGGAAAAGAGGTGACATGTGACTCCAGCACCTGCTCCATCTTGGTTTGATATAAATGATCCATCAGTATAAATATGGAGCCATTCGTGTTCTGGAAATCTAGTATGGATTGTCTCTAATGCCAGTAATTTTAGAACACTAGTTGGAGTATCACTTTTCTTAACTTCTTCTGTCAGGTGTAAATAATATGTGATGTCTAATGTTTGTGTCGATTGACTTTAGATGTGAAGTTTTCCTTTGAATTAGGAAGGTATACATTCTTCTTGATGTCTTGAATTTTGGAAAGAAAGCTCTCCTGAGTCTTTAGTGTATGTGTAAAATTTCTCTTGTGCCATGTATTGAATGGGAGTCTGATCAACTTTTCGTGTTGAATAAGAGCCGCTTTTTCTATTTCATATTCAATGGGGCATTGGTTGGTTAGTATTTCCATAGCTGCTATTGGTGTGGCTTTGATAGCACCTGTAATTAATCTCAGACTTTGGTTTTGAAAGATCTGAATCTTTTTTGTGTTTGCTGTTACAAGAACTTCGCTGCAGTAGGTAAATAATGGCTTTATATATACATTGTATGTTTTGTTAAGAGTTGCTCAGGAACATCCCCACTTCATTCCTGTTAGACGTTTTAACAGTGAAAGGTGCCTCTCTGCTCTTTGTATTACATTTTCTATTTGTTTGGTCCATGTAAGTTTAGTATCAAATGTAACTCCTAAATACTTTGCTTCCTTTGTTTCTGGTAATTGTTGACCCTCAAAATTTAGTTTTATTTTTAGTGGCTTTTTTCTTAGTGAAAAGATTTGGTAGTTTGATTTTGTTGTATTAACAGTCATTAAATTTTCTTTGGTCCACCTTTGTAATTTGGTTAAGGATTGTTGCATGGTTTTTTCTAGTTCTGTACTTTTGCTTTTTGGTTTTGAAGTCCACATTACTAAGTCATCAGCAAATAGTGCACACTTCACACCTGATTCTTGTATTTGTTGTGGCAGATCGTTAATAAATATATTAAAAAATGTTGTGCTGAGCACTGCGCCTTGTGGTAAGCCACGGTGTACTTGTTTGTATTTAGATATGTTTCTTCCATATCTGGTTGCAATAAAGCGTTGTGTTAGGAAATGACATAGCCATGAAAACATTGGACCTTGTATCCCTATTTTTTTTACTTTCTTTAGTAGTTTTGTTTCTGCATATAGAGTCATATGCACTTTGGGAATCAATAAAAACTGACAAATTATCTTCTTTTCTATTGAAGGAGTCTTTGATTTCTTGACTGAGAAGTAAGACTTGTTCATTTGTAGAGTGGAACTCTCTAAATCCAGCTTGACATGGGGAAATTAAATTTTTTGATTCTAGAAACCAATTTAACCTGTTTGACACCATTCTTTGCATCACTTTTGCTAATATGCTAGTAAGAGCTATTGGTCTATAATTTTTTATTTCTGATGCTGTTTTGTCTTTCTTCAAGAGTGGGACAATTATTGCCTTTCGCCATTCAGCAGGTACAGTGGTTTTCCAGGATAGATTGTAGAGTTTTAGTAGTTGTTGTTTTGCTGTTTTTCCAAGGTTTTTTTATATACTCTGGATGTATGTGATCAGGTCCAGGAGACTTTTTGTTTTTTAGATTATTTATTGCAATGTTTAGTTCTTGCATATTAAAATTTTGAAAAAAGATATTGCACTGAGTGTTAGGATCACATTCTCTTTCTTGTTTTAAATCTTTCTTAAATTCTTTACGTTCCTTTTTATTATTTCTTGTTACTTTATGTGAATTAGCATAATATTTATTGAATGTTTCGGCTATGACTGCATCATTTGTTAATATTTTATTGTTGTGTATGATAGGTGTGCTGTTGTTTTCTTTCCTATCCTTGGCATTTTTTATGAACTTATGAGCTTTGTTACCATCTGTCCTATAATCCATTTTTTCTAAGAAATTATTAAAGTAATTCTTTTTAGCAGTATTAATTTCTTTTTTTAGTGAGGCACATTTCTTCCGCCATATTTGTGTATCCGATATGTTTTTTGTTTGTTCAGCTCTATTTCTAGCTATATCCATTTGCTTTTTCAGTTCTTCTAACTGGGGGTTCCAAAAGGGTTTGAAATTTTTAATTTTTCCCCGAGGAATATGTTTTTTTGCAGTTTCTAGGATGACTTTACAGAAATTTTTGTTCAAATGATCTGGTTGGTCATGTAGCTGTGAGTTTGTTTGTTCTTGAAATTTATGTTCCAGTTCAGTTTTATATTTGATCCTATCTGCTTTTTTGAAGCTCCAATACAGATTCGTGTGACATTGACTGTTATTTGTATTATCTAGTTTTATATCAGCAATTAGGGGAACGGCGGATAGTATGGGCCCCTTAAGGAAAAACGTTTATAATATGTTTGATTTTGCACCAAAAAGGTCACAGATACATTAAAGCATTTCTTTGAACACTTCTTTTACGTATATGATTTAAAAAAGTTATGATAGTCAAGAGATACACACATATTGAAGTTTTAAAAAAAGGCTTATATTTGGTGGCCAGAGAAAATGTCGGGTAGTATGGGCCATACAAAAGAAGACAGGATTTTAAATTAAATAAAATACTTTTGGGGTAAAATATCATACAGAGCATTTATTTATCTATATACGAAGCGATTCAAAATAAAAAAGTAAAAATTTAATTGACAAAAGTCGTTTGTATTCACACAAATACAAATTATGGTTTTTTGTGAACAAAAATTATCACGAAAATCAGATCATAATTTTCATAAAAAAGAATAAGGGTTTAACTAAGCTTTATCTAACAGTTATTGTTTTTACAGTAATCGAAATAATAATACAAAGGGTCTTCAATTACCGCACAAAGTTCATGAACCCACCCCTGACATGGTTTGCACTGGATCCAGTTTTCTTCAAAACTCTCCCCACACATAATGCAGTCTTTTTGCATCTTCTTTTGATGTGCCCACCTTTGAATTACTATAATCTATAGGCTTGATTGCTTTTTTCTTCTTTCCTTGAGGTTTGGTTTTCTTTTTAATCTGGATTCCAGGTCTAACACCTTCCGACTTCTGTTGTTTCTCAACTTTTAACTGCCTCTTTATCTCTTTTACAGTTTCTTTTTCAAGTTCCTTATTTTTCTTTTCAACTTTGAATCCAAATCTCTCAAGCTCTATTAATATTTATACAAACTCTTCTTCAAATGTTGGTTTAAAAAAGCCCATTTGGGGTTTCACATTGGTTTGCTGGTTTCCTAAGACATACTTTTCTTTGAAGTGTAGTTCTAGGAACCTTAAAACGATTGGCTGCAGCTCTTGCAGTCATTAGACCCTCTAAGACGCATTAAACTGCCTGTTTCATATCATCCTCTTTCCACTCTCCACGACTCTCACCTTCAGGCTTCTTCTTGAACGTTAGCATCGCATCCTAAAAAAAAAATTTGCAATCTACTTAGGTGGCCCATACTAACCGATTTTTGTTTGGCCCATACTACCCGACCAACATTGTGCACTTAAACATGTTGAAAAACGAAAACGGCTTGAGCAACCGCAATTACATTACCACAGTATAATGTGTATTAGTCCAGCTGAACGTTAATACTAGATTGGTAATTTGACTCCTTACCTTTAACAACAAACAATGATCACAAAAGTTACGCGCAGCAGCAACTCAACCACACGAAAACAAACAAAATGTCGTGACAGCTAAAACAAAGCACTTACATCAACCAACTTCTATAACAAAATGGAGCGATGAAGGTGGTGTAACCTTGACAATGTATGCATCTGCTACCTAGTGGTAAATCTGAGAAACACTAAGTGGTCCATACTACCCGCCGGCCCGTACTATCCGCCTTTCCCCTACTGCTCTGTGACCAGAACTTGGATCTTCTATAACTTGTTTTTTAATTTTTGAAACATCTGTTGTAGCTAACAAGAGGTCTGGGTTACTGCCCTCCAGAGTAATGTATGAAGGTTGTGGGATCTTCTTTACTATAAATCAGTTCAAAAGATGTGGTATTCAAAAATTCTTCCACTATCTTCCCTGTAGAATCCTCTTTTTCATAACCCCATCTTTTGGAATGAGCATTGAAATCCCCAATTACGATTGTTTTATTTAATTGGTCAATAAGAGAGAGATCTGGTTCATTCCTGGGAGGATTGTAAATACTGTATAAATGGAGATGTGTTTTGTTATCCCAAAAATTTAGCCTTATTAATTCACTTTTATCTGTGTTATCCATTTCTTTAACAATTTCAGAGGAGGATTTAATATCCTTTTTGACTCCAACTAATATTCCACTACTTATCTGTCTAGTTTTGGATAGTAGGTGTAGTAGAAAACCAGTAAAATTAAAGTATTAAAGTTGATCATTTATTAGATTTGCTTCCTGTATGAAAAAAATTGTCAAAATATTTGACTGCAGATGTTCTAAAACTTGCATATTATGGATTGATAGTCATATTAATTATGGCATTGAAATTTAGGAGGTGCGGGAATCACAAATTTAAACAGAGCAAAAAATGAGTTTAAGAATTATATACAAGAAAGGGAGGAAGGTATCATGCAAAAACATTTTTGAGTAACTACAGGTTGGAGAAGGATATTTAAGTTACAAAAGAAAATAATTCGCATTATAACACATGTCAGTTTTAAGCATTTTTACAGAAACTTACTTAGAAACCTAAACAGACTCACCTTGCCCTCACAATATATCTATAAATTAGTCAAATACATGAAAATTATGACAGGTACTATTTAAAACATAATATGCACACTGATGGAACCAGGAATTAAAATTGCTTTAAAGCACCAGTACATAGACTTATATTATTTGAAAAAAGTCCATTTTATGCAGGAGTAAAAATTTATAATAAACTACCAAAAAAGTGTAGAGAGATTAAAGACAGAAATAAATTCCTTAATACACTAAAAACAATCCTTACTGAAAAAAACATACTATTCAGTAAAGGAATATATGGAAGACAGTCTCTAGGACTATATATTTTGTGCTAAGCAGTTATGCATAAATGTAAAAATCACTTTATGCATTTTGTATTCTTTTTACTTTAGCTTAGTTTGTTATTTTTATCTGACGACCCGCCAGTTTAATGGGCCTATGCCCAATATGTAAATGTATGTGATGAATAAAGTATTGTATTGTATAATTGGTCTTAGATGAAAGATGCAATATAACCAGAAATAGTGACTACCATTATTACAATACAAGAAATCTAGATGACTTCTGTAGAATATCTATGACAAAGAAAGCAGTTACAAACAATCTTTTGATAATTGATAGTTCACTGTATAATACAGTTAAAATAAATATAGTTTTAAAAAACTAACAAAAACACTTTTACAACAAACCGAACTAAAAAGTAGAAAATAATTTTTAAGTATGAAGAATTTGTTCTATAAAGTCAAGTAGTTCATTATATTTCAAAATTTTGTAATAAATTTAAAATAAAAAGTAATGTATATTAACAAAATAATAAATTTCATTGTAAAAAAGCGTGGGGTGTCGGATATCCAATGTTAGAAATAGTTACATTGCTAGCTATTTATAAAAATAAAGTTATGATAAAAGTAACATGAAAAGCACCCCACACTTTTTTACAATAAAATTTATTATTTTGTTAATTTAAATTAGTTTTTATTTTAAAGCTTATTACAAAATTTTGAAATATAACGAACTATTTGACTTTATAGAACAAATTCTTCATACTTAAAAATTATTTCTAGTTTTTAGTTCGCTTTGTTGAAAAGTGTGTTTTTGGTACCTTTTTAAAACTATAACTTTTTTTTAACCTTATAGTTCCAAGTTTTTCTAATCAATCTTTTTCAAAATGTTTAATTTGAAATCTTTAAAAAAATTTTGAGTTCAAAATTTCTTTCAAATACTGTTTGAAAATGTAGTGTCTGGAAGGAGTTTCCTGACTAGACCACGGCCCACAAGCCCGGATAATCAGTTTCTACATTATGACACCGGCCGTGAAAGCTTACGCAGTTTGATCAACTGTTTGAAAATGTTCAAATCACTTTTTTTGGAACAGTATTAGATTACAACTACTGTTTTAAGTACACCATCAGCTATTGTGGACTTCCTGTCCCTGGGTAATCTTTGAGCTGCAATCCATTCCCCGAAATCTCGTGTCCCTCTCAGGTCCTCTCTCCGGGCATAACTGTCTTTCAATATTTTCAAGTGGTTTAATTCCTCCGTCTTTCAATATTTTCAAGCGATTTAATTCCTTTTTCTATTGTAACATATGTCAATTTCTAAACTACCAGATGTTGTGGGTATCTTGGCCCTGTATGAACTCTGGTGTGCGATATTTCCCTGGGTCTCATGTTCCTTTCAGGTCCTCTCTCTGAGAGGACCTGAGGTCCTCTATGTCATCCAATATATAAATATGTATTTATTTGATTAAAGCAATTTTCGGGTGCATGTAGAAATGTGCCTTAGCAATATATAAGATGCCATAACTGTACCATTTTCTATAAATTTAGCTTAGTCATTATCCTGATGATCCTGGTCAGGACATTGGGACAGTCATTATGATATTGTATGCTCATCGGTTCTTAACACATGTACAAATTTTGAAGTCAATCAGACAACTCTAAGTTGGTGAAAATTACATTGAAAGATTCTGTTACATTGATAAATGTATCTAAGCAATTTTCGTATCCTGATTATCCTGATCAGGACATTAGGACAAAGTCATACTATTATTGTATTGCCATTGATCCCTGACACGTGTGCAAATTTTCAGGTCAGACGACTTTAAGTTGGTGAAAATTACGACGGAAGATTCCATTACATTGATAAATTTAGCTAATTAATTTTGTTTTATACTGATGATCCTGGTCAGGACCTTAAGATAAAGCTATGACATTATTGTGTTGTCATTGGTTCTTGATACGTGTGCAAATTTTCAAGTCAATCGAACGACTGTAAGATGGTGAAAATTAAGTTGAAATATTCCGTTACATTGATAGATTTAGGTGATCAACTTTTTTTTAACCTGATGATGCTGGTCAGGATCTTAGGATAAAGTTATGATATTATTGTATTGTCATTGGCCCTTGACAGGTCTGCGAATTTTCAAGTCAATCAGTGGCTGAAAATTAAGTCGAAAGATCCTGTTACATACACACACGCATGCAGACAGACAGACCGACCCACACCCAGACCCAGATGTAGACGTAGACCTAGATGTAGGCCTAGGCCTAGACTTAGACATAGATCTAGACATAGGCTTAGACCTAGACATAGACCCAGACGTAGGCCTAGACGTAGACCTAGACCTAAACCTGTACCTGTACCTTACCTGTCTGGCTATTGACAAAGCTTTAAACATTTAGATGTCTATAAGTGAATAAATATTAAATACACATACAATGCTTCTAGGTGCATCTGCTCCAGTTTTAGGCAGTTTTTCTCAGGCCATCTGGTAGTAAAAAATTGCTGTTAATTGTTTAGATAAAACAGTGTACCGATAAAGACAAACACTAATAGGTCTGTGGCTATAAATTATGGGTACCTAGTTAAAGGGTTTTTAGATCACTTAGATTGTATGTATGCATAAATACCAGATTGTATGTATGCATAAATAACAAAAAAAAAAACATGTAATTTAAAAAGAAATTACAGACCCAGTTTGGAGTCAACTCGAAACTTGTCATCACCAAAGAACTTGCAATATTACTAAGATAAGTGAAGCTTTTAGTTTCTAGTTTGTTTTTACTTTAGAAGCTTTTTTAAATTTACAAACATTTTTTTGAAGTTCAATTTCTTTTGGTAACGTGTTATAGAATTTTAGCCCCATAAAACTAGGCATTTTCTCATAAAGACGAAGGCTGTGACACTTAAAGTAGAAATGAGTCTTTTTTTCTTGTATTGTAATTGTGATTATCAGAGTTAACTGACATTTGTATTTTGAATTTATTTAAGTACAAGATGGTTTTATATATGTAAAGACTGGGAAGTGTTAGGAGCATTAACTGTCTGAAGGAGTGCCTAGAAGATTCATTGCTAACAAGATGAGCGAGATACCTAACAGCCCTTTTTTGTAGTGAAAAAATGTTATTGAAATTTGCTTTACTAGTACTGCCCCATAATTCAATGGCATAGGTAATGTGTGCTTGAATGAGGAAAAAATAAATTGTCCTGGCAGTGCTATCAGGAACAAACTTTCCTAAATATCTAAGAACAAATAAGTTTTTACGAAGTATGCAAGTATATCTAATATGTATCATAGATAAATACACTGTGTAAGTTTAGACCTAGGAGTTTTGTAGCTTTTATGTTATTAATTATTGTATGGTTAATAGTGAGCTGAATTAAAGAGTCCATGTGTTTGAAACCAAAATTAACTATTTCACATAAAAAGTGTTACTGAGCATTATTTGCTGTTGATACCAGTGTATATTTTTCTGCTTGCAATGTAAGCTGAACAAGCAAATTGCAACATGCTAAACCAGTTTAGTGCAAATAAATTACTAATAAGGCTGGCAACCTAGCTAGCCCCCCTAGCTGGGTACAGCACCTGCCAGCCGTATGAGGGGTTCTGCGTTTGATTCCTGACTGGGAAGTTGGAACTTCTCTCTAGCCAAGATTACTCCCTATCCTCCCCAGAGTCAAGAACTTTGAATGAGAGTGTGCATATGTGTGTCATTGAATATATAAAACCCAAAGAAAAATGAATTACTAATAATTTAAAAAAATATAGCAATATGATTTCATCGTAAACAAAATATACATAATGATTCAAGGAAAAGTATATTACACATACAGTTAGCACATTTCTGGGAATGTTGGTGGATAAGAATGTAAAATGGGTTTGTGCATATTAAAAAAGTAGATATAAAAAAATTTGGTAAAATAAGCTATGCAATTTTATACATTTGAAAAATAATATATTAAAAATAAATTCTTTCATTGTATCATGCGTACCTTCAATCTGCTGTTTTCTTAGTATAATACTTTAGGGAAATTCAACAGGAGCAAAATCCATTTTTAGAGTAAAAAAGGGGCAATCCAGATAGTACTACATGTTGCTTAAAAATCCAGCTGTAGAAAGTTATTTAAGGATTTGAATATGAAAGTTACATTGCATTAAAGGTAATCATATATTTAGTTATACAACCAGAACTTCCTTGGTTCTGGACTAAGGATGACAAATTTTTCTGAGTGTACAGAAGTGAAAATATTCTTTATTGTCACAGGAAAGCAGTTGAAAACCAAAAAGTAAACAACATAAGACGGTTATTAACTTATATTAAAGTTACAATGATAATACATATAGTAATAGCTGCAACTTGTGCTACCTGGTACTCAGCTCCACCGCTGTTCTGCTCTCTGGCACATCAGTATCTTCGATGTTCTCTTTTGCATGACAAATGTTTCCTAGGTTGAAATAGAAAACTTTTCTTAGGGAGTTCTAAAGATGCTGCAAAAGTTTTTGAACATTTTGAAATTTTTGTGAATTTAGTGGAATAGGAGTCATATAGTGATTGCAGTTCACTGCTGTAGGGAATGGTTGCTTGTTTCTAATATGCATCTTAGTTGAAGAACCATTGTAAACATATTGTATGCTCACCGTGGATTCTTCCCCTGTTATACAGTATGTTTACCACAAAACATGGCCAGCAGGTACACGGCCCATGTTACCTTCACTACATTTCCTTGTGCGCATGTGCTAATCTCATCTGTGCATCAGTCTTACGTCTGTGCTTTTCCAGTCCAGTTCAAATTTTAATAACACTAGAGTGTTTAGTTTTGCTTGAAGTGTTTTCAAAATTAATCAATAGCAGCATGCAATACAACAAATGTTTATGTACAATACGTATATGCTTACATCATTTTGTAGGGAATTTGATATTAAATTTCCTGGCATGCATGTTCCAAGTAGAGACACCATTCGTTTGCTTGTAAACAAATTCATGGAGGCTGGATCGTGGTAGTAAAAGAATGGTAAAACAGCATGTGCTTATGGAACAGAAATTAGACAAAATCAGAGAAAGGTTAGATTGGTCACCTTGCATGCCTTGCACAAGAAAAAAATTAAAACAAAATATAGGAGAGAAATAAACGCTATTTTGGAAGCTGAGCTAATTTGTATGAATGAAAATTTCCTCAGACAATGCCGTGGATGTATTGATGCAGATGGATGACATTTCAACATCTCCTGTGTTAAGGCATGTTTTGTGTTAATTCTAATAGCTAGTGTGATTTGAAATTTGATTTGATGTCCATGCATGTGTGACTGGGAGATGGGCTGTGCAACTGCCAGCAAGTCTAGCAGTATGCATCTGGAAGATAGACCATACACCTCTGGCCAAGTTTTATAGTAAATGTACTGTAGTAATCATCCTTACATTTTTCAAACACAGCCTTGGTTTCGGGGTTTTCAGAAAGTAAGATAATGATTAATTTTGCTTAAAATATTGTGGACAGTGGTTGCTGTTGCTGAACTCACCATATTTCATGTATGCATATCTCAGAGACACTGGTTGTTTTTGCTATAATAGTTGATCCTATGCATGCCCACTGGGGTTCGCCACAGGATGTATCAAAAAAGAAATACTGCATTTTTAGGGCTATGGTGTGTTTGCCCAAAACTCTTTATAGGGTAAACCTACCCAGTTTCGTGATGCTGAGGATTAACCACCTAATAAAGGCAATTCATGTATTAAAAAACTAGTTTATTAATACTTATCTTACAAATGTAGCACTAATAGAACACCTTAAAGCTAATAAATACTAAGAATCTACTTAAATGAGAAATTTATTAACTTAGAAAGAAAAATCAACATTAAGTCTACCTAATTCTGTGAACTTTACTGTCCAAGAGTTCAAGTTTTCATTCATTGTCACTGTTATTTTGTATGCTTCTGTGCACTCATTACACATAAAAACAGTAGGTAGATTATTGGAATCTACAAAATGACAAGTTTCGTGGTGCCATTTCAAACAAAAGCAACACTGAACCCAGGAACTTTTATTTTTGCACTTCCATACATCAGGGCACGCACTACAGATCCAAACATCATCAGTTTTTCTTTTTCTTCTGTCCTCATAAACCACTTGTCCCGGCTTGGCTGTGGGTAGATAACACATTTCTAGATTTGGATCTGGTTGCACTTTTGAGTTTTTTCTGGATAGAACACTTTGAATGAGGGGTCTGTTCTCGCTGGCCCTAGGAGCTTTGGATATAGACCACTTTTCCTCTAAAATCGCGTAGGTACTGCCTGCAAACACTGAGCATCTTATTTTTGTTTTCTTTTAGTTTTAACCATGTTGTACCTCCATTCCCACTTGAATTCCGTCTTCGAATAGGAGCTATATATTCTGAAAGCTTGAAAAAATCATAAGAAAATCGCCCATTTGCATAAGCCATTCATGGCATCATTCAACTTTTAAATTACAAAATAACGTAATAATGCAATACTTACACGTGCTAAGTTTATAACACATATATTAAATATTCTGTATGTAAAGCGCTGAATAAGTTTAGCTTATGACTGTTATATTTTAAACTTCTTCTTCACACCAAGTTCTCAAGAATACTGGTTGAAGCAACCTTTAAAGCAGGCTAGTGACCTTCACAATCCTACAGGCAGTGAAAGACAGAATGGCCTCGCTGAATGTGTTGTGAAATCCCAACTTCTGGACCTACCTTACACCATGAGGGATGACAAATTCTGGCTCACAAAATAAGGTATATCACAAAATTGGGTAGGTTTACCCTATATTCCACAAACTTAATTATACACCATACAAGCGTATTTGAGAAAGTTGAATGAGTAAATACTATATTTGAGGAAACAGATAAATCAACCATAGCTCACCACTTTTGGTCATGCAATTATATCAATCCAAATATCAAACTTTTAAAACCAGCAAAAAATTATTGGGAGTTAGTGTGGGGAAACATTTATGTAATTAAGAATAGAGATTGGCTAATGAATTTCAACTCACCAATCAGATTATGTCTTATGACTAGCCAATAGGAAGAACAGCAGACGAGGCAATGAGAGAAAGAAGAGGCAGTTAGCTGATGTTAAATCAGTAGACCTGCTGAATGATGGAGAGGACCCTTTCCGAAACTAGTCCTATGATTAATATAATTACCAGTGAGTTGGAGCAAAATGTGTTCATAAATATGGACATATTTTTCAATTTAAAAATTACTTATTTTATTCTTTGTACCAGTTATTACTAATGCTCTCTGGTTTGCTTCTAATAACAAAGAATATAATGGGCCCAAATGACCTTGTTATCGATTGACCCTTAAACCCATCTCTCTCTCTCACTCACTCAAACATAAAAGGTTCACATGGGAATTTGGTCCCCATTCTGTGTCTCAAGGCAGATTCTTTAATGGAAATGTCAACTAAGATCCAGCTTTCTTCCTATTTGTCTAATTACTCTTCCAGTACACCTCCTAGGAGTTACAAGCCAGTGCCTAGGGTCAGATGCCTGTCAGGGAGCAGACAAACCTATGGACCGGACAGAGTGAAGACTGGGAAGTGGTTGGTCAGTCGGGTATTATTGAGGAAGAGGATGACAGGAAATGCTGGTGCAGTGGATGATTAGAATGGTGATGATGGAGCAGTTGGTGGAATGAGTAGCAGGGGAAACTGGAGAACCCAGAGAAAAGCTGCCCAGATGCCGCTTCATCCATTACAAATACCATATACGGGTCTCTGGGATTGAACTGTGATAGGCGAGTGGTGTAACTGCTCAGCCATGGTGCCAGCATCCAGCTTTCTATAGTTGTAAATATATAGTTGAAAAAAGTTGTAGTAATAATAATAACAACAATGATAATTATTATTTATTTATGCCAACAAACTTACTGTTGGTGTTTTTAAACACACAAGCCGTGTGTGGGCAAAGTGGTTAGAGCAGCCGCCCGGTAAGCGGAAGGTCTGTGGTTCAAATCCCAGTTGTGGCATTGAATTTTTAAGTTCCAGTTCTACCTCTTAAACAACAATGATGATGATGACGATGACGAGGATGACAACAATGGTGGTGGTGGTACACATTCAAATTATCGTTAGTGATTATGCAAGGATAAAAATTTTCAATTTTTCAATTAAGAGATATCTGTTTGAATTATGTACAAAAGACCAGTTGACAAATATCCTCTTCAGCTCTGCAGTTGAAGCTGGAATGTTCAGTAATTTATTAGATAAATCTGCTCCGTAAACATTGTGAATTCATTACTAAAGACTTTGTCAACAAAGAAAGAAATCTGATGTGTTGCACTCACACTCTTATATAAACTATTCATAAAAATGCTTATTCCTCTATCTACTTCATTTTAATTAAAATAAACATTTTTGAAATATTGTCTTACTAATTTTTCTGTAGGTGCAAGGGGAATATCGGAATACAGTTAGCTTTAAGCAATAGTCAAATCCTTTAACATGATGACTTTGAAATTCCATTCTCTTTGCATGGCCAAGAGATAAAATAATGAATAATGTATTCCTATTTGAGAAAAGTGAAACTATTAGAAAGTTAAAAATAACAAGGAGTATCTCAAAATGGTTAACTCCATAAAAAATTGGGTTTGAGATAAATTGTGTGTTTTAACAGTTTATCAGGTAGGTATGCAAAAGCCATTCAGAATAACAAGGACTTCTGAGTACATTTCCAGAAAATGCAATACATACATTTCATTTGGCATGAAAATATCTTAAATATACAGCATTTCAGTCAAAATTGTTACAGCCATTTTAGAGAAAGTCAAAATTTTTGAAAAATGTCCTATGTAAAAGAGTAGTTTGGGGTGGGGAGATTTTCTTAAAACTCTTTGTCTCATCCTTGAAAGATGCTGAATTAATTACCAGTGTGGTATTACTTTTCATTATTGAATTCTATTTTAAAAACAAACACGCATCATGCATACACACACATACATCTACACAGACTTTTTTTAGTCGGTCTGGGGCTCAGTTGGTTAGATGCTGGCCTACTGATCCCAAGGTCACGGGTTCAAATCTGGCCCGAACCAATGGTTTTTAAGTATGCTTAAAAACGACAGCTCCATGTCAGTAGATTTACTGGCATGTAAAAGAACTGTAGGACAAAATTCCTGCACAGCAGCGATGCTGATGTGATCTTGGCAATTGACAGCATCATTAAGTAACAAAATAATTTTTTTTAAACAGACCTTTTTTTTAAAGTGTTTTTTTATACAGGGACCTTAAAATGTATATTTCCAGGGAAATCTATATCAGTATCAAATTGCTGGGTAAATGCAATACTCTCTGTACCCACCATGTACTGAAAGCAAAAATTATAGTGATACTTTTTAAGATATGCTGATATACTGGTTCTGTTTGTTAAATACAGCTTGCATTTGTGCTTTTAAGTTCTCAGAAAAATGGTTCTGAATTGTTCTTTTCTTTGGCACTTGATTGTGTAAGGTACTTGGGAAAAAAAGCTTATTAAGAAGGTTCTGGATTTTTTTGGAAATGGCTTGGGTTTTTCTTGTATCTGAAGAGGAGGAATTGCAGCACACCAAACTCTCAGTCAGTGTAATATGACTAATATTTCGTGAATCAATTTCTGCTTACAGCATGATGTATCACCGGCTGTGGTGCCGTAGTGTAAATGTGGGCGTTAAACACTACACAAGCATTACGTGTCAATGATCATCTCCCATTAATCTTTCTTAAATCATCTTCATAACACTGCATATTAAGTAAACTGTTAGCTGATAAAGTATTTCACTACATGCAGGCAGAAACTAGAATTCTGTATCAATAGTCTCAGGTTGCTGAATATAAAACATGAAATGTGCAAGGGTTAAAGGCAGAAAATTTTATGTATTTTACATTTATTAAATAATTACATGTAATGTACACATGTTTTACTGTAATGTAGTGAACCCTGTTTTACATATGAAGGCCCAATCCTGCCTGCAGCTGTTTTACTGTAATGTAGTGAACCCTGTTTTACATATGAAGGCCCAATCCTGCCTGCAGCTTTATAATAGCCTACTGAATTGTCTGAAGCAAATCTCTGCACTGGATAAATTCGGAAGTGTATTAAAATTTTATTTTGGAGCATTGTTTTTACACTAACATTTTATAAATATGTTCAAAACAATTTTCAAGTTATCAAGAAATGTAAGTTGTAGCGGGATAAATCAAATCAATTGCCAAAGCAAATTCTGAAACAAAATGTTTGCCAACCGATCATTCCGTGTAGCAGATAGACGTGTATCAGCTAGAGTTTGCTCCAACTCAGGGTAAAACAGTCATTAGTGTGACGACGCAGACAATGCTGAACAAAAGGCGAAAAATCCTTTTGTGCCTTTTGTTAGGCTAATAGGGACGCCATGTGCAGTGAGGCGGAATCCCCTTCTGGAACTCCCACCACAGCAAGGCATGCCTATAGGTGGAAATTCGGGAGCCGCGCGTACAATATGAATTTCCACCAATCATGGCAACCGAGTGGTCAGAAGCTAAGGGTATAGTCAGGGGAAATGGGAAAGTTATAAAACCAGCGAACACGCATTTTAAAACCCCAGTCATGAAATACACCCCGAGCCCCAGTCACGCAATACACCCAGTCATGTAATACACCCCGAGGAGTCCTGTAATACACCCCGCGAGTCCTACAACACGCCGAGAGCCCTACAACACACTCCGACATTATTACAACACCCCTGCAACATTAGTATCAGCGCCGGCCAGTACCGCGAGGAAAAGTCAGTAATGAAGTCAATAACAAAGGGTATATGGTAGGAAGAGTAGCATTTACTGTGGACTGGAATAAAAAAGGTTTCACAACAATAACTGTGGTTATTAGTTCTTCAACACCCACGAGATAAGATCTCAGCCGAGGCAATCTGTGTGAGACCTTTAGGACGACCAGCCGCAAAGTATAGTATATTTATCTAATGCATCCATATAACAGCTTACTATTCTAATTTACAAGGTATGTGTTTAAAACTGTAATAGTATTCCTTATATATTTGTACAATTTTTGGGATGTGTTCTATATTATGTGTTGTGATCTACAGAAGGAACAAAGCTATTACTACTTTTATCTCCAAGTTTAGAGTGGAAAATGCATTCAGGCAGCAAAAGAGACCTTAGCTTTTGTGGAAACTTCCATATCTAATGGCTCTGGTTAGTTTGCGCTTCTGCCAGTACAGAGAGCTTTGTGCCTGATGTTGATACACTTCTGTGGTGACACTTCTGTCGGTATTCTTAAACAGGAACTATATCTGGTAATATTCTCTTTTGTTACAGAAATATATTTACTTTCTGGCAGAATAATTCTCTTTCACATTTGAAAAGTGTGCAGGACAAGGTTCTGCTAAGCAGAAGCAGACTACAGCATTTTACAAAAAAAAGGCCATGCAATACAGAAAAGCCACAAAAGCCAATGGGCATTGTCACACATGTGTGCATTGGTGTTGCTACAGCGTGTGGGATAAAACTCATTGGAGGAACCATGACTGTACTTTGCAAAACACCTCAGAAGACAAGAATCTCAGAATTAATCTATGAAGATAGTGATACTCCAGTACCAAACTTTGATTGGAAAAAGTTTTTATCAATGCTTTGGCCTCACTTATGGCATCTTCTGGGAGCAACTTTGGTAGGTAAGCTTAAATGAATAGAAATGCTTTCACTGAGAAACAGCAGGTCTATTACCCCATTTATTTAAACTTATATTATGTTGTGCCCTGGACAGGATTCTTGCCATCAGATATTCATTTAAATTTGTTATATATTAATAATATCTAAGAGCACATATAGATGGATTTTTCTAAATTTTACTTTTATGAATATGCTTTTTCAAAATTTGTACCACAAGTAACACACTAAACCATTTGCATATATACCAAATTTTATTTGGGCAGTTTAAAATGCTGTTGTAAAATCTCTTTACTCAACGCATCAGCAGTTGCTGTTCAAAGGAAATGTGTGCTACCCACAACTAATGACTGCCATAAATTCATCTCCACCCTTCAGAAAAGGCAAACCTCTATCCCTGTCCTTGAAGACCAATAGCAACTCTGATTTTAAGGGAGTGACAGTCACATGTGACTCTGCGTGGAATCTCAGTTGCCAAAGTTCTGAATGCCAATTCTTTTCTGTTTCATTAGCTACAAAGATTCATGTTAAGATGCTGCAACTATGCCTGAAAGGACTCAAGACCATATTGTAAAATGATTATCAGCATTTCTCAAAGAAGCGGCCGAACTGTACATGCGTTGACTAAACAGACTCTAATTTATCTACAGGGTCTACTGGTTTGCAAAAAGGAACCTTTCTGAGCAACTCCAAAATGAAAAATAACTTGTTTTAATTATAAAAACAAAACTATAATTAAATATGCTAACTTGCACATCAATATTAAATTTCTGCCTTATATTAACACCCTTTAGAGTCTCTTAATATGATTTATGTGTTCACAAGACATATATTTCTAGGTTGGAGAATTTTCTTCTTTGTTGTAACTGTACTTAGTTACCCCAAAAACAAAAGAACTCTAATGAATTCGAACAAATATAGGTACTGAAATACACTGTTACCCATTGCAAGTAGTTTTAAGGTTCTTGTTTAATTAATGGTAAATGATAGTGATTCACTCAATGAAAAATTAAAATTTTAGTGATACAAATAAGTAGTTTGACTCTTAACATATATTTAACAAAAAGTTATAAACTTGTGACAAACAGTATTTTTCACTAATTATAGGGTGTTGACTAGGTATTGTATATAACTGATATTCCTTCTGTGAGGAAGAAAGCAAGAAACACAGTTTTGAAATTTTAAAGGGATACTTGGCCATGCATGTAGGCACATTTAAACTCACATAAAATGAGTGCATGTTATGTCCTATTAGACATGATATACAGATTATGAAGATAACTTCTTCTTAATAATAGACCTATAAGCACAACATTTTCATAGGAATTCATTCAATTTTTACCTGTGTGTGCCTTAAATAACTCTGTGTGTGTGTGTGGTTTATCAATGGTAGCCTAATTCAACAGACTTAACCAGACCTCTGAATACTGTGCATCTAAATTTTAAAGCTGATGTTTCACACAGAGCTGAACAATGCTCTTTAAGGGCAACTCCAAAAAAATATGATCTTGGAATGCAAGTTTTATTTCTAATCTTTCATTCTTTAAAAGATACATTATCTGCTATACTGGGGATACTAAAGGCATGATTGTCACTTCTAACTGAAGAGTGTAACTGAATTTTGAGAACATACAGACCCCAACTCCATAATCTTAAAAGTGCACTTGACTATTTAATTAATTCTTTTGCATTGATGATCCACGAATTTAACGTACGGTAGGGATAAATAAATTTGAGATAGGTGCGAGTTCATTACATGTGCATTCTCACTTTCTCTACGATGTACCTAGTAGGTAGAGGAGGTATTCACCCAATCCAAAAGTTTTAATATTGGGATTACACCAGAAATACATATTTTAAAGCCCTATTAAAAATATATGTAATAAAAAAAGGATTTTCAGATGTGGGTCCATCTTGAGGTGTGGGGCATTTGAAAGGAAAGTATTAAGAGAGCTCTATGGGCCTGTAATCGAAAATGGGACTTGGCGTATCAGATATAATAGTGAATTATATCATTTGTGTAAACACCAGGACATCTGTATAGGATGGAGGAAACTTGGAAGACCATCCATCAGATGGCTCGATGATGTAGAAAGAGATCTGAAGGCAATCAATGTAGACCATTGGAAAAGAGTAGCACTGGATAGAGTTGGATGGAGGTGGATCATTGGAGTGGTCTTCGCCTAATAAGGCTGTTGAACCAAGGAAGAAGATTCTTTTAACAAAAACATGCTATTGTTTATGCAATTATTGTCACTGTGGCATGAGGGTACTACTGGCCACCATTGGACTGGGCTGGATTGTCTGCCTGGTCTGCCTAAGGGGGTGGAGGGGGGGGGGGGGGCTAGTGGGCAGTCCTCTTGACTACTATCTATTCATTCTAAGGTTGATCCGCGCGAAACTGACAACAGGTGGCCAGTTCACAGTTATAATGTATCCTTCCGCCATTTGCGCCAGAAATACTGTCACAACCATGTGGTGAGTGCATGCGATACGTAACAGAAAGGATACGATCCCTTTTTCCGTCAATTTAAAGAGTGACTAACATGTAACTAGAGACGATAAGATTGACAGTCACAACAAAATAAACAATGCACATGTCATAATTATTGCTTTTCTTTGCGAGCACTGTTTATACTGGTACTCGAAACACCGGTGAACTCAGAAGTTAATTTCGCTACTTCTTTGACGGGCACAGTTGGATATTTCTCACAAAACTTATAATACATGTTAAATACTATTGTTTTTTCACCACTAGTCAATGGTTTTCCCGCGTTATGCTTTGCATAAGTCGACGAAGACGCAAGAGCAAATTCACCGCGGCCGTCCACCATGATTCTAAATAGAAACTGCCGGCTGTAAACAATACTCGGATATCAGGTAATTCCACGAGTTGCATGTTGGGACTTGTAGCTCTGTTTATCAGTATACATCAGCATTAATTAACCTCTTAGGTATTTCTGTAGAATATTACATCATTTAACGAAAAGTCATTCTAAAATTCAGATTACTAGGATGGGACTACTTCCCTGCACGCATTGCTACCCTGTTGTACCAAGGTGCACTGGTCACATGGGTTTGTTTTGACGCGGACAAACCTAAGACTGAACTTAGTTATAAATGATAGCCATTTTGTGCCACTTCCTAGCTCCGGAAGATTTACTTGGGCTGTTCCCAGAACGTTTGCTGGTATTTGGACCCTATATAAGGAGCTGGTTAGTGCCCAAGGGGCAGTTTTTCAGTAGGTAGTTATCAGTGAGAGTTCAGTTGAATGCGGTGGACAGTGCCAAGTGCAGTTGTGAGTTTTGACTGAGCAGTTCAGTTGTGATTGATTCGATGGACCAATTGTCTCCAAGATGAAGACTGAACTTTGGACCAAAATTGATGAACAAATGGCCAGGGTGCAGAAAGACATGTAAGAGCTTGACAGAAAGGTGAAAGACCTTGGCCAACTCATTAACACCCTGAAGGATGTAGGTGAACGACTTAATGCCCTTGAAGGCAGAGCCTATGGCAGCATTAGGAAACTGAATGCCATAGTAGAAGAGATGCTTAATGGAAGACTTAATAATTTGAAGGTCGAGACACTAGGATACAGAAAATACTGTGAGCCTCAAGCTGCCCAAATACGATGAAACATCAACTTTTAAAACTTCCACCCATATTTCAATGCCACTGCTGTCCACAAACAATTGGCAGCAGAAGAGAAAGCCACATAGCTAGCCTCCAGGGACAGGCAGCCAAAGTTCTGAATCAGATGTCTCTGGTGGTGTCTGGAGATATCTGGGAGGCTCTTGAAAACTGGCTTGGGAACCATTATTTGGCCACAGCTTACAGTATTCAGTTCAAGTCAAGGGTGCAACAGCCAGGGAAAATGCTGTAGGAATTTGTTCTGTTCAATCAGAAGCTAGTGAACAAAGTTGTGATGAACCTTGTGATTAGTTATGTTACCTAGGATGCTGCTTACTGCTTTGTTGATGGGGTGAGTGATACTAGGATAAGACAGTGTCTAATGATTGGTAATTTACAAGATCATCCAGGAGGCACTGATGATCGTGTTGTGGATGGAGGAGGCCAAGGTAACAATACACCTACCTTGAAGGCCAGGAATATCCATTATGATGAAGATCGATGAAGATCTTCAGGTGGTATGTATTGGGTTATGGCCAGGCAGAATACTTAGTGAAGGGGTGTCCACATCAAGTTGAAGAGTAAGTGGTTATGCAGACAGGTTACTGCAGTCCTGAGGAGGGAGCAACTAGTGGTGAAGGTAACAGCTGCACCTACCTTGGAAAACGAGAGTATTCAATATGCAGGAACAGAAGACCTATAGCTCTGCTTACACAGGATTCTCTCTCTTTTTCTCTCTTCCTTTATTCCCTTTCCACTTACCCTCTTCCCATCACCTCTCTGTGTAACATATGTAATGCAATTTTTGTAAATTAACAATAAAACTGTTTTAAGAATTTTAAATATAAGTAGAAGGTGTAACGGTACACAATCTTCTGCGTCATTCTTATGGCTGCAATGTGATTGAAGCTGCACAATTTTTCTTGGTGTACAAACACAAATAACTGTACCAGAAATTGATATGGTAACTTCTTAAATACTCTCATATTGAAATTGTGTAAATAACATAGCTTTTCATATTTATCATATATATTTCTTTTAATATAAAATGTTCAATAATAAGTAAGATATTTTGATTTTTTGATTTGATAGACATTGGGGGAAGTATTTAATGTGCCAAATACCTATTTTTCAAATGGGACCTAAGCTATGTCATATAGTATGTCATAATATTTGTTTTGGGGAAAAATGACATGCAGACATATACATATAAATTTTAAAAATGTGAATGGTAAAATTATGCATCCAAAATAAAAAATCTCGCTATCTATAAACTGTTCTTACGAAACTTGTTTATTCTGTCTACTTCTTGATAACGTGGATAAAGTTCCATTATACTGAGACAGAATATTAGAAGACCCCAAAAGAAAATTGTTTATGTGCATATTTGTTAAAAGTGTAATTTGTTTTTTGATGTTGGTATGATTTGGATAAATGGCAAAAACGTGTTGCAAATGCTCATTGTTACGAACAATTAAGTTAGTTTAAAGACGTCATAAATATTTCCATATTTGATTTTAATATATTTGTATAAATATTAGAAATATTGTGTTCCATAATAAAAGTAAGGGAGCATGGTTAGGGATCGCTTCCCTAACAAGAAAGAACTATTTGATGGACGCATACACGGATGTATATGAAAAAGACGGTGTCGCGTGAGGTGACGCCATAAACTGTCCACTTGCGTGTGTGTAATCGAGGTGAAAGGACATATTTAGGTAGTGTGAACATAGAATTTTCACCAGACTATCATCAAGCATTAGTTCCACTAAATGAAAAAGTGGAAACGTTTTAAATCATTTAGAATGGTGCTAAGAGGAATTATTTAATGTAAAATATCGATAAAGTGTAAATAAAATAATACATTGTGGTGAAGAAACATCGTGTGATTTTTCATTCCATCCGTTACCACACCCTGAGATCACAAAGATCTCAATAGCTCAAAGACACAACGTCCTTAATAATTACAAAAACTGCACCAATACATTGGGTTTAGGTATAAGAGGTCATAGGGAGGTTTTTAAGAAGTAGATTGCCATGATGGCTTTTAAATATCAGTATAGTTTGTAGAATTATTTGAGTTGACCTACAGACACTTATAGTTTCACTTACTTTTTATTTGGATGCATTTCAAAGATCATTCGTCTCCATTATCAATCGTTTCTCGACTGGTGCTTTAAGAAGAAGAATCAGCTGTGGTTGTAACTGTGCTGCTAGCTGGGCTGCTGGATGAAAACCTCAGGATGTTGTCTGCTTGTGGTATTTGAAAATTCATGGTTAAGTGAGCATTCTTCTGTATGTGTGTGTGTGTGTGTATATATATATATATATATTTTTTTTTTTTTTTTTTTTTTTTTTTTTTGCAATTTATGATCTCAGCTGTTGTTTTTACATGTTGTAATAATTTCATATCCTGTTCTATGGTGTGTTGAGTTGACCAGAAGTGATGGGCTATGGCTGATTTGTCAATTTGCTTAAGTTTTATATTCCTGAGGTATTCTTAAGTCTTGTTTTGATGTTCCTTTTTGTTTGGCCTGTGTATATTTTTGGGCAATCGTCACATTTTATTTGGTGTACACCGGAATTTGAAGTGGTTGGTATAATGCCTTTTAACGATACATAAACAGGATAATAGAATGTGGCCAATAATAGAGATATACCAACTTACCCATTAGTTGTATGGCTAGTAAACAAACTTAACTCCTTAAAAAAATTTGAAAGCCTCAACATAGGAAACTCATCAGAATTAGCTACAAAGATAAAAAAATATAAGATAAAATCTTAAGAATTACTGGTGTCATTTAGTGTAACTTTCATGTTCAGCATTCCAACTGTACAGATACGACTTCTTAAAAACTGGTTTGAATCAAAGTACTTAAAGTGATAATAGAACTTAGCCAGCTAACAAACTCCTGGATAAAACATTCTTCTCTTTCAATAGCAGTATTTACAAACAGACCTCAAGACTTGCAATGGTAAACCCATTATCATCACTCTTTGCTGATTTATTCATGAGTGACTTAGAAATTTAAGTAACAAAAGCCCTGCCACACATACTGAAAATTTGAATGAGATATGTGGACGACATCTTTGCCATCATACCCGAAAAACTTTCAGAAGATGCCCTGTAACAACTCAGTCTACAGAACCCAGCTATCAAATTCACCTTCGAAACAGAAAAAGAAAGTTCGCTACCATTTCTGGACCTTAAAATCATGAAGCACAACAACAAAATAGAATTTTACATTTACAGAAAACCCTCTCATATAGACAGCTACATCAAGAAAAACAACCTTAACCCAAAGCCAAATCAATATCCTATATTCCACAACTTAATACACAGGTTAGTAAACACATCTCTTGTCAGATGAAGAATTTAAAAAGAACACCAAACACATCAAGGCAGTATTGACAATAAACAGGTTTGTTTTATCACTTCCCTAACATATGTTAATTTGTTTGCAGTCTTCATTTGTTTTCTGCGTAGATATTCAAAATTAGCTTCACCAAAGCAGCAGAAACAAAACAACACAAAGGGAAACTGAAGCATATGCAGTTTGATAAATTAATTTAGTAGACAAACTCATAAGAAAATATGAAAGACCAAAGCAGACAAAAGACATCACAACACTGAACAATGGAACAACCCACAACCCACATACAGCAAATTCACATTCCACCCAAAAATGCACAACAAATTCCAAGAACTTTCCAGGAGCATAACTTTAAGCTAGCCCCCTTGCAAAAAATTCAACCTGAGAAACTTGCTAAACAATCCGTTAAAAGGCACAACACTAACCACTTCAAAATCTGGTGTGCACCAAATAAAATATGAAGATTGCCCAAAAATATACATTGTGCGAACAAAAAGGAACTTCAAAACAAGACTTAAGGAACACTTCAGGAATATGAAACCTAAGGAAATTGACAAATCAGCCATAGCCCATCGCTTCAGTCAACTCAACACACCATAGAACAGGATCTCAAATTATTAAAATATTTAAAAACAACAGCTAAACTTGTAATTTGGAAAAAATACACATAAAGAAGCATGTTCACCTAACCATCAATTTTGAAATACCACGAGCAGACGACATCCTGACGTTTTCGCACAGCAGCCCACTTACAACCACAGGTGATTGTTCCTCTTCAAGCACCAGTTGAGAAACTGCTGATAATGATGATGACTGATCTTCAAAGTGCATCCAAATAAAAAGTAAGTGAAAATATAAGTGCCTATAGGTTGAGTCAAATAATTTTATAGATTATTAAAAGTTTTACTGTTTATATCACTTTGCATATGTTACTGGAATACATTCATAATCTTTATATGACTATCAGAAAAAGTGAATAGCGGCTACCTCTTGAAGAAAGTTTAAGTATTTGAAAATTCAGACCAAAAGCAAGAATATCTCAGCAATGCTTAATACCAGAAAAAATGTTTATTGATAAAAATTGTGTACTTTAACAAGGTAAAATTCTCTGCAGAGTACAATTTTGTCTATCTCTTACAGTTAACCACTTATACAAAAGTCATTCTGAATCAAGATCTCTCAGTTATTCCCAGAAAATTTAAAGTATACATTTTGCCAAATAAATATCTTAAACATATGGTATTTTAATAAAAATCTATAAAGCAGTTTTTGAGAAAACAAAAAAATAATAAAAATGTTAAAATAAAAAATAATGAAAATGTTTCCATGTACAGGATAGTTTGAGTAGATAAATTTTCCTAAAAATCCTCATTTTGCTTCTTTGGATGATGCTAAACTGAAACACGCAGTTTGGTTCATAACAGAATTTTCATTTTTAAGTTAAGATGCTCACAGTTACACATGCAGGCCCTTTTTCAAACAAATTTTTCATATTTGTTTTATTTATATTCAGTATACCTAAAAATGTGTATTTCTATTGAAATCTGTGTACCAAATTCAATACTTCTTGTGCTTTACTACACATAATTGGTCAAGAAAGTAAACATTAACAGAAAAATTTTGGTTACATATATGTATGGCATAATATAATTTATTCAGCATTTGATTTCATTACAGTTTTATTAACTGTGTCGATAGAATTGGTCTTAATATAACTATGAAAATAAATGATAGCTGACATAGAATGTTATGTGATTACTGATCATCAGATTTTTTTCTATCATTATATAGGCAGCCATAACAGTAGCAGTGTTGAACATACAAATACCACAGTTACTGGGTCATGTGGTAAATGTAGTGGTTAAGTTTATAAAAGAAGAGGGAACTGGATCATTCATTGGACTAGTGAAGGAACCTGCAGCTTGGTTGATCTACATGTACACGGCACAGGTAATAAATGTATCTTTTAAGTTTTATTGTAACATTTCATTTTATTCATTGAAACTACCCATGTTTTCTGAAGAATAAGGTCATAAATTCCCTAGTTTTATGAAGTTATCTGCCCTCCTTTATTTTATAGGAAAATTGTAAACAAGTGGAATGATTAGAAATACACAGTTATTTTCACTCAGCTTCATAATATATTGGATATACTTACCCCACATAACAGTATTGATGCAAAATAGGAGGAATCCTTGAAAGATCTTAGCATAAATAATGGATCAGCACTAGTACCTATAACTTTTTGGGCTGCCATCTATTGCATAAAGAGGAAGTAAGTTTGTTATGCATAGTCAGGAAAGCTATAGATTTAACAATGTGCAAGAAAATGTATTTACAAAAAACCAAACACAATTTATAAATACATTATTCAAAAAGAATGAACAAATTTCATGGTACAATATTTTATTGAGAAAAAGTAATACAATATTGCAACCCAAGTCACAAGTATTACACTCATGAAAAAGTTTTAGATTAAATGGAATTGTGTTCAGTAAGTTTACAAGTAGCTGTAAATGCCTGTGATCATTGAACATGTCAATGGAAATGTACAGTATAGCATAAAAAACAGCTTATACAGGCAATATGAGAAAACAAGAAATTAAGGCAGGAATAATTCAGAAACAAAATCAAATCTTTCATGTAGTTATAAGACTAACATAATATGTATTAACAAATACAAATTTAACTTTGTTTTAGACTTTCACTATGTAGACTTTTCTTGCCACGTCTCATTATTTTATTATTTAATTATACTGAAGTTCAGGCTACGAGCGATACAAACCAGAAGTAGCAGTAAGGGTAAGGGCATGGTGCGAATGAGAGAGGAATAGTTTGCATCATTGTCAGGTTTAGCCATGATGTTTTTAAATTTTCGACAAATCTATTATCAAATGAAATGACTAAGTGTACAAGTAGTTCTATATGTAACACTGGAAACATGCTTTGTTTATTTTTATTATTTTCACTAAACTTTCAGTTGGTTTTCGTCTGCTAAAGCACAACATGGCAACTGCATATGGAGCACGTGGTTGCCACATATCTATCATGTTATGTTTCGTGTTTGTCTTGTATAGAACCAAATAGTTGGAGGTTAAAGTGTGACAAAGTGTGTTAAATTATGATTATTCTTTCACATTAGTGTGCTGTATTATTAGTGAAAATGGAAGCAATGACATCAGAGCTTTATAATATGAAAAGAGTTCGTAAAACCTGTCATGATGTTGCAACACTACATGCCCAAACACGTGATGTGACGTACATCTGGTTTGTATAGCTCATACCCTGAATTTCAGTATAGTAATGCAGTTCAATACACATAAATTTAAGTAGCTTTTGAGCAGGCATCAAATGTAATTGACAGTGATTTGTCACTAAAGTAGCCAGAAAGTACTTATAAAGCTACATAAGCATTAATAGGATAATTTATCATTTAAATAATCTTGTGCAGAATAAGGTGATTTTGAGCATAGGTACATTTTGGTAGCAATTTTAAAAGCAGTGAAAGTTCAACTTTTCCCTTAAGATTATTAGGATGAGCATGAAATATTTTTATGATTTCATAGGATACACCCTTCTGGAAGCTAAAAAGTTTTACACTGGGATGGACATTGCTCTTTTGTCTAGTTAAAAATCTGCAGTACAGTCAACATCAAGGTGATGCAAATTCCTTCAATGTGCATAGCAGCATAACATGATTCATGGAGTTGATCATTATCATTCTGTGTTTTTCATCAAAGTTGTTTGGTAACAAGCACAAGATCTTGATGTTTTGCATATCTTCACAAGAGAAAATCATTTGATGTCTGAGGATCTTACAGGCACCAAGAGCAAGGACTTGGGCATTTTGTTGAGGACTTATCATTCCAAGTATAAACAAAAACTTGTTGCTGAAAAAACTACAGAGCCTTCATTTAGGTGCATAATTAATCTAATAGGAATTTTCATGGCACTGAGAAGCATACTATTTACTGGTTTATAACCCCATAAAAATTCAAGCATATAGATTTGTAATGCAGATTATAAATACAGTAACCACATGCATTTATCATAGAAGATGTTGATAATGATGTCTTTTTGTTGCTGCATATCTGTCACAACCTTTATGAACATAGTATATTAACACTAACACTCATTAATTTTTCATGGATGTGTAAATAAAACCATGCTTCATCTTTAAAACAAATTAAACATAGGTCAGTAAAGTGATCATTAACATTATGCAACACCGAACTGCAGAAATTAACTCTTTTCACATTATTATAAGGTTGCAATTCCTCAACTATAATTATTTTATAGGGTTTTACATTCAAACGTAGTGGCATCCCAAACCAAGATCACAAAGTTCCTGATTCTTCTGCAGAACCTTTCAGAGATTTCTTTTGACCTCATTCTAACTTTTGTCCAGTGCTATCAAGTTTCTCTTCTGTAAGAATATGGCAATTTAGTTTGTTTCTTATCAAGAATAGATCCAATTTCCTTAAATCTTTTTGTAACATAACGAACTGTTTCTCTGTGAGTCATACGAGCAGTGAGAATCTATCTATAAATTGCTGTCTCACATGCATACAAAAACACTGAAACTTGTGATCTCTCAATGTACGAAGTGTGTCCCAAAAGTAAGTTACACTACTCTTTTAAATTTGCGCTGTAGGCAGAAAAAAATCTGGGAATCACAGGGAACCTTGATCTGAGTGTAGTGGCAGCACTGTAAAATTCCTAGGTGCCTACCTTTATCACTTGTGCTGCTTGGGCATTAAAACGGCAGTAACACTGGAGAGTCACTTATTCCTGCCACTGATTGTGAAGTTTATATATAATCCGCTTTTTTACAGCAAAAAATAAATGCGACTGAAATTCATTTTGAATTGTGAAGTGTGTACAGTAAAGACGTTATGTCAAGACCAATGGTTTCTCGTTGGCATCAATCATTTATTGAAGGGAGAAAAACATTACACAATGAGTAATGAAGTGGCTGATCTTCCTCTTCCTGTGCTCCAGATATTGTTGACGAGGTTCAAACGGTCATTGAAACTAATCGGCGCTTTATGCTTGATGCAGTTCTGTTGAATTATGTTGAAGTATTCCATGCCTCACTGTACAGGATCATTTTTGAGGATCTGCATATATCAAAAGTGTGTGCAAGGTGGGTTCCTTGCGTGCTTTCAGAACAACACAAGGAGCAGAGAGTTGATGCTGCATTGCAATTTTTGCAGTTTTTTGAGACGAGGGAGATGTTTCATTTGACAAAATAGCGACAGGGAATGAGATATGGATTTATCACTGAATGCCCAAATCCAAAAGACAGAGTATGGTGTGGAAATGAAAGGATGAGCCAACACCAAAAAAGGCAAAAATTATTGCATCAACTGGTAAGGTCATGGCAAGAATATTCTGGAATTCAAAGGGAGTACTGTTGTTCGATTACCTGCCCAATGGACCATGATGACAGCTGCTTGCTATTGTGAGGTGCTGAGAAAACTCAGAAGAGTTATTCAAAACAGAAGGAGGGGAAAGTTGACAAAACAGTTTTTCTGTTCTACCATAACACTTGTCTGCATCCTGCTTGTGAAACTCAAGCTCTGATTGAGCAATTTTGATGGGATGTTTTTGGTCACCCACCTTACTCACCTGACCTTGCACCGAGTGATTACTATCTTTTTCCGCAGCTACAGCAACATCTCTGGGGAAGGTGCTTTGTAAATGACAATGAGTTAAAACAAGAAGTGAAAAGCTGGCTAGCCATGTTTGAGAGGTAGAATTGGAACTGAAAGTAAGTTTGTTGGTATAAATAATGATGGCTAGACAGTTTGGCAGGCGAGTGATTTGACATTCGATTAAAAAAAACTGTTATCATGGTACCAAAAATGTATTGAGGTTCAAGAAGATAGCTAGAAATATAGTTATTGAGTGTATCTTTCAAAATGTATTCATTTTAAAATATTTAAATGTTTTGTTATTTTTTAAAAAATACTGTAACTTACTTTTGAGACATCCCTCATATCATTATCTGTACAAGGATTGTGCATCAACTGATTAGCCAACATGCAGAGAGAGAACAGAACTGATTAGAAACAGCACAACACAGTCGGGCAAGCAATTCCCTCTAATAATGTCCATATAGCAGTCATTCAAAACTTGGAAGCCACCTCTTTCAAATGATCATTGACTGATTCTAAGATGATGTGTAATAACTAACACCCTGTTTCACAAAATCAATTAATTCTTTTTAATAGACTTAAAGAACTAATTTCAGGTAAATCAGGTTTTAAGAAAAGACATATGTAGGCCATGTCAACAACTGCAGTTGAGCACAGCTGATGATGGTAACAATTGCCTTTGAAACTTACTTTAATCTTTAAGATAAATTTATCTATTAGTGAAGTGGAGTACTTCTAATTAATGTTTATTTACTGTGTGAAATAAAAATCTGGATTATTAGGCAGAATGGTGTTAAATTTTAGTGTAACTGCTGAAATGTAATAGCAATAAGCTTTCAAAATTTCAAGAAGAATAAGATCTTTCTTCATGTTGTCAATTTGCTTCAAATATATTTCCTTTAGATCTTTTGAATGATATGTAAACATTATCAGCAAATGAAAGAGATTTTAGTTTGTTAAAAAACTTTAAAATTTTCAGATTTTTTTGCTAAGGACATGTAATTTGTGTTCATAATCTTAGTAAGATCAATGTTCACATTGTTTATACAAAAAGTAGTAAATTTCTGCACAAGAGCTAATTCAGGAGAAGTGGTCAAATCATGATTCCAATTTTTTATTTAGGCTGTCTTCACTTTCACATACATCTACCTTTTATCATGCGTAGGCGAAAGAGTGGCAACTCAGATGCGTCAAGAATTGTTCAACTCTATCTTGAAGCAGGACATAGCTTTTTTTGATAAGCATAGGACAGGAGAAATAGTTAACAGGTAAACACATGGAAATAAATGGCTATAAAGTTTTAAAACTTCAAATTGTTTTATAAATATAATGAGCGTGGTTTCCACTATAGAAAATATTTAGTTCTAAGAGTTATGTGTTATATTGTTTCTTAGTTGTGAGCAAGCAGAATTCCTAAATTTTACTCTCATCATTAACCCATTGACGCCCAACTTATCTTTTTTTTTTCAAACAAGAAAAACGTATGTATTGTATTCGTTTAGCATACTGTATGTCAACAATATATTTTGTTTGTCTTTTTATTCACCCAGTGTCCCAAAATCACCCGGTCTATAAATAGACTGTTGGGCGTTAACGGTATCAAAACCTACTGTAATGATGAACGAATACATTTCCATCAAGTTCATGTATTTTATGATTAAACTTGATTTCTTAAAGCAATTACAGATCATTTAATGCCAAACCACTTATTAACTGAAACATTTGGTTTGGTAAAAGCTTATTATCAACTGTGATAAGATTCAAAACATCTGTGGAAGAGTGCTATCACATTTTTTTGCAGAATGTCAAGTGGCATTTTCATTTCTTCACATTTTTTATTTTAAGCATGGCCATGTTGTGGAGGTTTTGTGTACCTTTAATCACAATTTTTGTATTATGTTAGTCGGTCTCATAGCTTTTTTTTTTGTTTTTTTTTTTGGGGGGGTTGACTTTTCAAACCCAGAGTCATTCGTCAATCTTTTCAGAGGAAGTGAAATGTACTTCAACTGGGCCAGGAACATGAGTCACATTTACTTTACCTATAGTGCTTCATCTTCATCAGTCAGACTGTCTGGATCAGTAGGAAGAATCACATTAATTGTATCACACGCATCATGAATTTCATTGGAAAAGTTATTTCGCTTATAGTAGCCAGCATAATTTCTTTGAATATGTCATAATTGTTACATGCTGTATCTCTGTATGTAATCTAAAACTAATGAAAAGCAAAAAAGAAATAACCAGTGGACTTGTATATTAGGGTCTGCATTTTTTGTTAGCGCAGAATTGGAAACATATCCTCAAAAATAATAGCTATAAGACATATGTACTTCAGGAATCCATGTGCTTACACGTTATCGTTGCCTCAAAGAACACAATATATAATGCGTTGATCACCTGTTCACTCTATTTCGAACAGAGGAACTGTAGAACACAAGTAACACACATGGAAGATACTTGCATACTATTACAGAAGTAACAATCTTGCTAGTGTTGTGTCAAGTAAGAGTTTCCATGTGCTGATGTGAGATATCACTTGTGCCCAGTGGTCTATAAATAGATCGCTTGACTTTAGGATCATATTTTCAGCATTAGAATTGCTTACACTGGTATTATATGACTGTTTGTCAACAGTTTATTGTATTACAGGGATTTGGGAGGGAAACATAAGGAAAAACAATAAAATGCTTTCACAGGCATTGCAGTAATTTACAGTTTGTTATAGTAAATTAATAAACTACAAAATTCTAGTTTTAAGGGACAATACTGTGTTCAAATAATCAGATAACATCAATGATGACATACATGGTCAAAATAAGTCTTGAGAATTCACGTAAACCAAATACAAAATATCTGTAATGATGTATAAATAGCTTGCTGGGCGTTAATGGGTTAATTCAAAGGTATTCTAATTGTAAATTCTTTGTGTAAAACATAGTTTCAAGCAGCATAGAAAATTTAGGACTAGATTGCAAATTTGTTATTACATTTATTATAAATGTGATAACATCCAAACGAAATATATTAAATATTGTTGTGGAAATTTATTCAGTTTAGCATTCCTACAGTACACACTATATCAACTATGCATAAAAAAATCTGCATCTTTAGAGCTCCAGCTGCAAACTTTGGTTTTTGAGATAGTGTTACTTCTTGGGATCATTGACATATCTAACTGATTTTTCTTTGTTTTTTATTTTCCAGGCTTACCACTGATGTACAAGATTTTAAAAGTGCTTTTAAGCTTTGCATTTCTCAAGGCATTCGGAGTAGTGCACAGGTAAATTAGTTGACATATTAATTACAGGTTGCTTAGAGGGGTGTAGCAGGTTAGCACTTCCCTCAGAAGTGTTGTAACCTGCAATCCATTTAATAAACAACAATATTTTTTTGTATAAAAATTCTCCAGAACTCAAAGTCTTTGTTATCTGTAGGGGACTTGTATGTCCATCTGTGCTAACCATGTTTGTTAAGCCTCAAAAGCTGTGGTATGGAACCTCGAGGGGCAAGTACTGGGGTGGGGGGTGGAATTTGGAAGTATGGCATCATTAACACAGATATATAACAATGTATGCATGGGGCAGAAATAACATAAACAATAGCTCTTCTAAATATGACTGTTCTTGTAATTGTCTTCACTCCCATCTATTGGCAGCGCCGTGGCCGAGCGGTTAGCGCGCTCGCCCACCACCTAGGCGGCCCGGGTTCGATCCCAGGGACCCGCATGTGGTATTCGTGGTGGACGAAGTGGCGTCAGGGTGGGTTTTCTCCAGGTGCTCTGGTTTCCCCCGCCATCTCATTCCACCGGTGCTTCATCTTCATTCCATGTGTCATCAGTGTCACTGCCTGCGGTGCTGTAGTAGTAAAAGTGGGCGTTAAACACAACTCCCATCTATTAACTAAATCTTTTTAATCTCTGCCTCTTCAACAACAAAAAAAAAAGGCTACTTAAAGTTTTGCTTACTATCTCTAACATATCCGAACAGAATGCAGTTTCTCTATTCTGAAGACAATAAAAACATTTCAGGGCAACACAATATCTCAGGATTTGTGGCTTTTAATGGCTTTCTGTCCAGTTTGAGCAGACCATAAAAAACTGGTGGTTTTATTTAAAACTTGCACTGCTTTAAGTTTCTTTCCATGTGATTCAAAAGAAGTGGGTGTAGTCGGCAGCAGTGTATGGAGCAGAGGCCATCAGTTGATAATGAATTAGCACATTACTGGTTGCAGCTTTAGTACTGCTAAGTGATAGCCGAAACATCAAGAAATAATGCCCTATGCAGCACATTGAGTTAGTAATCTGATATTAATCTGTGGAATGGACTCTGCTCTTGCCATGCTTTTAGTGGAATGACATCCCATTATGCAAATACCTAATTTTGATCAAAGGGAAATTAAAAAACTTTGCTACCAGAAAGGATAGATGAATGATTTTCTCTTTAAATGGGTAAGTTTATTGTTATTTTTATGCCAACCAACTTACTGCTTGAGTTTTTTAAAGTCGTAAGTACTTTATGTCCCGAATTTAAGTAACCTTTAAATGGTAATTGTTATGCTAAAGTACTTCTGATTTTAAGTTGCCCTTGGGGTATCTATTTCTGATATGAGATTCCCTTGTTGTCTATCCAGGTAAGTATGAATCGGTTGGGGAATTTAATATCATACTGGCAAGTTGACTGTGGCAGCTTAGTGGTTAGAGCAGCCATGTGTGAAAGTGCAAGATCCATGGTTCAAATCCCAGCTATGGCATTGAATTTTTCAGTCCTGATTTTACCTCTCAGTTAAGTTTATATTTATTTAATGAAATCTCACGGTTAGTTCAAAAACTATTTAGTACTGTACTTTTTTTTTAAATTGCTATCAGCAGGGTTAGAATTTTTAGGTGCAAATTTCGGATGAAAAAAGGAAGGGAAAAGGTGCACAAATAAGGTAAAAAAAAAAAGGGGGCTAAAAGGTGCTGGTTTATTGAACAATTTCTCTTTCCTCTATTCTAATTTATTGAATTACAAATAAGTACATCAAATTATCACTCATCAGAAGAAGGAAAACACATGAAGCTGTTATACTTCAAGACATTAAGCATCTCTACAGTTTTAAAAGTTATTAGGAGATAGAATGTCCTTGTAGATGCTAAAGCTTCTTTCGACATCCACAGAAACCAGTGGGGTAAATCTTTTATTCACTCGGAATGGCAATTCTACAGACGTGGTGAAATCCTCAATATCCGGATTCTTCTGAAGACTAAACTCAAGTTTGTCTTTGGTAAAGCCATCTAACTGCTCCCTCATGGAAGTAAAAATATCCCACTGTTTCTCCTTTTCTAAGCCCTGTTCTTCTAATAGTTTAATAGCTGCAGTCAGGCACTTGTAACTATGGACACAACATAGTTCAGTCTGCAAATTATGCATTTTCTCCAGTAACAGAAGTTGCTGTGCCTTGGAAATTGCACCTGCATTGGCTGGATCCAAATAAAGCACAAACTCCTTGATTTTGTCAAAATTCTCACACAACATAGCAGCACACTTGATCCAAGATCCCCAGCAAGTAATGACCGGGGAATTTGGAAGGGACAGGTCAGTGGTTTCCTTGTAGACCACAACACGATTTGGAGCTTTCAGCAGAATCTTCTTCAGGGCAGAAATGAACTGATTTGTGATGTATTTATTTCTTATGGGTTCACAAACCCTGTTAAGGGCATGAACCAAGCATGTCACTTGCTTCAACGTAGGAAATAAAGGCTTCAATTGGTTAACAGCTGAAACCATGTATGGAGCCTGGTCCATAACCACAAGAAGATTTTCAAACTCGAAACCAGCAGGCCAGAGTTTTTGACAAAAGCCCATAATTGATTGCATTACTGTACTGGCATTGGCTTTCTGCAGCTCATACATTTTTAGCAACATGGGCTTAACTCTCTCCCCTTGTAAGGGAAAAACTAAAATTTTCAAAACATATCATTCCTTTGAGTCTATGGTTTCATCCACAATGATTCCCACATCGCAATCTGACACTTTCTCCTTGATTCTTTGTGTGGTTTCTTGGTAAACAGGCTCCATGTAGTTTTTTCTTGAAGTACTCTCATTCGGTATTGACATCTTTGTGTACTTTTCAAGAAATCCCTTGAAGACCGGATGGTTCACCTTATTGAGAGGAATTCCTGCATGTGCACACAACTCAATGTTGTTGTTAGCTAATGCTGGATTTTTCATAAATATTGAAGAGACTTAGCAGTAAATGTTGACTTCCTTAAAATTTTGGCTTTTTGAAGAACTCTGTTGAAACGCATTTTGTAATAGAGGCTGCCGCAATTTGTTTGCCTGAAGAGTCTTATTCATTTGATGCTTGTAGCTGAAAATGTGCTGTTGATGCAATCTCGCTGGTGTTTTTCATCTAACAAAATTCCTGAATCACAAACAGTACATTGAATAACAGTTCCATCTGTGTCTATGAAATCTTGTTTGAATTCCTGAGCCAGAACAAAAAGTTGAGCACTGGACACCTTTGGCATGGTAAAATCTAGTAATACGCTCGTTTAGTAATGCAACAGAGGACTAACACCAGTTCATTTGTTAACTCAATGTGACTGTTACACAACTCATTCACTTGCTGTCCACACTCTTATATAACACTGTGACAATTACCAGAATGTTCTCATTCATGCTGGAACTGCAGTCTCAGCAATTTCTAGTAGCTTAGAGCGGAACTCAGAGTCAATTCTTGGAACTGCACATGTATGGTTACTACTGTCTCTGCGTGACCTTGGAATCTGCATGAATAGATGACGTCTGCCACAGTAACAAACTCACATTCACGAACAGTAGGCTATTGATTCTGGTGAAATTAAAAGGATACATTGATGTACAATGACAATGAGTCATGGTCCCTTGCATTAGTGCAGACTGCTTTATAGCGGTAGAAGTAGTGGCCCCAGGTCGCAAAGGCTGCATAACTGGCCGGGAGGGCTTGGGGCGCTGACCACATCCCACCCTCCAGTACTGCACCCCACCAATGACGCCTGTAGTGGGCAGAGGTGGGGGACACAGTGGCTGGGTGGCAAGCCTTGGCCCTTCATGGGCTGTTGCACTGGGGGGGTTATAGCAGCAAAGCAAGAGTAAGAGGATTTGTCGTACACAATTATTTTCCATTGTTGTAGGTGTGCTTTCACCTCCCTTGCAGCATTTACTGAAATAGTTAAGCTTACTCTTCACATGTACACAGCAAGCTGAGATGTTAAATAAAAGTTAAATATTTTACATTGATTAAAATCATATAGAGTAAAATGGAAGGAAACTTAAAATAAAAAAGGGGGAAAGGAGATTATGGACATGGTTGGGGCGAAGAGGGATAAAGGCACCCAAAAAGGGAAAAAGGTGCATGGAAAAATGCCTCTTTTGGCAACTAGAAACAAAACTTCACTCTGGTATCTTTCTGAAGAGTTTAAATTTACCCTAAGGAAAAAGGTGCACACCTAAAAATCCTAACCTTGGTTATCAGTTATGGGAATTCCATATAAGTGGTCATCAGTATATGCAACCTCCAAGATTTTTAGTTGCCAGCTGCCACTGGTTGCTTATAAATATTGTTGCTCCTCTACCAAAGTTTACTGTATATCTGTATACCTTGCTGTAGTAGAAATATGGTTAAAAAGGATGAGATTGAAACAAAGATTATAATTATATGGGAAGAGGGGAAGAATCACGAATAAAGAAAGGAGAGTATCAGGAGGATTAGAACTGTTTATTAAGAGGACTGATACTGCAATTAAGGAAACTTGGTCCAGCTCAAAAGAAGTATTATGGGTAATAATCCAGAATAAACAGCTAGATGACATTAAAACAGGTTTAGGCATAGTATATACCCACCAACTAATTCACAATTCCACTATCCGGATTTATACCATCTTTTAGAGAAAGACATAGAAAAGTTAATAGATAAGTATATAGATATAGAGGTGATAATAATGGATGACTTCACTGTAGTAAACAAGAAAGATAATGGTTAGCTTGGATGAGAACAGGTACAATACTTCTAAGGTTGAGTGAAAAAGATGTATGCAAATATCTCAAACATATGACATTTTAATCAAAATCGTTAGAGCCATTTTTAAGAAAATCAAGATTTTCGAAAAATTTTCCATGTAAATGGTAGTTTAGGGTGGGGCTATTTTCTTCAAAATCTTAGTGTCACATCCTTGAACGACATTAAACTTAAATACCAACTTTGGTTTTTAACCGACTTTTCGTTTTTGAGCTATGCTGTCCACAGACTGGCAGACTGACAGACACACAGACACACACATGGACCTTTTTCTAAAAGTGCTTTTTTTTGGATTCAGGGGGCCTCAAAACATGTATTTCCGGTGAAATCTCGACTTCGAATTTTTGGGTGGAATACAATACTTCCCCTACTTACCAGTAGAGAAAGTAAAAAGGGAAAGCAAATAAAGGCTATGGATTGAACTACCTGGCAGAATGAAAGGCCAGGGTGTCATGGAAGACAAGGTAGCACAGATAGTATATGCCTCAACGTCCTTCCTCATTCCATTGTTTTTTACAGCACCTATTGGTTGCATGGACAGTGTTGTCATGTCTTTTACTTTGGTCGTTATGAGGTGTAACTCAACAAACAGAATATTTAACAACCTCTGAATGAACACTTTGGCAACAGCTGATTCTTTCACTAAGAATATATTGAGAAGACCCTCTCTATTGTGTTCATGTCATTAGAAGCTGAAGAAGAATGAGGGACAGTTTTACAAGTTCTTGGAGTGTGACCATTGAGGGAATGTGTACATAGTATAAGATACACAAATTGAAATTTTGTAAAAGTATGTAAAAGAAGTTGAACAAATAAAACATTCCTTCATACTGCCTCTGTTGTAGTGTGAGGACAGTATGTCTGCTTTCCATTTTATAGAACCAGAGTTTGAATTTCAATTGGAGTGAGTTGCCTGGATAAGGCTATGTCCTCTTAACCTAGTAAGACAAACCTATGCAACTCTGCTCAGAATAATGTGAGCAACAACTCACCCCATTTGTTCATCTCAGTAGACTTGAATTATTAAAAGGAATGTTAAACACTTTCCAAAAAAACACTAAGGTTCACAGCAAACATTAATGTAATGATTAGCTAATATGTAATTAGAAATTATATCTACAGAGTCTTTGTTTGGACACGTGGCCAAATCACAGGGATTTGTATGCCCTGCAATGTGCTGTTTGTAATCTGATTTGTTCATCCTCCTTTTTTGCTCCTCTCTGTGTACCAGCTAATCAGGTGATATGAAATCATTGTACTGTACAGAGGTTGATATGTTGTGAAACCTAGCATTTCAGTATGTTAGTGCTGTTATAATGCAAGAAGTCTCTTTCTTTAGCACACAGAACCTTCATTTATGACTCCTATGTGACAATAAACTCTTGTAAAGGGATATACAGACAGATTCTGTACTGATATGGTTTGTAATGTTTTTAAAAATTCAGGGGAACAGGATCTTGGTGAGAAACTGAAAGTAAATGGTTGTGTTCTAACAGGGAAAAACCCTATTTCAAACAAATTCTGTGGAAAAGTTTGATAGGAATCAGAAGAATCGGGAATTTTGCAAATCTTGGCTTGGAATGCTATTAAGCTTTTAAAACCCTAACTGTAGTTCAGGAGTTGTAACCATGTAATAGTGAGAGTAGAGTTTATGTCTGCAAATGGGTGGTATATGATGTTAATCATTGCTCTGTTGACCTTAATTTATTTATTTGTTTTTTGGCAGACAAAGAAGCACATTTTAATCTAAAAGGTGAGTCAACAACACTAAACAACAGTTTTTATTAATTGACTCGCCTTTTAGATCAAATTGATTATAACAACACTGTTTTCAAACTTCTAAGAAAGGAAGATAAAGCACATTTTATTTGCCATGGTCATGACAAATGAAGAGTATTAATGCAAATACTCATAGAAGGTATGAGAAGGGCATGGCGACACAAGGACATAATTTTCAACATCTTCTGTGATGAACCTAAGTGGTTATTGTAGTTATAATTTACATAAGAAATCTATGTGCTTGAATTTAAGGGTCTATGAATATCTGACTCTGCTGGCAAGCACATCCTTCCTAGTCCCAAATAGTCCCTAATCCATCTAGTTCCCGTGTTAGGTTGTCCAAGCATCCAAACAAAGATCTAAATAGACCATCTAGAGTACACAGCATTGTGTAACAAAATACTTCTTTTGCGAAGCGTTATAACATGAAGCAATCCATAATCATTAAATTCAAATCAGTAAATTAGAGTGCTCATTGTTACCAAGTATGTGAAACATTCTTACAAGCTTTATCAGCTCAGACATTCAACAATAATAGGTTACATTTGGTTAAAACAGAAGGAATTAAACATTCAAATGAGCTTAAATCTTGTTTCTTGTTGCAGATTTTTGGATGTGGTGTTTCCTTATATCTCATATCACCACAGATGACTTGGGCAGTAATATTTGTTCTTCCCAGTGTAATTGTAACAGGAACATTAATAGGGTCACTGTTACGCAAACTTTCAAGAGATGCCCAAGAACAGGTAGGCTAAATCTTTGTTGAGCATAGAGATACATAACCACATGTAGATAGAAAGGTACAGTGACTCCCATAAATAATTGGACAGGCTTTGCATTTTACTATGGTGTGCTTCTTAAAGCAGGATAGATTATGTCTATCAATCTCAAGGTACTCTCACAAAAAACTACACAAAAATCTTTTGCTATGAATATATATTTTAGAGGTTGAAAATGTGGCTAAACTAAGAGCTTCCCAATTTAACTTCATTTACACCACAAGATTAACAATCTGTGCTACTTATTATTTATGCCAACAAACCTATTGTTGGTATTTTTAAGCACACAAGCCGTGTGTGGGCAATGTTTGAGATTGGATTTTTTAGTTCCGATTTCTATCTCTCAAATCTGTGCTATTTCCTGGTATATTTTATTCTTTTCATAATGATAAATCAGTTTACGACACAGAAAGAATCAGACAGCACAAATGAAATGCTATAGAAACGAGCAGGTGAAGTCTATCATTAGACAAAATATCGTAGAAGCAGTACAACTGTGCACCAAGAAGAAGGCAAGAGCATAATATGGGAGAGGTAAGCAGAGTACCTTCAAATAGAGACAGTTTGTGATTTATCATTATGAAAAGAATAAAATATACCAGGAAATAGCACAGATTTGAGAGATAGAATTGGAACTAAAAATCCAATCTCAAACTTTGCCCACACATGGTTTATGTGTTTAAAAACACCAACAGTAAGTTTGTTGGCATAAATAATAACTAGCACAGATTGTTAATCTTGTGATGTAATTCACCAGTATAAATACAAAGACAACCGATAGGGTGGAGTCTTTATTATGTGGAAGATAAAACGGAATCTGCGTATAAGTGCTCCTATGATTTGTGCCAAGATTCAAGAAGAACTGGGACTGGCAGTGCTGAAATGATTAGAAGAGTGATGCAAAAACCAGGTTTTAATGGTGGCACAGCAAAAAAAAAAAAAAAAAACCATGCCTCTCCAGCAAAAATAAAAGAAAAAGATTAGAATTTGCCAAGGAATTTATTAATAAGACAACCAATTGGTGGGACCAAGTTATTTTTTATGATGATGCTGGTTGTGCGGAGGAAACCAAACACAAGCTGGAAGGTACAGTTAAACATGGCAGAGGGAGTGGGGCTGTATTTCTCCTGCTGGAATGGGAAAGCTGGTGTTCATGGACACAACCATGAGCAAGGATGTGTATCTTAAAATATTACAGCAAAATTTGAAACCTTTCTTTCTTCCTTCCTTCCCTGATTACCCTCCGCTTATGTAGGACTTACAAGCCAGCCTCTAGGTCAGATGCCTGTCAGGGAGCAGAGGGACCTCTGGACCAGACTGAGTGAAGACCTGGAAGCAGGTGGTCAGCCAAGCACCAAGTATGATAGTGTGGAAGAGGACGATATGAAATGCAGGCGAATTGCATGATTGGAAGGGTGATAATGAAGCAGTTGGTGGAATGAATGGTGGGGGGAACCAGAGAACCCGGAGAAAACCCACCCAGACGACCCTTCGTTCACCATGAATACCACATGCAGGTCCTGCCTAGGTGGTAGATAAGTGGTCTAACCTCTCAGCCATGGCGCCACCATTATACTTCCAGACTCAGGGAAAGATGAGGAATAATCCTGGCTGGAGAAAAATTCCTACCCCCCTGCCGGGAATCGAACCGGGACACCTTGCATGGCAGGCAGGTGCTCTACCAACTACCCTATGGGGCCAGCCAAATTTGAAACCAAGTACAGAAATGATGCGTATTTTGGGCAGCTTTTCATTTTATCAGGCTAATGATCTGAAGCATACATCCCAAATTGAGCAGCTGTGGTTACTTTATAACTGTCCTCATGTACTGAATCCACCCCTCAGTCGGCAGCGCCGTGGCCGAGCGGTTAGCGCGCTCGCCTACCACCTAGGCGGCTCGGGTTCGATCCCAGGGACCCGCATGTGGTATTCGTGGTGGATGAAGCGGCGTCAGGGCGGGTGTTCTCCGGGTGCTCCGGTTTCTCCCGCCATCTCATTCCACCGGTGCTCCATCTTCATTCCATGTATCATCAGTGTCACCGCCTGCGGTGCCGTAGTAGTAAAAGCGGGCGTTAAACACTACAACTACAACAACAACAACAACAACAACACCTCAGTCCCCAGATCTTAATCCTATAGAATCAGTATGGGATAAGCTGGAGAAGGCCATGCTGAAAACCCCAGCAACTCAAAGCAGCACTTGAAGGAGAGGTTGCAAGAGGAATGGAGTAAACTTTCCACATCTCACCTGAAAAACCTGGTTCACAGCATGCCCAATAGGTTGCGAGAAGTGATAAACTGAAGAGAGAGAGTCATAAATAAAGATGAAGCAATTCCTTCAATGGAACGAGATTGGCTACACATTAACTATACACTATAGCTGACTCTGAACTTTGCACCCAGTCAGAGGTCAACAAGAGCAGATTCCAGGTGCACAAGACAACACAGAGAACCCCCTCCAAATGATGTAATGTTTATATAGAACACGTTGACATTTCACTGATATCTTGGTTATGAAGGAATTGTTTCATCTTTAGTCATAAAGTATTAAGCCTTATTTTCTTTCACTCTCAAGTTGTTGTGTTGATTACTTTTGAGGGCACAAAAATGCTCTATTTCTTTTTAATGCTTAAAAAGTGTGCAATAGTTGATTCTGTAAGTGATATAACATTTATTGTATTACAAGGACGAACCATTCAGTTGTGGATTATCATTAGTTTCAATAAAATAGCATTTCAAATGTTGATTTTCATTTTCTTAAGTTATACTCTGTGATTATTTATGGGAGCCTCTGTAGGTTAGATTAGATATTTTATTCACCTGGTGCTGTTTTTATTAATAAATCTTTACACATCAGCAGGAATAATGTTCTTACTGAAAGATGAAATAGTGTGATAGCAGACGCGATTTTTATCTGCAGGGTCGAGGTTACAGAATGGAATGCATAAATCAACGTTCCTTTATCACAACATATTTATTCGTTAATTTACACTTTCAGCACCATATTAATTAATCAACAACTTTCACAATTAGGTAGAATCTACACTGGATAAAAGTTTGGGTGAAAGTTACATGTTCACACGCTACCAAAAAAAACACATCCTTTCATCTTGAGCACACAGACGCTAATGAATATAGTCCTTGGCGTCTCCCTGACGCAACACCGCCATTCTTTTGTATTCATCCGCGCAAATAGTTTTTTATTGGTTGAACACAAAGTGACAAGAAAACATTGGCTATCTTGAATATTAAAAATAAGTCCCTGATACACCCAAACAAGAACTAGAAATTTATACACTCTTAAAAAAAGATTTACATGAACGATTTTCTATCAGGGCCCAATATTCTGTCTCACACCATAAGTATTACATGAGTATGATTTCCCCAATTTCCTAATCCTAATAATTTATATACAAAAAATAAAACAGAAACAAATCATTAAATTACATGATTAATGATGAACAGTCTATGTAAAGAAACAAATATAATTAAAAGAATATGTTCATGTGTTGTACAAAAGAGATGTTTTAAAAGTAGACTTTTAACCTTTTACTTAGACTAGATTTTAAGACTTTAACAGCTTCAAGAAGATTATTATAAACATTAATGCTTTTGTGAGGTACAGAATTTATGCTTTTATTGAGCCTATGATTTTTAAGCATAAACAGAGGAAGGTTATGTACTAGGACATAAAGACAAGGTACAGGTAAAATCTTTAGCTCCAAGAATATTGGTTTACTTGGAGAATAAGGATGAATTTGCTTAATTATTCCTAAGATATCTTTTTGTAATTTGAATACTTTTACAGGGGAACTAGAGCATCCCCAGAAGGGGATGCTGTAAGAAAGTGCTGAATACACATTACAAAAATAAACAGTAGTAAGAACATCTATAGTGCAAACTTTGGTTAGAACTTGTACTGATTAATGTATGTGGCTTAATTTGTCAACCAGAAAGTTGATATACCTTGTCCAACTAAGCTGAGAGTCAAATTTTTACCAGTATGCAGTGTATATTGCAGTACAGCCATAGGCAGGAAGAAGGAACACATTAGGTGTCAAATAAAATTATGAATGGAAATAGATGACTGGAAGTTTGATTTTTAGCGTTAGTGGTACCAATACTCATGGCAGCATTAATCATTGGCAGTGACATGTCAAACCATTGGAAATCTAAAATAGATTACAAGACACACAAATTTAATTTTTGCACTGACGCTATAAAACACAGCCTCAAATTCATAGAAGAGGAAATAACAGAACACACTGACAATAATAATACTGAAATTGATGCAGCTGAGATTTTTTGTGGAAAATATTAAAGTACATGAAAACATAATTGTGTACATAAATAAAAAAATTAATGAAGAAACTTATCAAGATGACAATGTCAGAGTCTGTAATCATATATTTTGCATGGCATGTTATGACATGAAGAAATCAATGCATTACCAACATGATACAACAAAACTGAACCAGAACAAAAACATTGCTAATGACAAATGGAAAAGTTACTAAAATGTATAACATAAGCATAGCAATGTGACAGAAATTGTGTTAAAATACATCAGAGAAAAGAGAGTGAGTGAGTGAGTGAGTGAGTGAGTGAGTGAGTGAGTGAATGAGTGAGTGATTAGGGTTTAAGGGCCCGTCGACAGCTATATCATTAGAGCCCCTCAGAGAAAAGATTAATGCTAATATTGAATAAGCCAAGTTGTTTAGACATAACACACGTAAATATCACATACACTATGTAATTTATCAAAATTCTATTTCTTAATCCATGTCCCGAATCTATTGCAAAAGGAAATATGAGGTCGATCATGACCATATGATCGATGCATCACAATCAAATCAATAAATAGCCAATCAATTGCAGTTGCAATACTCATAACTAGGGAAATAAACAATTACCCCTATAGAGTGGTAATTAATCATTTACCAGCAATATATGTGTCGTAAGAGAAGGTTGCATATTAGTGCTACTGTATAGGAAATTTGTCAGTAATCCAACGACGTTGGATACATTGTTAAATTAAAAAGTTATTTTGCTGTTTAATGATGCTGTCAATTGCCAGGATCACATCAGCATCACCGGTGTGCCAGAATTTTGTCCTGCAGGAGTTCTTTAACATGCCAGTAAATCTACTGACATGGAGTTATCATTTCCAAGAACACTTAAAAACCATCAGTCTGGGCCAGATTTGAACCTGCGACCTTGGGATCAATAGGCCAGTGTCTAACCAACTGAGCCACCCAGACTGATGTATATTACTAAAGAATCTCAGACTAAATACAGGGCGGAAATATTTTATATGCATAGTCACATTGTGAATATTTTCAAATGCTAAAGAAGGATAAGATTAAGGATACTTCTCTTACCAAACCAGAAAGTTCTCATATGCAATAGCTTCGGGACTCGAATGTGCTATTTATTGTAAAAGTATGAAGTTAATTTGTGAATCTATTGCATATTAATGGCAATAAAATTGAATTATCGGAGGACCTGAATATTTATTACAAATAATATCTCTTCCTTATTTGTCCACTTGTACCCATAATGATCTGAAGATGAGATTCACTGATGCATTGCTACATCACTAAAAAAAGCAATTCCTAAAAACTGCTACAGTAATCAAAGATGAATTAGAGGACATTTTAACTAAAAATGCTAAGGTATTTAATAAGAAACCTGGAACCTGTAACAAATACACTCATATGTCGCGAAATGAGGTGGTCACAAGTTACCTGCTACAAGGTAGAACAAGATGTCATTGCCCCAGTACAGTAACAGCACAGAGCACACTGCCTACAGTGCATAGCCTCTCTTAAATCTGTTCATTAGTTCATACAGGAAAATGCCTGCAGCATGAAAATCGAAATTTTCACATATTGCTGAAGTTGTACAAGAATTTGGGAGTGAATATTTTATTGCAAATGGTGATAGCATTGAATGTAAGTTATGCAACAACGTTATCTACACTGTTTGTGCAACGACTGTATCTGGCCTCTTCTGTGTTGTGATTATGTGACAGATTGACCCCCTTCCACTTGCTATAGTCCAAACACTGCAATTTTTCATTCTCTTTTTGAAAGTTGTTTCCCACCCATTATTAACTCGGTAAAAGATGCAGATTTGGTTGTACAAGAAATGTTGGAGGATGTTGTAATAGAAACCTTTGATTCATGCTATGTAAATCCTATAGTTTGGGTACACAGGAAAGGGGAAAAATTAAGAATAGCATTTGGTGCTAGGAAAATTAATGTATATATGTCACCTGACCATATTAGACCCGAGGCAATCAGTTAATATCAAAATTGAAGGGAGTAATGTATTTCTCTAGCCTGGATTTGACTGTGTCATTCTGGCAGATATTATTGCACAAAGATATAAAAAAATATATCCATTGTGGAAAAGTTTATCATTTTTTCAAATGTGCCTTTTGACTATCCACTAGTAGCAGTGTGTTACTAAGAGCTTTGGATAAAGTACTCAGGAATAGCATTAAAGAATTTGTTACCCAGTATGTGAGGATCTTAAATCACATTTACAGCATATTGATTATATTTTGACCGAAGTTTGTTAAAGTAATATGATTATTAATCTGGAGAATTAACAGACAGGGGGTGGATTTTGCCATTTTTCAACATGACTGTCACAGCTCATAGGCCAATATTTCAATGAGAAAAATAATTGAAAGTGTTTGAGGACAGAATTATTAGTAGAGATTTGTGGCCCTCTCTCCCCCTTACTAACCCACTGTGATTTCTATCTCTACGGTAAATTAAAAAGAATAAAGTATACAAGACAAACTTCCACACCTGGAAGAACTAAAACAAAATCTGTACTAGGAAATTTTCAGCATTTCCCAATGGAAACTACTGCAAGTGATGGATAATTTACAAAGAGGTGACAAAAATGTATGGACAATGAAGCTGTCCAGTTTCAGCACCTCCTTGCATGAAATTTGTAAGTAAGCCTTTAAGAGTAGGTTTAAAAATGTTGCATGGTTGCCCCACATCATTCTATGACAGCTGCAGATGGTAATGAGTGCCAATAATGCAAACAGGTAAAACACTGTGCAGCTGGTTCTTAGATCATTATATGTCTATAAAGTCTTATTGAGTGTAGATCAATAAAGTTATTCAGTAACTGCATCTAGACTTGAAATATTTGACCTAACAGACCTCTGTGAAAGCTTCAGAACCATGCACCTGTTTCAGAATATTTCTGTTTGTCACTGACATTGATGCACAGCATTAAGGATGCTGTGGTAAGCCATTCTCCTTGGAAGAGCTGAACATATGTCCTAACATAGTTCTAAAAGTTCTTGAAATCTTACGAGCAAACAAAGCATGTTAGTATGTCCCAGTGTGTGCAAGCAGTTTGTATGCTTTTATATTTTGATTATATTAATAATGTTAAGAAAAAACAGCAATAATAAAAAATGCAAGAGAAAGCAAAACATAGCAATATTCCAAAACTCTTGGACAACAGAGATCAATCTGCCAAATTTCTTATAACCTAACACAGCTATTTGAAACTTTAATTTTCTATAACTAGATAAAATGTTTGTATTATTCTCCCAAAATGAAAATATTCGAATAGATCTCTAATTCATGCTGAAAGTTTGTCAGTGTGTTCTGACTCATCAGTAAAGGATGAAAGGGTTATGGATATATACCTTTAACTTGTGAACAGAAATTATTCCATGGGTAAAAAATCCCTAATAATCTTTGTTACATATGCAAGCATTTTGCTAAACTAAACAATATGCAATACATATTTGATATGCATGTAGTATTTGCTGAATATATTGTCACACTTTTTTTTTTATTTCTTTTTTTTGTTAACATGCTCCAACACAATGTCATATTGGACGGTGAATAACTGAAATGAGTGAAATGGTGCTCAAATGAGCCTGAGGTCCATAGAGCTTTAAGTTACCCAACATTCATCTTCTCAGGATAAGGGAAAACCTCGGGGAAAAATCCTTATCCAGATAACTTACCCTAAGCGAGATTCGAACTCACGGCCTCTTGAACGTGAGGCAGACACACTAACCATCATGCTACATTGCTGTGACAGGCTAGCTATCAAGGACAGTATGAATAAAATAACTTTTCTCATGTGTACACTGTCAGTATGCAATCTACTTCTTTAACTAGGTAAAGAGAAATTATTTGAATTGAGTATCTACATTTAAAGTTATTTGTGTTGGTTGGTTGCATTGGAATTAACTATCTAGTGATTTTCCTTCTTGCTTGCATCAGCTCATAAAACAACTCTGAAGAACTTCAGCCATCCAGGCTATTTGTTTTCAAATTAGTCTTTCATCTGCAGAATGCTTTCCTTGCCAATTTGGGTAATATCCCCAGGTGTAATGAATCACACTTTCTGTATCTGTGTTAAACCATGAGATCATGCCACAACCTATAGACTTTCTGTTACAAAATTTAACTCTGTTAATTCTATCTGCTTCTCAAGTGCTGCATCTAATTTCTCCATATCAAGATTATTTATCTAAGAATTACCTCTTTAGGGAATGTTTCATAGTTGACATTGTTTGTGAGGGGGTAGTAAGGGGTAGTGATGCGCCTCCTATAGCCTTTCCTACCCAATTCCCATCCTCATCCTGCCCGTGGTGCACCCTGCTTTTAACAGATGAGGCTCTGGGGACCGAATCACAGCGGTATAACTGTTTCATCTAAAATGGAGGAAATGTCATTTACATATGTGCTGGCCTATCACAGCACAACAGCGTCCCTCAGAGGCACATGAGGGGAAGGTCGGTGGATCTAAATACCACCTATTTAGTCCTTCCGGCTAGGTCCGATGGACCCGTTGACCAACGATAGGTGTGGTCCCCCTTGCAAAATGGGGGTTTAAGTTGGGTGATGTAGCTGCCACATTGTAAAACTGGTGCCCGTTAAGAAAACAGTTACATGAAAGCCACAATAATCCCCCAGAGACCAAGGAAAACAGCGGTTGCAGCCTTCCGACTATTGACAAATCACGACTGCTTAGCAAGTCATCTCTACAGAATAGGTATCTCAGCTTCACCAATATGTCTCCTGTGTAACGATCGAGCAGAAATGAACGAAGACCACTTGAAGACCTGTGAAGCATTAAGATCAGAAGAAACTACAGTTCATAAGTATTGGAAAGCACGAACGCTAATGGCTTCATTGCCAGATGCAAGGCACTAGAAAACAACAACAAACAACAACAACATTGTTTGTGATCAACTCTTGCAGTTTCACTTCAGTATAAAGTGTGATGTCTATTAAAGATTAGAAGCAGAAGCACATTAACAGTGAAGATTCTTCATGTTTGAGTTTTTACGAGTCACTCTTATTTGCACTCACCTTTACTTTTTTAAAAATTGTTGAGGGCATTCGACCTTATCATCAGCAGTTGGGTGATTTGAGATTCTTTCTTATTTTTCTCTTTGTGCTGAAATTGATCCGTTGCCAGCTGGTATTAGGGGTGCAAAGTTTTAACACTTCATTCAATGGCAAAATTTTAAAAAAGTGAAGGGAAATGTAAACAAGAGGGAGCTTAATTATTTGGTATCGCCTAAGAAATACAAAACTAAAACAAATAGAGAAATCAGCTCTGTCATTCCATTTTTGGATAAAAAATCAATACATTTCTCATAATATAAGTTTATTAAAATTAATTACTTTACCAATAGAATTGAATATTCTGGAAAAAATATACATTATTAGAAAGTGCAACAACATAATAAATTTCAAAATCCTGCCATTGAATGAAGTAATAAAATTTTGTACCCCTTACACTAGATGGCAACAACATTAGTTATAGCAGGAAGAAGAAAATAAGAAAGAGGGAACTTCAGTCATCCAATTGTTGATGATGAGGTTGAATGCCCTTGAAAATGTTTCAATGTTTTACAAAATTTCAAAAAAAGTGAAGGTGAGTGTAAATAACAGTTGATTCATAACTGAAACATGCAATGGATATCGTTTATGTAACCCCAACTGCTGCATGATTCAGCAGCATGACTCACTATAGGCCGTACGGAATAAGAAGGCACATGAGGCGTAGCTAGAAGAAGGTGTGAGAGAGCAAGTAGCCAATCCTAGAGAGGCGATGTTGCCCAGTTCGGTAACAAGCTGTCTAGCGCAATATTTGTCTTTCACTTTTCTCTTTGTGCTCATCAAATCCAGCAATGGCTCATTATTACAAAGAATTCCATTGTGAAGAGCTAGAAATGTTGAAGCTGACTGTACAAGAAGCAATATTTTAGGTGGCCTGTAGTCCAAGATATGAGTGATTGAAGAAACGCTGCGCTCAGCGACGGCAAACGACACTTCCCTTGCATCATGATTGGTTATTTATCGTCTCAACTATCTTTCTTCTCAAGGAGTGAGATGTCTGCAGGAAAGGAAATGGAATTTAGTTTATTCTTATGCGTGTTCCATGTCTGACATAGTTTCACAGTGTTACCTGTGTCTTATAATTACTGTAACTCGTTTTGTTGCTAAGAAACATGGCATTAACAAAACCTGGTACAAGCGGCTTACAGACAAGTAAATTGAAAGGAAAAGTATTGCATTCAGATGTGTGGGCTATTATTTTCAGTGTTTACACTTTTTTAAAAGAATTGTCCTCAGAAGAAGTGCGTGCGAACATTGTATTTAAACAGAGCCGGAGGCTAACAGCTAAAGCATGCAATGTAAGTGAACATTCATTGCCGCGCGTAGTGCAACAAGGTAAAATAACCACTTCTGAATCCGGGCGGCTCTTGTTTATATCCCCCTGAAAACACCATAAGACAGAAAAACGGATTTTGAATCTGGACGACTTTCAGAAAGATGCACTGCTGAATCTGTATAAAGAAGTGGGCTTCAAAGCTTGGTGCATATACCGTATTTTATCGCGTAATCCACCCCCCCTTTTTTTTTCTCGAATAATTTGCTTGAAAACACTGGGGAGGGAATTATGCGAGTGGGTGCTTCTAGGAATTCAGAAAGGAAGGGAAAACATGTATTATGTAAAAGTTATATAGGTATACAGTAATTTGTGAATAAACTGGATACATACCACGGTTTCACTGGGCCTACAATGTATTGTTTCATTGTTCCTTTTCTCTGACTATTCTGCGGTATCACTTTCGTCACTATCATCACTTTTTTCACATATATCTGGCTCAGATAACACATGTTCATTTTCACTATTCCACAACATGTCATCAGAACCATTAATGGCATAAGAAATACCAGTTTTTTTTAAACTCTTTTTAACAATATGACGACTTGTAAGAAATTGACTTAGAAACAAACACGTGCGTAACTTCACATTTCAATTTTACGTTACGTTATGACAATGGCTATACAAGTATTTTTTGACAAGTGCTGCGTCGATTGTTGTCCATTATTAAGTCATTTGAAGGCCGTAATACTGCTTGGGAGGGCTCGGGGCACTGACCACGTCCCACCCTCCAGTACTGCACTCCACCAATGATGCCTGTAGTGAGCAGAGGTGGGGGACGCAGCAGCTGGATGGCAAGCCTTGGCCCTTCATAAGCTGTTGCGCTAGGAGTTTAGTTTATATGTATAATGAGGCTCAAATAGTTTGTATCAGGCAGAAGTAAATTTATATTGTACATTACTGCTAAAATATTTTCTCCTCAATGATACCTCTGTTGTTATAGTACATCTTTCTGTCATAATGGTGTAAGAATACCATGTTTACTTACAATTGGCAAAAAAGTGAGAAAATGCACTATCAAACTAAAAATACCTTTTAGCTTGTGATTGTATATTAATATTTTGTATATAATTGCAGTTTGCTAAGGCAACTATTGTAGGAGAAGAAGCCATTAGCAATATACGCACTGTACGAGTGTTTGCCATGGAGCAGCAAGAGGACAAGATTTTCTGTGAAGAAACAGAAAAGGCACAATACTTCAGTGAGAGGCTTGGCCTAGGAATTGGAATCTTTCAGGTAAACTGAAATAATTCTATATCAGAAATATTTGCAGTATTTGAATAAGAAGTAGATTTGCTGAAGTTCATTTAATAGGTTTCTGCAAAATTCTCTCTTTTTTTTTAAAAAAAACCCTTACCTTTTAATATCTGCAATATTTATGTAAAGAAATAAATGGCCTTTATGACAATATTAGGGATTTTTGCATAGCCTATTGTACACTAAAACCATTTGACCCAAGTTCTGTGCATGCATTACTTTCCAGTAGTAAAGACACTATTCTGTCCAATGCCTGATATTATAAATATTGTTTAACTAGAAGTATAGTTAAACTAAGCCAAAAGTTTAACTGCAAGCACCATTATATAAACTTCTGCTTACTGCAATAATATTAGTATACCTGACCAAGAAAAGATGATGATTATTAGTCTTCTTACACCACAACTAAGTTATGTTTATACATCTTAGAAAAAAGTTAAAGTATTCTAAAATAATGGCCATTTACAATGAAAGTAAGTGTAGCATTTAATTGAAATTATAGGCAAGCATTCACAATGAAAGAATTAGCATTTGCAGTAACAAGTTTGATCGAAATCTTCTTACACTACAGCTAAATGGTGTTCGTAGATCTGCTAGTTAAAAAACGTTAATGTTCTGAAATACTGGCATTTTCAATGAAAAATAAGTGTGATAGTTTAGCGTTAAATTAATGTGGCAGGCTAACAGTGACCGTGACGACTGTGATGATAACGACGATGAGAATGATGATGAGGATGATTTATGTTAGGAGCAGAATTAGAGTAATGGAAAGGAATGGCCAAGCCATATTTTACATAGCTACCAAGGAGAGATGGATGCATAGTTTTTGCAACTATTTAGAGCTTAACACTAGGTGTAAGAACATTTTCGAAGATTCTAGTTTCAGTCAGATACGAGTACATATGTTTTTGAAGAGTTAATGTAAAAAAGATTTAAAAAATACATGACTTTTTACTGTCAAAGTTGGCATGAAATGTCATTGTAAACATACACAGAATAAATTTGCAGGTCATTATTTTTAAATGTTCTCATTTGCTAGATTAAGCCCCTTTATGCAAACCTATATGCCCTGATGATACCATTGACATCATTAAATACACCATATCTCTATTAACAGAATTTTAGAAATAAATTTCGTGTGATAAATCCCACATTTTCTTTAGAGCAATGTTTTATGTGGCATACCATTTGAATTTCCCTTTCTGTTTGAAATTCCGTTAGAATAATATAGTGGTGGCGGTGGCGGTGGCAGTGGCAGTAGCAATGACAATGATTAATAATACTTAATTCATCAAATAACTTTGAGGAACCTTCATAATCATTTTACAACATGGGCCCTTCCTCTCAAGTCTTTTCAGTCAGAGTTGCTACATCTTAAAATGAACCTTTGTAGCTAATGAAAGAGAAAGAGCTGGAATTCAGAATTTTGGCAACTGAGACTCCAGATGGAGTCTGTCACTTCCTTAAAATGAGGGTTGCTATTGGTCTTCTAGGACAGGGATAGAGGTTTGCTTTTTCTGAAGCGTGGAGATTTACGACAGTCATTAGTTCTGGGTAGCCTCAATTTCCTTTGTGAACAAACTGCACACACGTTGACTAAACAGACTCTACTTGAGTTGGTGACTCATCAAACATTTAACAATGAAAATTCCACTATAAACTACAAAATGTATGGTTTAAAGGGTACATATTACAAAATTTGTACTAAAAACTACAAAATGTAGAATTATAGGATAAACAGAATAAATATAAAAATAGCTCATCTACATACAAAGTTTTTCATATATTACTACTGTCAATATTATGAGATCCCAGTTCATCATCCATATATTCTTTAGTTAAATAATACGCTTTGCTGACAAATTTTTTACAGATCATTTGAAGGTATTTTGAGTATGCATTTTCCTAAAACTCTGTGGCAATTTATTATACAAGGGCTGATCAACAAAGACTGAGACTGATTTTTTTTCACAGATGTTTATTACTCCAATTCAATGTTTACATGATCTTTTTCAAAGTAGTCCCCTCCTACTTCAATGCACTTTTTATAGCGTCTCTGCCAGTCCTTGAACACGTGCTGCAGACCATTCTTTGTCAGGTCCTTGAGAATCGCCTCACCTTTCTTGAGCACTGCTTCAGAGTTCTCAAATCGAATACCCCTAAGCTTTGCCTTTAGTGATGGGAATATAAAAAAGTCACAGGGTGCAAGATCAGGGCTGTAAAGTGGATGTGGTACACAGGTAATGTTGAATCAAGCCAGAAACTGCATGACTTGATTTGCGACGTGAAGCCGTGCATTGTCATGATGAAGTTGCTACCCAGTCCGAGAAAGCTCTGGTCGTTTCTTTGCAATGTGCTTCCTCAGTGTAGCCAATACTGACGTGTAGTATGCTGCTGCAACAGTAGTGTGAGGGGGAACTGCATGCTGGTAAATCATTCCATTACAGTGAAAAAATGTGATCACCATCACTTTCCCTGCAGATGGAACAGCTTTTGCCTTTTTTGGTGTTGGAGAACCTGGCAATTTCTACACTGTGCTGGCTTGTTTTCCTTCAGGATCATAATGATGCAGCTATGACTCACCACCGGTGATAATTGATTTTAAAAATGCGTCCCCTCCATCAGCAAAGAGACGCAGCACCTCACGGCTTGTCTCCATTCACACAGCCTTTTGTTCGGGAGTCAACACATGTGGCACCCAACGAGCACAAACTTGGGTCATATGGAGATGGTCGTGCATAATTGTAAACACACTGCCATATGAAATTCTCAACACTTCACTGAGGTAATGTAATGTTATATGCCGATCCTCTTGGACAATCACAGCAGCTGTGTTGATGTTGACTTCAATTACAGCAGAAGCCGAAACACCAGGCCCACCTTGCTTAACACTGACAAGTCGGCCTTCTTTGAAGTCCTTGAACCATCCAAACACTGTTGCATGTGGTAGTGCATCTTCACTGTATGCTTGCTTCAGCTTTTCGTAAGTTTCGGTGGCTATATGGTTTAAACGAAAACAAAATTTGATTGCGCTGTACTGCTCCTCTCGCGTCACCGCCATTGTCTGGTATGCGAAATGCACGTGGGGTCTACAAAATAGAGCATTACTACCAACCTACCAATACGAGAGTGCTGCTGTCTTACATAAAAACCTGCTCTTTTCAAATATTTATGTTACAGATACGAAACTATCATGGAAGTTACAGGAAAAAATCAGTAAGCTACCATTGCCAACTTGCCAACCTCTTAAACATTGTCCACACATGGCTTGTGTGTTTAAAAACACCAGCAGTAAGCTTGTTGGCATAAATAAATAACAATTACCATCTAAAGGTTACTTAAACAAGGGACATAAAATACTTACAATTTTAAGTCGCCCTTGGGGTATTTATCTCTGATGCGAAATTCCCTTGTGGTTAACCGGGAAAAAGTACGAATCAGCTGGGGAATTTAATGCCATACTGGCAAGTTGGCCATGGCATCTTAGTGGTTAAAGCAGCCACTCGATAAGCGGAAGATCCATGGTTCAAATCCAGGCAATGGCATTGAATTTTTCAGTTTCTGATTCAACCTCTTAAACTTTATTATTGTTTTTGATAATGTATATTTTTTTTTCCAAATGCTCAGTTCTATTGGTGAATTAAGAGATTTTTAACAATTTTATATTAAGACCAATGTGATTTTCAGTCCAAAAGTGGTGTGCTGCAGCAGATTTTTCAGTTTGTTTCAATTTTATGTTTCTCTGATGTTCCTTTAGTCTGATTTCCAAATTCCTTTTTGTTTTTCCTACGTAGCTTTTTTTTTTTGCAACTATTACAGTTGATCTGGTAAATTCCAGATTTAAGATTGTATGGGATTGTATTGTTAAGTGGTTTGTTCAGCAAGTTTTTTAAATTGTATTTATTTGTGGTGCTAGTTTTATATTTAGTTTTTTGAAGATTCTTTCAAATTTCCTAAAGGTCCAGGGATGTTAGATGAATTTTCTATATTTCCAGTTATTGTTCATTAAGAATGAATAACTAATAACATAAATACATTAATATATTTTAATATATAAATATAATTATTCATTCAACTAATAACCCGAGAAGTGCTAATTAATAATAATCACCGTGAAAGCTTCAAATCTTATATACGCAGATGAACAGATACTATGGCCACAAATAACCTGCAGAAAATGCTGTACTGCTTAAATAAAATTGGTAGTGAATATGGAATGAAAATACCGGCAAATAAATCCACAACTGTGGCTTTTAGAGGAATGAATCCTGTTAGATCAAAAATAGTGCTAGACAGTATAATAATTGACCATGTATCACACTTCATATATATATATAGGATGTAATGTCTCATACCAGGGTGAAGCTGATGTCGTAGAGAAAATAAATCAATTCAACTATATAATAGGTATGTTAAAAAGAACATTACAAAATAAAGCCTGTAAAGACTCCATAGTTAGTTGTATAAATCTATGGCAGTACCAATTCTGTTCTATGGTTCACCTAACAAAAAGATATCAAAAAGATGTAGTACAAGATTACAGGCATCAGAAATGAAATTTGTAAGAGTGATAGCTGGGTATACTAAACACAACAAACAATGCAGTCAAGATATCAGGAAAGAATTAAAATTAGAGGAAATAAATCATATTATTGCTAACAATAGAAATCAATGGGAAAAACATGTTCAGAAGATGAATAATAACAGAATTCCTAAACTAGCCATAAATTATAAACCCAAAGGCACAAGAAACAAAGGAAGACTGAAGAAAAGATGGGCAGACCCAATTGGAGCCAGAACAGATTGAAAAGTCCAAAATTGTGAAGCAGAAGAAGCCCTTCAAGTAGAGCCCCAGCGGTCTGTCAACTGCTGACACATATGAGGGTTGTCCGTAAAATAAGGTTCCCAAATTTTTTTCACAGTGAAAAACATAGTTATTGACATTGAATAATACATTTTTGGAAAGTTTAAACTTTTTCCTATTTTTCAACATAATCGCCATTCTGATCAATGCATTTTTGCACATGGTGTACCATCTTTTGTATGCCTGCATTCTAGAACTCTCCCGCCACACAGCAAAGATGGCTTGAAACAGTCTCTTTCAGTTCGTCTCTGGTTCTGAAATGCATCCCACAGAGGTGTTTCTTCAAGTCAGGGAAGAGATGGTAGTTACTTGAGGCTAGGTCTGGGCTGTAAGGAGGGTGTGTGACAGTATCCCATCCATATTTGTTGATGAGATTGGTTGTCACGTGGGCAATGTGCAGATGAGCATTGTCCTGATGGAAATGCACTCCCTTCATGAGCATGCCTCCACCCACCTTGGCATATCCTAAATTATTGGTCAAAATTTTGTGAATGTAGATCTTGCTGATATCACGGATCATCTCACAGGTCTCCTGAACCATCACCCTTTGATCTTTCAGCATAGCTTCTTCCACTTTCACAATCAGTTCGTCCAAAACCGATGGCTGTCCATCGTCCTGGTCGTCTGTATGTCCGTCTTTGAATTCTCTGCACCATTGTATGCACGTGTTTTATGCTCATACACTGCTCTCTGTACACTTCACACAGTTGGGAATGAATGTCCATAGATGCAATCTTTTTGCACAGAGAAAACACATTACAAAGCATAATTCAAACCTGGCGAGAAAAACAAGTGGAAGCTCCATTTCTAACAGCTGCCAAGCCAAGATTGAGTATCGCAGACAGCTTGCAGGGCAGGGTACTGGAAGAGGAAGAACCAAGCTGCATGCCAGTATTGCCAGATCTCCTGTAACAGTGTTCCTTGCAACTGCAGAAATTTGGGAACCTTATTTTACGGACAACCCTCGTGTCATATCCATTCAAGGATAAGAAAGAAAGTGCTTAAGATTCAGTTCTAAGATATTAACTTTACAAGTACTTGTGTGTTATATCCATTTATTGTGAGGGCTTTTATTTGCTTTCAGGCAGGAACAAACCTATTTCTTAATGGAATGATATTAGGAACACTCTACATGGGAGGCCATCTGTTGTCAACTAATCAGGTTACTGCTGGAGATCTTATGTCATTTCTAGTGGCCTCTCAGACCATCCAGCGCTCTCTGGCACAACTTTCTCTGCTCTTTGGTCATATAGTTAAAGGCATAGGAGCAGGGGCAAGAGTCTTTGAGGTAAGCTTACAAATTAAACACTGCAACATCTAATTTTTGATTAGATTGGATTGCGTTCAACGAGTTCACAAGTAGCCATTGAGCCCAATGAACATTGAACATGTCAATAAATATACAGAATAGCATATAAAACACATTTACAGGCACAAAAAAATCTGGGTAATAGAGAAACTTCCCTGTAATTATAAGACTTTCATAATGTTTATTTACAGATATAAATTGAACTTTGTTTTAAACTTTGGCTAGACTGTTCCTGCCACGCCCTACTGTTTTGCCACGTTGTACTCATTATGTGCTTCAATAATCTCAGTTTATAGCTTATCAGTTTGTTTCATCCTATAACCTTTTCATGCATGGCATTATCAGATTGTTTCATCATATAACCTTTTCATCAGTGCATTTGAGCACAGAGAAGTGAAACTTTTTAACATAGTTGAAGTTGTGAGTGGACTAGAGATATTTTAGTTTCACTTACTAAGTTTTCACTCGGAACATGTTTCAAAGATGTTCATCTCCATCAGGGGGTTTAGGTCAGGGGACTGAGGGACCCACAAACCTCTACTAATAATTCTGTCCTGAAACACACTTTCAATTGTTGTCATTGAAAGATTGGTCTTATGAGCCGTTGCAGAGTCTTGTTGAAAAAAGGCAAAATTATGCTCCCTGTCCATTAATTCTCTAATAAAGGAACAAAATTGTATTCATATATGTACAGGTGTCAACTGTTGACTCAAAAAAAATTGGCCCTATAACTCACAACGTAATATTATTCATGAAGTATCCCTTCATGAGAAAAAAATCGGCATATGGTGCACCATTAGCGGAGAAAAGTTTCTCAGAGCTCCAATAAGTGATCTCTATCTCTGGAGTAACTTAAAATATAAAATGTACAGGACAAACCCCCATACCCTGGAAGAATTAAAACAAAATATCCTCCAAGAAAGTGTCAGCATTTCCCAACGTTAACTATGGTGAGTGATGGATAGTTTCCTAAAGAGGCGCCAAAAATGTATGGACGATGGTGGCCAGTTTCAGTATTTACTTTCATAAAGTTGGTAAACAAAGCCTTTAAAAGTAGTTTTAAAACTGTTACATGGTTTCATCCATGCTTTTCAATGGTAGCACAGAGCACCAAAGACACGGACAGGCAAAACACTGCACAGGCCTGTTCAGAAGTTTTTCGCTCTCCCGGTATATTTACTTATTTTGTATATTTGTTTGTTTTTGATCTTGTTTGTTTTCTTTGCTTGTGAAATAAACAATCTCCAAATAGAATGTTAAACTGTGTTCTTTCAGTTCATCAATCTAGAGCCATCTATGCCTCTATCAGGTGGAAAGAAGATACCTTTTCATTCTCTCATTGCTGATGTCTGCTTTAAGGATGTTTCCTTTGCATATCCAACCAGACCAGAGCAGGTAAGTGTTTACTATCTGGTTTTAATAGAGATCTGGTTTAATAGAGAACCATAATAGTTCTACACAAAAAGTACAGTTATTTTTCTTTCCCTCTTATTTTCTTAAATGTGTAGCACTGTTATATAAATATCAGTTTATGTTGTCTCATAAATTTAGAAAATATATAAACATCTTTTTTTGCTATGTGATTGATATTAAGCTAAAAGTTCATCACTTTTATTTTCCTTCCTTTTCTTGATCATTAAATTTATCATTTATAGACATAAGTGTAATTGTCATTCTTGAACACCGCTTTAGACTGACAGGTGTACTGATCACTAATTACCCTTGTTATAATTTACTTTTCCTATTATCAGTCTGTTTCTTACTAATAATACCGTATTATGATCTGACATGTTCTTACTAATAGGAGTTAAATTATGATATGAACATTTTTTTGAGTCTCAAAAAATATTCATAGCTGTTGTATAAATTTTGGTCAGAAGGTGAATCACATAATCCAAGTTAAATGTGTGTAGCAGGGAGATGAGGTTAGAATTCATTTTACAACCAAACTGTGTTTACTTTAAAATGTCCACAAACTATTATTTTAGCATTTGAATGTAAATGTATGAGATGTTTATGTCCAATCTATTTATAAATCCTTTGAAAATTCCGTGTGGGAGGTTTATATCATTAAAGTGATACAGTGTTACCTACCAAATTCTGTTTCTGCTGTGACTCATTTTAAACTTTAAACCATTGTTTACTTATTTTACTCTTGAATTATAGTTGACAGGGGGCACTGTAGCTGAGCCATTAGAGCATTCACCTACGACCTAGATGACCTGGGTTCGATCTCAGGGACTTGCATGTGGTATTCATGGTCCACAAAGTAGCATCAGGGTGGGGTTTCTATGGTTTCTCCAGTTTCCCCACCACTCATTCCACCAATTGCACCATGATCACCTTTCCAATCATCGATTTCACTGCATTTCATATCCTTTCATATCCTCACTATCATACCTGGTGCTTGACTGACCACCCTCCTCCAGGTGTTCACTCTGTCTGGTACATAGGTTCCTGAGCTCCCCAACAGACATCTGACCCTAGGCACTGGCTTTAAGTCCTGCATAAGGGGGCCGGGGGTTATCGGGTAAAGAAAAAAAGGTATAGTAGACCATCATAAATCCAAGCCATTTTAATTTAAAGTCCATCTTTGTTTAACTACAACTCTGTACCGTATACAACTAGTGTACACCTGACTCATTTATTATATACCTTTGTGTCTCCCTACGTCTCTTCTAGAGTGTGTGAGGGCCTTTAGAGGTACAAAGATATATTCACACAATTTAAAGCGGTTTAACTTTAAGTTAAACATGTGATAAGAGTGATGTGTTTTGTAAAGCCATACAGGAATGAACCTACAGGCTTTATCTACGATTTCATTAAATTTGGGGTCTGGTGTAGTTATCTTTTATTTGAGGCAGAAGGATTAGCTTGTTCATCCATATTTCAAACAAATACCCTGAAAAGAATTGAAAGTTGGAATAAATTGTTAGAGAAAATAATTACATAAACAATGTAGACTGCATTAGAATTCTATAATGTTTTTACTTACTCAAAAGAAGGAGTTCAGCAGCTGCTCACACCTCTCCATTTCTCTAATTTCTCTATAAAATCTTAACCTCTAACATGCTGACCTGTCATGGCATGTAATACGTCCTCTGATTGGTGGTCAGAGGATATGGTCGGTGAATTTATTTTGATAATTCTCCCGTCCCGGTCAGGTCGGTGAGACCCATAAACCAATGACAGGTGTGGTCCTCCAGACATTCTGGGGGTTGTGAGAGAGCGATGTGAACGCCAAAACATAAAAATATGGTGCTCTCTAAAAAGCAGTTACTATTACTGCTATTGCTCTCTTCAATATCATCAGTGAAAAATATTGGAGAGCAAGAGGATTAATGACTTCATTGTCAGAAATCCAGCATTAGCTAACAACATAATAGTTCTAAGTAATAATAGTAATAATAAAAATAATTTCTTGAAATGCAGTACTGTGAAAATCAAAATAAATAATTATGTTTAAAATTTCAAATTGTAATACTAGGTTTTCTTTAAAATGTACAGGAGTGGAGGCATTTTAATGGCTTCATTAGTAAAGCCAAACAAGAAGTTAAAATTTGCATTCTTATACCTTCTTTGGAAGTATGCAAAGTTGTTAGGGTTACAAGCCGAAAACTCCAAGAGAAAGGAATGAGGTGATGGAGTACAAAGGGCAACTCAGCAGGGTGCCTACTGTTTCTAGATTGATACCCCCTTAGATGTTGCCCCTCTGTCTAGAAGAGCGAATCTACAATTCAGGCAGAAGAAGCTATGAACATGCTATTGAAGAAACAGTTCTCCAGCACATCCATCATGCCACGCCCTGCAACCCCTGAGAAGAAATGAGAGGTAGGAAAATACGTAATAGAATAAGGTCCACTCCAGCATTTGGCACTTGCAAAGAAAAGGCATGAGAAGTCCCAAAGTTAGAATTGTCAGTCCAACAGGAATCAAACCTGGGACTTTCTGAATGTGACCCTCAGACCTTCAGTGAGGAAAATAATAAATAGGCAAGATTAGCTTATACTCATGAGTCCAACGGAATGTGAAAATATAGTAACAAATGATTATTCCACTTGCTGCCAAACAATTTCTCGTACTGCCTTGACTTTCACTGTACTCAACTTCTCAGCTAACTACACTGCCTGTTTCTTAGACTGAACTGAATAACCCGTCGACTTTGTCTTGACTAACCATGGATAGGTCCTAAAAGCCCCATATAACCCCATAACAAAGGCAGAATGTTCTCAAAGGGGGCCAGCTTCTCTCAAACCTGTTGTCAAAGAAGTTTCCAGAACTGGGGAGAGCACACACAGAGGTTGGTTGCTTGTGCCATTATTGCACAGGCCCTTATTGCAAAGATAATTTGGGTCTAAAGGACCAATCACAGATGCATCAATCCAGGTGGCTATATAAATGGGCCAGCATGCGTGCAATTTTACGCATGTGGTCATACTTCCAGCAATCCAGGCAGCTAGGTAAAGGAGCTAGCATATGCTCCACAAGTGTGGCCAGACGACAACTCTTGCACCTGGTCACACTTTATAAAATAGTGTCAACTATGCTGCAATTTTAATTCCTCACAGTAATGCTGAGTATGAGCGTTTTTAATCTTGTGAAAAAAAAAAACAAATGATTTCAGGTTACTGATTTTTAAAAATATTGGAATCAGTTGCCTAATTGAAATGCATCAGCATTACTGTATATTATGACCAGAGTTTCTGAAAGGAAAATCTGAAAGTTCTGCTTCTACTACTGCTGCCTGAAGTGTAACTCTGTGTGCCATGATCAACTTGTTCTGAGCTATATAACTTCAGAAGTTATGCTTCTATACATTAAGAATACTTTCTGTGTAGTATTACTTTCCAACAAAAGGTATTGAATTGAGAATTGCCAATAACACACTGCATACTGCAGAGGTTCTGCTCTTGCGCTCACATACTTAAATGATAACACAATATGTCAGCTGTAGAACAATGCATATTCTGCAATTTCTTTGTTATACAATGAGTGAATTCCAAGTAATAAAATACCATGCTTTTAAGCACTTCCTTTATATTTTCACAAAACAAATAGTCGCAATAACCCAATGTTAGAATAAGAAAGTTCTCTCTGTATGTTTAAAGCCCCATTCAGTCCTCATTCTTCCAATAAATCAACATTGCAAATGGTTTGTCTACTGAAGAAAATTTTATCTTGTTACAATAGAAGTTGATGACAGTGTTGTTGTTGTTGGATCACATTAAAATAGAAAAATTGAGCAATTCAATGTAAACTTTGATACAAACACACAAGGTGTAAAAACATTCATAAAGCTATAAGAAAAAAGAAGAAACATATTTGCGAACATCAAATTCATCCAAATTTGCCTAAAAAAAGAAGTAACATCCAAATTTATGAGAACGATGGTCAAACGTCATGGTAGTGTTGAACAAAAACCCTCTGAGAAAAACGTTTAGAAGTAGAAATCCACAAACATTGCCAAAAATTTGGAAAATGGAGCTAAAATTATATGAATTAAATTTAAAATTAACTAAGAACTTTGGAAATGTAGTTTGGTAGAAATTAGAAAACTATTTAACAATCATAGGCAAAAAAATCTGATGTGTTGCACTCACATGACTTTCTCTACTCTTGTGCTAACCATTCCTACAAACTCTGATTCCTATATCTTCTTCATGTTAGATGAGATAAACATTTGCAGACATTATCTTATTGCTTATTTCCTTGTAGGTGCAAGGGAAATATGAAAATACAGTAGGCTTTGAGCAATAGACAAATCTTTTAAAGCTCTGAGATTTCATTCTCTTTGCACGGCTAAGATATAAGAAATTGAATAGCATTCTTCCATGTGACAAAAGTGCGTGCTTGCATGCTTGCGTGAGTGAGTGTGTGTTTGAATTTGATAAAATCATTATTCTTCTTGCCTCCCAATATCTAGATCTTCTTGATTTTGGAGAATTTCACATACAATTAGGTGATCAATGTTCATTAATATAAGTGTTGAGGCTTTCACGGCCGGCATTATCAACTATGTTAAGTAGATTTTCCGGGTTTGTGGGCCGTGGTCGAGTTGAATTACCTTCCTCCGACATTTCGCTGGAAACTGCGTCCAGCATCTTCAGGGTCAACCTCTGTTATTATCGGCTGCACATAAATTAAAGTTCACTGCAAACTTTCATATTCATCTTTGTTTGTTATTAGTGTCCATTGGTAACAAATTTTCACGATCGCTCATTCTCATGAATACCAACATGAGATTATCGATCTCAAACAAACCCGGAAAATCTACTTAACATAATGTTCATTAAGTCATTTTTTCCATATAAACAGAACTTTCGGAAAGTCATTAATCCAATCTTGAACATACTCGTATGTCCACTCAGACAATCATGACTTGAGATTAATCTGAACATTGCAAGTGATGATTTTCTTGGTAGATCGGAATTGTTTTAAGTTTATTTTAGAGAGCTTTCCAATTAAGTTTTTCAGAAGAAGCAAGATATTCATCATATTTTTTTGTGAAGATGTTTTTGATTAACCTTTTAACTGTTTCATAGGGGATATTTTGTTTTGTTGTTTGAGCAATTTTGGAACCTGTCTTGGCCAACATGTCTGCTTGATCATTTCCAGAAATTCCACAGTGGGATGGGATCTATTGGAAAACAATATGTTTATTAAATTTTGGAGATGCTTAATCATACTGTGAATTTCCTTTAATTTACCCATTTTAGGGTAGTCAGTTGAAATAATAGCTTGAATAGCTGCTTTGGAACCCGATAAGAAGACTATGTTGAAAAACTTATTTGTCCAGGTGAACAGATTTTGTAAGGATGTATAAATTGTATCAATTTCTCCATCAAAACTTGTTATGTAAATTCCAACATGCTTCTAGAAATAAAAAACTTTACAGGTAGCTCCTGCTCCATCTTCTTGATTGTAAAGAGATCCATCTGTATAGATGTGAGTCCATTCATCAGCTGTGCATCTTACATTTATGGTTTCAAGGGCATATGTTTTAGCTTCTATAGATGAATTTTCGGTAAGTGTAGGTCGTTTGTACCTGGCCGTGTACGCGAAGCAACGAAGTATTGGCGCATGCGCGGATCGGCTAGTCGAAGCGATGGAGGGGTAATTGCCAACCTAAGATGCATGCCTTAAATACCGGACTTGGTATATAATTTTGCATCTTCCCAGAATGCGACACGAAGCTTTTCAAAATAATTAAGACATTTTCAGCACAAGTGAATGTATATGTTGACTTTTCTGTGAATAGTCTCTGAAATGCTCTTTATTCTAAATGACTTATTGCCGAGTTGGAACAGATGCACGAAATATTACTGCAGAAAAAGTGTAGGTCTCGTTAAAGTACACATTTTATATCAAATACTTTTTGGGTAGAGTTAACTACCTCCCAGATATTCAATTTATTGGTTTGTAGGTACTACATTTATTTGAGTTGAAAACTTGGTATGAAAGTTTTGGTTGGAATGAAGCACTTCTACCTATTACATGTTGAATCATTATGCATGCGCAATGAGAATTCGCTAGGTACTGACACTAGACTTCACAACCAGCTCGGGAAATATTTTCAAAAGTCCTGGCGCATGCGCATAACTGCTATTACTCGGGAGCTAAAAGACTGTACCACATTCAAAATGGTTGCTCCTTTGAACTTCTTATCTTACCACAAGAACCCATTTGCAAGCAAATAAGATAGCTCCCGAGTAATAGCAGTTCATTGCTTATCATACTGCTAATGCCTGAAATTCTGTCACGCAAATAGATATTGGTAGGATATCTTGTGCATCTCTTACAGTTTACCGGTTGTACAAAAGTCATTCAGAATGAATTAATAAATACGTAGAAATTTTCATGGATTGAACTATTAAAATAACTGCATTGCTACAGCTATTTGCAACCGAATAAAGATAACCAACTTAAATATTTATTGCCGAATTAAAAAAAAAACGGTAGCTAGTCTCCAATGAGGGGAAAAAAAGAGTTAGTAAAAACCCATCACAGATTAATAATGAAAAATACTTTAAAAAATATTATGTAGTCCCAATCTACTATTGCCGTCAATATGCGCCAGGACTTCAAATTTTTTCCCCTACGCTGGATATGAAATCTAGTGTCGGTACCCAGCGAATTCTCATTGCGCATGCGCCAGGACTTTGAAAATATTTCCCGAGCTGGTTGTGAAGTCTAGTGTCAGTACCTAGCGAATTCTCATTGCGCATGCGCCAGGACTTTTGAAAATATTTCCCGAGGTGGTTGTGAAGTCTAGTGTCAGTACCTAGCGAATTCTCATTGCGCATGCGCCAGGACTTTTGAAAATATTTCCCGAGCTGGTTGTGAAGTCTAGTGTCAGTACCTAGCGAATTCTCGTTGCGCATGCGCCAGGACTTTTGAAAATATTTCCCGAGCTGGTTGTGAAGTCTAGTGTCAGTACCCAGCGAATTCTCATTGCGCATGCATAATGATTCAACATGTAATAGGTAGAAGTGCTTTATTCCAACCAAAACGTTCATACCAAGTTTTCAACTCAAATAAATGTAATACCTACAAACCTATAAATTGAATATCTGGGAGGTAGTTAACTCTACCCAAAAAGTATTTGATATAAAATGTGTACTTTAACGAGACCTACACTTTTTCTGCAGTAATATTTCGTGCATCTGTTCCAACTCGGCAATAAGTCATTTAGAATAAAGAGCATTTCAGAGACTATTCACAGAAAAGTCAACATATACATTCACTTGTGCTGAAAATGTCTTAAACTTATGGCATGATAATTAAAATTGTTTGACATTTTTGAGAAAATGAAAATTTTGAAACAAGTTCCATGTAAAGGGCAATCTGAGGCAGGGGATTATTTTGAAAAGCTTCGTGTCGCATTCTGGGAAGATGCAAAATTATATACCAAGTCCGGTATTTAACCAACGTTTTGTTAATGTGTTATATTGATCACCCCATCCACACACGGACTTTCTTTTTCCTTCGAAAAATACCTTTTACATTCAGAAATTATCATAACGTATATTTTGAATGAAATCTCGATGTCGAAAATTTTTATTTATTCAGGGGAGTTCATAACGTGTATTTCCACCCGAATGGCAGTCATGCATACGTTGCTGTACGTATTTAAGCTGTTGAATAACAGTTATAATACTAACATATCACTACCCAAATTACTAATACACGCATAAATACACGATTGCTGAACTAGTTACGTTTATGCAAGGCATGCATCTTAGGTTGGCAATTACCCCTCCATCGCTTCGACTAGCCGATCCGCGCATGCGCCAATACTTCGTTGTTTCGCGTACACGGCCAGGTACAAACGACCTACACTTACCGAATTTTCTTTCCTTTTAAAATCTGCAATTAAATCAAGGTAATATTCTAATTCAATGAAGGTCACTGGGTTGTTAAGAGGCATGAGAGGTTCTATTTCAGATGGGTAATCTAGTTTATTTCTTAGTTGTTGAACTTTCTGTATGAAGCCTGATTGAGTTTTCAAGTTGAAGGTAGATGTGTGTTGTTTTACCCATTTATTATTCTCTGGAAGTCTTAAAAGTTTTTCATATGTTAAAAGTGCTTGCACTTCTAAATCTGTCATTATGGATCTATTACATGTAAATGATTGTAAGGTCATCATAGGAGTAGAGAGTTTGATTTTATATGTGCTCAAGTATAGTGAAAGTTGAAGGTGATGTTATCAGTACGTCTCCACAATATTTAAGAACTGACTTTATGTGTGTATGGCGGCGCCGTGGCCGAGTGGTTAGCGCACTCGCCTACCACCTAGGCAGCCCGGGTTCGATCCCAGGGACCCGCATGTGGTATTCGTGGTGGATGAAGCGGCGTCAGTGTGGGTTTTCTCTGGGTGCTCCGGTTTCCCTCGCCATCTCATTCCACCGGTGTGCCATCTTCATTCCATGTATCATCAGTGTCACCTCCTGCGGTGCCGTAGTAATAAAAGCGGGCGTTAAACACTACAACATTTATGTGTGTATTATATGTAGCATTTAATGTAGATCTTGAACAACCCCATTTAATTCCTGCAGATCTTTTTAATATCTTAAAACGATTGGTTGCTTTGTCTTTAATTTTTTCAATGTGTTTTTTCCAGGTTCACCCCTTGTCAAACAGTACTCCAAGATATTCAGCATTTTCTGTTCTGGTTAATTTTGTATTTTCATAACTTAAGGTAATAGTGGGTTGTTTCTTTTTTAGGGAAAGGAGCTGAAAGTTACTTTTTGCAGTGTTTACTTCCATGAGATTTTTAGAACACCATTGTTTAAGTGTATTTAGAGAATTTTTAACATTTGTCTTTAGAGTTTCAAGTTTGTCTGATTTCAGTGATTTCCAAATTACTATAATCTATGCAAAAGTTAAAGGCACATGGAGGTGTGCCATACTGTAGACTCCAGTGAATCCTAAGCTTGCCCCTCCTACCAGTGCTGCCAAATGTGGTACACGTGTCTCACATGCCATATGTACAGAACCTCTGCCGGTACACGCACTACGCTTGGCAACACCGCTCTGCTTGAGCATTGGCCAGCGTTCACATGCCTTTAACTTTTGTGAGCGGTATAAGTCATCTGCATACAATGCGGTGTTGATGTCTGTTTGTTGAAGTTGTTTGGGCAGATGATTTATATAGATATTGAACAGAGTGGTGCTAAGTAGTGCACCTTGGGGTAAACCCAGTTGAGTTTTTTTTAATCTGGATAATGTTGAACCATAAGAAGTTGCACAGTATCTTTCTAAGACGAATTCTGATACCCAGTGAATCATATTATCTTTAATTCCCATCTGTTGTAGTTTCCTGATAAGATTACATCTCCATATGGTATCATAAGCAGATTTCAGATCGACAAATACAGCTAGGGTATCTTCTTTTCTGTTAAATCGCTCCTTAATTTCTTGACTGAGTTTAATTACTTTCTCACTGGTTGTATGATTTTTGCGAAAGCTAGCTTGGCAGGGTGATAAAGATTGTAGTGTTCAAGATACAAATTTAATCTGGCTGAAATCATTCTTTCCATAATTTTTGCTAGGACACTGGTTAATGATATAGGTTGATAGTTATTTATATCATCTAGTGGTTCACCTGGTTTGAGTACTGGGATAATTATAGCTTTTTTCTAGTTGGATGGAACCAAAGATTTCCAGACATGGTTGTAGAAATTGTGTAATGTAGCTTTAGGTTTTTTGCCTAAATGTTTTATGAATTCTGGATGAATTTTTTCTGGTCCTGGAGCTTTATTATTAGGTATTTTAAAGATTGCTATATCAAGTTAAGAAGCTGTAAATTCACAGTAGAATATTTCATCTGTTGAAGCTAAATGATAAGGTTTACCTTTTTATTTTATTTTATTTCCTTTATGTTCTCTAATTCTTAATACATTTTTTGAATTTTAGCTGATGTAAAATTTGAATTAAATGCATTGACAATTTTTTGGTTATCTGTTAATTCTTTATTTCTATATATAATAGGATTTTTAGGAGCCTCATCATCTTTATATTGTGTTGATATGAACTTCTATATGGCTTTATTATCTTTTCTATAATCAACAGTTTCCAAAAATTTATTATAGGAGTTTCTTTTAGCACAGAGAATTTCCCTTTTGAATTTTGCAGCTTTGATTTTCCAGTTGAGAATACTTTCAGGATCTTTGTTGGTTTCAGCTAATTTTATAGCTAATTCATGTTCATTTTTTAAGGTCTCTAAATCTTTAGAGCAACAGGGTTTATAAGTTTTAAGCTTTTCTTTAGGGATGTATTTTTTTTTGCAGTGTTTAGTAGAAGCTGGCATAGGTTATTATTAATTTTGTTGAAAGAAATATTATTAGTTTTGATCATACAGGGCATTAATTTTTCTAATTCCAATTGGTATTCCTTCCAATTAACTTTCTTGAAATTCCAGGAATTTTATTGGTTGTTTTTGCCTTGCTTTTATTCAATGTTATTTTAGCAATTGTTGCTCTATGGTTGGAGCCCATACTTTCAGAAATATTACGTATCATTCTATCCGTCAAGTCTGATGAAACAAATAAGAGATCTGGATTATATGTGGAAACATTATGATGGATGTATGTACCAATATTGTTCTCACTGAAAATTAATTCTATTTTATTACAATGTAGCCAGTCTTCTGTTAATTTCCCTGCTGGTTTGGTATCTTTATTGCCCCAACATTTGGAGTGAGCATTGAAATCTCCCATTATGATAGTCTTTTGGGTACATTATATGGAGGATTGTAAGCAAAGTATATAGAGAATTGCTCCTTTCCTTTACATAAGTTTAAATATGCTATCTCAACTTTATCATTTTCATTCATCGTTTTAATAATTTTGCATTTTGATGTTAAATTTTTCTTTGCTCCAATTAAGATTCCACTAGCAATTTGCCTACTTTTTGGAAGAAGATAAATTGTATATCCTTTCATTTCATAATATTTTAGTTGGTCTTTTGAAATATTTGCTTCCGTGATATCAAAGGCATCAATGTTTTCCTCATGCAGTAACTTGTGGAGTTCTGCTTTCTTATCTTGACTTAATCCAGTTGCATTACATTATAGTATGTTCAAATGCCCAAATACAGTCCCCACCCAGAGATCCGAACAGGGGATTATTACTCTGGAGTCTTTTGTAGAAGCAGACATAAACATTTATTTATTGAGCAGGTTTCAACTGTTTCTTATGAACACCTCTTTTTTACAAGTAGGCAGTTGAATCGTTCTTTCTCAACCCTCATAATGTGGATGGAACTCACCTGTCATTGGTCTACAGATTCACTGGATCAGGCTTGGCAAATCATTAGGATATCACCAGCCTTTTTTTCATTTGCTAGGTGAAGGATGTTCCTACTGCCATGACAAGTCAGCAGTAAATGTGTAAATGGCATTTCCTCCATTTTGATGGAACAGTTATATCGCTGTGACTCAGTCCCCAGAGCCTCATCTGTTAAAGCAGGGTGCACCACGAGCAGGAAGAGGATGGGATTTGGATAGGAGAGGTTATAAGAGGCACATTACTATCCTTTACACCCCAATTATTCCAAAACACACAAATAGCAAGGAATACCTCTGAAATGGTTCACTCTACAAAAACATTTGTTTGGACATAAATTGTTTGTTTTAGCAAGATTTACATTATTTGTATAGTAAAATTTGTATAGTTATGCAAAAGTCTTCCAGAGTAAACAGGACTACATGGCTATAGCCAGAAAAACACACATGCACGCACACACACACACACACAGATACACACCACACGTACACTGCACTTTTTCTAAAAATACTTCTTTTCATTCAGGGGCCTCAAAACATGTATTTCTGGTGAAATCTCAATCTCGAATTTTCGGGTGGAATGCAATACTTCCTCTACTTAGTAGTAGAGAAAGTAAAAAATTCAAATCTTTCCCTTAATTCAACAGCCTTCGTATAAAAAACTCCATTGAACTTGTAGAAAATATCAAAGGTTAGCAACTGTAAAGATGAAGACATACTTGTGTCATTCGACATAGAATCATTATTTCCTAGCATCCCAATAATGAAACTTCCTATATTGATAAAAAATTGATTAAAATCCATAGGGATATCTACAGATGAAAGTTCAGAATACATCAAAGTTACAAAATTAGGCATAGAACAAAACTTTTTCCAATTTCAATCTAAATGCGACTGACAAACCTCAGGACTAGCAATGGGTAATCCACTTTCTCCTGTACTTGCAGATCCCTTTATGAGTTCGTTGGAAATAAGAATTGTCAAAAATTCCCTTGGATTTTTGAAACCTGGCAGTGCTAAGTAGACAATATTTTTGCAATAATACCAAAGAAACACATTGAAGATGCACACGAAAACTGTCAAATTTGAAAAAAAAAAAAAAAAAAAAAACTCAGTTGGGGAATTTAGTATCATACTGGCAAGTTGGTCATGGTAGCTTAGTGGTTAGAGCAGCTACATGAGAAGCAGAAGATCTGTGATTCAAATCTAAATCTGAGGCGATATTTTTTTGAAAAAGCCTCCTGAAGTATTTGAATGTGTGGTTATAGTGGTGGCAGAAAAAGCCCCCTAAAATTGTGAATCATTATTATAGTGGGCAATTATGTGTGTATTCAATTGTCTTGTTCTTCTTGTTCAACTAAAGTCTGGATTGGCGCCGTGTGTGACACGCGAAGTCCGGGTAAAATCAGAATTTAGCAGCATATAGCGTCCTGATACACAAATAGTCTTGTATAAAAGTAATTCAAAATTATTCTCCGCAAAAGAGACATATAATTTATGATGCGGGTCATAAACTAAAAAAATTAAAGAAAATACAAAAGTGCGTGGTCCGTGATCTCAACATGTGAACCCCGTACGTATAAAAAAGGACGCCAATCCATGGTATTGAAGTGTATATTTTTGAGTGAGAGTGAAAATAAACTAGTTCCACAAAGTAAATCTGAACTTTAATTACTCCTACTGTTTGTTGACCCGTACTACGCCCTGGATGCAAGCATTTTACTAGACTACTGATAAAAAAGTCATTCAAGCTCGCTGCTGTGCTAGCCCGGCAAAGAAGAATTGACGCCCTCCACACCAAACAGCAAATGGTACCGTCAAATCCCAGTGAGGTAACCTTCCAACCAAAAAAAATGTTACAAATCCCAGCTGTAGCATTGAATTTCTCATAAATTCTTTATTTGCTGTCAGATAATTATGAGTATGATGCACTGAAACAAAACCTATACTAAACTTTGAGGCATATAAATGTAAATGAAGTTAACTTTATTGCTTAGCTTCAGCATTCTGCACACATTTATGCAGTTGCCTTTTTTGTGCTGTGTACATTACTCTGGTGTTTCTCTTTTTCTTTTGTAGAGTAGACATCACAGTATGGTTCCTTTACTTCCAAGTAGTATTTATCTTCTATGCATTGAATAACCAGGAGGTTGAGGTTGTTGAACTAAAATGGTAATCATACAACTTGGAAAATTTAAATTCACTTTCATTTTGTAATTCTCAAATTTATTGCCTCTCGCATATGTAATTTCTTCTGTGATGCAACCATATTAACAGGTGACAAACACGGACTAGAAAACTAAGTTTGAAAATGGTTTTTACGGTATGGACTGTAACAAATGGGCCATGGAATGCTTCAGAAAATGTTGCTCTATGACTGCAATGTAACAAACATCACCACTAACCCACTGAAACAAATACAAATACTAGATTTGACATTATGGTTAGAGCATGATGATCAATTGTTAGTCAGTTTTCAAGTCCTGATTGGCACTAAAAGACTTAAATTCAAGTGTAGAGCATTCAAGTGTATGATGAATTATTAATAAAAAATTATACCGGCAGCAGAATTCTTCCTTCCTGACATTAGCATGATTTCATGCTGAGACAAAACCTATACTTGCCAACATCTAAATGTTTTAACTTTTTGTGCATACCTATATTCAGGATACCCCTGTTCATTGCAGACTTGGTTATGTGATTAAAGCACATTTAGATTTTGGATATTTCTCATCACACAAATGAATTGGCTGCAGTGCACATGTCCATATCCATGAATCAGAGGTGACATATGTGCCTTCTTTATTAGAGGGCTCTAATTTGAATCTTAAAAAAAAATCTGATGTGTTGCATTCACATGACTTTCTCTTCTCACTCTCGTACAAACTACTCTTTCAAAAGCTTAGTCTTATGTTTACTTCTTAATGTAGATAAACTTAAATTACACATTTACATATTTAATTGCAAGTATAAGAAGAATGCACTAAACTAAAGTGATTGTCAAATCTTTTAAAAGTGGGTTATTACGTAAAGACTTTCAAATTCTGTTCTCTTTGGGTGACCAAGAAAGAAATGAAATAACAGAGATTTGTAACTGAAAAAGATAAAGTAGATATTTGAGAATTAAAAAAAAAAAAAAACAGTGATAGGGAGTATCTCGAAAATGCTTAATGCAGAAAAAAAAATATCCAACATAAATTGTGTTATTTAATGTGATCTGCAGTTTTTGTGTAGTAATGTTACGATTTATGGTTTATCAATTATAGTCTTTTAGAATGAACAGAACTTCACAGGCTATTCCAGAAAATTCAAGATCTACATGTTATTTGTCATGGAAATATCTTAAACATATGATCTTTTAATAAAAACTTCTAGAGCCATTTTTGAGAAAATAAAAAGTATCAACATATTTTATAAGTAGTAGAAAAAATAAAATGTTTAAACATGCAGCTAGAAGTCAAGCATACATTCCTGCAGCTTTTATGCTTATACAAGAAGACTGGAATGAACAAGGATGTCCTAAATGTTGAAATGTTGACACATGTTGAAATATCAAGACAACAGGCAACATCTAGGTTTATCTTAGTATAAAATCCTGCCAGTAGCAAGAAAGGGTTAACATTAAATTAAACTCATTATGGAATTTTTCAATTCTATTAATAAGTTTTGCTGCATTTAGTGTAGAATTTTAAGGCAATCTATATTTAAATTTGTTTAATTCTGTTCATATTTAGCTTTGCATAATGCTTAGACATATTTCTGTTATAGACTGTACTTCGTAAATTCAACCTCAGAATTCCTGCTGGAAAAACCGTTGCAATAGTAGGATCCTCAGGGAATGGAAAATCCACGGTTGCCTCACTTTTAGAAAGGTAAACTATTATCTTAGAGCAAAGAATGTCTCCATAAGAAGGTTAGGTTATAAATGGTAGCATTTAGATTATGTAATAAGTATTAACTTTTAGTTTAATGCTTTTTAAAATTCTAATGGTTTGCTTTTGTTTGGTAATGCTAATCACAGGAAAGGTTGTTGCTTCGAGGAAGATGGGTTTATGGTTTGAGATTACTTGTGCCAAGGTAGTGTGTGCTATAGACTGTGTGAGGCAAGGAGCCATTTAGTTTATTGAGCTTAACAGTGTACACAGCACCACTGTAGCACGCACTTGAACTTACACGCTAATGAGAGGTAGAACTGGAAAAAAAAAAAAAAAAAAAAAAAAGCCCCCTAGCCTGCGCAATCGCAGGCTAGAGGGCTCCTGTATCTTTTTAGTTCAGTGTCTTTTTTATATTCCGAACTATTTGCGCATCTTTATTGGTTCCTCAATTACAATGCTGCAATAATTTATATGACAGGAATGAATATACTAATACATACATAATGTCTACACATAACCTAATTAAATGTTATCCCCCCCAGTTAATTTCATATTTATTCCACGAATTCAGTGCTACATACAGTTTTAAATATGCAATATAATTACATTACCAATTCATATATTAAGGATTTACAACCTAATTACATTTCACATAACTTATTATATGTTATCCCATTTATATAGCTACATGTTATGCCCCAGTTGATTTATCTTTATTGAACAATAACACAATTTATACAATTATTAATCTAGAACTGGAACTGAAAAATTCAATGCCACAGCTGGGATTTGAACCACAGACCCTCCGCTTACTAGGCAGGTACTCTAACCATTAAGCTACTGTGGCAATCTGCCAGAATGACATTGAATTCTCCAACCAGTTTGTATTTCTCTCGGTAAACCACAAATGCAGTCTCACAATAGAGACAATTACTCCAATGGTGACTTACTAATGTAAGTACTTTATGTTCCGGGATTAATTAATCTTTAGATGGTAATTATTATTATTTATTTATGCCAACAAACTTACTGTTGGTGTTTTTAAACACACAAGCCGTGTGTGGGCAATGTTTCAGAAGTAGAACTGGAACTGAAAAATTCAATGCCACAGCTGGGATTTGAACCACAGACCCTCTGCTTGCCAGGCAGTGCTCTAACGATTAAGCTGTGACAACCTGCCAGAATGACATTGAATTCTCAAACCAATTTGCATTTCACCCATTGGGGTAATTGCCTCTGGTGTGAGACTGCCTTTGTGGTTTACTGGGAGAAATACAAATTGGTTGGAGAATTCAGTGTCATTCTGGCAGGTTGTCACAGTAACTTAATGGTTAGAGCACCCACCTGGTAAGCGGAGGGTCTGTGGTTCAAATCCCAGCTGTGGCATTGAATTTTTCAGTTCCAGTTCTATCTCTCAAACATTGCCCACATAATGGCTTGTGTGTTTAAAAACACCAGCAGTAAGTTTGTTGGCATAAGTAAATAATAATTAAATGCTAATGTCTATTTACATATCTCAGCTTAAGTGTATACACAGCACTGCTGTAGCACATGCTTGAACTTATATAGTAATAATGGTCTGTTTACATGTGCATTCTAATAGGGGTTTTAGCGCTGCAGTGGCATGCATCAGAAAGTTGTCCTAGTGTGGTGAACTTATTTGTTTGTAGTAGGGTTGCCACTACACAGCATTTTGTCCCTTGGGTATGAACTAACCTTTCCAGCATCAAGAAGCAACTTTCTTCCCTTTATTACTTTCTCTACTGGTAAGTAGGGGAAGTATTGTATTCCACCCAAAAATTCGATGTCGAGATTTCACCGGAAATATATGTTTTGAGGCCCCCTGAATCCAAAAAAAGCATTTTTAGAAAAAGGTCTGTGTGTGTGTGTCTGTGTGTCAATCTGTCAGTCTGTGGGCAGCATAACTCAAAAATGAAAAGTCGGTTATAAACCAAAGTTGGTATTTAAGTTTAATGTCTTTCAAGGATGCGACACAAAGATTTTGAAGAAAATAGCCCCACCCTAAACTACCCTTTACATGGAAAATTTTTCGAAAATTTTGGTTTTCTTGAAAATGGCTCTAACGATTTTGATTAAAATGTCATAGGTTTGAGATATTTTTATTACAAATGAAATGTATATCTTGAATTTTCTGGCTATAGCCCCTGTAGTCGTACTTACTCTGGACGACTTTTGCATAACTGGTAAACCGTTAGAGATAGACCAAATCATACTGTATAAAAAATGTAGATCTTGCTAAAATACACAATTTATGTCTCAATAAATTTTCTTGTAAGGTGAACCATTTCGGAGATATTCCTTGTTATGTGTGTGAGTTTCAGAAAACTTAGAACTTTCGTGAAAAGGATCATCGTTGTTCATTTTTTTATATGTTAAGTGGGCAAAGGCAATAGAATCCCAAAGCTTTAAAACATTTGAGTATTGCACAAAGCCTACTGTATTCTAATATTCCCCTTGTACCTACAAGGAAATAAGCAATAAGATAAGTTATACAAATGTTTATCTTAACACAAAGAAGATATAGGAATAAGAGTTTGTAAGAATGGTTAGTACAAGAGTAGAGAAAGTCATGTGAGTGCAACACATCAGATTTTTTTTTTTTTTTTGTAATATTAATTTTGAAAGGCATATCTAATTCTAAAATCTATTTCATTATTCGGATATGGAAATTCTGGTGGAGAAACTAATGCTTCTGAACACTCCAGCAACATATAGTAATATAGACAAGCTACTTCAGCTCTGAACTTATGCAAAGACAAATAATTAAAAAAGTAGTTTGCAATACAGTTCATAATTTTAATTGAAGTTCTTTATCTAAAGTAACTGTACAACAATGATTAGCACATGTGTAGTCCACTTGACTCATAAGATCTGTTCTTATTCTGTTTACCAGACTGAAAGTACAGCCTTTCTTTTCCAGTTCCTTTTCATACAAATTCTTAGGAAATAAAGTTTTCATCTTTAAAAACCAAACTTCACCTGCAACTTTTTTGTGCGTTTTATTCTTTTCCCTTTCCTTCTTGTTTCACATTAATCAACATCCCTAAGGCACTACTGAAATTGGAAAACTTGGTTTTCATTTCTGTCAAAATAAGCATTTTTCTCAGATGGAGAGTTCATTCATTGATTATGAGGGGTAGAGAGAAACACACTTGCACATACACACGCACACACACACGCACACACGCACATGAACACATGCACTCGCACACACACATGCACACGTCCAGACACAGGTGCACAAACAGTGAGATTGTGTTTAGAGATTAAAAGGATACTAATTACATTACTCTGATAAGTGTTGGTTGGTAGTTTCCTCTTATAAGAGGTGATTTATAATATCAACTTCAGCACTTGGTTTTACAAAGAAAAAACACCAATCACTTTTCCACTTAACCCTTCAGATTAACTTCTGCAACTGTTAAAACATTATTTACACATAGTTGTTTTAAAGAATGGAAATTGATAAATTTTTTTGTGAAACCCTTTTTTTTAGGTTATATGATGTCAATGAAGGCAGCATTACAATAAGTGGTGTAGATATTCGTCAACTTGATCCTTCTTGGTTACGAGGCAAAGCCATTGGATTCATCAATCAGGAGCCAGTCCTGTTTGCATCTAGCATTATGGAAAATATTAGATATGGATGTCCATCTGCTTCAGATGCTGAGGTAAATACATAGTTAATACTGAACTATATTTATAGATGACCTTAGACAAGTTTTAGCAATGGAATAAAGTAGCCTTATTGCTAGTGGGTATTCCTATTAGGATAGTAATTTCTAATTACACTACCCATCATGATTTTTGTGGCAAATCATCTGATAAGTGATTAGACTAAATGAGGTCTCCTGATTTCATAAATGTCACTGGTTTTCCTGTATCACATCTAGTTTTCACGCTAATCGTGATTTACTGTTTCAAAATGCGTCACTGCAGTTCCGTGCTGCTTTGCAATAACAGCTAATTGGCTGTTGTTAGTATAGCTGTGCTTTGCTCTCTTATTCTTGTGCATGCTTGTCAATCCAACACCATTCCATTGAACTCTCAGGTATCAGCCTATTTTTAGAATTGTTACCATTGAAATGCAGAGTTGCATTTTTGCAATTTGCGGTAATGCCAAAATTCTTAATGCTGCCTAGTCCAGTGACAATCAGTTATGCTGTGAGTGTGGTGAATGTGTGACCAGTTTATATTTCGTTTTGCTGTGAAATAGCGAGTGTGTCAGGAATTAAAAGAACATGTGTGAATAAGCCAAACTCATTCTGTTACATGTACGGGTGCTACGTAATGAAGGAGCAGAGGTGGTCAATAAATACAGTGGTAAAACATTAAATGCATATTTTAGAGTAAAATTAGGAGACCAGGACAAGGTATGGGCTCCCCATGTAAAACATGCTTTAAAGGGAAATTTAAGGCCCTTCCATTCGGTATAGGGATGGTTTGGCGTGAATCTCAGGACCATTGCAGTGACTGCTATTTTTGCATGTGTAATGTGGCTGGATTTAATAAGAAAAACAAGGACAGTATTGTGTACCTGAATTTAAAGTTGGTGATGAGACCCATTCCTCATGGACCAGAAATTCCAATACCTTCAGCTCCTAGCAGTTTACCTTATTTTGGAGTGTCCTCAGAGTCTGCTGACGAGCAAGAGGATATGGATTTTTCACCATTAACTGAAACAGCAATTCCAGAATTGTTTAACCAGTTGGAGTTGAGTAATCTGACATGAGACCTCAGCCTCACAAAGGAAAAGAATGAGGTGCTAGTTCACGATTGAAAGAAAAAATCTTCTTACCTCTGGAAATACCTTTTCTTGGTACAGACATAGAGATAAGGAGTTCAGAAAGTATTTCAAGAAGAAAGATGATCTGACCTACCAGACTGATGCAACAGCTGGGGAGTGATTACCAATCGGATACCTGTGGGACATTCTGTTTCACTAAAGGAAATTATCTCACAATGCAAACTGTTTTCGACAAAATCAAATATCATGAGCACAGGTGGGATGTGTGTAGTGACTTGAAGGTGTGTAGTATTCTATTAGGACAACAAGTAGGCTACACTAAATTCCCTTGTCATTTATGTGAATGGGATAGTAGAGTTAGGGACAAGCTGTGGCCCAAGAGACAAGTGTTGACACCAGGGGTAAAAATGTTACCAACGCTGCCTTAATTGACCCACAAAAAGTTATTTTGCCACTGCTACACATCAAACTTGGAATCATGAAGCAGTTTGTTAAGACCTTGGATAGAAGCAGCCCCTGTTTCCAGTATATTGCAAGCAAGTTTCCACATTTATCAGATGCAAAAGTCAAGAAAGGCATTTTTGATGGGTCACAAACTAGAGAGTTGCTGAAAGCCTCAAACTTTGAACAGACGATGAATGCCGTGGAACTAGCTGCATGGATTTCAATGAGAGACGTCATGACGAAGTTCCTAGGAAATGTTAAGAGTGAACAGTACAAAATAATAGTGAATACGATGTTTGATCACATGAAGGAGTTGGTGTATAGAATGGGCCTGGAACTGCACTTCCTTCATTCTTATGTCGATCACTTTCCTGTAAACCTTACGCTGTTAGTGAAGAGATGGGAGAGAGGTTTCAACAAGACATCAAGGAAGCAGAAAGAAGAGGTGGGATGTACCAATGACGGCAGACTACTGTTGGTGTTTGAAAAGAGATGGCAAACATGCAGCAGCCAGACGCTGGGCAGCCAAGCAGTCATTCAAAGGGGACACCTAAGACTGTTTGCACTAAAGGTGACTACAATTTTTTGCTGTAATAACATCTTCTGGTGTTGTTTTACGTATACATTTACTTCTTTATGAATTATTTGGTCACATTTAATTGCTAGAGCACACAAATCATGAACTTGTACATTTTAGCTATATGCGAACCAAGAGATTCTGCTTCGACCATAGATATTGGCACTTCTATATGTAAAACTTGTGTTTATTTGGCCCCCTCTCACAAAAAATAGTGTAACAAACATGTTGTGGACTGTTTACAAAATATTACTATATTTTTTCCATGATATTTCCAAACTTATCCTAATTTGTTCAGTACTTTTATTCCTATATCTCTTATTTTGGAGTACCTATTGCAAGAAAACCTGACGTGATACGTAGAAACGAATAATGGATTCATGTTCAGCGACCCAAAATTACTTAAGATCACATGTCACATCCCTTGCCACAAGAAAAGGTTTCAAAATGCTGGGTAGTGTTGTCTGTAGATCATTAATATGAGAGTGTGTTAATTTTTTTTTTCAGCTTAACAGTATCACAATTGTATGTACATAACTTTACGTTGATTACCTCCTTTCTTCTGATAATAAACAAAACAAGCAAAAGAATTCCGTCAACAATTTCCTCAAAAAATAAGAATAAATTTACCATACAAAATTGAAACAATCCACAAATTACAATCTTTGAGTTGCCTGTGGTGCAAATATAAACACTGTGGTTAACTACTATATTATGCACCAGGTCTCTCTATTTGAGCACCTAACACAGAATTAACTATAACTAAATTACCTATATCAAATTTACCTTTTGGGCATGCTGTTCATCTTCCAACTTTGTAATTCTCCCTATGCTTCTCATACATTTTTCTTTCGTCTTTCCTAACAATTCTGCTAGTTTTCTAATCACCTCAATATTGTTTAGCTTTCCTATTTTCATCCTTAATTCTTCTCTTGGTACTTTTGACCACCTAGCTGGTACCCATTTTTCCCTCCATACTCTAATCCTTTCACAGTCCATAATAAAGTACAAATCCTTTTCTATTTCCCCACACATAGGGCACTTCTGCAGGTTCATTCCCTGTTTCATACCCCTCAATCCTATTACCCCAGATCTAAACCATGCCCACTCTTCCCTTTCCAATTTATTACACACATCAATATATTTCTCCCTGCCCCAATCTTTCTTAATTTGCCTGTACAATGTCAAGGTTCTCTTGTCCCCAATACTACTGAATATCTCGTGAATATTTATATCCTCAATTCTTTGTCTAATCCCTTTCCAAACCTTTTATTCTAGAATTTCTCTGTTTCTCCAAACATTGGCCATTCTATTTCTTCTATAATCCTCTGCACTGATAAAGCCCAACTGTACATCACATTGTGAATGTTTTTGTGGAGACCTTGCATCTTAACACCAATCACAAATTTTAAAATACTTAAATAGCATTATTTCGTATGTGGAAAAAAAATTGTTTTATCAGTTGACAGGGGCTCATCAGATCACTGGCCAGTCCAGTAATAAGAATGCATTACCATCAGAGGCATGATGTCATTGACGTTGCAACCACTAGGGGTTCAGTGGAAATTTACATGCATTTTTATGTTTATCTACTGATTTGATTCTTTGTCTGCAAGCATTTTATATAGCAAACTGTGCAGTAGTGTTACATATGGTGATTCTGTAAGGATTTAATCATTCCAATTGTTATATTCAGAATGTTACTGTCTTTTATATCTTGTAAACATTGGTTTTACCACTGTAGACAGACAGCCAGTTGATTAGGCATATTGACCTTGGTCCTCGGAGCGCTTGCTATTTGCTTACTAAACAGCGAAATATTATTAACTTGGCATACAGAAATGCAACATTAATGGATACTCTCTTGTGTGTACCAATGCCACACGTTGGTGTCCTGAAGACATTATTGCATCTGAATGATGTGTACTTAGCTGACTTGCCATGTATGTGTGATAGGCTTGTGTAAACAACTCTGCAGTTTCACATTCTTTCTGATACACTTCCGGGGTTTTTCATCTTGTACATATGGCAACTGTGTACTGAGACAGCCATGTGGCAGGATAAATGAGAATTACAGGATAATTTTTTACCAATAATAGGTTGATGGCTGGAATTATGTGTAAACTTGACTTCCAATGGCCCCACATCTATAAGCAGTGAACCACTCAGCTTTTCAAATCTTCCTGCCTAGCACTTCAAGCGCTGTTGAAAAAAATAATTTCCAACAAGTTTTAGCCAAAAAGGTTGGTTTTTATGCCTTAGTTGTCAAAAGAATAATGTACCTAAATGTTGCTCAATTTCATGGATAAATGTGAAAATGTGCATATAGTTGAATATTTTAAGAATTTACAGGTCTTTAATTATGTCTCTTCTGTGCTTGAACACAACTTAATGAATATCAGAGGGTTTGCAGTCTTAGTCCTTTAATGTAACTTTATTTTTGGAACATTGTAAGAGCAACTGCACTCTGAAATAAATACATGCCTATGTCTTTCTTCTGTAATTATAGTGATGATAGCAATGATCCATGATGATAATATCGAATTTGTCTCTCTTACGGCTGTGTTAATTTATGTCAATTATAATGAAGATTAAGGATTTTAACATAATTACAAATTTTCTTGTTTAGTCACCATGTTCATTAGGTTACTAAGATTTTAGTGTATTAGCTGTTAAATCCATACAGTTCTCCAGGTTTTACTTGCAAATATGTTAAAGATTTTCTGTCCTTTCCTCCTTCCTCTCCTCTGTTTTGGTACATAAGTTGTATTTTACATAAAAATTTACTTCTCTATTAATAATACATAGTAATAGATGACCTCTTCCTTTGTTTTACAAAACTTCTATTAGTTTTGCTCTGTCTGCCAAGGTTATTGAAGCAGCAAAGTCAGCAAACGCACATGAATTCATCCAGAGTTTTCCAGAGGGTTACAATACAGTGGTTGGTGAGCGTGGGGTGACTGTCTCTGGAGGACAAAAGCAACGCATTGCCATAGCAAGAGCTCTTTTGAAAAATCCTGCAATACTGATTCTTGATGAGGCTACTAGGTATGCCACACTTAAATATATTAAGGCTAGTTCACAATAACTGAGAATGGTAACCAGAATTAGAATAAAACAATAAATACATGTATTATAATAAGAGTGTTCAAAATTAATGGGAAGCTTTCTCAGGTCTTGGAAACAGGAAATAAGACTTGGCCTTATTTTAACATTCTCATTCTCATTCCCAGGCACAGCAAATCAGATATTATGCATACAAGGCTCTTCTTTTATTTATGGTGGCTCTGACATGAAACTGCTGCTAGAGCTCTCTCTAGTTGCAAGCAAGTAAAATAACTGGGAAAAGTGGTAGTATGTGCATTCTAATCACAGATCCTAACACTGTTATTCAGTGTAGATGATTGAACATCGCTTCTTCTAGCAAAAGCATCATGTTTTATTATGAAAAACTCAAGCCATCAACGTGAAGCAATGCAATTCTAATTAACAAATCTTAGAGACTATAAGCTTCACTTACCTTAATATCTGCTGAAACTTCTTGGAATCCAACACAGACTACATAGTTTAAAGCTGTGGGCTATGCAATTTTCCATTTTCAGCGATAATTTAAAACATAACTTCGTTTAATCTAAATTTTAATGGAGCTAAGCAGGAAGTTCAATTATAAATACCGTCAACTGGTTCTGTTAATGTTTGTTTTGTTTTCATAGGTTGGTAACACATAGAAATTTAAATGGTTTAGGTGTTACGATGGCAACCAGTATAAATAAGATTTGCACTGATGATACATTTGATTTAAATACATGTTTTCAGATCCCCTGAATAAAAGAGAGAGGTTTTTTTAGGAAGAGGTCCAGTCTATTTAATTTGCAGGATGGAGTAATTCCTACATTTTAATGCCAAAAACATTTATATTTTCTCATATACTTCCCATTCGCTTTCACAATCGTTTAATCCAAAACCGATGGCCGTCCAGAACGCTGGTCATCCTGGATGTCTGTACGTCCATCTTTGAATTCTCTGCACCATTTGCACACATGTTGTACGCTCATTGACTGCTCTCTGTACGCTTCATACAATTGGGAATGAATATCCACTGGTGCAGTCTTTTTGTGCATAAAAAAATGTATCACAAAGCGTAATTTGCACCTGGTGGGAGAAGCAAGTGGAACCTCTATTTCTGACAGCTGCCAAGCCAAGACTGAGCATTGCAGACAGCTCGCAGGCCGGGGTACTGGAAGATAGACAACCAAGCTACACACCAGTATTGGCAGATCTTCTGTAACAGCGTTCCTCATGACTGCAGATCCTTGGGAATCTTATTTTACAGACAACCCTCGTATTGACAGGCCGAAAATATGGTCCCATTGCCATTTGGCTTAAAAATAGCAAAGCTATTGTGGTGCCAAGAGGTGTCCAACATATAGATTCATTAAATTGCTCAGTTTATTCAGAAATAGCAGGTAATCGTTCTTACATGAGGTAAATAAATGCCAAATTATGCATATGTACTTCAAATATGCACTAACCCTCATAATATGTATTTGCATATGCATTTTTGAAAATTCCGGGCCCTACTTATTATTTAACATGAAAGAATTTTGTGTTATATATAAATCTATGAGTTGAGCATATTCTTCAGTTTCTGATGGTGAAGTATCCTGTTGGGTAAGCCAATGATTTATTAATTTAGATATCTTTTCTGCGGCAATGGTGGTAAAGAGCTAACATCAAAGGGTACTAAAATATCATTTGTATGTATAGTTGCATTTTTCAATTTTTTAACTGGTTCTGAAGAATTCTATATGCTCAGTGATTAAAAGCTTTCAATGGAATTTAATTATTTACAAGCCGTTTAACCAAATGATATGTTGATGCATCTGTGCTACTAATAATAGAAAAAAGTTACTGGGAGTTAACAATGTAGAAAAATATTTACATCATTAAGGATTGAGTTCAGCTGATGAATTTCAACATACCAATCATACACGACATCTTACGACTAGCCAATAAGAACAGCATACCAGGCAAAGAGAGAAGGGGAAGGCAGTTACCTAATGCTCAACCAATCGATCAACAGCTGAATGATGGAGAGAACCCTCTCCGAAACTAGTCCTGTGATTAACATAATTACAAGTAAGCTGGAGCAGGATTTATCTAGAAATATTGACATATTTTTTTCAATTTATAATGTGCTCCACTGTTTTAAACCTCTTTTTACTTCAAACATGAACCATAGTCAATGCACTATTTCATATTGCTCTTGTAACAGCAAACACAAAAAAAATTCAAATCTTTCAAAACCAAAGTCTGAGATTAATTACAGGTGCTATCAAAACCACACCAATAGCAGCTATTTAAATACTAACCAACCAATGTCCCATTGAATATGAAATAGAAAAAGCGGCTCTTATTCAACACGAAAAGTTGATCAGACTCCCATTCAATACATGGCACAAGAGAAATTTTACACATACACTAAAGACTCAGGAGAGCTTTCTTTCCAAAATTCAAGACCTCAAGAAGAATGTATACCTTCCTAATTCAAAGGAAAACTTCATATCTAAAGTCAATCCGACACAAACATTAGACATCACATATTATTTACACCTGACAGAAGAAGTTAAGAAAAGTGATACTCCAACTAGTGTTCTAAAATTATTGGCATTAGAGACAATCCATACTAGATTTCCAGAACACGAATGGCTCCATATTTATACTGATGGATCATTAATATCAAACCAAGATGGAGCAGGTGCTGGAGTCACATGTCACCTCTTTTCCTATTACAAATCTTTAAGTTATGGAACTACAAACTTTGATGGAGAAATTGAAGCAATTCGAATGGCCCTACAAAATCTTTTGTACAGAATGGCACATTTTCAGCAAGCAGTTATTCTCTCAGATTCCAGGGCAGCAATTATAGCAATTACTTCCAAGTTGTCACCAAAAAACCAAACAATTATAGAATGTTGGAAAATCCTTACCCATCTAACAGCACTTCAAAAACACCTAGTCTTCCAATGGATACCAGCTCACTGTGGACTGAGTGGTAATGAGAAAGCTGATTTTCTTGCAATGTGCAGAAATCTATAGTTAATCTACCATTTTATGCAGCTAAAAGAATAGTCAACTCTGAATTAAAAAAAAATTATTGCAAAATATTACTATGAAAAATCAAAGAATAAAAGATGGGAACTACCAAACATTCAAACAGTAATTCCTGAGTATCCTTGAAAAACAGCAGTTACAACCTTCAGGTTGATTACAGGACATGATTGTCTGACAAAACATTTAAACAGAATTGGGATATATTCTTCACCACTCTGTCCTCTATGTGATCTGCAAGAGGAAATGGATCGAGACCACCTTCAAATATGCCCGGCCATTTCTAATGCCCCATCCATCAGTGAAAAATATTGGAGAGCAAGAGGATTAATGACTTCATTGTCAGAAATCCAGCATTAGCTAACAACATATTGACTGGGACAGTAATATTATCTAATGCTCATATCTTTGAGAATATCATCCTAAGCAAATTTGCGGAGGCCAGTGTTGCCCTTTCTCTGTTAAGCATGAAACTTACAGAAAATTTATGTTTTTTCTGGAATGAAATATTACATCCTCTATAAGTTATAGTTTGGTTTTCAAAAAGTTCTCACTCTAGGATGTTTTATTATGGCCTAATATACAGAATGAATGGCAAGGCACAGCATTTATGTGTCCTGCTTATTTTGGAGGAATATTTTATTTAATGTAACTTTTCTTTATTTAAATAAATATAAAAGTTCTAAAGTTCAGGGCTTTTTGGAAATTCTCTCTAAAATGTAGAATAAAATATTTTTTTTATAGTTATGGTTTTATTATAATAAATATATTTATGTTTCAGTGCTTTAGATGCTGAGTCAGAAAAAATTGTGCAAAACTCATTAGAGAATGCTAGCAAAGGCCGCACTGTCTTAATAATTGCTCACAGACTCAGTACAGTGCGGAATGCAGACTTAATAGTAGTTTTACATAATGGCATCATTGTAGAGGTAAGTGCAAAGAGAAACCTGTTGTATGTTAGAGCCTTTCTTTTATGGTCATAATTGTTACACATTCTTCTTTATAATATTGGATGACTACATTAAACTTTTGAAGAATCTGCCATGATTTGTATAGCAGTTCATTTTAAGTTCATGGTGCCATACAAGCATTTTTTCAAGTGTTGGGTGAATAATTTTTTTTTTCCACTTATGAATTCCCTAGTATAGGTTTGCCAGTGTGAAGGTATCAATAGCATGGAAATATCTTAGCTGTAAATGTGAGACAAAAGTAAAATCACCTCGCATCCAAAATACTATTTCATTCCTTTTCACAATTTAGAAATGTCTAAATTTTGGTGAAATTTAAAGGGATTCTTAAGTAAACTGGTGTAGATTCTAAAGAGAAATTGCTCTTAATCACAGCATTCTAAGAAACATGCTAATATGCTAAATAAACTAACAAAAGATGAGGATTAAAAAAAGAGACCAGGAACTATTTATAATTATAAGATGATACCGAAATTTAGATTCAAATCGAATGGGCTTGATAAAGACACGTTTTAATTTAATTGCCGGATGTGAGATTTGCAATAAGTGTTGAGTAATAACATAGGTAGATAATAGAGTAGGAAGTGTTGTAAGGTGAGCAAAATATGAGTAAATAATAGTCGTTAAATTTATAGGATAAATGCATTATTGGTTTGAAATTAACGAGTCATGACGTCATACCACATAATTTGAAATTGCCATCAAAATTTAAGGTTAGCCAATGTTTGAAAAACTAAGCTAGTTTGAAATTCACGGTCAAAATTCAGGTCTGCCAACCTTAAAAGTCGTGTGATATGTTTAATAAAATATAAAGAAAACATTGTTTAATCATAGAATGTCCCTTTCTATTAAAACATGTCTTTTTTGAATTCCGAATATTTTGTGGGGCGACGACAACCATCTTGTTCTACTTCTTATGGCCGCAGTATTTTTAAAAATAATAACTTGTTCACTATTATTTCATTATATGTATATAAAGTAATAATACATATTGTAAGTAAAAATATACATATTATTAGTAGTAATAATCAATATTATAGTTACAATACACGAGGAATGAATAATATACATAGAATTAATGTTAATAAAAGAACAAGTGAATCTGATCCATATATCAGTGGTGTCAAACTATATAACAAATTGCCACATACTATTAAAGCTAAGCAAGGAGAAAGTTTTAAAAAAGAACTAAGGAAATATCTTATAGGAAAATGTTTATACTGTATAGAGGAATTGTAAATATGCTGTATATGACTCTACTTAGTGGTATTTCATAGAATATGATTATGTTAAGTCTTATTTTGTAATTTTTGTTTTGTTGTATTTGTAGTTTGACGATGCTCGAAACAATTTGTATAATTGTCTATGGGCTAATAAACATTATTATTATTATTATTATTATTATTATTATTATTATTATTATTATTATTATTATTATTATTATTATTATTATTATTATTATTATTATTATTATTATTATTATTATTATTATTATTATTATTATTATTATTATTATTATTATTATTATTATTATTATTATTATTATTATTATTATTATTATTATTATTATTATTATTATTATTATTATTATTATTATTATTATTATTATTATTATTATTATTATTATTATTATTATTATTATTATTATTATTATTATTATTATTATTATTATTATTATTATTATTATTATTATTATTATTATTATTATTATTATTATTATTATTATTATTATTATTATTATTATTATTATTATTATTATTATTATTATTATTATTATTATTATTATTATTATTATTATTATTATTATTATTATTATTATTATTATTATTATTATTATTATTATTATTATTATTATTATTATTATTATTATTATTATTATTATTATTATTATTATTATTATTATTATTATTATTCCTTCTGAAAACATCTAGTTTATTTGGAATCTTGCTGTCCAGTACAATTTGGCCAAAATGGCTGCTTCCTGTTGTGTGGGTTCAAGTTTCCTGCAGTCGAGTAGGTGATCAGCATTCATTCTGGTCCTTGACTGTTGACAAAGTATACAGCAAAAGTAAATAAATATCGACTGCTACAGATATAATTTTTTTATTTAGTTTACATGAATTCTCAAAAGTTATTTTGATCATTCATTTTATCTGATTATGGGAACACATTATTGTCTCTTAAAAACTAGAATATTGTGTAGTTTATTAATTTACAATGTTTTTTTCCTTGTTACATTTCCCTCCCAACTTCCTGTAATACAATAAACTACCGATAAAGGTTTGTATTATTGCGTCACACAAAGAATGCTGCTGTAAGCAATTCTAATGCTGAAAATGTGATCTATTTGTAGACCACTGGGCACAATGATATCTCGCGCCAGCACATGGAAAGTCTTACTTGATGCAAATCTAGCAAGATTATTACTTCCGTAATAGTATGCAAGCATCTGCCATGTGTGTTATTTGTCTTCTACAGTTTCTCTGTTTGAAATAAAGTGAACTAGTACTCAAAAGTATTCTATATTGTATTCTTTGAAGCGTAAGCATGTACATGTAAACACGTGGATTCCCAAAGTACATATGTCTTATAGCTATTATTTTTGGGCATATGTTTGCAATTCTACGCTAACAAAAAATGCAAACCCTAATATACAAGTCCATTGGTTATTTATTTTTTGCTTTTCATTAGTTTTAGATTTAGTTACAGAGATACAGCATGTAACAATTATGACATCATATTCAAAGAAATTATGCTGGTTACTATAAGCAACAATAACTTTTCCAATGAAATTCACGATGTGTGTGATACAATTAATGTGATTCTTCTTCATGATCCAGACAGTCTGACATGAAGATGAAGCACTACAGGTATAGTAAATGTGAATGATGTTCCTGGCCCAGTTGAAGTACATTTCACTTGCTCTGAAAAGAGTGACATACAAAGAACAAATGACTAGGTTTGAAAAGTCAACCAAAAAAAGAAAACTTTGAGACTGACCAACATAATACAAAAAATGTGATTAAAAGTACACAAAACTTCCAGAGCATGGTCTTCCTTAAAATGAAAAATGGGAAGAAATGAAAATGCCACTTGACATTCTGCAAAAAAATGTGATAGCACTCTTCCACAGATGTTTTGAACCTTATCTCAGTTGATAATAAGCTTTTACCGTATCAAATGTTTCAGTTAATAAGTGGTTTGGCTTTAAGTGACCTGTAATTCTTTAAGAAACAAAGTTTAATCATAAAATTTATGAACTCGATGGAAATCTATTTGTTCATCATCATGTTATGTTTTGATACTTTTAATGCCCAGTGGTCTATTTATAGACATGATTTTGAGACACTGGATGAATAAGAAGGCAAAAAAGTATATTGTTGCCATACACATGCTAAACCAATTTTTGAAACAAAAAAAAAATAAGTTGGGCGTTAATGGATTAAGGAGGGCTATAGAGACACTGGAGTGCTCCCACCTTGTGGTGGGCAATGTTGTCTTTGATTGGTTTTACTGAATGGAGTCTTCTCAACTCTTGTGTGGGGCAAACTCATATTCTAGCAGAAGATTAAAAGGCAGTTGCAATATTCTATGGCCTTCACAACAATCGCTCACTATGTTATGTGTTATTCCTTCATGGAATTCTAGAAATTTAGTCACTTGCAAATGTTGGCATCTTTTCAACAACCATCTTATATGACCTTAAGCCAAAAAAAGCTTTTCTTTAACTACTCATTTCTGACTATAGAGCTCTCTTGTCTCTGCTTTATAGGCATTTAACATATACAACAATTAGCCATTAAGGTAAGGAAGTAGTGAATTACAGTAAATGTTTGGTTTAACATACTTCGTATTTTATTGAAATAAATTACACACAGCTAAATGAGTGCTGTATCATTACTCTAATGTGGTTGTTACATTATATTCTTCACAATGTTAGATGGGTACGATCTAATACATATTCTTAATCAATTTGGTACACTGGTTGACCCTTACTGTGTCTTGAGCTGTAGTGGTGGTATGGTGCTATGAACCATAAGCATTGTAGAAGGACTATGACTGGCCATCAAAGCGTCTGGTTTCTTTTGCTCAGGGACTGTGGGCCCTAATACTATGATTACAGTTGACTATGCAGATGGCATAGAGTTAAGTCTCACACCCCCCTCTCGTCAGTTCCGTGCGTCAGAACTCCATTCAGAGTGTGTTTAGCCATGATCCTGCAGACTTGCGTATGTCAAGCGATTCATAGTGCAATGCCTAAAACAAGTTGATCATGAAGTGCAACAATAAATGGTTTACTTGAACAATTTGGACATGATGTATTTGTTCGACAAGGAGAAGGTGCTATATGTACCGTGTGTAATTTCAGATTCTTATGAACTAAGAAGTACTGTTTTTAAAATGCACTGTAATAGTAAAGCACATAAGAAAAATGTTGAATGCAATTCAAACAAGAACCAATCTATGTTAAGTAGATTTTCCGGGTTTGTGGGCCGTGGTCGAGTTGGATTACCTTCCTCCGACGTTTTGCTGGAAACTGCGTCCAGCATCTTCAGGGTCAACCTCTGTTATTAGCGGCTGCACATAAATTAAAGTTCACTGCAAACTTTCATATTCATCTTTGTTTGTTATTAGTGTCCAAACAAACATGAATATGAAAGTTTGCAGTGAACTTTAATTTATGTGCAGCCACTAATAACAGAGGTTGACCCTGAAGATGCTGGACGCAGTTTCCAGCGAAACGTCAGAGGAAGGTAATCCAACTCGACCACGGCCCACAAACCCGGAAAATCTACTTAACATAGTTGATAATGCCGGCCGTGAAAGTCTCAGCACTTATAAGAACCAATCTAGTTCAAATAATCGACATTGCGTCAATTGGTTTTGTATGTACGAAATGTAGGATTATTGCATGAAGGTAATTCATATACTCAGGACTGTACGTCTGTCACACAAACTGTAAGCAAGGTCATTTATGCTTGTCATGGAACAGTCCAGGCAGTAAACATGCTGCACACCTGCACTTTACTCATAAGTGATAATTAAGGCTTGGAATAACTACGTTGCTGCAAATTTCACATACTTCAAAACAATATGCATTTGAATGCAATTTCAGGGCTACTATATGATATTTCTTCCTAATATGTGATTTTTGAACTTACAACAAATTATGAATTCGTGTATTTACACAAAGTTTGTGAATTCTGCTTAACTGGTGGAAAAAGCTCACAAAATATGTTATTTCATTTTCTTACATATTTTTATTTTAAATACATCAATTACTGGAATTCATGGCTATTATACTATCACTGCTTTATTCTTTTACTGTGAGGAATGTGTCCTGAAAGTTTGCCTTAGCTTCTGTTACACTTTGTATAGTTTCCTCACTTAAATTAAATTATCACAGCCAAATAATATGCTAGTCACAATATAATCATTGCTCAATCTTTGATCTGTTTCTTTCTGTCTTTCCAGATGGGAACTCATGAGGAGCTGAAGAATAAACAAGGATTGTATTGGAATCTAATTCGCCAGCAGGAAGTATCAGAGAAACTATCACGCAATATGGGATAAAGTGAACCTGGACTACTACCACCATCATCAGTACTGCTATGCATTCAATCACCTCCTCCATCATTCTTATCAATTTGTATTTACAACTGTATGACATTAAACTTAGTGTTACCATCCTGGGCTTTGGCCATATTATTTATTTACAAAAAGAATGTAACCCTGAAATATAGTAAGCAGCTATTCTCCTGTTGTTAGGAAGATATAAGCATCTGAAACTGGTGCTATTGCTGTAGTATTTAAAATTCCCATTATTTATGGTTCCACAAAGTTCTGCCACCTTCAAACAAAGATGACTGGTGTACAGAGAAACAATAATAACAAACTAATATGTTTATATACTGGTGTTACGGTAATGCTACTAGTGAGATGGCTCACCCAGAACAGACCAATCACAGCATTGGAGTTGTGACATAACCCCATTTCCTGCCATCAAGAGCAAAACAGCTAAAGTACTGCACTTAAACGTTTCAAGAGTTTTGTGTACACTGGCAGTATACTACTTTACTGTGTTCTGAATTAAATAATATATACTTGATCAAACCTTATATGTGACAAAGCTATTAAATATATTTCATCTGGACTCAAAGAGAAGACTTATTTCAATTTTTTTTCACATTGCATTGTATTAAAGCACCATAGAAGAATTAATGTTCATAGATGCATATTGTTTTTATGTTTGATAAACCTTGGACGGCCATTTCAGGCTTGCCCACAGATCTTCTCTAATAGCTGGTTGACTGAGGTCTTTGATTCATTTCAGAATGGTTAGATTGTGGTGGGGGATCAGTGGGAAAATGTGTTGCATTATGCATGGTATCAAAGGGTGTGGGATTTGAAGTGGAAATGGCTGTTCAGTGTAGAATTGGGAAATAGTTTGTGCTTGTAATTTTGAATTTTTTGAGGACATTTATTTTCTGTTTTTACTGCATGATGTGTAGTACATATTTCCATGCCAGTGTTTATATTTTATTGCTGTGAGCATTTGTAAGCATGTGCTCTCCAAAATTATATTTATTGTTTGCTTGATGGATGGCTTTTATATGACCTTTGTAAATGATATTGAATGATATTGAATGATCTTGTTTCCCCAGTACAAAAGATCGACAATCTTGCATTTTAGTGTGCACTCTCCGTTTTGTTGTATGTGTCTGCTTGCATTTGTTTGCTGGTGAGGTGTTTTTATTTTGTGTTTGACTTCTTTGAATGCAGTGGCAGCATTGTAGATGTTTTGGTTATGATAACTGGATGTAATGAACAGGTTTTCTTCTTGTACATGTTGTGGATGGATGACTTTGTTTGGTATCACATTTATTTCTGGTTGTATTCATTTTGCTACACCAAATATTTTATGGCGTTCAGTTAATTGCTGTAGTATGCTTTGACCATTGATATACTCATTGAGTGGAAAGCAGCATGCTTGCGCTGTATGGGATGAATTGGTGTTCTGCTGGTGAGGGTTTTTGTGGTTGTGGGCTTCCTGTATACCATATTTTATCGTGTAATTCCCCCCCCCCCTTTTTTTCTCGAAAAATTTGCTTGAGAACACTGGGAAGGAAATTATGCAAGTGGTGCTTCTAGGAATTTAGAAAGGAAGGGAAACCATGAAGTATTATGTAAAAGTTATACAGGTATACAGTAATTTGTGAGTGAACTGGATACATACCATGGTTTCATTGGGCCTACAATGTATTGTTTCATTGTTTCTTTTCTCTGACTATTCTGCAGTCTCACTTTCGTCACTATCATCACTATTTTCATTTATATCTGGCTCAGATACATCTTCATGTTCACTGTTCCACATGTCGTCAGAACCATTAGTGGTACAAGAAATACCAGTATTTTTTTTTAACTCTTCTTAACAATATGGCGACTTGTAACAAACTGACTTAGAAACACGTCTGCAACTTCACATTTCAATTTTACGGTACGTTGTGACTATAGCAATACGAGTATTTTTGTGGCAAGCACTACGTCCATTGTTGTCCATTATCAAGTCATTTGAAGGCTGCTCCAATAAGAATGAACCAGGAGAGGAAATTATGCGAAGTTTAATAGGTAAATAATTTTTAGTGATGAAAAATCATAGGGGAGGGAAATATGCGAGAGGGGGGGGCCTTATGCAATAAAATACGGTATTTTGAATTTGTGTTTATGGTTAGATCCAACAAGGTTATTTTATTATTTATTTATGCCAGCAAACTTACTGCTGGTGTTTTTAAACACACAAGCTGTGTGGGCAATGTTTGAGTGATAGAGATGGAACTGAAAAATTCAATGCCACAGATCTTCCGCTTCAATCTCATATCAGAGATGAGTACCCCAAGGGTGACTTACAATCCTTAGTACTTTATTCCCAGGATTAAATAACATTTAGATGGTAATTATTATTTATTTATGCCAACAAACTTATTACTGGTGTTTTTAAACACACAAGGCACATGTGGGCAATGTTTGAAAAGTAGAATCAGAATTGAAAAACTGGGATATGAACCACAAACCTTCCTCTTCACACATGGCTGCTCTAACCATTGAGCTACTGTGACAACTTACCAGTATGACATTGAATTCTCCAACATAAATGAATAAATACATAAATAAAATAATAACAAGAACAACACCAGCACAAACAACAACAACAACAATAATAATAATAACAATAGCAGAAGGTCTGTGGTTCAAATCCTGGCTGTGGCATTGAATTTTTCAGTTCCAATTCTACCTCTCAAGGTTACTGTTTTGTTAGGTTTCAGGAGTGAATTTTGTTCTGGCATGTAGTCCTACAGTTGTTCTACTTACATGGTGTTGCCATTGTGTAGGAATAATTAATTTACTATGTATCTGTACCAGTATATGATTTGTGTTTGTACTTGTTGTTGCTGTTCTGCACACTGGTATACAGATTCATAACATCAAATGTGTTAAGGGTGCTGTTGTGCGAGATATATTTATCTTGGATGTGGCTGGTAAGATTTATCTTCTAAAATGAATTCAAAACCTTTGTTGATCAGCAACCACTCAAGATATATGGCTGTCCAAGATTACCACAGAAGTTGTATGCATATGTGAAAGACTTATAATAGAAATCTGTAAAGATATTGTACAGGTACAGTCAAAACCGGTTATAATGATGTCAAAGGGACCTATGGTTTGCAGTCCTTCTTTTAATGAGAATAAGCTGTAACAGAGGTATCTTTAGATGTGTCAAATAGCTGGAAGTTGCACAGTAGTTTGTGGTCTAGTTCATTTTTGCATTTATAAGACCATAGAGGTGTAAGGTTAATAACGCTTCGATTTCCATGTAGTGAAAATTGCAGAACTGCATATTTAAGTACAATGTCACTCACATCATCAACAGTGTGTTGCTTATTTCCAGGAAAGGAACAGATATGGTACCCCTACCATTGATCTGCACAATGTCACTCACACAGATCCTAGCAATATCATTTGCCACATGTAAGAATACCTCTATACATTGCTATATGCGACAAACAACAATGAACTTTGGACATTATAGCTGATATATTACTCTGAAAAGATAATTAAAAACAGGTCATTGTATACAGTAAGTTGCTGTATGCAGTGTCGTACTAAGCAATTTTTTAAACTTACCATTTACAAGGAATTTAGACGGGGCTGCTAGATTTTGCCGTTATAGTCATTATGTCGTTAAAATCAATGTCGCTATAACCAGTTTTAACTCTATTTAAAAGTAGTTATTCTCATAAATATCTGCAAATAATCACCCATCCAATATACCTTCCATCGATCCATCTGTCCATACCTTCTTTCAACCATCAATCCATCTCTCCATCCCTTCTTTCATCCGTCCGTCTGTCCGTCCATCCATCCATCCATCCCATCCATCCGTCCATCCATCCATTCCTCCTTTCAATCATCCATTTATCCGTCCGTCCATCGAGCCATTCCTCCTTTCAACCAATCCTGGATATCCACCAATGTGCGTGCATACTAAATACACATAGACCATCCCAGAGACATCTTTTTATATCTTTTCAGCCGGATGGCACCTTGTTAAATATTTGTGTCTCATACTCCCTTCCCCTGTGTTGACTCGTACACTTGTATTTTGTAGTGATGTCGATGGCTGATTTCCAGCTTTGACACAGTATACATACATGCATCAGCCGGCAAGACCATTAATGTAATATAAATCCTTTTACTAATTTTGAGACTCTGTAATTAATTATACTTGTAATATCTGTATAAAAGAGCACGTAATATTACGCTTGTAATGGTGCATGCTAATAAATAAAGTGCTGTTATGAAGTAAATAAATGCCTCCCTTGCATTGCCCTGCCCTCCACCCTACGCTACCGTCGGCCCTTCCCTCCAGACTGCCCTGCCTCACGCCTGCCCTGCTCAGCCCTCCACCTCCTGCCTGCCCTGAAACCTACCATGCAGCATGTCCTGTATCCTACCCCGCCGCCTGCCCTGCCCTGCCCTACCCTGGCCTGTAGCTTGCCCTGCCCTCTAGCGTGCCTTCCCCTTCCCTCTAACCTAAAACTAAAATAAAACAATTTTTTTTTCCTTTAGCCTGCCGTGCCCCGTAGCCTGCACTGTCCTGTCCTGCAGCCTGTTGCCTAGTCCTTCCCCGCCCTGCCCTGCAGCGTGCAGCATGCAACCTAGCTCTGCTCTGCCGCCCAGCCCTGCCCTGCTCTTTAGCCTAGCCCTACTCTTCCTCGCAGCCTAGGCCTGCCCTGCAGCCTAGCCATGCAGCCTCAGCCCTAGCCATGCCCTGTTCTTCAGCCTACCCTAGCTTAGCCCTGCCCTGCAGTCTGTAGACTAGCCAGTGCTGCAGCCTACTGCCGCCTTACCCAGCCTTGAAGCCCAGGCCTGCCCTGCTCTGCAGCGTGTAGCCTAGCGCTGATCTGCCCTGCCCTGCTGCCTAGCCCTCCCTTGCAGCCTAGGCCTCCCTGCCATAAGCCTAGCCCTTTCCTGCAGCCCGCAGGCTAGCCCTGCCCTGCTCTGCAGCCTAGCCTTTCTCTGCCCTGTAGCCTAGTCATGCCCTCTCGTCCAATCTGCAGCCTAGCCCTGACCTGCAGGGTAGCCCTGGCCTAAAGCCTAGCCCTGACCTGCATTCTAGCCCTGCCGCCTAACCCGGCCCTGCCGTGCAGCCTGGAGCCTAGCTCTGCCTCGCAGCCTAGTCCTCCCCTGCCATGAAGTCTAGTACTCCCCTGCAGCATAGGCCTGACGTGCAGCCTAGCCCTACCCTGCAACCTAGCATTGCCTCGCAGCCTGTAGTCTAGCCGTACCCAGCCGTACCCTGCCCTGCAGCCTAGCCCTCCTTTGCCGCCAGCAGGCTAGCGCTACACAGGAGCCTGCAGCCTAGCCCTGCCCTGTAATCTGCAGGCTAGCCCTACACTGCTGTGTAGCCCTGCCCAGCAGCCTAGCCAGGCCATGGAGCCTAGCCCTGCCCTGCAACCTATACCTGACCTGGAGCCTGGATCTGCCCTGCAGCATAGCGCTGCCCGGCTCTGCCCTACCCTGCGGCCTAGCCCTGCCCAGCAGCCAAGCCATCTCCTGCAGCCTAGGCCTGCCCTGCACAGTAGCCTAGCCCTGCCCTGCACTCTGCAGTGTAATCCTGCCCTGCAATGCAGCCTAGCCCTGACATACTGCCTGCACGCCTATCTCTGTCTTGCCTTGAAGCCTGCAACCTAGCCCTCCCTTTCAGCCTAGGCCTGCCCTGCAGCTTAGCCCTCCCTTGCAGCCTAGGCCTGTCCTACCCTGCAGCCTAGCTCTGCCCTCCAGATTGGCCCTGTCCTGCCCTGGAGCCTAGCCCGGCCATAGACCCGAACCCTGCCCTGCAACCTAGACCTGCCCTGCACTGCAACTTGCTGCCCTGCCCTGTAACCTCGCCCTGGCCTACGCTGCAGCCAAGCATAGCCCTGCAGTTTGCAGCCTATCCCTACACTGCAACCTTCAGCCTAGCCTAGCCGTGCCCTGCAACCTAGCACTGCAGCCTACCCTTCCTAGGCCTGCCTTGCCCCACAGCGTAGCACTGCAGCCAAGTCCTGCCCTGCTTTGTGCAGGCTAGCCTTGCTCTGTCCTGCAGCGTAGCCCTGCCCTGCATCCTAGCCATGTCCTGCCGCCTGCAGGCTTAGCCCTGCCCTGCAGCCTAGGCTTGCACTGTCCTGCAGCCTGCCCTGCCCCACAGCGTAGCCCTGCGCTGCTTTATGGAGGCTAGCCCTGCTCTGTCCTGCAGCATAGCCCTACCCTGTAGTCTGCTACCTAGTCCTGCCCTGCAGCCTGCTGTCTAGCCCTGCAGCCTAGACCAGCTCTGCAGCCTGCATCCTAGCCATGTCCTGCAGCCTAGCCCTGCCCTGTTGTGCAACCTGTAGCCCTGCCTTGCAGCCTAGCCCTGCCATTGCAACCTGCAGCCTAGCCGTACCCTGCCCTTCAGCCTGCAGCTTATCCCTGCCCTGCAGCGTAGCCCTTCATACCCTGAAGCCTGGATTATAGCCCTGCCCTGCCCTGCCCTGCAACCTAGACCTGCCTTACAGCCTGGATCTACCCTGCAACCTGCAGCCTCGCTCTACCCTCCTCTGCAGCCTAGCCGTGCCCTGCAACCTTGCGCTGCCCATCAGCCTAGCCCTCTCTTTCCACCTAGCCCTGCCCTCCATCTTGCCCTGTCTTGCAGCCCAGCCCTACCCTCCATCTTGCAGCCTATCCGTGCCCTACAGCCCGCTGCCTAGCCCTGCCCTACAGTGTAGCCCTGCAGCCTAGTCCAGCCGTGCAAACTGCAGCCAGGCCCTGCCCTGCCCTGCAGCCCAACCCTGCGCAATAGCCCTTCCCTGTCAAAGAGCTTAGCCCTGCACCCTAGCCCTGTCCTGCAGCCTGGGCCTGCTCTACCCTGGAGACTGCAGCCTAGCCCTGCAACTTGCAGACTGGCCCTGCCCTGCAGACTGCAGGCGTAGCTCTGCCCTGAAGACTATCCCTGTCCTGCAATCTAGCCCTACTCTGCATCCTAGCCGCTCCCTACCCTGCAGCCTGTTGCCTAGCCCTGCCCTGCAGCGTACAGCATGCAACCTAGCCCTGTCCTGCTCAGCTGTCTGCAGCCTAGGCCTGCCATGCCCTGCAGGACTAGCGCTGCGCTGCTCTGCAACCTAGCCAGGCCCAGCACCCTAGCCCTGCCATGCAGCCTCCATTCTAGCCCTGCCCCCAGTCTGTGGCCTAGCCAGCGCTGCAGCCTAGGCCTGCCCTGTCATGCAACCCTTGCCCTGCTCTGCAGTCTAACCCTGCCCTGTATCCTAGCCCGGCAGCCTGCAGCCTAGCGCTGCGCTGCCCTGCACCCTAGCCCAGCTCTGCCGCCTAGACCTGTCATGCCCTATCCAGCAGCCTAGCGCTGCCCTGCCCAGTAACTTAGGCTCGCCCTGCCCAGCAGCCTAGCCCTTTCCTGCAGCCTGGGCCTGCTCTGCCCTGGAGACTGCAGGACCTGCCCTGCAGCGTGTAGCCTAACCCTGCCCTGCAACCTGGGCCTGTCCAACAGCCTGCAGGCCTTGCCCTGCCCTGCTCTCCATCTTGCAGCCTAGCCCTATCATGCAGTTCTTGTCCTGCTCTGCAGAGTAGCCCTGCCCTGCAGCGTGTAGCCTAGCCCTACAACCTACAGCCTAGGTCTGCCCAGCAGCCTAGCTCTGCCCTTCACCCTAGCCCAGCCCTGCCCTGCAGCCTGTAGTTTAACCCCGTTCTGCCCAGCAGCCTAGCCCTGTCATGCAACCCTTGCCCTGCAGCCTAGCCCTACCCTGCCCTTCAGCCTACCCTGCAACGTAGCCCTTCATATAGGTTGCGCGTTTGTTCTTGACGAATGACCTTGAGCAGAAATCCAGTGAGTAGGCCTACCCTTAATAAACAGGTCAGCAAATGTTTATGCTACGATAACAGACACCTCTGTTTTCCTCTGTCGCGTTTGTGTATACAGTCGACTGCAAAAGTTTTGTGAGGTACGGATGTGTGCATGCAACGAAAATAACAGCAATTCAGACGAGGAAGAAGACGAGGGAGAAATGTCGGGAATAGAAGAAATGCAATAAAGTTAAGTGGAAACAGTTATAGAGGTATAGTGTATAATACGTGTGGCTGATATTACTGGAAGTGCGATCAATTTATTTGTAGTGTTGTACTGCTTCAGCTCAGAAGCATGTGCGTCATCTCACTGCAGATTGTACCTCCGCTCTCTTTCAATGCTAACGTTCCCGCAAAAGCTGAGTAATGACTCGCATTCAACCTTTCACATTAAATTTTCATTCGCCAAGAAGTAACGTGCGACCTGTACCTGCAGCCTGGATTATAGCCCTGCCCTGCAGCCTAGCCTAGCCCTCCATCTTGCAGCCTAGCCGTATCATGCAGTCATTGCCAAAAAATATTTTGTTGTTTAACGACGCTGTCAATTGCCAGGATCACATCAGCGTCGCCGGTGTGCCGGAATTTTGTCCCGCAGGAGTTCTTTTACATGTCAGTAAATCTACTGGCATGGAGCTGTCGTTTTTAAGCACACCGGTCTGGGCCGGGTCAGTCATTGCCCTGCTCTGCAGAGTAGCCCTGACCTGCAGCCTATAGTTTAACCCCGTTCTGCCTTGCAGCCTGCGGACCTAGCCCTGCCATGCAGCTTGCAGACCGACCCCTGCCCTGCCCTACAACCTAGTCTTGCTCTGCTCTGCAGCCTAGCCCTACCCTGTAGCCTGGATTCTTGTTCTGCAATGCAGCCTGCTGCCTAGCCCTGTCTTACAGCCTGGCCAAGCCTAGCCCTGCCCTGCAGCCTGTAGCCCAACTCTGCCCTGCAGCGTCTAGCATAGCCCTGCCCGGGAGACTGCAGCCTAGCCCTGCCCAAAACCGTTGTTCTGCCCTGCAGCCAGCAGGCTAGTCAAACCCTGCAGCCTTGCCATGCCTAAAGGCTGCAGGATAACCCTACTCTGAGGCCTAGCCCTGCCCTGAAGCCTGCAGCCTAGCCCTGCCCTGCAACCTCAAGCCTGGCACTGCGCTTCATCCTAGCCCTGTCCTGAACCATGCAACGTAGCCCTCCCCTGCATCCTAGCCGCTCCCTGTAGCCTAACCCTACCCTGCAGCCTATCCCTACCGTGCCCTCCAGCTTAGCCCTGCTCTGCGGTCTGCAGTCCAGCCCTGCCCTTTAATCTCGCCCGGCTCTGCCCCACAGCCTAGGCCTGCCGTGTCCTGTTCTGTAGCCTCCATTCTAGCCCTGCAGTCTGTAGCCTAGCCAGTGCTGTAGCCTGGAGCCTAGACCTGACCTGCCGTGCCCTGGCCTGTAGCCTAGCCCTGCCCTGAATCCTACAGCCTAGCCCGCCCTGCTCTACCCTGTTGGTTTGTTCCAACATGATCCAGTATCAGTTCTGGCATGCGCAGTACCTAAGTAGGATTGCAACATGTCAAAACTTCCTAACTAATTCTGAGGGTCTGCTGATTGTTGATGTGCAAGAAAATGTTGGTATTAGTTCAGAACACTTTCAGAAGCACTTGAAATAGACCCTACATCACTTGAACCATCATTAATCTCTGATACTGAATAACTGTGCACCCGTAGTAGGCTATTGGTCTATACGATTTGTGAATGTACAGAATTTGCAGCTCCTGCTTTTGACCAAGGACCAATTTCACTGGCTACGAACTAGTTCCCAAAACGTTGGAGCAACAAGTTGGACAAGTCTGAAGGATTTTCTGTCATGTTTGGAACACTGCTTAGCTACTTGCATGCTCAGGTAACAATATTGAATCTGGATTGTGTCGAAACAAACTTTGTATAACCTACAACGCATGCTCAGATTATTCTGAATCACAGATTAATATGAGCTCAAGTAATGTTGCAACCATACAAACTTCCAAACTAATTCTGAGAGCGTTCTCGATTGGTCATGTGCGTAAGAAAATGTTGGTATTAGTTCAGAAGGCTTTCAGAACGTGCTCAAAACCACTTGTTGGAACACACCTGTACTTGCCTTTTAGGGTTTTTAGAGAGCCAAGTTTTCACAGCAATAACTTCAAATAAAACCTAAAATCTTAGATGTAGCTTGTACCAACTTATGCGATAGATATGGGTATAGAATGTGTAAAAAAACAACTTCACCAAATATACAACATTTTATTCAATAGAAAAGTAACATTAATAATACTTCTTATAAAGTGCTTGCACTAAGCACTCAGTTTAGGAACTACTACTTCTAATGAAATAAAGATAAAGACATTAAAAAATATATATGGCACCTGAACTTTTGGTACGAGTTACATACTTATCTGTACACTCTATCACAAGTTTCTTTCTTTCTTTCTTTTTTTTCAATTCACAAAGCTTTTTAAACATTTACTGTGAAATGAAGCAGAACTTTTATCAGCAGACCTCAATTTGGTGAGCTGAACCTTATTACCTTCATTTGCTATAATTGCAAGCAAATATAAATAGTAATGAACACTAATTTAAATCCTACGTGATTCAAAAATCAACAAAACATTATCTTTTATTTTTATTCTGAACCATAGGAAATATGTAAAAAAGATACTGAATAAAAGGAATCCTTTTGTAAAGTATATACAATACTAATCAGACTTTAACTCCTTGAGCTTTTAATGCTGTACATATTTAAAAACTTTGATTTATTTTCCTTTTACTGCATTATCTGCAACAAGCAACTACGTGAAAAGCAAAATCACAGTGTCAGAGAATTAAGTACAAATACCTGTACCTGTATTCTTTTGCACAAAAATCTTATCAATTTCATTTTCTCACAGATTATTTTATAATGGAATATGATTTTAGAAATTATAGACTTTAACTGGAAGACCAAATAATAGTCATTTTAGCTCCTTGTTATTTGTTATTTCTTTTTTAAACAATAAGTACACTAAGGTGAGAAAAACCTTTCAGTCATGGATCCACTTCTCAAACGTTATCCTAGAGTAAAAATAAATGCCTCAATGAAGAAAATGCCCTTGTATAAAAAGGCTATACAGACTTAAAACAACTATTTATTTCTGAACACTTCCAACAACACTAAATCCTTTATTTGAATGGCTCAGAAATGACCGATACTTTAAACAACTTTAGTGTTACCCTGCTGGTGTCTATCAATACATGGCCCTCTTTTACTTCCAAAGCCTTAAGTTGACAAATACATATTTAAAAATATTTAATTTTCTTCCTTTTCTATACCAAAAACTGTTTTTGAATCATAAAAGCAATAAATGAACGAACTAGAAACATCCATGATACATTGTTACTAACTTCCAGGTAAGAAGTATCAATGTTGTAAGTCAAAAACAAAGTATATACATGTATTACAGCAATATACACTAAGATGACCAGAATAGCACATTGTTGCTAATTTCCTAGAAAGAAGAATCAATGATGTAAATAAAAATTAAAGATACACATATGTACTACAGCAATGTTTATCATTACCAAAATAGCAGATGTTTATACCTCCAGATCCACCAGAAGAATTCTACCATTCAGATGAAATCTGGTTGAAGTCTCTTAGAGAAAACAGGTATACCTTTTGAACAGCCAGTCTACACTACTGCCTCTACACTCCCCCGCCCGCCAAAAAAGTGCCAAATGCTGAAGAAAGCCAATTCTTTCACTCATTCATAATTTATGAATAACATACCATAAAACTGACTAATAAAAAAACAATAAAAAAAAATTATTTCAGCATTTGTTTAAGTATGTCTGAACATTTATCTTGTCCTCGAAGTTTATTGCTGTTGATGCAAATGGGCCTATGAAGACCTGTGATCCAAAATATGATATGAACAAATGCAGTGAGATACAATTTAAAACACATTCAGACAAATCTGCATATGGCACACAGGACCAACAGGGCTAACCAATTAGAGTTTCCATCAATGAATATATTTTATTTATTTTAGTTAGACACAGAAGGGAATATGTAATAATGCATGTGGTACAGAAAATGAGAGAAAGGAAATAGAACATGTTCTGTATAAATAGAACTTTAACACAGTGAAGCTATCAAGATTCTCACATTTAAGTTGAGTTTTCTGTTCTAGAAGCTTACTTTTTATTTCTATCATACACAAAAGGGTAAACTACAACATGGATATTACCTTAACCTACGACTTCCCTTGGCAAAAAGAGTAAGTCCCAGTATCTGATGATAGACCCATTACATAAATTTTCTGAAGGACACACGAAAGAATTTCTTACAAGGCATTCACATTGTGTATCTTGAACAGACCAAAACATTTAGGCAAGCATAGGAAAACAATGGAGTCTAAGTAAATGAAATAACTAATACTATTATGAGAAGATTGCAACTAATTCTATAATTCTATGAAATTCAAATTTCTGCTCATATGAGAGCAATTTTTATTTAGATGGGATCTCTGAATGCAAGTGAGAGTACAAAGTAAACTTTACAGACTACAGCAATACTTTTTGTTACATAAGTTCCACTCACAAAGATGCATATGCAATTGAAAGAACAGCTTTTATAACTGTGGATAATTTAAGACCTATACATGAATTTGAGAGTATAACACAAGGGATCTGTTGCTTCAACCATGCAGTAAGATTAGAAGAAAAACTGATGGTGACATACCATTTGAAAACACCACAGAAAATTCTACTGGAATGATGAAAGTACAACCTGCCCATCCCTATCAGGTACATCATTTTCTATAACCACTTTTTAGCTTTACTGAGATTCAGTTTACTACACTGTGCTTGTCGTGTAATTCACTACAAAACAGTTTGTCACACAATCTCTATCATATGACTTCGTTGCTGTTCTCCAGCCACATGCAGATATGATGAACACTAATCGCTTACAAAAGAGGAGTGTCTCAAGAGGACTGAAGGTTGCTGTATGAAATAGGATCTGAAGGAACATGAGTACAAATCACAAAAGGTTCATATCTGAGAAATGTCATTCAATTTTATTTAAAAGGCGGCCTCTGCCTTTGGTTTTAGGTTTTTCCTGAGGCAGCAATGGAACAACTCCAGTCATTCTATGCTGTGCTGGCTGCTGGTTATATATATCAGGCATCATCAATTGTGCTCCCACAACATTTGTAATAGTGGGATTCATACTAGATGGTGCTCCTGTAAGGCTTTGCACATTGGGTGCATATTGCTGCTGCAATAACATGGATTCTGGATACTGTGTTGCTTCCATTGCTGACATAGCAGTAGGATTCATATTAGATGGTTCTCCTGTAAGGCTTTGCGGTGACTGTGGACTAGCTAACATACTGGGTGCACATTGTTGCTGCAATAATATGGACTGCAGATACTTTGTTACTTCTGCTGCTGACATAGTGGTAGGATTCATACTGGATGGCATTCCTGTAAGGCCTTGTGGTGACTGTGGACTAGCTAACATACTGGGTGCACATTGTTGCTGCAATAATATGGACTGCAGATACTTTGTTGCTTCTGCTGCTGACATAGCAGTAGGATTCATACTGGATGGCATTCCTGTAAGGCTTTGTGGTGAGGGTGGCTTGGCTAGTATATTGGGTGCATATTGCTGCTGCAGTAATATGGATTGTGGATATTGTGTTGTTTCCGCTGCAGACATAGCAGCACATGCACTTGTAGGTGGCGCTCCTGTATGGCTTTGTGGTGAAGGTGGTTTAGCAACATGCATGTTGGGTGCATACTGCTGCTGAAGCAACATAGGATGCGGATACTGTGTTGGTCCCGCAAAGCTACTTTGAGGAGCATTTGGGTATGATGTCTGTAATGACAAATGCATTGTAGTTGATGCCTGTGTCCCTGGCTGAGTTATAGAATCCCACTGTTGCTTTTGTGTCAGTTCTTTATCTGTTAAGCCTGCGCCTGGAAAACCAGTGTGGAGTAAATCACCTGGATGCTGTTGCTGCAACATACCTTGAAAATGCTTCCGAACCATTGTAACATTATCTGGAGAGTCAGGACGGATTGATGGAGTCTGAGAATGCTGTGCAGTGTCTTTTGGATTTGGAAGTACTTTACCGGGATACTGTGGTTGCAATAAGTTTGAAACAGGAGTGTAAAGCATGGCATTTTGAGTTTGCTGTTGTAGCAAAGCTTTCACATCTAGCATCAAGGTCTGCTGAAGCTGCTGTTGGAACATCATTTGCTGTTGCTCTTGGGTTAAAGCAGAGCATGAGGTACCTAGAGTATTCATTGACTGAAGCTGTTGCTGCATTGCCATTTGCAAACTTTCTTGAGCACTCAGCTGCATTAAGTAGTTCTGATACATTTGAATTCTTTGTAGTTCCTCCATTAGTGACTCATACGAATCTGGCTTTACAAATTGGCCAGGTACACTTTGCGAAGATAGTTGTTTTTGTTGCTGGTAACATTTTGCTGCAGCACTTACTTCTTGAGCAGTGAGAGGCGAACAAATGCTCTGTGGAACTGCAGAACCAGAGAGCTGCTGGCTTGGCTGTTCTCTTGTTTGTGTTAAGTGTTGCATATTTGCTGCACTAGATTCTTTTGTTTTAGGTTGAGAATGTGATACTCCGGTAGATGACAGTGTAGAACTTTCACATGAACAAGGATGCACCTCATTAGAATTTTGATGAGTAAGTTTTTCTTCTCCCCTACTTCCCACTGGTTCTGTGTCAATGTGTAATGCTGAAAAGGACTGTGAAATATTCTTAACTTCAGATTGAGATTTATGGTTCTGCTTTGAAGTACACTCCGAAGGAAGCATTTTGGGACTCAAATAATTATCTTTAGCTTTGCTTCTTGCAAGAGGAACACCAGACATACTTCTGCACATAAGATTTCTGTTACTGTGATTTAAGGATTCATGATGAGTTGTCTGCTTCACAGATTTTATTACATCTTTTTGTCCATAGATAATAGTAGATTTGCTCTTCAATGTCTCTGAAACTCTATCCATACAACGCTCACTTTCATCTTCAAAATTACCTTTGTTTTCCAAATTATCAGGCTGCAAATATGTTCTATCAAGATGAGCTTGCTCCCTCCTGATTTGATATTGGGGTACATATAACCTGCTTATATCAGAACTTTGTGCCTTCTTTTGTTTTAACTTTTCATTCTGGTTGGTAACCAGTTTATTCATTTGTTGCTGTGCACTGTTGAAGTGGCCTACATCTTTAACATTTTTAGTCTCTCCATTATGATGCAAACCTAGTGATTTGCCACTTGCAATAGATGTAGTACAAGTTGCCGACATTGTATTTCCTGCACCTTTTGCTTCACTGCTTTTATTCCCTTGTTTTTCCTTGATCTCAGGCTCATACTTATGTTCTGTTTTACTGCTCTCAAAGCTTTCCTCTGCATCAGTGTATTCACTATGATCTGCATCCCAGTCTTCCTCTTTACTAGGTTCTGGTGGCGGAATGGCCATGGTTCCAGGTGGTTTCCTATGAAAACACAAATAATATGTTTAAAATGTGATACATGTTTAATGAAGTAAAGAGTATAATCTTAACAGAAGTGAGGAAGTAAACAAGCTTTTATGGAGCAAGTTTCAAAGTATGTTGTAGCAGGAATTATGTATCCGAGTGAACTAATGAGAAAATTCACATTAATATTACACATGTCAAGTTTTATCCATTTAATATCAGTAAATTTCCTTTGTAATGTGAATATCAAGGTTATATTTTGTAAATGCCAGCATCAGACCTGAAGCTATTATTTATTTATGCCAACAAACTTACTGTTGGTGTTTTTAAACACACAAGCCGTGTGTGGGCAAAGTTTAAGAGGTAGAACTGGAACTTAAAAATTCAATGCCACAACTGGGATTTGAACCACAGACCTTCCGCTTGCCGGGCGGACGCTCTAACCACTGAGCTATTGTGACAAACTGCCAGAAGTAAGTTTGTTGGCATAAATAAATAATAATTACCATGTGAAGGTTATTTAATCCTGGGATATAAAGTACTTACAATAGTAAGTCACCATTGGGGTAATTGTTTCTGATGTGAGACTGCCTTTGTGGTTTACCAGGAGAAATACGAACTGGCTTGAGAATTTAATGCCATTCTGGCAGTTTGTCACAATAGCTCAGTGGTTAGAGCGTCCGCCCGGCAAGCGGAAGATCTGTGGTTCAAATCCCAGTTGTGGCATTGAATTTTTAAGTTCCAGTTCTACCTCTTAGACCTGAAGCTATTCGGCTACAGGAAACATGACCGACATCGACCGTAAGAAGAAGTTATGATTGATATATAACAAAGGGGAAGCGATGGTTGTTAGTCGTGTAACTAGGAAAAGTAAATATGGGATCCTATAAACACTATTAATTGAAATGTCCTATAAGATAAACGTGTATTTGAGTAATTACATATAACAAGCTATGTATGGACAATCTGTAATCATGGATTGCATTGCCGAGAGATATTGAAGCATCACGAAATAGTATTTGCCATAACCAAAATGTTGGATAATAAGAGGTGTGATCAACAACGACTGAGACTGATTTTTTTCACAGATGTTTATTACTCCAATTCAATGTTTACATGATCTTTTTCAAAGTAGTCCATCTTACTTCAATGCACTTTTTATAGCATCTCTGCCAGTCCTTGAACACGTGCTGCAGACCTTCTTTGTCAGGTCCTTGAGAATTGCCTCACTTTTCTTGAGCACTGCGTCAGAGTTCTCAAATCGAATACCCCTAAGCTTTGCCTTTAGTGATGGGAATAAAAAAAGGTCACAGGGTGCAAGATCGGGGCTGTAAGGTGGATGTGGTACACAGGTAATGTTGAATCGAGCCAGAAACTGCATGACTTGATTTGCGACATGAGGCCATGCATTGTCATGATGAAGTCGCCACCCAGTCCGAGAAAGCTCTGGTCGTTTCTTTGCAATGTGCTTCCGCAGTGTAGCCAATACTGATGTGTACTATGCTGCTGTAACAGTAGTGTCAGGGGGAACTGCATGCTGGTAAATCATTTCATTATAGTAAAAAATGTGATCATCACTTTCCCTGCTGGAGAACCTGGCGATTTCCACACTATTCTGGCTTGTTTTCCTTCAGGATCATAATGATGCAGCCATGACTCATCACCGGTGATGATCAATTTAAAAAATGCATCTCCTCCATCAGCAAAGAGACGCAGCACCTCACGGCTTGTCTCCATTCGCATAGCCCTTTGTTCGGGAGTAAACAGACGTGGCACCCAATGAGCACAAACTCGGGTCATATGGAGATGCTTGTGCACAATTGCAAACACACTGCCATATGAAATTCTCAACACTTCACTGAGGTTACGTAATGTTTATACGCCGATTCTCTTGGACAATCACAGCAGCGTGTTAATGTTGACTTCAGTCACAGCAGAAGCCAAAACCCAGGCCCACCTTGCTTAAGTCGGCCTTCTCTGAAGTCCTTGAACCACCTAAACACTGTTGCACGAGGTAGTGCATCTTCACTGTATGCTTGCTTCAGCTTTTCATAAGTTTTGGTGGCTGTATGATTTAAATGAAAACAGAATTTGATTGCGCTGTACTGCTCCTCTCGTGTCACCTCCACTGTCTGGTTTGCGAAATGCACGTAGGGCTACAAAATAGAGCATTACTACCAACCTACCAATATGAGAGTGCTGCCACCTACCGACATTATACATAAAAACCTGCTCTTTTCAAATATTTATGTTACAGATACGAAACTATCATGGAAGCTACAGGAAAAACTCAGTTTCAGTCTCTGTTGATCAGCCCTCATATTTATAAGAGATGCTATATTGAGTTCAGCTTACCCAAGGATAACAAAGAATATCTAACAAAGTCAAACTGAATAGCCTCGGAAATTTACCACAGTTATATATGCAAAAAGTGAAGTAATTTGTTATAATATTGCTACTTCATTGTAATGAAGATAATTTTTGGCAGAAACTGGAATGTTCATTGATAAGACCTTGTCTTCTTTTATCCACAAACCCATCGACAACCTGAGATAAGAGTACCATCGCTGATTTTTTATTCTAGAAACCAATTTAACCTGCTTGACACCATTCTTTCCATCACTTTTGCTATTATGCTAGTAATAGCTATTGGTCTATAATTTTTTATTTCTGACACTGCTTTGTCTTTCTTCATGAGTGGGACAATTATTGCCTTTCGCCATTCAGCAGGTACAGTGGTTATCCAGGATAGATTGTAGAGTTTTAGTAGTTGTTTTGCTGTTTTTCCAAGGTTTTTTATGAACTCTGGATGTATGTGATCAGGTCTAGGAGACTTTTTGTTTTTTAGATGTGCACAGAATGCAATGTGCACAGACCTTTTTTGACTCCTTCCATCCACAAAAGTCATGCAGTCCACTTTGTCCATGATAGTTACCTTCCATCTTGTACATAGCTTCCCCTACTTAACAACAAAGTGCTGTTCTTTCAATATACATTCTCTTCACAACTACCATTTAGTGTCTGCATGGTGTACTAGAATCAGTTCATCGTCCTACAAGAGGATGTGCCCGTAGATGGAGCAGTATTTTTTTTAAACAATGCAATTGTAAATCATTTTCAAATCCCCCGCATAGGTTACAGAAAGAGAGGATAACATTGTTATTAAAGCACTATGCAAGCCAAGATGCATGATCTGCTAATTATGAAACAACAGAATTGATAAACAAGTGTGTCTTCAAATATAAAGTGGCACACAAGTCAAACAAGAATTACTTTTCCTCCCATAAAATTATTACCTTTTTGTTTCCACACGAGATCCAGCTAGTATTTCCATAAACCGCTTTTGCTGTTCTTCTTGTTCCTTCAAACTCTCATGCAGTGCCCACTTTAGTTCCACATCCTCAATGTCTGGATCTGCACTCTCAAACAATGCTGCACCAGCTTTCTTTTGCCAACAGGTGTTCCTGGGTGGTGGGATTGTGTGTCCTGTTACAAGTAAAAACATCACTTGAACCAGAATTTTTTTGGCAAGAGAGGTAGGGGAGTGTATGAAGAGTGGGAGAGAAGTGCATGAAGAGAGAGAGAGGGGAGGGGGAGAATGTGTGAATGAATGAACAAACAAATGAATTCACACATTCTTTTTATAACTCTAATTTTGAAGGTAGTGCCAAAACTTCAGGGAGTTCTCTACTTTAAACATATCTAAAACACTACAAAGCATCAACACAACAGGTTTATGCAGCTGCTACCATAGGACAGCTGGTAGAGCACCTGCTTGCTGTAAGAGGGAGCCTGGGTTCCATTCCCAGCTGGGGGTAAGAATTTTTCTCCAAGATTATTCCCTATCCTCCCAAGAGACTGGAATTATGAATGAGGCCTAATGTATAAAACCCAAAGAAATCCAACAAATAATAAATGTAATTGCCGATATAGCAATATGTTCCAAAGATAGGCAGCTAATATGACCTATACAGGTAAAGGTAGGATATAAATGGAACAAACAGCTTTCTTTTCACTTTTTTTTTACTAAATATCTACCCACATTGACAATGAATTGGCTGGAGAGACTTTATAAAGCAGTAGTTGAGTCAAAGATGTAACACAAAGTACAAATTAGGGGAGTGACAAAGGGGTGGCTAAAGATTGATATAGTTCATAGAATATTCTGTAGGGTAGCTTTGGGTTTACCCAAGAGCACTGGCAGAGATAGGAAGGGTAGAAAGATAAGGCATAATAATGGAGAGAATTTTTAAGTATTGGTAACAGATACATAAATTTGAATGAGAGTAATACAGCAAAAGTATGCATAATGTTTCAAAATTATGTAATAAGAAGAGAGAGTTGGTTTGGGAATATGTGAAATAATAGCCATTACAATGCTGGAAAACCCAAGAGCCAAAACCATTAAATTATGTAAAAATTAACAAGTACATGGAGCCCATAAAGGCACAACAGAATGGTTACAGCTTGGAAAGTGAAGAGATGCTATAGTAAGCTTTATCCTATTCATACAAGCAAAGGGTTAAAGTGTGGGAGAGGTAGTCTATAAATGCACTAGAATTTTAAATATTATACCGTTTTCACTTTTCTCACTTACCTATTTTCTCTAATTTCTTTACAGCTATGGCCTCACACAAATTCATCAAATTACACTTATTTAAACTCTTCTTACACAAACTTTCTCAACTAACCTTTCAAACTCTAGAAAGTCCCTCTTCCTTGACACCTCAGCCAAGAAATATCTAACTTATTGGATGCTTTCTACAGAGAAACTCAAAGGAATGTCACACGCCCCCCCCCCCCAAGCCCCCCTGCCTCTCTGCGTTGTATTACTGACATCTTCTTTTGGGGGAGTTCCTAGATGTGGTAGACTGCACCGCCAATCCTCTCATCCTCCGAGGGCAGGCCTTCCTGCGCCCATGGTTTCCACGACTGCTAATCTCTCCTAGTGCCCCTCAGGAACACCTTGCTCCTAGTGGGACTAAACGTAACCTCCTCCAGGGATACTCTGCAGACCTCAACATGTTCACTGGACCTTGGAGTGTCACCTCATCCTGTCCGACTTACAGGACCCTCCTGCCGACGTCAATCATCCCCTCGTGACTCCTAAGGGTGTCAGAACCCAGGACCACCTCCTCAGTCAGTCTTGCGATGTAAATCCACAGACCTGTAATGCTCTACCCCAAGGTCAAGTCCAAGGCCTCCTCCTCCACAGACAAGGTGTCACCCAATGCCAGCACTCTTATAGGGTTGATCTGGTTTCCTATGGCAAGCAAATGACCACATCAGTCACGGCTGCATCTGTGTCCACCAATATCTGGTACCGCCTCCCACATACCCATCCATCCACAATGATGTCGTCCATTATCCTGCACAAAGTACACATCATCACTCTAGGGGTTGGTGATAACTCCAAGTGCCCCTTTTCACATCAGTACTTATTCATTTTCTAGTAGTTTGTTGCCCACATGTGGACAGTCCCTCACCAAATGTCTGGTCAACCACACTCCTAACACACACCTTTGGGAGATGGATGTTCTGGGGCTGTTTCCCCGTTCCACACAAATCGAATACTCTGGATCTTCCACACAAGGACAGTTGTTACCTTGACTGCCTCCATCGTCAGCATGATCATCTTCATGGTCATCAGCACATCGTGGATGGTCTGATATTTGCAGAGTATTAGATGCTGACATACTCGGCAACCCGCACCTATTGACGGAATAGATAACTTCCTGGTACATGCGTCAGCTGGGAGGTTCACCAGTGTCTTGTTCACTAGTTAATTATCAAGGGCAAACTCCTGCAGTATGTCCCTTGGTAGTTGTAGCCTTGACTTGAGCCGGCTGCAATGGGTTGTAGAGTGGTTTCTGCACAGATAATCCTGCCGCCCGTTCCTGGAGGCTAGCTATCAGCTGTTGCAGCTTCCTCTTCTGTGGACCATCAGCTGCAGATGGCAGCGGAAGACTTCAAAGGTCAACATGCAGTTGTTCCTGGATGGCTTGACATGTGCAGATGTTGTGTCGTGTCCTGGCATCTCGACCTTCAAGTTCTTGTAATTTTAGCCAAGCATTTGTTCCATGCTGGTGTTTGGTTGCGTGGTGTTGCCATCAACACTGTCTTCTGGGGTGCTAAGATATTCCCCAATATTCTCTAGGGTGTTAACATGTTGGCTGAAATCTTTCTTGGCTTTCTTCATGCCAATCAGTTGTCCTTCGATCCTTGCCAATAGCTCTAACTTTATATCTGACATTTCTGTTATCACCTTTTCATTCTGCAGTCCATTTTTGCCTCCATCTGCTGCATTCTGGAATTAATTTCTGTTATCAACTTTTTCATTTCCCATTCTATTTTTGTCTCCATCTGCTGCACTTCAGAATTCACTGTGTTTATTTCTGCCATGCTATCCAGTAGTTGTCTCATCATTTCTTCGATCTTGCTTTCATTGCTTTCGTTGCACTCCTGATGCCAATTGTAACAGTTTTCACTTTTCTCAGTTATTTATTTTCTCTAATTTCCTTACAGCTATGGTCTCACTTACACAAATTCATCAAATTACACTTATTTAAACTCCTCTTTTTACACACATTTGCTCAATTGGCCTTTCAAACTCAACCTGACCTGATCCAAGGAACTTCTAATTTATGGGATGCTTTCTATGTAGAAACTAAGAGCAATGTCACGCTGTCATATTTGTAATATATCAATGGAAGATGGAAATAAGTGTATTCTGTCCAATTACTCTACCAACTGTCTACACCAGTTAAGAGGAAGTATTGCATTCCACGTAACATTTTGATATTGAGATCACCAGATGGCTGCACCATAGCCGAGTGGTTAGACCATTAGCTTCTCACCAAAGCGGCCCGGGTTCAATCCCAGACAACCACATGTGGTATTCATGGTGGACAAAGCGGCACTGGGGCTGGTTTCCTCCAGGTTCTCCGGTTTCCCCTGCCATCTCATTCCATCTTCATTCCATGTATCATCAGTGTCACTGCCTGCGGTGCAGTAGTAGTAAAAGCAGGCGTTAAACACTACAAAGGAAAAAAAAAAAACCCTATTGAGACCAGCAGAAATACAGGTTCTGTTCTGAATACCAAAAAAGGTTCTGTATTTTTCTTAATGTAACAGACATGACAGCTGCTGCAACAAAAATTGGTCTCAATATGTTGTTAACTAATGCTGGATTTCTGACAATGAAGTCATTAATCCTCTTGCTCTTCAATGTTTTTCACTAATGGACAGGGCGCTATAAGTGGCCGGGCATATTTTAAGGTGGTCTTGGTCCATTTCCTCTTGCAGATCACATAGAGGACAGAGTGGTGAAGAATATATCCCAATTCTGTATAAATGTTTTCAATCATGTCCCGTAATCAACTTGAAGGTTGCAACTGCCATTTTTCGAGAATACTCAGGAATTACTGTTTGAATATTGGTCTCAATATAAATCGTAGCAAAACAAAATATATGGTCAATAGTAAAGCTAGTCCACAAGTGAAGGAGGTGGAATTAGGAGGCAAACGTATGAGAAGGTTGAGTGTTTTAAATACCTGGGTTCATTAATAATGGAACAAAATGAGATTGAAATAGAAATTAAAGCACTGGCACATGTCTTTAGGAAAAGATATTTGTGACAAAGATTATATAAAACAATTATAAAACCTGTTGTAATATATGGAGCAGAGTCATGGACATTAATAGACAAGTCAAAAGAGCAACTAATGACTTGGGAAAGGAATATACTGCAAAGAATTTATGGTCCAGTATTTAAAAATGGCATATGGAGAAGCCGAATAAATTTGGAAATTAGGAATAAATATAATGTTCCTGACATTGTGGCATCAATAAAATCAAGAAGATTGAGATGACTAGGACACGTGCAAAGAATGAGCCAAGATAGAGCAGTGAAGATTTTAGAGGGAAAGACAGGAGGTAATAGAAAGAGAGGAAGTCCCAAACTTAGATGGTAAGATGACGTAGCAAGTGATTTAAGACAGCTGGGAATAAAACCGTGGAGAAATAAGACTTTAGATCGAGATATTTGGGCATCTATCATAAAGGAAACTGAGGCTAAACAAAAGGATGTAATTTATACTGAAGCTGATAAAGGCAACCAAATTGTAATTTTAGATCAATTTGATTATATTAATAGAGTAGAACTTTTGCTTGAAAGTAAAGATTACTTAAAAATTGATAATGATTCTTTAAAATCATGTATTTCAACTTTTAAACTCTCAATGAAGTGAAAATGATACCCACAGAAGAAAAAAGTATTTTAAAAGTCAATAATCCTGTTTTACCCAGGTTGTATGCACTTCCAAAAATTCAGACCTGGAAATAAAATGAGACCCATTATGTTGTTGTTGTTGTTGTTTTCTAGTGCCTTGCATCTGGCAATGAAGCCATTAGCATTCGTGCTTTCCAATACTTTTGAACTGTAGTTTCTTCTGATCTTAATGCTTCACAGGTCTTCAAGTGGTCTTCGTTCATTTCTGCTGGATCGTTACACAGGACACATATTGGTGAGGCTGAGATACCTATTCTGTAGAGATGACTTGCCAAGCAGTCATGATTTGTCAATAGTCGGAAGGCTGCAACCGCTGTTTTCCGTGGTCTCTGGGGGATTATATCTGGATTGGAAAGTAGTGTAATCCATTTTTTATCTTTGGCATTTGTTTCTATTTCTTGTAGGTATGAATGACAAAAATTTTTAATGATCAAGCGTTTTATTGAGGAATATGAGAAATTGAATTTAGACTTTTGTTTTATTATATAAATAAATTATATAAATTATATAAATTCACCTACGTATAATTTAGCTAAATGGTTAACTAAAAAATTTAGTACTTTTGATAAATTTGAAAGTTTAAGTATTAAAAATTCTTTTGAATTAGTAGAAAAGATTAACAACATAGTATTATCTGATAATGATAAACTCGTTTCTTTTGGTGTAATGGCTTTATTTCCTAGAAAAAAGCTTTTGATTTTTTTAAAAAAATGGTAAATTCTTTAGAATTAAACAATGATTTAATAGATAATTTTGTAAAACTTACAAATCTTTGTTTAGATAAAAATTTCTTTAGTTTTAATGGTAATTTTTTTCAACAAACTTCTGGCTTGGCAATGGGTAGTCCACTTTCGTTCTTGCATGAGTGTTTTTGAAACTCAAATTACAAAATCATTCCCTCTAATTTTTAAAATATGGTATAGATATGTGGATGACATTTTTGCTGTTGTCCCTAAAAAACAGATAAATGATGCTTTAAAACTTTTAAATTTACAAGATAAAGCTATACAATTCACTTTGGAAACTGAGAATAATGGATTTCTTTCATTTCTGGACTTAAAAATTAAAAGACATAACAATAAATTGAAATTTGGTATTTACAGAAAATCTACTCACACTGATAATTACATAAAATATAAAAGTTTTAATCCTTTTGCACATAAATTTGCTGTTTTTAATAGTTTGATTTATAGGTTAATAAATATACCCCTTAATAAAGATGAATTTGACATAGAATATAAACACATTATTAATACTGCAGTAATTAATGGTTTTAATACAGATTTTATACATAAACAGATAGAACAATTTAAGTATCAAAAAGCTGTTAAAGAAGTTTCAACCCTTAAAAAAATAAAAGATAATTGTATTTTTAAAAAGTTTACTTACCATCCATGGGCCAATAAAAAATTTACAAAGATTTTTAAAGAATATGGAATAAATTTACTTAATATACAAAATTTACTTAAGTTTTCTAAAAAAGATAAAATACCAAATTATAAAAAATCTGGCATTTATCAATTTAGCTGTTTAGATTGTGATAAGGTTTATATTGGTAAAACTAAACGTCATTTAGAAACCAGAATAAAAGAACATTTTAGAAATATTAAATATAAACAAACTGATAAATCAGCTGTAGCAGATCATTTTTGGTCATTTAATCATGAAATTAATCCAGAAGTTAAATTATTAAAACAATTAAGTAGCCCTAGAGATTTAATGGTTTGGGAAAACATTTTTATTTTAAAAAACAAGAACCGTGTTATGAACTTCAAATTACCATCTATAGATTGTATTTATAAATTTTTGTTTTCAGAGATTGGTAAATAAAAATTGAATATCAGTATTTGTTTTTCAGAAAAAAATAAAAGATTGTAGCTTTGGTAACGAATTTGTTTATATGGCTTTGAGAATGAATTGGAGACAACTTGAAACCCAGGGTCAGCAAAAAGAACAACAACATTACTAAGATAAGTGAAGTTTTTAGTTTATAATTTATTCTTACTTTAGAATCTTGTTGCTTCACTGTTAATAGCTTCAATTTTTCCTTATTTAACATCAGAATTCTTTTGTCATATTTTTATATTTCTATTCCAGTTTTGCTATGTGCTTGCAGTTGTCCCAAAGACAATTTTTCACATCTCCTAATTCTTGTCTGTAATATCAGGAGGTCTTTCTACTGTTACAATGTTGCATCCAAATAGAAGATAGTTCCTTTTTTAAAACTTTAAAATGTAATTATCATTTGTTTAGGCCAACAAACTTACTGTTGGTGTTTTTAAACACACAAGCCGTGTGTGGGCAATGCTTCAGAGGTAGAACTGGAACTTAAAAATCCCGGCTGTGCCATTGAATTTTTAAGTTCCAGTTCTACCTCTTTAAAATGTATGTGATTTGCTACTGTAATTCTTCCAATAAAATTATAATTTATTATTGAGTATGTTAGGTTTTTAGAGTAGATCTCTAATATAATGTTAATTTAGACAGCATTAAATTTTTGAAGATTTCAAAAATGCATCCACAAAAAATCATAGGTCATATTTTCTAATTTGTTTTGGTTATAAGTGCTTGCATATTTCCAACACTTTTAGGTCATAAACATCTGGGCTCTGCTAATGAAGAAATCACACAACCAGCTAAGGATGGAGAGGATGTCTATCTGAAACTAGTCCTGTTTGATTTTAATGGGAGCATTAATGGGAGCAATAAGTGTTTTTAAATGTCAAGAAGTGTTATAACAAAGATTTTATTAACATCCTATATAAGGAAAATTGAAGCTATTAACAGTGAAGCAACAGTGCAAAAAGAACGTGCAACATTACTAAGATAAGTGAAGTTTTTAGTTTCTAATTTGTTCTTATTTTAGAACATCCTATATGTTTTAAAAACTTTATTTTCATGATCAGTTTTATTCTGTTCTAGTGAGTTGGATTAAAATATTACATGTTTGACAAATTGACATGAGAAATAAAATAATGTTTATCTTGAAGCTTCTAGAAATAGTCTGTCTATTCTCCTTTATATGATTAAATTTTGCAGGTTTACACTCTTTCCATTTGAGTACGTCATCTTATGGAAATACTTGAAAGTTGTGATTCTACCACATTCCTCTGCTTCATTGCAAGAGCTGTTACTACAAATGAACACCTCAATGCTGATTCTGCATGTTGTAACTAAGCACTTTTTACTTACTTTGAAATCATTCCTTAGTAAAAATATACCAGGAGAAACAAACTTGAATATAGAAACCTTTTCATATGATTGTAATGGATTTATGTGAATTTTTTATCAAAAGAAAAGTCATGCGAGTGTATGAGAGAACCTAAAAATGTTTTTAACAGGAAAAAGGGAATTTTTTTACAACATTCTCTGTGATGACTTGATGACCTGTGATAACCTTTTCACTAGCAAAGTGCATGTTTGAATCAAATTATGGGAGGTTCAGTGCATAAACCAATGAAAGTATGAGAAGAAAGGAGTACAAGTGAAACTAAATATTATGATTGAGTTGAAGAAACTTAATGTTGTATTAAACTTAGATGTAGTAGATTTGTGAAGCATTATTGAGTAGAAGCACTGCAACAATGGGCATAGCACATCCTAGGTTTTGTAAACTTATTGAGGAAGGTGCATACAGATGAAAATAATTATTGCTTTAGTCCAAGGGAAAATAATTTTCAACAAATTATGCATAATAGGATGAAAAAGATGAATTATGTTGCAAAAGTATCACAACAACGTGAAAGCATACATAAAAAGGCCTAAAACTAAACCAGATATTCATTGTATTGGGAAACTCTACATGCTGCACAATCATAAACCTTAGATTTAAGAATGTCAATGTAAAATTTAAGAGGTAGAACCGGAACTTAAAAATTCAATGCCACAACTGGGATTTGAACCACAGACCTTCCGCTTGCCGGCAAGCGGAAGGTCTGTGGTTCAAATCCCAGTTGTGGTATTGAATTTTTAAGTTCCGGTTCTACCTCTTAAACTTTGCCCACACACGGCTTGTGTGTTTAAAAACACCAACAGTAAGTTTGTTGGCATAAATAAATAATATTTACCATGTGAAGGTTATTTAATCCTGGGATATAAAGTACTTGCAATAGTAAGTCACCATTGGGGTAATTGTCTCTGATGTGAGACTGCCTTTGTGGTTTACCAGGAAAAATACGAACTGGCTTGAGAATTTAATGCCACTCTGGCAGTTTGTCACAATAGCTCAGTGGTAGAGCGTCCGCCCGGCAAGCGGAAGGTCTGTGGTTCAAATCCCAGTTGTGGCATTGAATTTTTAAGTTCCGGTTCTACCTCTTAAACTTTGCCCACACACGGGTTGTGTGTTTAAAAACACCAACAGTAAGTTTGTTGGCATAAATAAATAATATTTACCATGTCAATGTAAGTTGTTTTCAAAAGTGGTGAGAACATATGTTCTTGTATCTGGCATGTCAATTATTAACCTCTTGAGCGACAGCCATTTAAAAGATCTGCAGGCCGAGAACGGATACCCAATATCCAGCGCAGGGCATTTAAATTGTTAAATGCGCTAAAAGTGCTTCCTAAATACACAGCTGTATTTTGCGTACATTTTAAGTTATTTTAATGAAACAAAAACTGGTATAAAACTCATTATATGCAGTATACATGTACATCATCAGCAATGTTGAGTTGCATTTACAAATCGTTGAAATGGCACTATTTGTTTCACTGTGGTAAAAAGTTAACTTTGCTTTGTCGAAGGCGCCTAATATAATTTCTCGGAAAGAAACAGTAGTGGACCCATTGTATGTGTGAGCTATGCGTCAGCAAATCACAGCACAATGTGAAATAGAACACTACTGTATGCGTGGTTTATGAGTCATCAGAATAAAGCAGGTTTGCAATTTTTCCTTACACGTGTTTCGTAACTTGGATATAGCTTACAGGCTCCGTTTGTTTCTTTCCTGAAATGCATACGTATACTTTCCTGCTTGTAGCTGAAGTGAGAAGCTATTGAGTGTTACATCTCAGAGCTAAAACATGGCATCAACAAGCAGTGTTGCACAAAGGTTAGTGAGTGGTAGAAGTGTAAGGGCTTCTGAAATTACACACGATAATGTGGAGGACTTCTTGCTGTGTGACAGCGATTTGGATATTGATGTAGAATTTTCCGAATTTGAGGGGGGTGTGGAGGATATAGGTACAAGTAGCAGTGAGGAAGAACGTGACCAACTTCCTTCAGGTGTTCGTGAAGAGTCAGCATTGTGGAGTGCTGAAAACAATTCCAATACAAACAGGCACATCTTCACGAGCACAGGGTCTGGTGTTCAATCCCAGGCTCAGCTGACTTCTGACAGCCAACCAATTGACATTTACACAAAATTTTTTACTACCGACTTAGTGTCTCTCATTGTTTCAGAAACAAATGTATATGCGAGTAAGGTGAAGGAAGACCTGCTCTCTAAAGGTAAATTAGGGCCTAAGAGCAGAATTCAAAGGTGGACAGAAGTAACACTCAATGAGATCTACAGGCTAATTGGTCTAATTATACTTATGGGTGTTATTCGTAAACCTGCATTATACATGTATTGGTCCACAGATGACATGCTAGCTACTCCTTTTTTTGGAAAATGCATGTCAAATAACAGGTTTACGTCAATTTTGCAGTTCCTTCATTTCACCTGCACAGAGAATGTAAATGACAAACTCTACATAATTAGGCCTGTTTTCGATTATATTATTTCAAAATTTAAAGAAAATTATGTGCCTGGTGAAAAGGTCACTGTTGATGAAAGCCTAATGCTTTGGAAGGGCTGCTTAGGTTGGAAGCAATACATCAAAACAAAAAGGGCTAGATTTGGCATAAAGAGTTTTGATGTTTGTGAAAGTAAAACGGGATATCTTTACAATAGCTGCATTTACACTGGTCAAGGGACTGACAATACTGGAGACAAAGATTTGGGCTTATCTGGCTCCATAGTAATGCACCTAATGGAACCTGTGCTTGATCAGGGTAGGACTGTGTACTTAGATAACTGGTACAGCTCTCCTAAATTATTCATGGCCTTACACAAAAGAAAGACTAATGCAATTGGAACAGTACGTTCAAATCGTATTGGTTTGCCAAAAGATGTGAATACGAAGGCTCTAAGGAGAGGGGAAATGGAGGTGCGTCAGCTCCCACCTTTGACCTACCTTGCCTGGCAGGACAGGAGGGTAGTTACGGCATTATCCAATTGCAGCTCTAAGATTTTGATGATTGACACTGGAAAAACAGATGCCCATACCAAAATGTGCATTTTCAAGCCTGACGTTATCCAGGAATACAATATGCACATGGGCGGTGTCGATCTAGTAGATCAGGTATTGCAAGCATATCCCTCTTTACGAAAAACAGTGAAATGGTATAAAAAGGTATTTTTGCACCAGCTGGATATAACCATATACAATTGTTTGGTAATTTGGAGAGCTCTAAACCCACACAAGACAATGACCTACCTGGACTTTCGACTATCAATAGCTCGCAGCCTAATTGAACAATACCAGGTTGAGAGGCCTCTTCATACTGGGGGTAGAAAATCCAAAACCCCTGCACCCCTCAGACTTCAAGGAAAACATCCTAAAAGGATACCATCAACAGCAAAGAAGTCCCGCCCATCTCGAAGGTTAGTGTGCCGCAAGAAGGGAATCCGTAAGGAAACTGGGATGATCTGTGGCAAATGTGGAGATGTGCCCTTGTGTGTTTATCCCTGTTTTGAGGCATTCACTGCAGAAGGAACATATAAAAGTAAGCCAGTAAAGCATATAGAATTTAGTTAAATGTTTCATAACGGGGGAAAATTAAAATAAGTTGAGTTAGATAGTGGATAAATAAGGGTTAAATGCACAAATGCACAGGACATGTATACACGTCCATATCCCTCATCCGTCATTTTAAATGGACGTGATTTCACGTCCATAACCCTGAAGAGCTTAAGATATTAACTTGCCACAAGCACCAAAACCCCACTGTGATATTGATTACAAACTATAAAATTAAGGGCATAAGTCATTCAAGCCTAACCAGTATATGTATTTTGAGTGTAGGGAAAAACTTCAAAAAGAACTTTGAATAGATGCATTGGATTAGCCACGCTACATAACAGCAACAGACACACAAAATCTTAACTAAATTTCTAGCATTATACTGCCATTTTCTTACCCAGCTTGGGACTTTTTCTGGAGACGGGAGCTGTGCTTTCACATTTTCCCCATTTTTCCAAAGATACAATTATTTCCTCTTTGTTTTTCTTTTTTTCTCTATTTTTCTTCACTTTTGTTCCACATAAGTATTCATCATCATCCTTCTTGCTCTTTGTTAGAGGTAGAAATTCCAAGTTTCCGTTACTGGACCTTAGATTGCTGGAGGAAAGAAATTTTATCTTAATATACTGCTACAACAATGACTTAAAAATCTGCTGGTTAACATAATTTAAACCTCTATGAATTTCCAAAAAATCAACAAAACATCATTTTTTATGAACTTCTTTACATCCTCTGGACTTTACACATTTAAATAACATTTTGGCCATTCAGTTAACATTTTGTCACACCTAACATTTCCCAGTATTTTCAAAAATACAGTATCAAAGTGCCTCTGCATTGAGTATTATTTTAATAAATAATTATTGCATAATTGTTTGCCTCTCTACTGAGAATCTGTGCACCTGTTCTTCACATAGGCAAATCTTGATATAAATTAATTACTGTTTGGCCCCATGAGTTCATACATTCAGTTTTGGCCAGTGTTCCAATCAACACAAATAGCATCATTTTAGTTGCATAAAGAAGAGAGAAGTAGTTGTAACATGAACTTCCTATTACATGTTTTGCACCAGGCAAAATGTAATAACAACATACAAGCTGCGATTGTACAAGCTTGGGGTTTCTGAGTGTAACGTACAATAGTGGAAAGATGAAAAGTTTAGGAACACTGGCACATCAAGGAAAGCATTCAAGGGACCAAATGAGAGCGAAATTATTTTATGAAATTGTCACTCCATTTGTGCAGGTGAAATAAAACCAGGAGTTTTGACATGTTATGAGTAATTTTCTAATTGCATCCATAATTTAAGTAATCTTTCCTGTGTAAAGCTTCTAGAAATTCAGGACTACTTTACTTTTGGGACTGACTTATATATTTGGGCCACTGAGGTATTATTCAAACTTGTTATACTCATGTTGAAAATATTAACTATAACTCATAGTCATAAAACATACATGCTTGATATTTTGAAGCCCATTAAAACTGGGACAAATAACAAAAGTGAAATTAAGAGAAGTACATATGATTTTCAGGGTAAGGGTTGCAAAGTAAACAATTTTCTCTATAGATACGTAGCACCAACTTTCTCACACACACAAAAACATACTACGATCTAATCCAGTTGCTGAGTCATGTGACACTTGTATAAGGGAATTCTAATTGGATAGAGAGGATGCTTTTATGTAAAACAGGAATGTTTTTCAAGCTGGCATACATTACAAAGAGTGAGTGTGTTGTGTTTAAGGGCCCATCGACAACTAGGTCATTAGGGCCCGAAGTCCAAATATGTTGTTTTCTAGTGCCTTGCATCTGGCAATGAAGCCATTAGCATTCGTGCTTTCCAATACTTTTGAACTGTAGTTTCTTCTGATCTTAATGCTTCACAGGTCTTCAAGTGGTCTTCGTTCATTTCTGCTGGATCGTTACACAGGACACATATTGGTGAGGCTGAGATACCTATTCTGTAGAGATGACTTGCCAAGCAGTCATGATTTGTCAATAGTCGGAAGGCTGCAACAGCTGTTTTCCTTGGTCTCTGGGGGATTATATCTGGATTGGAAAGTAGTGTAATCCATTTTTTATCTTTGGCATTTGTTTCTATTTCTTGTAGATATGAATGACAAAAATTTTTTATGATCAAGCGTTTTATTGAGGAATATGAGAAATTGAATTTAGAATTTTGTTTTATTGTTGTGCCAAATATAAAAACAAGCAAACTATTATTAAAAGCTCACCCCTTTAAAAGTTAAAAAGTTGAAGATAAAATAACTAAAAGATTAATGTTAAAAGTACTAAAATGTGAGCTAAAACGGCTAAAAGTTAAAACAGGTAAAAACATGATTTACCCAAAACTTTAGCTGGTAACACAGTTAAAAAGATAACACCATAATTAAAACGTCCTAAAATTTTAAATCCGCCAAGATAAAAGCACCTTACACTTGCTTGCCAAAATCAATCTTGGCAACAAACCGCAATACTGTATTTACAGCTACTGGGTTGTTACCTAAAACAGAGCAAAGTGTAAGACTCAAGCCAATGGACTGGTGCTCACGACTGTATTGCTGACAATCAAGGACATGTGTGATGGGGAGCGGAACATTGCACGTCCCACAGACAGGCTATGGATCACCATGCAGAAGATATCCATGCGTGGCTCGAGTAAGGCCTATCCTCAGGCAAGTTAAGATCACTTCTTCCCACCTGGAATCCCTGTAGCTGGTCTGCCATGTTTGTACAGTGTCCTTTATTGTCCGTAACTGAGTGCCAGCTAATGCTTCCCAAGATTACTGCCAGAGAGTAAATAGATGGCGACGAAAGTACTTCTGCACATCTATATAGGGTAGCGTACAGGTGGAATATTCCGGAAGATGACGTGCAGACTTCGCAGCCGCATCCGCTGCCTCGTTGCCTGGAATATTCACATGGCCTGGGATCCACGTAAAAACAAACTGGTATCCACGAGATAGTAATTGCGAGATCAACGCCTGGATTTTAACAATCAATGCCAAGGTGCCGATAAACTGTTGAAGGGCCTAGAAAGCGCTAAAAGAGTGTGAGCAGATGATAAAACTTCCAGGACCTGAAATGGAGATAAAAAGTAGGAAATAAAATATGGCAAACAGCTCGGCGGTATATACTGAACTGGCATCTGGAAGGCGGTATGTGTGAACATTGCCATTGTATAGAAAAGCGGAACCTGTCGAACTACCCATCTGTGAGTATAAATCCGGTATCGGCCCAGAACTTCGGTGAAAAGTTGGTGAAACACTGAGTGAGGGGTAGCTAAATTCGCACAGCTTGACAGCTCCAGGTCAAAGCGTGCACACTGGAGATGCCAGGGAAGGCATCGGGCAAGTGAATGCTCTACAGCTGGCAGTCGGAGATCATGTGCGGTCAGCAGTTCTCGAAACCTGATGCCACTTGGATGGGAGATAGTTGTATTCTGCATATAACGGTACAGAGGTCTGGATGCAATACAGGTGGAAACGAAAGATGACCTGGATGAGCGGCCAACCTTGCAATGTAGGAACAAAGTAACGAGCGTCGGACAGACAGTGGGGGTTCGTCAGAATCAGCTACAGACAATCCACTCTACTTGTACGGAAAGCCCCAGTAGCAAGACGGATACCAGTGTAATGTATCTAAAAGGCAGAGTTTAGAGGCAGAAGCAGCGCCATAGATAAAACAACCGTAGTCTAATTTGGACCGGACCAATGAGCAATACAACCTCAACATGACTGTGCAATTGCCGCCCCAAGATGCCCCAGATAAAACCTGAGTACCCCAAGCGAACGATCGTAGGAAGTACGCAGATAACGAATTGATTTTTATGTGTACAATTATAGGTAGTGCATTTTAAGTGCCTATTTTACTTCAATTTTGTATTTCTAAGTATTTATTTAGTTATTTTTAGTGCATATTTAAGTGCCTATTTTGCTTATTTTTAGTGCTTATTTGCATGCCTATTTCACACATTTTTACTGTCTATAAATCTGCCCCCTGGTCATCAAATACTTTGACAAGAATTTTTGCTATAAATTGAACATGTACAACAGTTATTTATGGTTATAGATAGCAAATTTAAATAAATTACTCTGAAAGCACAGGCTCCTTCAGATTCACTAGATGATCCTCAGCTACAATTATAAAACAATATGAACGCTCGTGACATCAGAAAGCCAATATTTCACTTTCAACGACAGCACATTCTTTCTTTTTATTTTTCTTCCTTTATTTAATCCATTTTTGTTTTTAACATATATCAATATTTTTAAATTAGTAGAAAGAAGTGGAAATATAGCAATAGGCTATGCAGATGATATGACAATAGTAATTATGGGTAAGTCAGCTGCCAAGGTAAATTTAAAAGCACATCAGCTAATGGAAAAAATAAAACATTATTATATAAATTTAGACATGATTTTAAAGACTAAAAAGACAACCTGGATAAATTTTGAACTAAAAAATGTAAATATTATACAACTGGAAATGGAGAAAAAATACCAGAGATTCAGTACACAAATTTTCTAGGAATTATAATAGACAAGCAGTTAAATTGGAAACCATATATAACCCACATAAAAAGGAAGATAAATACCGGCTTGTATATAATGAGACAGGTGAGGAAAACCATGGATGATGAAACACTATGCTTTCATTAACTCACACTTAAAATATGGAATAGTATTGTGGGGAAATATTACAACAGAAGTGGAAAAGCTTTTTAAACTACAAAAATAAAAAAAAAAGGAATTAGTACTAGATGCAATAATATTAACCGGGCTTGTGGGCCGTGGTCTATTGGGTTCCTTCTTCTTCCCAAACGTTTCGTCTGCGACTACGGCAGACATCATCAGTGGCGGCGAGGTCGAAGTTTCCTGGTGGAGATCTCAGCACCAACTGTTGGTGCTGAGATCTCCACCAGGAAACTTCGACCTCGCCGCCACTGATGATGTCTGCCGTAGTCGCAGACGAAACGTTTGGGAAGAAGAAGGAACCCAATAGACCACGGCCCACAAGCCCGGTTAATATTATTGCATCTAGTATTGACACCGGCCGTGAAAGCCTTAGAATTTTGATAAAAGGAATTAGATTAATAGACAATGTAAATAGAACACACACATGTAGATCAATATATAAAAAATTTGGTATTTTCACTGTTCCTTGTATATGCATCTATGAGACATATCTTACATGAAAATGATCCAAAAAATGACTATATTCACACATACAATCTAAAAAATTATGACGATTATTACAGAACAGCACTTAGGGGTACATTAAGCAGACGCTGTACAAAAATATCGGCAAACATTATAATAAGCTACCGGAAAAAATTAAATCTATAAAAAATGCAGATCTAACATGCAGCTCTGTCTTCACCTTGGATGTCTCTACTTTTATCCCTTCCAGCTTGATTGCCATGTTTTACTTCACTTCTGAAATTTTCATTCTAGATGTAAAGTTCCTCAAACCTGTCTTCATCTCGTCCACTCCGGATTTCATGCTCTTGATTTCAGTTAATAATTCTTTCATCCTCTCCTTCATGGTGGTTCTTACACTGCAACTTCTGACGAAGATGTAACAAGACAGTGATTCGATGAATCTCACTTCTGATATCCATGTAACAAAGATGGCAAAATCCAAAATTTCTGCTACTTTTCTATCACTTTATTGTCCTCGAAATTTTACTCAAATGCACAATTTCCTTCTTGTTGGTACGGTTTTTATATTTTTACGTAGCAGCAGGAATAATGTTTTTACTGAAAGATGGAAAGTTTAATTGATATCTGACGCTACTCTTATCTTCAGGGTCGATGGATACAGAATGGAATGCATGAATCAACGTTCCTTTTATCACAACATATTTATTCGCAAATTTACATTTTAGCACTATGTTCATTAGTTAACAACTTTCAAAATTCGATAGAATCTACACTGTTTAAAAGTTTGGGTGTAATTTACATGTTCACACGCTATCAGCAAAAATATACATCCTTTCACCTTGAGCTCACAGACGCTAATGATAAAAGAGTCCCTAGCGTCTCTATGACGCAACACCGCCATTCTTATGTATTCATCCGCGCAACAGTTCTCATTGGTTGAACTCAAAGTGACGAGAAGACATTGGATCTTGACTATTAAAAAGAAATAAGTCCCTGATACACCCAAATTAAAAGAATTAGAAATTTACACACTCTTACAAAAATATTTACATGAACAATTTTCTATTAGTCAATATTCTGTCTCATATGCCCCTTGTTTTGTTTTTCAAGTTGTCACCTTATTTACAATCTTGAAACACAATACAATACTTCTCCCTACTCCTATGATTCAATCACTTTGTACAATTTTTTTTTTTTTTTTTTTTTTCCCAGTCTTCTTCACTGTTTGTCCTTGTCCTTCGTTTTGACATGATACAGCATGTCTTTATAAATTTCACATATTCGATTACCACACAATACATTCAGTTATTATACATTACATATCCAGTTATTGTATAATACATTTAGTTATTACACAACATGTCCAATTATCATACAATACATATTCAGTCATTGTACAATATATCCAGTTATCATATCACATATGTTGTTATTATACAATACACCTTCAGTCATTATACAATACATATTCAGTTATTGTACAACACATTTGATTACTATACAACATGTCCAATCATTTCACAATACATATTCAGTTATTGTACAATATATCCTGCTATCATAACACATATGTGTTCTGTTATTATGCAATACATATTCAGTTATTACACAATACACATTCAGTTTTTGCATAACGCATTTAGTTATTACTCAACATATTCAGTTATTACACAATATATCCAGTTATCATACAATACATATTCAGTTATTGTACAACACATATTCAGTTCTTATACAACACATACTCAGTTATTGTACATTTGACATTGACACAAATATAATTTAAGTGTTTCATGTGGTTTTTTGACTTGTATTCATTCCTATGAGGAGAGAAAAACAGGATACAAATTTTGAGCTAATGATTATAATCATGTTTATGGCAATGTTTTATTCAGTTCTTTGCCTTCTTTGTCTTATGAGCTTATGTATAGGCAGGTTATTGAGTCGGTTCTTAAACTCTGATGTTACTTATGATACTAATTTTCTTAATTGGGTTATTATTCATTGTTGTTTGGTTCAACATTTCTTCGAGCTTAGCATTGGCTATATTCATCTTAATTCATGGGCATTGTTTTTCTGGTTATGGTTTTCCTCACTTCACTAATTGTCATTTCTTTGTCTCTTATTTCTATAAGAGAAAACTTCTATACTTACAATTATTCTGTAATTGTATTATTTTTCTTCTCAATTTACCCTCGACATCTTTGTGTCGAAATATTATATCTTTTTCATCATAATTGATTCATTTTTATTTTTGTTCCTGACATCCTTATGTCAAAAACATATCATCTTCCGTCGCTATAATTCATTTATTTAATGACAATCAGTGTCCTCGTCTGTTTTTGTTGACAATGCTCTTTGTGGTCGATATAGCCAATGACTATGTTGATTTTCTTCCTTGTTGTAATTCCTAATCTGAACATAATTTTCTATAAGTAACCCATTAAAAATTGTTATCTTCTTTCATCTCTACTACTCCTGCCTTACACATTCGTTGACAAAGATTATTTGGTCCTTTCCTTGTATGGCTTTAATTTGTTTTTATGGTATCTTCCTACCAACTTGCCATTTGTATTCTGTAGCTCATACGTGTGGTCACCCAGCTGTTTTGTTATGACCAGTGGTTCCATCTCTCTCTTCATGTAGCCATCATGGTGTCGATGTCAATTGTAAGTTGCCGAGATTTTGTTGTTTGTCATCCACTCGGTTGGGACGAACTTAGTTGTTGTAATTTCCCTGAGTGTTGGTGGTGGTTGTCGTTTCTGTATTCTGTGCAGTATCTGCCCTATCCGGCACATTTTCATCTACTTCCTGCTGTCTTATGTTGTCAGTGTACCATTGGTCTCTGCCCCTTTGCCGTGAACCTCTATCATATGACGGTCTGTGGTTGTTCAAGTGTTCCCTACTGAATCGTATGTGATTCACTTGATGGGTATGGTCTCCTAGTCTTCCACGATCATATGTATATGTTCTGTATCTTGATTCACCCCTCGGTATCGTGTCGTGGTACCGCTGTCTTGTGTTCTCCATCCTCTCGCCATGATTATGTGGTTGTGGGAAATGGTGTGCCCCTCTCCCCCTTTCATGGGTACTCCTAGTATTTCTATGTTCTCCCTCACTCTGGTTGTTCGAAGTCGTGTTTCGGTTTAGGATGGGTGAGTTTGGGTGACCGTTCCTATGTCTATGCTCATTAGGCTGACCATTTTGTGTTTCGAAGGCTGTCAGCAGTTCTATCATATCTGCAAAATCTACTGGCCTCGCAACAATTAATCCTGTTCTCACTGTGTCTGGGAAATGTCTTGTTATGCTGGCAATTAGTTCTGCCTCCGACAAGTTGGGGTCTAATAGCTTTCCTTTGTTGGCTACTTTCATAAAATAATCGACTAGCGACAACCCTTTGGTTGGATCGTATCTACCTGTCGCTAGCTCTACCCTAGTTTGGTTTTGTTTAGCTGGGCCCCAATACCTTGATAGGAATAAATTTCTGAATGAGCTATACGACTCATGACCAGCTAGTGTTAACCTGAGCCATTCTAATGCCTTGTTTTTTAAGCTTTTCTTAACTATCATCATTCTAAGCTCGTTTGGTATCCTTTTCACTTTAAAATATTCTTCCATCTCTTTAACAAAGAGTTTTGGATCGTCTCCCTTCTCCTCGTCAAAGGTAGGTGGTGTGATTTCATGTAATATGCTGTTGGTGTAACATGTGTTATGTGTTGTGTCATTGTTTGGTTGTGAACCTCTTTCTCTATATGGTGAGTCAACATTTTGTACATTATTCAAATAACTCTCATCTTGTACATTACTTACATCTAAATCATCTTGTCTTTGTAATGCCTTCACAACATCATTTACATTAGCCAAACTTTCTTTCCCTTTTTTCATTTCTTCACAAATTGATTTTAAATCATTCTTTATTTCTAAGTGGCTTTGTTTCATATCATTTATAGCATCCTGTTGTGAAAGCATCACATCATTCATTGTCTTAATTTTAGGAATTACAATTTGTTCTACAGTTTCATTAATAATGTCTTTCTTTACTACCTCAATCTCTTTCCTTAATTCCTCAGTTATTTCTGCTTTTACATTTGTTATCTTACAGTCTACACTTGTATTACATTCTGTTATTTCATCCCTACATCTAGCAATTTCTCCTTCTAACACAATTTTATTCTCTCTCATCTCTGATTCTATCTTTCCCATCCTATCTCCTACAATTTCTATCCTAGCTTCTAAGGCTTCCTTTGTTTCATTTAAGTTTTTATGTACTAATTTTAAATTAGTTTCCATTACTTTCATATTTTCTTTACACTCCTGTCTTCCTAATTCTATTTTCTGTTCTAGGTTCTGTCTACCTAATTCCATTTGCTGTTCTAAGTTCTGTCTACCTAATTCCATTTTCTGTTCTAAGTTCTGTCTACCTAATTCCATTTTCTGTTCTAAGTTCTGTCTACCTAATTCCATTTTCTGTTCTAAGTCTTTTCTCACTTCCTCCATTTTCTGACCTATCTCTTTTTTATTATTTTCCAAGTCCTCTCTCACTCCCTCTATTTTTTCACCTAAACTTTGTTCTATGTCCTGTTTTAATTCTGCATTATTTTGCTCCATTTTCTGACCTAATTCTACCTTGTTTTGTTCCAGTTTCTGTTCTAGTCTTTCAAACATCATCATCATTAACCTTTGGTCTTTGCTTATTTCCGCCTGTTCCTCACTCTCTAATCCTATCTGATAACTAGGCCTATCTGCCCCTTCCCCTACTCCTGTTTCTATCTCTTTTCGCGACATTTTAATTCCTTTATCCAATTCACTTAATGTTGAAAGTCCCAATATTTTTCCACTTCTCAAAAACATGTACAATGGAAATAAAATGTATGTAAAAACAAAAAATTTTGATCCTACTTTCTTTTCTGTAGGTTCTTCGTCCAGTTATTTACGTCTCCTGGGTAGTTGGCTTCGCTAGATGATCTCCGGTGTTCTTCCCACGTTGATTCTCCGTGTATCGATGTTTTGTTGATATCAGTCGATGGTCTAATGGCGTCTTTCTCCTGCGTGATGGGATGGCGTCATTCGATGTTAACACTTCGTAATTTTGCATTCCATTCTAAATTCGCGCTCCACGTTGGGCAAGCCATTTTGGTACGGTTTTTATATTTTTACGTAGCAGCAGGAATAATGTTTTTACTGAAAGATGGAAAGTTTAATTGATATCTGACGCTACTCTTATCTTCAGGGTCGATGGATACAGAATGGAATGCATGAATCAACGTTCCTTTTATCACAACATATTTATTCGCAAATTTACATTTTAGCACTATGTTCATTAGTTAACAACTTTCAAAATTCGATAGAATCTACACTGTTTAAAAGTTTGGGTGTAATTTACATGTTCACACGCTATCAGAAAAAATATACATCCTTTCACCTTGAGCTCACAGACGCTAATGATAAAAGAGTCCCTAGCGTCTCTATGACGCAACACCGCCATTCTTATGTATTCATCCGCGCAACAGTTCTCATTGGTTGAACTCAAAGTGACGAGAAGACATTGGATCTTGAATATTAAAAAGAAATAAGTCCCTGATACACCCAAATTAAAAGAATTAGAAATTTACACACTCTTACAAAAATATTTACATGAACAATTTTCTATTAGTCAATATTCTGTCTCATTGTTAACACAGTTTATAGTCTTTTCTGCTATTCCAATTCACAATTTTTATTCTGATAATCTTTCTCAGTCTTTCAATGTCTTTCTCCACTTTCACTGTCTGGTATTTTGACTATTACAATACAATCATTCGGTGACACATACATGCTCATTGATAGGCAGGCTGGCTGACTCACTCACCAGCTGTACACGACGACTTAAACAATTCATGACAACAACTAAACTCAAACTAACTACTAACTACCTGCACTGTCTCTGGTCCTATTTATACTGGAGCCAATTCACGTGACCTTCCAAGATCTTTCCATGCACACGTGTACAATGACTCAGCTAGAAATGACCAAACTTCTCAACCCTGTCACAGTCATGTACACACAGTCACTCTAGGCTGCACACTCTCATGTATGCCCTGTAGCCTCAGACCTCCCTGTCTCTTAATTGTTGTATGACCCAATGTCACAATACTATGCACTAGAGTACGTATAATTTATTTAGACAATAATACTTTTTTCAATTTTTTGGACTTTTTTTTATCTGTCTCCCCTTAATGGTTTTGCAGTGAGTGTGAAACCATATAGTGTCAAGATGTTCCTATCCCCCTAAATTTAGGCACCAAAAAGATAATGATAATTTGAAAATATTGTTTTGAGTTAACAATAATGGTCCTGCTCTGGGTTCCTGAGTGAAGTATGAGCCAGTAATTCCAAATTTCGCTACCCTGCACCACAATGCAACTTTAGGCTTGTTCACAAATCTGTTTAACTGGAAATATTGTTCACCCGACATAAGCAGATTAAGTAGAATATTGTTCTCTGCAATTATTTCCTGTAGTTGTGCACAGAATATATTCTCCTCTGTTGGTCAACTGGACGTAACTTATGAACAGTTTGCAGCTTATAAGGATGCAATTTCAATTCTGCCTTCGATATCTGTGAAGCGATTGCTCGCTAATTTGCAGTGCCAGTGAATGTCGATGGGCTGAGCACTGTGGGCTTTGCTGCATTTTTACTCAAACACAATTGACATTCTCGGGCAATTGGATGGTTCTTGGCCTACCTGATGATTTTTTAGTTTCCACTTTTCCATATTCTCTCCACGACTTGATCCATTTCATAATTGTCTGTTTGTCAAGCACATGACAATGATAGTTAATGATCCGAAGCTTTGCCAGCATTGATTAGTGATGATAGTTTCTTGGGCTAACAGCCAGGTCAAATACGGATAACTATCCAAATATTCAGTGTTTAACTCTGCTACCATCCTCAGAGGAACTGAAGCTAAAGGTTAAAGGTTATTTATTTGGTACTATTTTGTAATATTGCTGGTGCAGTGGACCCAGCTTGCAGGGATAACAATTTACGTAACTATATACATTTTGCAGGCTTTTAATATTTATAGTCTTTCTGGGTTTGCCAAACCCATACAGAAGCCCGCTGTGGGTTCTCGAGAACAGTTTGGTATAGTAATTTTTATGTTATGTTTCACTTGTTTTGTCCTTTATACATATATACAATATTTACATATTTACACTCGCTCATTCATTCACTCTCATTCACGCACACACTCATACTACACTCAAGACACACTATTTACACATTTTGAATATATACATAGATCCCACTCTTCGGCTGAGTGGGCAGCATGCCCTGTGGTGGTGACTGTTAGTGGCGGCGACGCCTGTGTGGAGGGCATTTTCTTTTTGGCGGCCCCTGTTATAGTAGTATGTGGCCGTGGACCAATGTTGTAAGCACACAGTTTTGTGAGCGGGGGAGGTGTCTAGAATATCTTTATATATCTATGTTTTCGGTGTTCTGGCTCACCGCTGACAATGTTGGTTGTCATGTTGTCTGATGTGTGCCCACATTCTTGTGACTGCATTGTGTATTGCATCTGCTATGTAGGGTGTGTTAAGGTTCTGATTGCGGGGAAGTATGGGGCAATGTAATATTTTTCTAAGGGATAAATTTTGGACAATTTGTAACTTGTTGAGCACTGTTTTTCAAGCATTTGCCCAGGCCATACACATAAAGTAGGTGGACAGTATAAAGAATCTGTATAGTATAATTTTGGAGTGGGTCCATAATTCCTTGCTACTGAAGACGGTGGCACACATCTTTAAATCCACTGTTGGATAGGAATAAATTTTACATCAGTAGCCTAGCTTCAGTTCCCCTGAGGATGGGAACAGAGTTAGTTACTGAGAGCTTGGGCAGTTAACCAAATCTGACCTGGCTGTTAGCCCGAGAAACTATCATCAGACAATGATGATCTCATAGGCAAAAGAAATGGTAAACAGTGCTTCATTATATTTAAACAAATAAAAGCTTCCACAGCTTGAATGCATATTTGTATGGGCCATTGATCCTCTCAACTGAAATGGCTCACCTGTAATAATTCCAAAGCTGTCATTGGTATGTATCATTGCACACAGTCACATTATATAAATGTGCCCTGCATTTTGCTCCTCTATACAAAAATTGTGTACTTATATACCAACTAAAAATATGGGAAAGAACATATGATATATTCACAAATCAAATAAAGAACCAGGACAGAGTACTGCATGGGTATGAGCAGGTGTGTGGCAATTAAAAAAAATGATTTTGCAGAGAATCTGTACCCAATGTACGGAGGAAAGAAATACATGCAAGAGGTCATATGTGAGAGCAAAGGGAAATCTCTTTGGAAAAGGTTTAAATTAGATAAAAAGATACTTCTAAGAGCCTGAGCTGAATGCTTAGCCATATTCTTTTGTAAGGCGCTTAACATAAACTCTGAGATAAATTTTTCTGGCTATCAAAGTGAGGGTAAACAAGTAGACAGTAAACATCACTCAAGTAAGGACTATGTATAAGGACCATAGTATTTTTTTCAAATAATCTATACTCAGGTGTATACATTTTATTTAAATTTTTAGATTAAACAAGACACAGTTTATTACCAAAGTTTTGCAGAAGTAAAAGAAAAACTGAGAAAGCATACCTTGATATATCCTTGTGATCATCCTTGCATCTTTTCCATTCCATTCTGTGTAACCATTCTAATGCATCTGCTTTAGAACGTGGCTTTTCAGTTTTATTTACATTTCCATTTTCTTCAGGCTTAGGCTTAGATTTCTGCTCCAAACTACCAGTTTCTGATCGATTCACGATTGTATCATTCTCACTTGTGCTCCTCCTAAAAGAAATGTATACTTTCACTTACTTCCCAATGAATTCAATCTAATATTTAAATCAACACTGCACATTTCCTACACAAGTTATGAACAGAGAGACAAAAATATATACTTTGTGTTCTAAACCAAGGCTACTAGTACTATGGAAAACAGCAGTTTTATAATATTTTGATAAAGATTTCAGGCTTTATTGAAATTTCAATATTGTTTCATATTTTGTACACTTTACAATTTCAATTTTAAAAGCCATGTTTATTATTTGAAGTACAAAAAGTGTAATCAATATGTGCCATGTAGTAACAAAACTATTTTTTTACTTTTGCTGTGGCAATGGCGTACACATTAATTGTTTACACCATGAACCTTTCTTGGATTGGATGGAGTATAGCAGATGTGTTATACTGTAGATGTTCCTATTACATCATATGATATGGGGCAATCTTTTTCATTAGTATAGAACAATAGTAAAGGACTGTGGATACAATTTTTCACCAGAAAGTACTGACAAGCACTTGTTTATTATAACTAGTGCTATGTTCAGCCAAATTGACACATGCGTTGTGTGCTACCTCAGTGTATCTTTATACTTATGATGTACCGACAACTGAACACACCAGAATGGCAATTTTTGCAGATGACACCGCCACACATGAAAATCCTCATGCAGCCTCAGAATATCTTAAAACATCATCTAGACCTGCTTCAACAATCGCTAATAAAATGGAGAATACAGGCAAACCCAATTAAATCTCATCATATCACATTTTCTTTATGTCGTGAAACATACCCTGAAGTGTATTTAAATCAAGTAGAAATTCCAATAACAACATCTGTAAAATATCTTGGATTGCACTTAGATGAACATCTAACATGGAAACACCACATTACAACAAAAAGAAAAAAAGCACAACAAAAAGAAAAAAAGCACAACTAAAATTCCAGCAGTTATATTGGATGCTAAGCAATCAATCTTATCTGTCTCTCTACAACAAAATATTAACATATAAGACCATTATTAGACCTGTATGGACTTATGGTATTGAACTTTGGGTAAGTGCCAGTAAATCCAATATTGACATACTACGAAGATTTGAATCCAAAACTCTTCGTTGGCTGGCAAAAGCACCGTGGTATGTGTCCAACAATCTACACATTCCAACAATAAAAGAAGACATTACATTCCGTAGTCTTCGATATCAGCAGCGCTTAAGTAACCATCCAAACGTCCTTGCCATCAATCTACTAAACAACCGTGCTATGGTTTGCAGTCTACAGCACTGTAAAATTTTGGACATACCATTTGGATTTAGCTACCTTTAGTGTTCGTCATTACCTGTAACACATTTATTGAATGTTCTGATAAGAACAGATTGTAAATTTGCAGTCAATGTAATAATAAAAAAAATTGTGTATGTGTTTCATGATTTATAGTGCAGGATGGTTATGAAGTCTGAAACCACAGGTATAGTTCCTATTTTATTTTATCTTATTTAACTTTGTTTACAGTTTGTCCACCAGGAATGCAATGATTCAGTACATCAGTAAACAATTCCAGGTGCACAGCGATATCTAAAGCTAGACTTGTGCTTCTAGTTGCACTTATTACAATAGTATCAACCTTGGGATATGTATTCACACTAGATTATCACTTAAAATAGCAAAACCTAAATGTTATTTAAGTTCATGCAATATATTTAGCTTATAAAAGTAAATGTTTTTAATTATACCGTCTTTCTCCCATTGATCATTTTCTATCTTTTCTACATATTTGCAAAAACCCTACTAGTCTGTTTCGTTCACAAGTGATATACTCTCAAGTGTTATATCATGTAATTTCTTTAAGGATAAGTCACCTATTACATTTATTTCATTTTACCTTGGCCAAAGCTAGTTCTATGGGATTTAGCTCACACCATGTATGGGGGCAAGGAATGACAGTGTGGTCCAATGAAACCAAAAATGCATCCAATTTAAAAACCTTCTCTTTAGGTTTGTTTGTTTCAATCATCCTGTAAAGATCTGCTTTGAACATAAAAATGTCACATTGAACCCTTTCGTTCTGCAAATACATCATAGCAGAATTTCACAACACTCCTATGTGGAGATTTATCTGCCTCTACACTGGGATAAGGAGTAACAGAAGAAGGCGACAAACTAGGACCAAGTTTTTTTCAAATCCATTTTTCAAAGTTCATGTGGTTAATTAACTGTCCATGGAAGTCATCTAAAGTTGTCCCAACCTTGTAAACGAGATGAGCAAACATTAACACCACCTGCATGAACTATTACTGCACACGCACGCACGCGCACACACACACACACACACACATAAATAAGTAGTGGATATCTTTCTGAGGAATTATGTTGATTGTTACAGTTGAAGTACCAGAGAAAAAAATGGGAGTGGAAATTTGATATCTCTGAGATTTTCATATTACTAAAAAAATAAGGAAAGAAGTACCTTCCATCATCGGAAAGCCTGTGTGAATTCAATTCTCAGAAACCAGATCTCTCTACTTAATTTAGGTAGCTCCCAGCTGAGAATAAGAAACAAAAGTTTTCCAAACATACAGGTGCTCTAATAAATAAGTCATTTCAAGTCATTTAAGACTTTCCTATATAATACAGAGTTATTTGAAATTATGGATTAATATTAAACAAAGTTTACATTGGACATAAAGCGTTAACAAAATATTAAACAAATCCGGCCACTAGGATTTTTACAATCAAGATAGGTATTTGGGTGCCATTTTACTCCAAAGCAGATATGCTTAAGAGGGGTACAAAATGGGGAGCTCGCACTTCCATTACCGTCAGTGCCACACCTCTGTTTCTATGCTGTTGTAGTGGACCAAAGAGATAAAGAGAAGCCAACACAACATATAAACAGCGACCAATTGTGATCTTTCACCATGCAAAGAGTCTTATGCATAGAGAAATTCCTCCTAAGGTGAACATACCATGGAGCACTACTGGAGACATCATCTGATGTAGCGAAGAAGATAGAATCGAATCTTTGCCACAAACTGGATGTTCACAGAAGCTGAGTGAGTGAGTGAGTGAGTGAGAGAGAGAGAGACAGCTTATGAGAAAGGTAATTATTAATCCTAAAATAACTGCCCCAAAACTAGCAACCGAACTGCATCTGACAACTGGTACAGATTCACACCCAGAAACAGTTACAAGAGCTATTAGAAAGGAAGGTTACAATGGAAGGGTAGCTAGAAAAAGCCTTATGTAAGTAAAACTAACAGAGCAAAGAGGTTACAGTTTACTAGAGAATACTGTAAAAGAGATCAACATTTTTGTAGATTAAAGTCCCTTTATGTATTTTATACAGAAGGGAGGGTTCATGTTCGATGCAACCCCAACACGGAGCAGGAAAGAAGGAATTTACACCCTACAGTAAAACACATAAGTGAATGTCCTACAAAGTATTATATTCAAGTAGTGCAAGGGAAACACACATTTTATTTTGTTGCCAAATATTTAAGTGACGTTGAAATTCCAGCAAGAACACAATTTTGACAGCTGTTGTAGCTTAGACGAATTCTTACTGTTATGCTTGAATTAACGTAACTTGAGTATTCTAACAGTTCCCTCGGTGTGCGTTACACACATGCTAGGGGAGTGGCACAGCAGTGTGTTGTCACGACAACCAGGTTTGACCTTGAAGTAGCCAATAGACTTCATGATGGAATTGCGTGGCCCCTAAGTCTATTGGCTACTTCAAGGTCAAACCTGGTTCTCATGACAACAAGACAGCTGTGCTACTCCCCTATCACGTGCGTAGCACACGCCAAGGGAACTGTCAGAATACCGAAGTTGCGTTAATTCAAGTATAATTGTTGCAAATGCCATGTATTTATTTGAATTTATTGTTAATTTAATGTTTAATGCTCTTTTCAGGAAAGCTTAAGTTGAAGTTCTGAGTTGAACTTTGATCAATATTTTTATGAATACCCGTATGCGCTAAGATTTGTAAAGAACTGTGTTACATTGGTCAACTTTATAAGTTTTAAACATATATCTACCTCACAATGAACTTCTACGAATAATTAACTGGAAACATACTGTTTGATGTCCTTGGCTTTTGCAAGCAACTCCTCCACTCTCCTATCATTTTCAGCCTTCAATCTCTCCACTTCCTCCTCTTCTGCTTTAGCACTTATGCGGTCGGCCAAATCCCTCCCTGCTTCCAGGAAATCCATAAGTCGCACAGGTTTGTTCTCTCTATTTTTGTACACAATACCAACTACTTGGAGTCCTGGTGTTCTTGGGGTGCGTTTTTCTTTGCTTCTGCTCATGCTACTTTTGAGTACCATTAAAAGTTGCAACCTGCAATATCACAACCATTCACACTTATAAAGCAATTCTATGGTTTAACTTCATATGAAATAAGTGACCAAGAAAATAAGTGTTGTTCTCCCAGAATAAATTTTTAAATGATAACCTGAAAACGGATCTCAATTAACTATATTAGAAGTCACAGAGAGATTCTATCTCATCTATGAAGAAGCATTAGCATACACTGGGGTTAGAAAAGAATCCATTACTTTGGAACAGTTCTGAGGATGAAACCATTGCAGAGAGTAACCACAGATCGCACTTATACAATTCCAAAATTACAACATTTACTTTTCTGAGAATTTTTATAACTAGCGCTTTAGTGTATTTATTACAAATCTTCTAGCAAATATATTTAATTATGCATTGAACTCTTGCAATGCACATATGAAAGACAATTACTCAAAATCCCATTTTGGAGTATAACAATCTCTAATATCGTGGAAACTGATAAAAGATTGGTTGCCACAGGTTGAGATGTTAATATATGTATTTAGACATAATTCAGCATATGTATTACTGTTACAGTATGCCATGAATTTGTGTATGCATGATCAGTGAATGCTGGTCATCACCTTAGAGAGGTGGCTGCTGCTTACCAAGCGGGGGACCCAGGTTCAATTCCCAATACCAGTGTGGAGATTTTCTCCCCCCGCTGGGAGACCTGGCTCAGGATGAACTCAGCCTCGTTAGGTCCCTGAAGGGCCAATTAAAAGAGCTATTTGATTGAAAAGTAGTGGCACCTGGTCAACAAGATCACATAATTGGTTTGGAGGGACTGGGCCTGACCATGTACCACCTCCAATACTGCACCCCACTCAAGACACCTGTGATGGGGAGAGGTGGGAGATACAGCAGTCAGGCAGTAGGCGTTGGCCCAGATGGGCTGTTGTGCCATGAGGTTAAGTTTTATGACTGAATGTAGAACAGCAGAGAGGAAAAGCACAGGAGCATTTTTCTGTCACTTAGCAATAATTGCCTTGAAACAAAGAATCCAAACAATAATATTGTATCAAAAGATTCTTGCTGTTACAGTTATGAACAAATACTAATATTCATAAATGTTCCTAACTATTTTGTAGTGATCTGGAACCCAGCACTTCTTGCAACTGGAATGGTCAGAACTGTTAATGAAAATAACAATTTTTCCTCACCTATTCAACATGTTTCTGATAAATAGCAATAACTGACAGGTTACAGAATAAGTTCTACATGAGCTGATAGTGGTAGTAATTAATACATTTACATAAGCTTTATTTTGAAATGAGTTTAAAACTTTTTAAACATTTTTCTCTCCAATTACCTCTATTTATTAAGATTAATTTCTGACTAGTTTAAGATATAGAAGTAAGCACTTAAGAGGTTGTGGTATCTTTTGATATAAAATCTTCATAGAAAAACATTCGAGTAAAGCAAATACTGGATTACAAAACTGGAACAAGAACAAAGTCATATTGGAAAAAATTGAAAATTATACCAAACTGACTGATTTATGGAACAAACAAAATGGTTTTGTTTGTTAAAAAATGTTACCAACAAACCACTGGCATATCCATGGGCAACCACCTTTCAGCTTTCTTGGCCAATTTCTACATGAGTAATTTTGAAAGCCCCATCACTAGAGTATTTCCATACATCTTTGAATACTGGCACAGGTGCGTTGATTGTTTTCACCTTCATTACAAAAAAATGTTTTGAAGATGCAGTGAAGTTACTAAACCTATAGGCTAAGTCTATAATACTCAACTGATGAAGTAGAAGAACAATGTTTCTTACCGTTTCTGAACTTAAAGATATGAGAAACCAAATGAGATTGTAATTTGGTATTTTGAAAAACAAAAAAAAAGTGTAGGAACTAACCCAACACAGCATCAGTATGCCACATTCCAGAGCCTCGTTCACAGATTAGTTCACACCTCTTTAACACAAATAGAATACACATACATAATTCATGTTCCTAAACTGAATGGTTTCAACGCCAAAGTTGCTGAAAAACTGATTGATAAGTACAAAACACAACACACTGAAGGATATCACTACTTTAGAGAAGTTGGAAACCTAAATTTAAATACAGCAATTTCTCATTTCAGTCAAATTTTTCTTTAGAAATTTGAGAAGAATTTCAAGGAATTTAACATAAAATTGGTGCTACAAATTAAATCTAGAACTGGGACCTATTAAACCACAACCTCAAAAATAACATTAAAAACTAAATTATCTACTACCTATCAAATAAATTGCCAAAATTGAGAAAAAATATATGTTGATAAAACAAAAAGAAGTTTAAATGTCAAGATCAAATAACATTTCAGGGGCATCAAAGTTAAGTTTATATACAGCATATTACTTTTGGTCATTAACACAACATGAAACATGATAGAAATTAACGAAACACAAAAAAGCAACAGCTACTAAGCCCTTGGGAGTGCATCTTCATCATCAAGAAAAAGTTGTGAATTTTGAAATCTCAACCACTGATAATGTCATCTAATTAATCAGATGAACCGATGACACAATGGCAAGTAGGACGAAACCATCCACGGGAATGAAAGCTGACCACAGAACTGACGATGCGAAAGATGTTCCCAGAAATTAGTCTTAATAAATAGATATAAGTAGAGAGAAAAAATTAGTCATTCCACATAAGTTATGATGCTCCATTGTATGCAATGCTTCTGGTTATTTATGATTTACAGTGAGTGGTTACCTTCTCAGTTAATGGTGAAATATGGTAAATTTCATTCCAGTAACTTCTATCACTGATATTATGTCCAAACATTTTCTGTAAATTTAGAAATGCTTAAGCTATTTATTAATATCTAATAACAATCAGTAGTAATTATTATTTATTTATGCCAACAAACTTACTGTTGGTGTTTTTAAACACACAAGCCGTGTGTGGGCAAAGTTTGAGAGGTAGAACTGGTTTGAGAATTTAATGCCATTCTGGCAGTTTGTCACAATAGCTCAGTGGTTAGAGCAGCCGCCCGGTAAGCGGAAGGTCTGTAGTTCAAATCCCAGTTGTGGCATTGAATTTTTAAGTTCCAGTTCTACCTCTCAAACAATCAGTAGTGTTTATATTACTGTCTCCAACTACCTTAGGTGAGTTAAAAGTTAATATAAACCACCATCACATTTGTAAAATATTATTTACTAAGATTCTTATTTAGGACATGAAATGTTTTACTGAGTAATCCTTAATGCAAACTGTGAAACATATATACTATCCTCCAAAAGCCAAGAGCATTTCTTCCCCAAGACAAATGCTTAGTAAAAAACAGATCTCCTGCTTCTCAGAAACAAATATGAAATGAAAAAATATAAAAAATCTGATGTGTTGCACTCACATGACTTTCTCTGCTCTTGTACTAACCATTCTTACAAACTCTTATTCCTATATCTTCTTCGTGTTAGTTGAGATAAACATTTGTACAAATTATCTTATTGCTTATTTCCTTGTAGGTGCAAGGGGAATATTAGAATACAGTAGGCTTTGTGCGATAGTAAAATCTTTTAAAGCTTTGAGATTCCGTTCTCTTTGCACACTTAACATATAAAAAAACTAGCTGTACCCTGCCACGTTCCGCTGTGGCACATTATGGTTGCATGGATGAGAAATGAGGAAAAAAACAAAGTATACGTGAAACGGTACATATTAGTATGTATGTTGTACATTAGGTTAGAACATAATTTGTATGTAGATAAATATTTTACAATAATAATTGTTTAAATATTGTTACTGATAAGCAGTTACACTTGGAAAGTTGTAAAATGTAAATAGCGACCAAGCAGTCTTCAAACGCCTCATTCAGGTATTGAGAGGAAACAAACAGGATGTGGGGCATGGCATGACATTTGTCACCCCTCACTGCTCAGGTATTTCTAAGGGAGGCATACTGACCGTAGCGAGGGGAGGTACTGTTAGGAACAAAGTGGAGGACACAAAAGGGTCAGTGCAGTGAACCCTGGTGGGCAGAAAGACTCCAGTACTTGAATGAGACGGGTGTAGCTGTTAGGGAGTTGCTACAAGATAAAGTGAATAAAGTCAATCTGGGAATGCTAAGTAACATTTATTAATCCACCTGCATAACCACCTCTGGAGAAGAGTCAACAGCCGAGGGCAACGGAGACGACATCTTGGCAGCACATATTCCTCCCTTCACAACAGACCAAAACCACCCGTCACATACATTTAAAAAAAGTTTAATTTTACAATACTTGGTATAAAATATTTTTTTGTTTTTCCATTGTTTGCGTAGATATAAAGGCTATCTGGTTTTCCGACATGGGAACATGCAACATACTATTGTCCAATCTGCAACTAAATCTAAACCACAGAATTCTAAAGATTGACCTTGAGCTTTATTAATTGTGATTGCAAATGCCAATCGAATTGGAAAATGTAATCTTTTAAATTTAAATGGTTATAGTTAATCTACCATTTTATGCAGCTAAAAGATTAGTCAACTCTGAATTCAAAAAAATTATTGCAAAATATTACTACGAAAAATCAAAAAATAAAAGATGGGAACTACCAAACATTCAAACAGTGATTCCTGAGTATCCTCGAAAAACGGCAGTTGCAACCTTCAGGTTGATTACAGGACATGATTGTCTGGCAAAACATTTAAACAGACTTGGGATATATTCTTCACCATTCTGTCCTCTATGTGATCTGCAAGAGGAAATGGACCGAGACCACCTGCAAATATGCCCGGCCACTTCTAGCACCCCATCCATCAATGAAAAATACTGGAGAGCAAGAGGCTTAATGACTTCATTGTCAGAAATCCAGCATTAGCTAACAACAAATTTAAATGGTGTATCGGTCGGGATCATGGAATTCGAGGAGTGAGGACATCTTCCCCTTTGAAAGGCCCAGTTAATATTGTTGCTTCCACTACGTTGTTCATCAATTTCTTAACTGCGAGCCTCGAGTCGTTACAGTGGCATTCATGCCATTCAAAAACTCAGTGGGTAATTAACTACTTCATCTGCTTCCAAAACGGTGTCTATCAATTTACATATAATTTTCTCACTTTTAATGTTGGACTGTATAAAATTATTAAGTTGTTAGACATCTTTATTCTTCGCGCCAAGGACAGCTCGTTCACTAATCCAGTCATGATTCCTATAACTAATTTGAATTTTAGGAAATACTTTTTCGATAAGTTGTTCTTTCGATATTACTAAATTAAAAAAAAAATCATTATTGTTAATGCCATCTACTGGCAATTAGCGGTAATGACCATTGAAAAAGCTATTTTCTTTTCAGTTTTTTAAGCATTTTTATATACATATAGATGTTCCTGGCGCAAGAAATAGATAAAAACAATCTTTGAAGTGGGTTGTATATCATGTCAAAATTTGAGCTAAATCGATGCAGAACTTTTTGAGTTTTAGAAGAACACACAAACGAACATAACATTTTTATATATATATATACATGAATGATGCTCCATTTCACGAAAGTTTTCAAGTTCTCCAAAACTGACACAAATAACAAAGAATATCTCCGAAATAGTTCACTCTGGAAAAAAATTTATTTCGACATAAATTGTGTATTTTAGCAAGATCTACATTTCTTGTGTGGGGTAGTAAGGGGTAGTGATGCGCCTCCTATAGCCTCTCCTACCCAATTCCCATCCTCATCCTGCCCGTGGTGCACCCTGCTTTTAACAGATGAGGCTCTGGGGACCGAATCACAGCGGTATAACTGTTTCATCTAAAATGGAGGAAATGTCATTTACATATGTGCTGGCCTATCACAGCACAACAGCGTCCCTCAGAGGCACATGAGGGGAAGGTCGGTGGATCTAAATATCATCTATTTAGTCCTCCCGGCTAGGTCCGATGGACCCGTTGACCAACGATAGGTGTGGTTCCCCTTGCAAAATGGGGGTTTAAGTCGGGTGATGTAACTGCCACATTGTAAAACTGGTGCCCGTTAAGAAAACAGTTACATGAAAGCCACATATATGAATATGAGTCCTAAAGATAAACATTCCGGAGTTAAAACTGTCCCCCAATCGGATCTCCGGGTGGGGACATCTTTAGGCAAATTTCATCTTTCCAATACTTTAAGAATTCTACAATGGAATGCAGGAGGCATGTCCCAGCCTAAAAAACAAGAGCTAATGAAAATATTAAAAGACCAAGATATAGATGTCTTCACAGTACAAGAAGCCAATATATCACAAGAACAGGAAATATACTTTGAAATGGATCAGTACACTACACATATACTTCCAAAGGCTCGTCAAATAGCAAGTGGTATTCTTACAGGAATTAAAAGAAATATGAAAGCTATTATCCAAATCAAAAAAACAATGGAAGAACAAGATAAATCAGAAATAGTTAAAATTGAAGTATGGAAAAGTAACTACCACTATAGAATTTACAGTATCTACAATCCTCCAGACAATACACTAGATCTAAATTCTATTCCCATAGAACCCAAAAGTATTTTAATAGGTGATTTTAATGCACACTCCCCTAGGTGGGGCTACAGAGATATAAATTCAGCAGGAAGAGTCATAGAAGACCTATTAAACTCGTCAACAATGGAATTAATATTTAATCCAAATGATCCACCCACTTACCTTCATTATAATGGTTCGGGTACAAATCCTGACCTTCTGATGGTGTCATCTGACATAATTGACAATACAAAAAGAGAAATAATAGAAGACCCAGGTTCAGGCCACAGAATCACCATAAACTCCATAAGAGGTCTAATAAATAAAAGTAACAAACCAAAAGTTAAAACTTCTTGGAATTTTAAAAAAGCAGATTGGTCCAGTTTCCAAAATGAGATAGAAGGGAAGTGTAATATACTGTTAGAATCAGAGTTCAAGTCAACAGATGAAATGAATAAAAAAATTTGTGAAATATTATTGACAGCAGCCAAAACACATATCCCCAAAGGAAAGTTAAAGAAATATAGCTACTTTTGGTCTCCATCTTTATCTAAGTTAAAACACGAAAGAAATATAGCAAGAGTCAAAGCCGAAAGAACCAAGTGTCCAGAAGATGTACAAAACTGGAGAAGAAAAGCAGCCATTTTTAAGAAAGAATTAATTACAGCAAAAAGGGCCAGTTTCACAAATTTTGTAGAACATATGGACTATAGGAAAGATGGAAATAAAATATACAAATTCCTTAATAAAACAAAATTATCAAAAAATACAACTGAACCATTAAAATATAATAACAAAAGCTTAACTACAGAACGGGAAATAGCAGAATCCCTTAACAAGTTTTATGCTCAGTCACAAAGAATACCCCAAGCGTATAAAAAACAAGATAAGGCTATCCAAAAAACTATCAGAGAAACTAGTAAGCCAAAAGGTATACGAAATGATATTTTTATTCAGGATTTTAATGAAACAGAACTGGATTTAGCAATAGAACAATTACAGAACAAAAAATCTCCTGGACCTGACAAGATCCACCCAGAGTTTATTAAACACCTTGGCAGGAAAGGAAAAAAAATCCTACTTAAACTGTATAACACGTGTTGGAGAATGACTGTACCTTCCGACTGGAAAAAAGCCATTATCATCCTGATTTTAAAGAAAAACAAACCCTCAAACAATATTAATAGTTTCAGACCAATATCTTTGACCAGTGTTATTGCAAAAGTGATGGAAAGAATGGTGGCATCTAGACTTAACTGGTTTCTAGAATATTACAACTTAATTAATAGTTCACAGACCGGCTTCAGACAGAATCATAGTACAAGTGAAAATGTACTCCTACTAAGCCAAGACATCAAGGAAGCTTTCAATAGAAAGGAAGATACCTTGGCAGTATTCATTGATTTTAAATCAGCATATGACTCAGTCTGGAGAAATAAATTAGTTGATAAGTTGCAATCAATAGGTGTGAAAAGTAACATGCTTAAGTGGATAACTCAGTTTATTTCACAAAGATTTTGTGCCACAAAATATAATACATACATTTCCAAATATAAACAAACACACCGAGGACTTCCACAAGGTGCTGTTCTGAGCACAACACTCTTTAACATATATATAAATGACCTTCCATCAATAATAAAAACTTTAGAAACCAAAATTGCTTTATTTGCTGACGATGTAGTCATTTGGACTTCAGGCTCTTCAAAAAAACCTGAATTAATTAAAGACAGAATAGAAACAGCCCTAAACAAAGTACATGAATGGAGCTCCAAAAACCTCATGACTATCAATGTGGAAAAAACAAATTATGAATTATTTACACTAAAATACAAACCAGTTAATGTTAGCATAAATTATAATGGTAAACCACTCAAAGCAGTTGATGATGCCAAATACTTAGGCATCACTTTTGACAGAAAGCTAAGTTGGAAAAAACATATAACAAACATTTCAGAAAAGGTTGAAAAGAAATTGCAAATCCTGAAAAGGTTAGCTGGTGCTAAATGGGGCTGCTCAAGGAGAGTCCTTAACACAACATACAAAATGTATATTAAACCAAACCTCTTGTACTGTTCTGAAGCTTTAATAACAGCAGCAAATGCTAACATCAATAAACTTGAACAAATACAAAATCAGGCTCTTCGCCTAATCACTGGAGCAGTTAAATCCACACCTATTGATGCCATGCTTGCCTTAACACGGACCCCATCAATAACAACAAAAATAGAAGAACAAGCATTGCTCCAACACGAGAAAATGTTACGACTGCCAAACTCTAAATGGAAAGAAGAGAACCTCCCCCATTCAATCCTTAAAACTCATAGTACTTTCCTAGAAAAGGTAACACAGATTAAATCCAAATTGAACATTCCTAACACCAGAGAAAATCTACTTATAAGAGAAAATCCATTGGAATTATTGCAACCTACCTTCAATTTGGAATTAATAGAGGAAATAAGTAAATCAGACACACCAAAAGAAATACAAAAACTTCTAGCTCTGGAAACAATCAATACTAGGTATCCCACAGAAGAATGGCTGCACATATATACTGATGGATCCTCGAAGGAAAACCTTACTGGAGCTGGAGTTACGTGTTCACATTTTTCCTTTTATCATTCTGTTGGCAGAGACACAACAAATTATGATGGAGAAATAGAGGCTATATACATTGCTCTCCGACAATTATTAAATCTTCCCTTAAATAAATTTAACAAGGCAGTCATTCTTTCAGATTCTAAAGCTGCAATTCAGGGAATATGTTCAAATACTACAAAGAAGTCAACAAAAATTAGAGAATGCTACAAAATGTTAACACAACTCCAAAAAGTTAATAAGACTGTTCAGCTACAATGGATTCCAGCACACTGTGGAGTCATGGGGAACGAAGCTGCAGACTCACTTGCAAAGAAAGGCACAACAATAAAACAAAATTCTAAATTCAATTTCTCATATTCCTCAATAAAACGCTTGATCATAAAAAATTTTTGTCATTCATATCTACAAGAAATAGAAACAAATGCCAAAGATAAAAAATGGATTACACTACTTTCCAATCCAGATATAATCCCCCAGAGACCAAGGAAAACAGCTGTTGCAGCCTTCCGACTATTGACAAATCATGACTGCTTGGCAAGTCATCTCTACAGAATAGGTATCTCAGCCTCACCAATATGTGTCCTGTGTAACGATCCAGCAGAAATGAACGAAGACCACTTGAAGACCTGTGAAGCATTAAGATCAGAAGAAACTACAGTTCAAAAGTATTGGAAAGCACGAATGCTAATGGCTTCATTGCCAGATGCAAGGCACTAGAAAACAACAACAACAACAACATTTCTTGTGTGCTATGGTTTGGTCTATCTCTTACGGTTTACCAGTTATGCAAAAGTTATCCAGAGTAAATATGATTACAGGGGCTATAGCCAGAAAATTCAAGATACACATTTAATTTGTCATAAAAATATCCCAAACTATGGCATTTTAATCAAAATCGTTAGAGCCATTTTCAAGAAAATAAAAATTTTCCATATAAAGAGTAGTTTAGGGTGGGGCTATTTCCTTTACAATCTTTGTGTAGCATCCTTGAAAGACATTAAACTTAGATACCAACTTTGGTTTTTAACCAACTTTTCGTTTTTGAGTTAGGCTGTCCATAGATGACTGACTGACATACGCACGCACACACACACACACCTTTTTCTAAAAATGCCTTTTTTGTATTCAAGGGGTCTCAAAACATATTTCTGGTGAAATCTGGACATCAAATTTTTGGGTGGGATACATTTCCCCTACTTACCAGTAGAGAAAGTAAAAATATTCACATCCCAGTGTTTTCAGAAAGGGTTGTACAGTGTAGTTACTCTGGGTCCCTATTGCATAAATCTTTCTTGTAAAGAGTATCTAAGAGATACTTTTTAAGGTAATGTTGCCATATATTGACTTACGGGGTGCGTAACATAGGGCACCAATGCAGGAGAAACAAAGGTAGCCAGCAATAGTAGCACATAATTTGCAAGACATTGGAAATGTGTAATATGATACGGAACCACAGGCAATCATAAGAGGGGAGAAATGCACTGGTTATGGTGGATGCATACAGTGAGCTCCCTGTAGGTCAATTTGAGTGTAGATACACTTTTGCTCTCCATGGTACAAATTTGTGAGAATATATCCTGTCAGGAATATTAGTAACTAAACATATGTTGGAAAAATAGTTAATGATTGTGTATTAAAATATGGTAAACTGGATGCAGTCTTGACCAATAATGCTACAGTTCATGTTTTAAAAAAAAAAAACCTTAAGAAATAATGGAATAAAATTGTATCACTGCTCTTGTCATCGGGAAACCCTACTGAATGCATAAGACACAGGAATATGTCTCAGTGTAGTTGAAGAGAAAAGAAAGAATACAAATGGGAACCTAGGCAGATGATTCAGTGCTTGCAAAAGATCATAAGTTATCAGGTACATTGAAAGGTAGAAACAAAAGAATGGAATTATTAAATAAGGCTCCTGCAGAAATTGTAGCAAAATTTGGGAATCATGTTTTAATTTTTTATCAATGACAATTTGGAACATTTTAAGATGAGAGAAAAGAGAATTTTTGAATAACTGATAGTATTTTAGTTACAAATGATAGAATTAGGGATATAGATCCAATTACAGAAGATGAGGTAAATAGGGTATTAAAAATAACAAATGGAAAAGCTGCTGGTTCTGGAGGAATCACCATGGAATACTTAAATATGGCGGACAAACTGTGTTCAGAACATTGACAAAATTATCTAATCAGGTATTGGATGGAGAACCAATCCTTCCAGATTGAAAAAAGTATTATATTACCCCTATATATATATAAAGGGGGATAAGAGAAATTCCGTGAATTATAGAGGCATTAGTGTTGACGCAACATGAAACCGAAATTATGTCAATATATATAATTGATAATGGAAAGAAACAAAAGGAGATTCTAATCGACAATTAAGGGGAAGACGTAATAAAGCTGAATAGATTAAAGTCTCAAGAATGGAAGTTTAGGCAGATTTAAATGAGTGATAAGGTTACAATTGTTTGTACGAAGCCATAGTGATTCCGCAGGCTGATTCCTATCTTACCATGACATGCTCTAAAGTTAGCCAATGGAAATCGCTTCCTTCGTGTTGCTCACGCAAACCAAATGCAACGCATGATACTCGTCTTGAATCGAGCCGAGAGTACACGTGCAATTTCTGAGTTGTACGTAAGCTAGCACATATACATAATTTGGCAGTTGCTAAAGGGTGGCAAAGTTAAAGAGTTATAACATTGTAGTTGAAGTTACAAAGTTACATTCTATTTAAATATCATCGGCAGTTCTCTACAAATCTGGATATTTGCCAATAAAGTTAAATGTTGATTAATTCTTCGTTTGGTTCCATTCCTACCACAACACACGAATACCCTGTAGATTAGGACCTCTTGCTAGAGCTAGTCCAGACACCAAACACGAGATCTTATAGGTCTTAGAGGCGACGTCTTCGACGGAGAGGAACATTTGCGTCAAATGGCGAACCAACGTGTGGCACGATAAGACGAGGATTGGGCCAACGATATTCGAGAAGAACAGGACCAGATAAGGATTGAGCCAACAAGATTCGAGAAGAAGAGAATTAATAGAGGCTGCGGAAGCAATGGACCAGCAACATCAAGGACGGTGGCAACATCAGTGTGCAGCATCAATAATAAGGTACTGAGTGTTAAACTAGTTTATCAGCGATATTTAAGTAGATGATTCTTAGAAACGGCAAGATGCTGGAACAGTCTGTAGTAGATAGTACAATTCAGGAGATAGAAGTTGTAAATAGCGAAACTGTAGATGTAGTAGCAAATGTAGGGGGAAATGTAAATGTATCAGATCAAAGAGAACAGCTAAGGGAAGGTCATTCTGGCAAGGAATGTCAAACACCAGTGGTAAATACAGAAAGTAACATGTTAGGGCCAATAATGACAATGTTGAATGAAATGAAAATAAGTTTAAATGAGAAATGGGAGAAATTGAAAAATAACAATAAATGTTTGACTGAACAGCTAGAAATGACCACCCAAAAATTAACTGAAAGGATAGAGAAAGAGATAAAGAGTAGTAGCAAAGTGTTGACAGAGAAATTGGAGAGTAACCATCGATGCCTGACAGAATTAGCACAGAGAATAGAAAACCAACAACATGTGATAGAAAATTTTCAGGGGGAAATAGAAGTGAAGTGGATAATTTAAGAATTGAGGTTAGGGAGAACAGAACTCAGGTTGCAGGGGAGATAGAAAATGTAAAGAAAGAAATTAATCAAGAATTTGTTCAATTTGTTGAGAAATCTGAGAGAGAGAGAGAGAGAGAGAGAGAGAGAGAGAGAGAGAGTAGTAAGCTTAGGGAAGAAGTGGGGCAGATATTGAATAATGAGAGAGAAACAACCTGCAAAAAATTGGAAGACAGTAAGGTTAGGTTACAGAATGCAGAAAGGGAAGGTAGGAGGTTAACTGTAAATGTGAAAGATTTAAATGAGCATGTAAAGGAAGTGGTTACGGAAATCCAGGGTGTAAAGCAAGCACTGGAAAATCTGAAATTTAGTGATAGCCATGCTAATTCTGCTTGTCCTAGTGTAAACACAAATCCTAGCGTAAGTGCAAATCATCGAAACGAGGCGTTGCAAAGTGCAAATGCTGACATTTCGATATCTAATGTGAGTACTAGTACTTCAAATAATGTACCCTGTACTAACAAAAGTGGTGATCCACAAATTCAATCGCCTAACCATCTAATACAGGAAATTACACCACCAATATTTGAACATGAGGAATTTGATGATCCAAAAGCTTTTCTAGCCGATATCCATGAGTACTTTACCATAAAAAATATACCCGAGGAGTATAAAATTACCATAATTAGGAAATGTCTCAAGGGTAATGCAGCTAATTGGCTTGAACTTTCGGTAGGGACAGATAATAACTACGGGATCTTTGTAGATTTGTTTTTAAATCGATACTGGGGTGCCAGTAGGCAAGCTAATATTCAACTGGAATTAAGTAATGGCAAATACGATCCCTAGAGAAACCAGTCAATGGTAAATTATTTTATAAATGTTGCTCGCAAGTCTAAGATGATGGATCCTCCCATGAGAGAAACAGAATTAATTAATCTAATCACTACGCATTTTCCTGAAACTATCCAACATTACTTAATAATAGCAAAACCCACAACTATTGCAGCCATGATAGATCTATTAATAGCTTTAGAGGGAAACAAAGCCAAACAGGAGATCAATCAAAGCAAAAATCCAAATCAAGGTGAAAGAGCTTTCCAAAACTCTTTCGGGCAGGGGGCAACCCTAAATTTGAATCAGAATTACGAGGTTCGAGAGAGATATCGTGGTCTCATACCTAGAAAGGACAATTTATGGGAAAACCGGAAAAGAGTAAACCTTAGAGATAATGGTTAGATCACTGATATAATTGTGTGTTGGAAAGAATGAGAAAATGTATAAATATTGTAAATATAGTTAAGTTAGTATAATATGACTAAGTGAAAGGGTTGTGCAAACCAAGAAGAGAAAGAGGATCAAGAAACTAATAAATACCAAACCAAGGAACTTTTGTAAAATTATGTAACTTCCGAAGATGAAAAAAGAAATGTTGTTAGCTATTGCTGGATTTCTGACAATGAAGTCATTAATCCTCTTGCTCTCTAATATCTTTCACTGATGGATGGGGCACTAGAAGTGGCCGGGCATATTTGAAGGTGGTCTCGATCCATCTCCTCTTGCAGATCACATAGAGGACAGAGTGGTGAAGGATATATCCCAATTCTGTTTAAATGTTTTGCCAGACAATCATGTCCTGTAATCAACCTGAAGGTTGCAACTGCTGTTTTTCGAGGATACTCACGAATTACTGTTTGAATGTTTGGTAGTTCCCATCTTTTATTTTTTGATTTTTCATAGTAATATTTCTCAATACTTTTTTTGAATTTAGAGTTGACCAATCTTTTAGCTGCATAAAATGGTAGATTAACTATTGATATCTGCACACTGCCGGTACCCTTTTTTGCAAGAAAATCAGCTTTCTCATTACCACTCAGTCCACAGTGAACTGGTATCCATTGGAAGACTAGGTGTTTTTGAAGTGCTGTTAGATGGGTAAGGATTTTCCAACATTCTATAATTGTTTGGTTTTTTGGTGACAACTTGGAAGTAATTGCTATAATTGCTGCCCTGGAATCTGAGAGAATAACTGCTTACTGAAAATGTGAAATTCTGTACTAAAGATTTTGTAGGGCCATTCGAATTGCTTCAATTTCTCCATCAAAGTTTGTAGTTCCCTAACTTAAAGATTTGTAATAGGAAAAGAGGTGACATGCGACTCCAGCACCTGCTCCATCTTGGTTTAATATCAATGATCCATCAGTATAAATATGGAGCCATTCGTGTTCTGGAAATCTAGTATGGATTGTCTCTAATGCCAATAATTTTAGAACACTAGCTGGAGTATCACTTTTCTTAACTTCTTCTGTCAGGTGTAAATAATATGTGATGTCTAATGTTTGTGTCCGATTGACTTTAGATATGAAGTTTTCCTTTGAATTAGGAAGGTATACAGTCTTCTTGATGTCTTGAATTTTGGAAAGAAAGCTCTCCTGAGTCTTTAGTGTATGTGTAAAATTTCTCTTGTGCCATGTATTGAATGGGATTCTGATCAACTTTTCGTGTTGAATAAGAGCCACTTTTTCTATTTCATATTCAATGGGGCATTGGTTGGTTAGTATTTCCATAGCAGCTATTGGTGTGGTTTTGATAGCACCTGTAATTAATCTCAGACTTTGGTTTTGAAAGATTTGAATCTTTTTTGTGTTTGCTGTTACAAGAACTTCGCTGCAGTAAGTAAATAATGGCTTTATATATATATATATATTGTATGTTGTGTTAAGTGTTGCTCTGGAACATCCCCACTTCATTCTTGTTAGACGTTTTAACAGTGAAAGGCGCCTCTCTGCTCTTTGTATTACATTTTCTATTTGTTTGGTCCATGTAAGTTTAGTATCAAATGTAACTCCTAAATACCTTGCTTCCTTTGTTTCTGGTAATTGTTGACCCTCAAAATTTAGTTTTATTTTTTGTGGCTTTTTTCTTAGTGAAAAGATTTGGTAGTTTGATTTTGTTGTATTAACAGTCATTAAATTTTCTTTGGTCCACCTTTGTAATTTGGTTAAGGATTGTTGCATGGTTTTTTCTAGTTCTGTACTTTTGTTTTTTGGTTTTGAAGTCCACATTACTAAGTCATCAGCAAATAGTGCACACTTCACACCTGATTCTTGTGTTTGTTGTGGCAGATCGTTAATAAATATATTAAAAAGTGTTGTGCTGAACACTGCACCTTGTGGTAAGCCACGGTGTACTTGTTTGTATTTAGATATGTTTCTTCCATATCTGGTTGCAATAAAGTGCTGTGTTAGGAAATGACATAGCCATGAATAAATTGGACCTTGTATCCCTATTTTTTTTTACTTTCTTTAGTAGTTTTGTTCTGCAAAAAAAAAAAAGAAAAATGTAAATAATAGGGTTTTAAATAAATTTTAATCTTGTTTGGAATGCATGTTTTAAAATGCTTGTAAAAAAATGTATGTGGATGGAGAATTGCCGACTACGAGAATTCACTAAAATTAATCATTCGGGCAGAGCATAAACATTAACTTATTATATAATAATAAAATAATGTTTATGGGGGCATTTGAAACCGAAATTATGTCAATATATATAATTGATAATGGGAAAAAACAAAAGGAGATTCTAATAGATAGTTAAGGGGAAGACGTAATAAAGCTGAATAGATTAAAGTCTCAAGAATGGAAGCTTAGGCAGATTTAAATGAGTGATAAGGTTACAATTGTTGTTTGTACGAAGCCATAGTGGTTCTGCGGGCTGATTCCTATCTTACCATGACGTGCTCTAAAGTAAGCTAATGGAAATCGCTTGCTTCGTGTTGCTCATGCAAAACAAATGCAACGCATGACACTCATCTTGAATCGAGCCGAGAGTACATGTGCAATTTCTGAGTTGTACGTAAGCTAGCGCATATACATAATTTGGCGGTTGCTAAAGGGTGACAAAGTTAAAGTGTTATAACGTTGTAGTTGAAGTTACAAAGTTACATTCTATTTAAATATCATCGGCAGTTCTCTACAAATATGGAAATTTGCCAATAGTTAAATGTTGGTTAATTCTTCGTTTGGTTCTATTCCTACTACAACTCACGCATACCTGTAGATTAGGACCTCTTGCTAGAGCTAGTCCGGACACCAAACACGAGATCTTGTAGGTCTTAAAGGCGACGTCTTCGACAGAGAGGAACATTTGCATCAAACAGTAAATAGAATTCTTAGTATTAATAGAATTCTTAGTTTACATGTTATTTACTTATTAAACAGCGTGAATCCATTACAGTTTGAAGTACACTGTTTACAAAACATGGGGTCATATAAATGACATGCTTACTCAGTAATATCACTTCAGCATTCTGAAGTAGCTTGTAACACTGGTAACAATACAGTAGAGTGCGACACACACAATGATCACAAACACAGCTCATTTTTGTAGTCAAATCGGCCTCTTGCTCGAAACATTTAGCACATACGTACTAAACATTTATGAACATGGGCCACACACATACTTCTTACACTTCATACACATATTCTTGGTTTTATTAGGACCTTTGCAGCCTCCAACTACCTTGTTCGGTGACTCCAACAATTACATTTGTTGGTCCTTTCCTTGACAGCATATATTGAGAAGAGTGTTCTTCTGCTAGCTTTAGAAGAAAGACTCACCTGCTTACTTTCTCTCCAGTGACATTCTGGTATAGGTTCCATGCATCGATGCCAGCATGGTCCAGTACATTGAAGAAAACATGCATTGGCCACCGCTGGCAATCAAACTTGACTGTATAGACCACACATTTAATCCAGAATGTCAACCCCGCATTCTGTGGAGTTATAGAATGCTCACAGTTTCTGAAAGTTTCTTCTGGGTTCCTTGATCCACAGACTGATGCATTGAACTTAGCAGAAGGACATTCTTCTTTGCCTTTCCTTGATACAACATGATGTTAGTATCCTCAGATCTGTACAAAATGGTGTCATACAAAGATCTAGTGGTAGGTTTTGCAATGCTCTGGTTCTGACATGTTAGATGGTCGTTCATCATGTTTTCCTAAATAAGGAAACCCATTCACCATAAACTTTGTTTCAGAATCTGCAGCAAGCCAGAACTTCAAACCAAATTTATCTGGTTTGTTACTCATATACTGAGTAAAGCAACATCGAGCCTTGCATGGATACATCTGCTCATTCCATAGTAATAACTACACCTGAATTGTAACTCAATTTGCAGTTATGTACAAATGGGCTCCAGATTGGTATGGCCGCTGCAAAGCCATCTGTTTTCAGTCTTTTGTCGCGTGTGTGTTTTGTCATAAAATCTCAGAACCCTCATGATCTCAATAAATTTGTTCCTTCCCATAACACGAGAGAAAAATGGTGATCCCCACACCTTTGACAGCAGAAATTTCCAGGGGAAGTTCTTCCCTCCATATTGCCCATGGGCATACAATATGGCTATAGCTGCTTCAACTTGGTCTAGCTCAAGAGTCCAAGAATTGTCCTGAAGGTCTTGACGGGCCTTTATCTTGGTGCATTTTTTTATACTCTGGAGAATGTTAGCACTCATCAACACTCGCCATGCGCTGGCATAGTTTCCACTCACTATCAGTTTCTTTGCATAATCTGTAGGACCTAGCCCGCATCTGCCAGGTGTGTTTCCTGGTTCAATTCTTGTTCACATTGTACCATCAACAGCAGACTCATTACTTCCCACAACTGAAAAGTTTGTTTCTTATGGAGCTCAACGTCCTCTATTGAATCTGCCTCTCTTGCATGGGATAGGGTCATGTGGTTCTGCAACAGCACAGTCATTTGCCTGTTCCTGTACAGGTTCTTCAATCATTGTATTATCACCAACGTCCAATTCTGACAATTCGCTTTTATCCGACTGATGAGGAATATATTCAACATCGTCATCATTATCAGATAATTCAACATCACTAAATATGTTCTCTCCTTCTGACTCATTATCTGGTAAACTATGGAAATAACTCAACATTTCATCTTCTCGAAGATACTTACAGTGGTAAACATCGATGTGACATGGCAACGATACAGTATGGCCTCAAAAATATTTTACCATTCACTATATTGACACGACTTCTAAAACATGTCTGCTCTGAAGTTAAACTTTTTCAAATTAAGCTTCCTCAATGATGACTAACCTTGGATTATTTTCAGACCACATTGTTATCACTGATTGTTACGACATGTCTACTCTAGCACTAAACATTAAACTGGGCTACAACAATGACCAAAAGCCTTGGACAATTTTCGAATACATTGTTACCACTACTTAGTTACGACATGTGCAAAATAACTGCACCAGTCAAAATGACCTGCTATGGTACTTTAAGGTAAAAAGCATATATAAATTTTTTAAAACCTGCTATAAAAACTTTTTAGGGAATCACCCTTGCTCTATTTCATTAAAAGTCAAGAAATATTAAAGCAATAATCACACTACCTCAATGTATATACTTTTTTAAAGAACGTTAACCGGTCAAAATGACCAGTACGGTCCTTCTAGTGTTAACCCTCAATACTCAAAACATATAAACAAGCGTTTGAGTTTATCTCATGGAAAAGAAAACATGCAGATGTAGTCTATAGTAGCCTATTTTAAGAATAAAAGTAGTTTGTTCTCAATGCAAACTTATTATGTCTTTGCGGCTAAACAATTGTGATTCTGAGTATCTATTTTACACTCGAATCTATCTCTCTCTCTCCCTCCAAAGAGCAGCTGGGCATCAGCAAAAAAACCATGGGATATACCAGCATGACCAATAATTAAACGGCCAACTTTTCTATAAGGTCTCTAGTGGTACTTTTAAGTGTACCGCTAGTCCAGCTCTTTGACATGGTATGACCTGCATTCGCCTAGGTTACATCCAACCACACTTATTTTCTTCAAGTTCTTGTTTTGCATTTCTCTAAAAAACAAAGCACTTAGTGCTACAATATGTGATCTTCCTAATATCAGTTTTCAGTTATTCATATTTTTGAACTGAAATCCCAGATCTTGGAGGATTTTGTTTCAAGAGCTAAGGCTTCCCTCAAATAGGTCTGCTTCTTTAAGAGAAGAAGAAAGAGTACCTGTGGTAGGATGCTCTTTCCAGTTGTAATAGCTATAGATGTTTTTATAGCATCAACTGAAGACTGTCCAGTTATGTAACTGATGTTACAATTCACAATGGACCTGGCTATATAACCGCTTCTCTTTAAAGATTTTTGAAAGTCACTTCACTTATTTTAAGTGTACTTGCAGTTATTTTCCTCACTTGGTTGAGAAGAATAAAGAGGTTCACTGTGAAGGAGCAAATTCCTGTTTGAAGAATTCCCTAATAGAACAAATTCTCTAGCTTGGCTGTAACACCCCAACTGCAAGCTGATCTTTCTCTTGGGCCATGAATCCTCAGTCTACATCTATCTCTACCTCCACCAACTCTTGCTTGCATAAGTGCAAATTTTAATGAGCTTTAACAAAGTATGCTAACAAAACACAAAGCAACTGAACACTCAAACAAGCTCAGTTTCTTGAAAACAAATAGCGATAATTGACCTGAGAAGCACATGATTTATCAGTGTAACCAATGTGGCAACCTTTGTTTACATTTCCATAGCAACGGCCTTCCCCTTTTACCCCCCATGCTAGACATCTGCCATACATCTTCTTTCAAAAATCAGACTGTAGTTACTAAATAAGTTTCCAAAGTAATGAAAACTGGGGTAAAACGGTAGATGAGCGGCGTCACATGGTTAACTGACAATTGTAGTCTATCATGGACATACAACAGAAGAACATAGTGCTGCAACGCACAAATATCTATTGCCAACCTGACATTGTACAACTCACTAAAAGGCGACAATATCTCTTCCTCAGTCCAATTTTTCATTTTCAAAGGTATGTAGAATACAGATTAAAACCACAACCACACTGCACAAGAACTTAGGTCACATCACTTAATTACAAAACAATAATTCTTAAGAATATGAACAACATTCGCATACTTGTGAGGATTTCATACTTCTGGCGTTGGTGACATATATGTCACGTTATCAGGTAGCTGATAACACCACTCTTCAGTCACATCATAGCTGCCTGTCGACCACGTGGCACCGCTATTCTACAGGATAACCAAAACCGGTTACCCCATTATCAGTTACTTAAGAGCAACATTTAAGGAGTCTCAATGACATCACTTCCTACATGTGTATTTGATTGCTCAACTACTGTCCGTTCTAAATGACAGTTCCTTCTGATGTAAACTACAGTCAGCAAGAGCTAACCTGGCACTTGACAGCTAGCTGATTCACCTACCTACAAACGAGGCTAGCCCTTTCTCGTTCAAATGACTAATCGTTGCATGATGTGTTTGTAACACAACTGGACGAGATAGGGCTAGCCTCATTCGCACGTAAGTGAATCAGTTTGCTGTCAAGTGCCAGGTTATTTCTCGCTGACTGTAGTTTATGTACTTCTGCTTATCACCAACCTAACCACACACTCTTATGGCAATATATAAACACCGCATTAATAGATGTATTGTATCATGAAATACACCACATACCATATTACCATTACTGGGGGAAATGGTCGTACATAATGCTGTACAAAGCATTGAGAGGAGTCCGAACGCCAGGTAGAGGTCAAAGAGGAAAGAGACGGCAATGTATCTAATTTGTACTTGGATTTAAGTGGCATGTAAATAAAATATGTAAAGTGTGTACATGAAAAAGGAATGTACAATTAAACTTTTTATTCAATATAATTGTGGCGCACAAAAAAAAAGAAATGTCTTGCCGCATGGATTCTTAACTGTTCAAAGAACTGTAAAACAATATAGAATATAATAAATATCGAAACTCACAGCTCTAGGACTGCCGATGTAAATAATATATCAATAGTAATATTATTTACTGTTGTAAAGAAATAAAGCTGATATCGCTAATATTCTCACTCACTTTAACACTGTGGTGGATGGAATAACACTGCCACAAACTGGCACCAATAATATACCGTCCTAAACTGATTAGAAATGAAATTAGCATCAACCTTAAACCAGTGACGCAATAAGAAACAATTACAATCATAAAACCTAAAGAAACTACTTCTCCTCGGTCCCGATAATCTATTATATAGGATAACCAATCAACCTACCTATCTAATAACTGTTGTAATATTACAAAACATAATTCTGTTAATATCGTCTGCTCAGTCTGCTATTGCTTTGGCGCTGAGATCTTGCTTGACAATGGCTAAATGTGTGTAGGCATACAATTATCTTGTATATACAAGAAATGCAGCAATGAATTCCCCGAGGTGAAATCTGAGCACCGAATAATCACTTTGAGGAACACGGGGAATATAATTAAAGAACAGTCATTCGGTAATATACAAGCAAACCAACTCTTAAACTCAAGTCAAATTTTTACTGTTTGAGTTCTCACGGCAGACATCGTGTGAATACCAACCGTTCAAACTCAAACGCGGGAAACTGTTTAAAGCTGGCAAATAAACAAGTTGTTGTAGTTGTTCTTCCGTGTTCTTCCCCTTCTCTAGCATAATGGCCTGAGTCAAGTACGACGACAATGACGACCACGACGACAACGATGATAATGATAATAACAATGACGAAAATAATAATAATAATAATAATAATAATAATAATAATAATAATAATAATAATAATAATAATAATAATAATAATAATAATAATAATAATAATAATAATAATAATAATAATAATAATAATAATAATAATAATAATAATAATAATAATAATAATAATAATAATAATAATAATAATGATAATGATAATGATAATGATGATGATGATGATGATGATGATGATGATAATGATGATAATGATAATGATAATGGTAACGATAACGATAACGATCACGATCACGATAGTGATCGTGATGGTGATGGTGATGGTGATGGTGATGGTGGTGGTGGTGGTGATGGTGGTGATGGTGATGGTGATGGTGACGGTGACGGTGACGGTGACGGTGACGGTGAGACGGTGACGGTGACGGTGACGATGACGATGACGATGACGATGATAATAATAATAATAATAATAATAATAATAATAATAATAATAATAATAATAATAATAATAATAATAATAATAATAATAATAATAATAATAATAATAATAATAATAATAATAATAATAATAATAATAATAATAATAATAATAATAATAATAATAATAATAATAATAATAATAATAATAATAATAATAATAATAATTTAAAAGATCTTTGCTCTGTGATGTATCGTTATCATGAGAGACTGAGAGTAACGGAAGAAAAGGTGTGAACGATGGACACTAATAGACACTGTTGTGATGCCAATCTCAGAGAACGGCGTGACTGTGCGTTTATTCATGAATGTTCCATGAATTGAGTTTGGTTTTTCTGTTATTAAGTTAATATTAGTATAGTGTATTTAATTACTTGATGGTGTCCCAACTTTTTTCGTCCATGACCAAACTAGGTAGACCCTACAGACAATTCAGAAGATGGTCCTATACTAAAAACATCTACATGTGTAATCAGTGTCTATAAAGGGAAAAGTAAAAAGCTACAAACACAAGCAGTAAAAAATGTGAACACATGTTTTATTGCTTTGGTGCATAATAGAAAAGTGATTCACAATAATATAAATATTCTAACGTTTCAAAACACAGCTGTTATTGTAATCATTGTCGGAAAAAGTTCCGGTATTTTGGATATTTCTTGTTATATAAGTCCGGCGAAAAAAAGGAAGAAAGACGTGCAGCTTTACAATAAATTTAGAATTTTACCTACTTTTTGTCGTGTCGCACCGTATATGATTTTTTTAAAGAGGAGAAGCACAAATTTACGATAAACTGAAGCATGCCATAAGAGAGAAAATGAAAGGAAAATGTTATAAAGTAGCAGGTCAATTAACAACTTACTTCACAGCATCGCATTTTCATTCAAGAAGGTAAAAACGAAAAGTCGCAGGGCCGACTCTCGAGGAATAACTGCACAGCGCTAAATACAATTAGAAACCTCGGGATGAAGGCATGGGCGTCGCGAAAGGGGGGCAAGGGGGGCCGCGGCCCCCCTTGGAAGTTGGTGAACTTAATGTGCAACAAATTACCTACTATTAAACTGTTATGTTAATTTTGATGTAAAGAAGAAGTTTTATTTAGCACAAATGAATATGGTTATCTGCAACAATTATAAATTTTGACAATAACATATTGATTCAATATTATCTGATTGCAAACTTCCAACCTGTGCCCCCCCCTGGAAAAAAATCTTCCGACACTCATGGATGGAGGACTATCGATATGTAGGTATATCTGGGCGCGACTTGACTTGATAAAATGCTTGTCGAATGAAAAATTGGTCTGATGACTTGGGAAATGCTGCAGTGAAAGCCTTCGATAAAAAGGGGAATCACATTGTTGTAACCCAACCAAGGCCAGTGCAGTCCTGCTTCGGAGGACGCCACTTGTACGCGTTACGGTTTGCCCGTGCTCCTGTACAGTCCGGTTGGCAAAAGGTGAACAATAACAGATCTCATGTTGACATTTTTTCTGTGTGTAACACTGTATTATATGTATTGTATGTATATTCATACCATAAAAAATCAAATATATTCACAAATACTTTAAAATACAGTACATTTGTGCACTAAATACTACGCTGCACGTTAGTAAATCAGACTGTACAGCATTTTGCGACGTATTCGTGTCGTCACCACGTTAGTTCGCCTGCTTGCCACTTTCCATGCAGGACTGCACTCGCCTTGGTTGGGTTACACGTTGCTTTAAAGGTGCGGATACAGGTGGGGTGCCAGGGGGCCTGGGCCCCCTGTCATATCTTATTTATTTCTATAAATGCTATATGTGTAAATATTACCTCATCATCACGCAAAAATGGCCAAACTGATTTCTGTGAAAATTGGTATATGTACTACCTTTAATAGTTTGTCCCACTTAAAGAATAGACCATTGAGGTGAAAGGTTTCTAATGGGGCCCAAATTGAATAAATCAAAATAACCTACCTTTTTTGGGAGTTTTTGCAAAAAATGGTCCTTAACAAATGTTTTTAAACACGATGTTAAGTTTTGTAAAAAGCAACATTTCAATTGGACGAGTATATAACGAGTTGCTGTAACTTTTCTTTACCGCTATGCGGGTACGTGTAAAATCGCGATGTAAGCAACGATCTGAGGTGGTAGTAGACCGGAACCGGGCCCCCTAACGAATATTTCTAGATCCGCGCCTGCTGCTTTATGTGGGCATTTTGGCTTTCTGAAGGCAGGTCTCTTCATCACTCACCAAAACTAAAGGGAACGCTTTGACCGATTATCATAGAAAAATAACTGCAGAAATATTCGAAGAGTGATTTAAAAATCCATCTTTAGACGAGCTTTCTCTAACTGTGCAATAGAATTCTTGAAAAACTCACTCCTCTCTGAATAAAATCTGCTATGCTCCAGTATTCATTCCCAAATTACATTCAGTACTACACTCCCGACCCTGTCTCTATAAAAGCAGTATTTCTTGAAACTTAGATGTGGAGGAAAGCATCCCAACTAGTATCAAAGCTGCCATCACACCATTACATATCCAATTTAACTGAAATGAGAGTTCTAGCGGAAAATAGGCTCTCTCAAACTCAAATGGAGCCCAGTGAAAACACTGATTCCTGTGTTACGTGAATAGTTCAACAAAGTGTAGAAACTACAATGTATGTCATAGCCCATGTGAAGGAAATTGAAAATATGTATCGGAGTGTTCAAGGAGCATTTGTTGATCGTCAGTTGGATATATTCATTGAGGTTGGAGATTAATCATCGGAAGATAACCGAAACTGGACCGAACTTATGTTAAACAAATCCAATAGTTGTTTACAGTTTGCATGAGAGAAAATCGTAGTTAGGCAGCCACCCTATTTTAGGATTGTCACAAAGACAGCCTGCTAATAAATCCGCTAAAAAGGCAATTTTAAATATGAATAAACATAAAAGCATATAATGTAATTAATTACGTTTTCAGTTTATGTTTAGTTCCATAAACCTTGTCCTTCAGCATATGATACGTTACCTTGGATGAAAATTAACAATGAAGGTTAATTCTGTCGCATATTAATATTTTTATATGAATTATGACAAACACCTTAATTCCCTATACCTACAGTTAAGCGTTAACACTTTTTAAAATGTAGAACAGTAATCTAATAGAAAAACTGCAGTAAAGACTACATAAAATTCACTCAAGTTATGTGTGGCTGACAGTGAGTTGAACAAACGTCAATTCTTCTAAATTCTGTGAGTGCTACGTGGTCAATTGACAGCTATATAATTCACACAACCGCAAACTAGGCTGACCCTATCGTAATTCCATCGTATTATCGTAGCTAACTGTATTTATAACACGACCGGACAACATAGGGCTGGCCTCGTTCGAAGTAGAGTAATTCCCAGAGCTATAAAATGTTTACTTAGCTTTCTCCTACTTTCATAGCCAGCAAACGCGCCCCTTCTAAATTCTGTGAGTGCTACGTGGTCAGTTGACAGCTGTATAATTCACTCAACCGCAAACTAGGCTGACCCTATCGTAATTCCATCGTATTATCGTAGCTAGCTGTATTTATAACACGACTGGACAACATAGGGCTGGCCTCGTTCGAAGTATAGTAAATCCCAGAGCTATAAAATGTTTACTTAGCTTTCTCCTACTTTCATAGCCAGCTAATTAGCAGCACATTATTTCTGCCTTTTTCTAAACTGGAAGAAATACTTCATAGATGAGCCAACCGTGGCTAACGTTAGCCACGTAAGCCAACAAAGAACTCACAGAAAACCTATCGAATTCTAAATAGAGAAATACACTTCTCCATGGTAAACAAATTTATTTACTAGACACCTAGACACAGAGTGTGCCCTGGACAAGGATATGCTTGGACAAGGATATATAGCTAGGTGTTCTGTGGGTATTAGTCATGGTGGAATAAACTTACATTAATCTTCCATGTATTCAGTTAAATATAACATACATTTAGAAGCGAAACAATAACCATCTTGAAAGTTAACTCATTTTAAGTAAGGCATATCTCGCAATGTCTCAAAATGTACAGAAATAGTCTGCAGCTTGGGATCATTTCTATAATGTACAGCGTTGGAGCAAATCCACTAGCCAAATGGGAAAAAAAGGTATCTGCTGCTTTTCATACTTAAGGCCACGAGCTTATTACACCTTCACATACACTTCCAGTAATTTTGACCTTATTGCAGCGTAATTTCATACGTTAGTTTTCTAAGATTCAAAACCAATAAATGCTTGCCTGAATCTTCCATTTGAATGCCGTAGGCTATTGCATTTTTATTCCTTTCCTCCATCCTCCTTATAACTTAGAGCGTCGGGTCTGCATGGTTATTATTTTAAATGCTTGGTATTTTTAGGTTCTACCAATATTTAGATTCAGTTTAAACAACACACATAATGTAAAACAAAATATATGCATATTGTGCTTGGTGCATTCATGGGTAATCGAGGAATTGGATAGTCCCTATCATACACAGGTTATTAGAGACCATCCAATTCCTCAATTACCCGTGCTGTATATTTCCATTGATTTAAAAGAAGTGATTTGTGAAATACAACTTCGTAATTATAAATACAAGAAATGAACGTTATTATTTGATACTTATCTTATAAAGTAAATTCATAAAAAAGGCAATTTGAACAACGAAAATCCGTATAACACAGTAAAGAAAAGCATTAATGATCTGTTCGAGAAAATAGAAACCGCTAACCCTCCCTTTTAATGCGCTTTGGTATGTAAAGAATCAATTGCATGGTGTAGCTCACTCCATTTTCTTCCAATTGCGCATGAATCAGGGAAGAGTCAACACAGTATTAGTGTGGGCAGTAAAATCCGCGAAAATCTCTATATATTTCACTTCATTTTTCAAGGAGCGTTGTTTTCTGGTATTTTTCTGCTTAAAAACAGTGATGTTTCAAGTTCTCTCTCCAAACTCACCCATTATGAAGTTATTGATTACCGTTACTTAACTGCAAGCTCGTTCTCGGTATCGGGGTATATTTTTACGGATCCTTCGGCTACGCTTAGTCTGGCTTTAAAAAAAGGACTTCTCTACGACGGTTTGGGGTTTGTGGATCTTAACCATGGGCTACGCTTTCAATGTATGTATAAACTTTTGAATATTCTTTTTAGTAGCATGGTATGTTAATGTACCTCCATTGGCTACTATAGGCGTATTTCACAACAGAATTCAGTCATCAGTTTCTTATTGAGTATGAAAACATATTACTAATTTATGCATAAAAAGAGTTAGATTCGAGGATAGGTTAGGTCAATATAAATCAATACAAGCGTTTTAACACAACAGCTAACACGTTTTTTTTACTGATCTATTCATAAAATGAGTTAGAGGCAAGGCGAGGTTAGGTTACTTCTAAATAAGCTGTTTAAAAAACAGGGAACGCCTTGCTAAAATTCTCCATCTTTGATCGCTGTTCTTCCTTGAAATGTTACTACCTCTTCCTTTTAGACAGTTGAGCCGCATCTGAACCATACCGGCCAAACAGGTACTCCCCGTTTCAAGGTAAGCAGCAAACATTATGATTTTAAACACTGGTTAGGTTACACGCTTTAGTGGCAAGAAAGCCATTTGCTTCCTCTTGAATTAAATGCCCTAATTTATGACACGTATTATATCCTGCAGTATAGCTATCAATTTATGTCATATCTTAGCATATCTCATTGGCAAGGGGTAATAAAACCTGAAATATTAATACATTTTAATGAAAAAAGACTTGACGCGCCTTTATTTCATTGGTTCGACGAAGTCACCTTTTAGATGAATGCTATTTTTCTGTGTATCCTAAAAGCAATATACTTTGCTGCAATTATTCATTCTGTGTCTATGCGTTGGGAGCGCGAAAGTGGTGTGATTCAAAGATAGCAGCTATAAACCAATGTTTAACAATGACATTGCATTAGAAGTTTACAAAAGGACTGAAAAGCACAACATCGGCCTTAATATAAAACTGTTAAAATCTATTAATTCACCAATAGAACTGAATATTTGGGAAAAAATATACATCCTCAAGAACAGTAATAAAGTTATTAATTTCGAAATACCAGCATTGAATGAAGTGTTAAAGCTCTGTGCTCCTAACATCAGATGGCAGCAGAATAGAGACAGCAGAGAAAAGAAACAAGAGTTGTTGGTAGTGTTTAACGCCCGCTTTTACTACCATGGCACCGCAGGCGGTGACACTGATGATACATGGAATGAAGATGGAGCACCGGTGGAATGAGATGGCGGGGGAAACCGGAGTACCCGGAGAAAACCCGCCCTGACGCCGCTTCGTCCACCACGAATACCACATGCGGGTCCCTGGGATCGAACCCGGGCCGCCTAGGTGGTAGGCGAGCGCTAAGGAACAAGAGGATAACGTCAGTTACCCAACGGCTGATGATGGGATCGAATGGTCCTGAAAACGTTTCCACTTTAAAAAAGCAGTTTAGAAATGAAGGTAATTGTAAATAACTGACTCAAAATAACCTCAAATTAAAAGGAGTTTTGTTTATAAAATGGTACGCGAAGAAATATAAACGCCTTGCGTATTATATTTTGTTCTGTACTAACAACAAGAAAACAGGCTGCTTCCTCTTAAAGTTTACAAGGAGTCCTCCTGCCAACTGTACAATAAACTTCGCACAACCTAAAGCTCATTCGTTTCATTGTCAATGTTGATTGATTGATTGGAGTGAGTGTATGATTGATTGATTGATTCATTCATTCATTCATTCATCCACTGATCATTTTACATGACATGGGATATATCATATATAGCACACTATAATAAATACATAATTACTATACACTATACAATAGTACAAATCATCCTAATTTTACAATACCTATATAAATCATATATTCCTCCACCGAGTAGAACTGGTTGTGATTTAGGAATTTGTAAATTTCCTTTTTAAACATATAATAACATCTGATTCAATACTCTTTAAATGTTCAGGTAGTTGGTAAAACATTTTTATGCCACTGCATTTAAATGATTTCCGAAAAAGTTTAGTTCTATGTGCCTTTACATCAGCTTACACTTGTTCCTGGTGTTATGGACATGTATATCTGTGTTCATTACTATCTGTACCCAGATTACTTTTAACATGAATTAACATTTCTTTTACTTAGAGGCTTGGAAAGGTGAGTATGTTTAGTTGCTTAAAATACTCTCTATGCTTTCTCTAAGAGACACGATGATTCTTAACACTCTTTTGTAATTTAAATATTGGAATACTATAACTTCAATTTCCCAATAGCTTTATAGTAGTGGGTGAAAATAAGAGTAATATAGATTTTTAGCATTCCACTAGAAAATCGAGACTTTAACTGGAGAAGCATAAAGAACACTTTACTTAATTTATTTGCCAATTTCTCCACTTGTTTATTCCACCTCAGATGTTGGTCAACCCACAGGCCCAAGAATTTTACACCAGTTTCTAGTTTTATTATTTTTTATCCAAAGTTGGTGCTTGGTTAATAGTTCTATTGTGATCCATTTTCTATCTGGCATTCATGCCCTTATAATACTATTTTATATCAATGAATCGCTTGTAGTGGAAATAGATTTATTACACTTTAAAAGGTATAAACATCTGGAATATTTACACGTTTTTAGCTCTAGGATGGAACTGCTCACATGACAATTAGGATGAAGTACTTTTATAGGTTATATAGGTTTCAGAAACCTTTTTCTTGCCTTTCAAATGGCTTTGCTCACAAAAATGCTATTCATTGCTTCATTGGCTTCAGTGCTAAAATATTTTAGGGTCCAAGAGCAAGTGTGGTTATCGGGCGTTTTTCTTTAATTATGCGTCCATCAAACGGCAGGTTAGGCAGGGCAGTTAGTGAATTAAATGCACGAACCCAATTAAACAGGAAGTACAGGGAGCTTAGAGTTCTCTATCTTTGACTACCCCAAGATGTGGCGGATATCTTTATCCAGATGTCTTATCTAAGGGTATTTGAGAATGGGCCATCTGAAAGAAAAAGTCATTTACACACCATAAAACAGGGCTTAAATGAAATGATTGTGTAAATGTTGATAGCTAATGCTGGATTTCTGACAATGCAGTTATTAATCCTCTTGCTCTCCAATATTTTTCACTGATGTATGGGGCGCTAGAAGTGGTCGGGCATATTTTAAGGTGGTCTTAGTCAATTTCCTCTTGCAGATCACAGAGAGGACAGCCTGGTGAAGAATATATCCCAATTCTGTTTAAATTTTTTACCAGACGATCATTTCCTGTAATCAACCTGAAGGTTGCAGCTGCCGTTTTTCGAGGATACTCAAGAATTACTGTTTAAATGTTTGGTAGTTTCCATCTTTTATATTTTGATTTATCACAGTAATATTTTGCAAACATTTGCTGAATTCAAAGTTGATTAACCTTTTAGCTGCATAAAATAGTAGATTAACTATAGATTTCTGTACACTTCCGGTACCCATTTTTGCAAGAAAATCAGTTTTGTCATTATCACTCAGTCCAAGGTGACCTGGCATCCATTGGAGGACTAGTTGTTTTTGAAGGGCTGTTAGATGGGTAAGGATTTACGCATTCTATAATTGTTTCGTTTTTTGAAGTAAAATGTATTCATTTGTAGTGTAGAGCTCTCTGAATCCAGCTTGACATGGGGAAATTAAATTTTGTGATCCTAAAAACCAGTTTAACCTGTTTGACACCATTCTTTCCGTCACTTTTGCTATTATGCTTGTAAGAGCAATTGGTCTATATTTTTATATTTCTGATGCTGTTTTATATTTCTTCAAGAGTGGGACAACTATTGGTTTTCACCATTGGGCAGGTACAGTGGTTTTCCAGGATAAATTTAGAGTTTTACTAGTTGTTGTTTTGCTGTTTTTCCAATTTTTTGTTTGTGAACTCTGGATGTATGTGACCTGCTCCAGGAGATTTTTTGTTTGTCAGATTATTAATTGCAATGTTCAGTTCTTGTACATTAAAATTTTGAAAAAAGACATTGTGTTTAGTGTTAGGATCACATGCTCTTTCTAGTTTCAAATGTTTCTTAAATTGTTTAAGTTCCTTATTATTATTATTATTATTATTATTATTATTATTATTATTATTATTATTATTATTATTATTATTATTATTATTATTATTATTATTATTATTATTATTATTATTATTATTATTATTATTATTATTATTATTATTATTATTATTATTATTATTATTATTATTATTATTATTATTATTATTATTATTATTATTATTATTATTATTATTATTATTATTATTATTATTATTATTATTATTATTATTATTATTATTATTATTATTATTATTATTATTATTATTATTATTATTATTATTATTATTATTATTATTATTATTATTATTATTATTATTATTATTATTATTATTATTATTATTATTATTATTATTATTATTATTATTATTATTATTATTATTATTATTATTATTATTATTATTATTATTATTATTATTATTATTATTATTATTATTATTATTATTATTATTATTATTATTTCTTGTTACTTCATGTGAATTAGCATAACATTTATTGAAGGTTTTGAATTTGGCAGGAAAGTAAATATATGTAAAAGTCATAAATATCATAGCATACTCTACAAGGAAGTTTAATGGTATTTTTAAATACTAGGATTAACTATTCCTGGCACTAGATTTCTGAATCAGTTTCCAGAGGGCTGCTATTATCGATAATTATCTTTAAGGTGCAGAAAATCACATACGTAGCTGCCCAGTATGATGCGCACTACGACAAGGGGCTCGCACAAATTTGTGCCAAATACCAAACAGTTTCTCCTTTAATTCAATATTCTAGTAATGTCAGATTCTGTATTTATTTGCAGACAAGAAATGGACATATCTCAAGAATTACCGATGAAGATTTGAGATGCCTTGTTATAGAACTCTGTGGTAGCAATGTCAGCACAACTTACCTCGCTATACCGTCGGATAATACATTGCTTGGCATTAGGCTGCCTTTCCTGGTGATGATAATTAAAAATCTAAAGAAATATTTTACATTTGAAGTACAGGTAAGCTATGATGCTCGATTTATTTTTAAACTACGTGGTAATTGGACAATTTCAATAACACACAACCCACATAAGCGTTTTGTGACACCTCATCTGTTAATTTCTTGACATTGGGGTAATAATTCTTGCTATGTAGAAGTTATGTTAAAATAGCCCTTTGTATCGCAGTCCAGCTTTGATGCACATGATTATGGTAAACAACTGTTCCACATAGTTTAATTAGCATAAGTATAGCCGTTTTTAAGTGGACACCATTTTTTGCTTGGGGCGGTGGTTACATCGTCCATTCACCTAAACCCCAATATGTCTGGAGGGCCACACCTGTCGTTCGTTAATGAGTCCATCAGACCTGGCGGGGAAGGCTTTTGAACTCCATCGACTTTTCTCACATTCACCACTTGTGGAAAATTTCTACCCTGTAACAGGCCAGCGTAGGAGATGAAATAGAATTTCCTCTACTTATGTTATAGTTGTACCAACATTAATCGTTATATAATCGTTTGGCCAGGTAATTTGTGATCAGCTTTTTGTTCCCCTAGCCCTTGAAGAACCAATTTCATCCTGCAAAGAGCAGGTAGGTCATCTCCTCCGCCTTCTTTGTCGTTGAGAACTTTGTTCCTCTTCCACCACTGAAACAGTTGGATATCATCTTCTGGATTGGTTCTTGGTCTGACCTCTCACCAGCTTGGGAGACCCTACTAGTAGCTACCCTATTGCTGGCATAGCCCAAACGATAATTGTGTCACGGAAGGACCCCCACCAACGACAACGTCCTGCACTCCCCACTAAAGTTCTCCAGTATCAAAACTTAGATTACTTGCGGAACATGATTATTTGACCAAACACACAAAATAAGAATTTACACAAATCCAAATTGTCCTATACGCAACAGATAAAGAGAAATGACTGAAGATTATCCACAAACCTGTGAAGCTCTACCTGTTGGATCCACCACAGAGAAATATTTGAGAACAAGAATGCTAATGGCTTCATTGCCAAAGCCCAGCATTTGACAACTGTTCCATATAAACGGAGGTTAGAAAGTTGTAAATTAGAAATAAAAAATTATACCACCACAACAATTCTCATTCATCTCTCAAGCCGAAACTTCTGTGCTACATTTCTATAAAAACACTATGGTGTACAACAGAAGGGTCTTAGTTAAATGCCAATTCAGATTAACCAAATGTAGTATTATATACTGGAGAGTTCTTCTTTTGCGGGAGAGCAAAAGCATTCTGAAATTTCGGCAAACTCCTTTTTTGGGGGAGAAGGTTTGAGATACAGCAAAAACCATCACGCATGTATCATAGTTATACAGTTGTATTACTGTTATTTTAGATCATAGAAGTTTACCTAGTCCCTTACTGTGTTGTTTCGGGTATATTTCCGGTTACGAACGAGACTGTATTAAACAACAGCGTCATGTCAATAAGTTTGTATGTTCAGCACGAGCGTTAATATGGCTCACACCAGCAAGTACGTGTTCAGTACCTGCTTAACAATGCATGTAGTTGGCAACTATAAGCTCTCCGTGCTGGTCGTGTACTGAAGACGGTGTGACAATCTTTTGTGTCACCTCATTACAAGCAAAGAGAGCAAAACGCGTGTGCCTTTCCGTGTGTATGTGTGTTTTTCTAACACACAAGAGCTAACAACAAAGTCATCGTCCTTCCAGGCTCCCCAGTATTTAGAAGTGATGTCTGGATGAATGCGAAGCATTATACATTTTTCCAGATGCTCCATGTCCATTTCGTCATCTTCCTCACTCTCCTACCTGGTACTCGCCTGACAACAGGCTTCCCAGTCTTCAATATGTCCGGTCCATAAATTAATACGCTGCCCCAAGAGGCACCTGACCCTAGGCACAGGCTTATAAGTACTAGTGGGTGTCAGTGCTTCATACGGGGTGGATAATCAGATAAAGAAAGAAATAAGCAGAGAAGGAAAAGAAAAAAAAATACGTGTTTCAGCGGAGGAACGACGTTAAGGTTTATTAACTAAGGAATGAAATAGACAGCTTTCTAAGAACAAAAGTAAGCAATGTATTTTATATTCGGAATTACTGAGTATTTTAAAAATGCTGGTGGTACAAATGTCTATGGTGACATCATTACATGTAATTATTTATGAGTGGAAATTGTAATACCTTCTTTTTTTCTTCTTTACCTGATTATCCTTCCCTTGTGGACTTACAAGCCAATGCCTAGGGTCATACGCCTGTTGGGGAACAGAGGAACCTATGAATCGGACAGAGTAAGGAGTTGACGCGAGCGCTCAGCCCCACACCCGGTAGGGCAACGAGGATGAGTATGATATGAAGTGTAGGTGAAATTGACGAATGGAAAGTGGATAATGGAGCAGTTGGTGGATGTGTGGCGGAGAGCTCGGAGAAAAAACCCGTCCAAACGCAGCGTCGTCCACTATGAATACCACATGGTGGTGTGCGAACGGTCTAAACGCTCAGCCACGGCGCCGTCTAATACTCCTTGTAATAGCTGAGCTAACAAAACCAGACTGGACCGTTTTACTGCGATCTCTCAACTCATGAGGACACATTGAATCTTCGGCTGCAAGGCAAACATCCATCTCATCATTTTCCAAATTTGAGGACTAAATAAATCCCATTAGTTCTTGCACATTGCCTTTAGAAAAGCATGCTTAAATCCCTTAGGGAGTCATTCCAGGAAAAGTTCTCAAAGACAAATCAAATGATGCCTGTTCAATAATCCGGTGTTAACATCTGAGCTGAGATAATTGTGACAATATCATTGCGCCATATCTACTGCCTAACAGACTAACAGGGCCGATATGCCTTACATTTATTGAAGATGTTTTGCCTACCCTTCAGGATGTAGTGCCACTAAATGCTCGGTAGTTAATGTGGCTGCAACACTATGTAGCCTCAGCACACCTTGATGTAAATATGTGAAATTATCCCAATATCCAAATCGATGGATTAATAGAGGTGGACCAGTTCCATGGACAGCACGGTCATCAGGTCTGACATCTCTTGACAATTTTCTGTGTGGTTGTATAAAGAGAATGGTGTATGACACTCTTACAACTTTAGTAGACAACCTTATTGCACCATTCCACGGGGCGGCTGAAAACTTTCAAAGACTTTCACACTTTCATGACCGCACGTTTTGGGTCATGTGCTTTGCAATGTAGTAGGTGGTACACAGTTCGAAGCCCGTTTGTAATGTAGACAGCTCGGTGTGTCACTCATGTTGGGTTTACTGACGAATTTTGAACGCACACTCATCCCACACTTCAATCCCCTACAGCGTCCAAACCGTGCGCTTCCGGGCAGTGGTTTCTTCTTGAAGATGAATCATTTTGCCATCCCGCACAACATACCGAGCGTTCTCGGTGATTTTGCTGCGCCCTGCACATATGAAATTGCATAAACTTTGTAGGCATTTATAACATTGATGACTCGTATTATTCACATTAGAGCTATTATTACAGCATCTCAAGTGTTAACTCTACTCAGTTTAGACTGAGCATGGTTTGCACAGATAAAATATCCTAAGCTCACTGGCATCAGTCTTATATATGCAGTTCACAGTTTGTCAAGTTGAGTTTCTGTATTAAACATAGTGACATAAATACTTTAATGCGATCCGGTAGTAAGCATACCAGGGAAGCCTCCTCAGCGCGACAAAAGAGGTGAACCAAAGCCTACCGTACGACTGCAGTATTCTCTGCTTCTCTCTAATAAATCAAGAACAAACAGCAGTAATAGGGTGACAGGTAATCTATCAGTATAAGTGTACAGAAATTCACAACTACTTAGTACTTCCCTTACACAGGTTCTAAGCGCGATTTAAAAAGTTTTTCTGTGAGATATGGCCATCTTAGGTCATTTAGGAGTTCGATATAAGCTCAAAACTGTGGTGCAGGTTTGTTGTGTTCATACTGAGGATATCACAAATTTCTACACTATGTTAAACAATAGAATCATACACAAATAGTATGCACCAAATTTTAGAAGTGTTGTATCAATAACTTACAATCTGCATACCACATAATATTCTGATGTGTCCGTGCTAATAAAGGATACTTTTTTTTCTACACTTAACAGCTGAAGGTTGAAAGGAAGGTGTCATCTACTAGCTGTAAAAACATAGCTTTGCTGTCTTTATTACACCCACGGAAAACGTTAATAAAAATAAATTCGTCTGTGGTTGGCTGTCGGATATGATCTCGCAGTACACATCATAACAATTTAATGGTTACGCAGGAGCATGTTTGATGTGCTCCCTTGCTCAACGTTTAGGATAAAACTTAATTGTGATAACAAATGTGCTTTGACAATAACCCGGATAGTATGCTAAGACTTTCATTGTAAACTAATGGCACATTCTAACACCGTTTTATAAGAAAGAGTGAAAAAGCTGATATTTCATAGTTTGATATTCTAAACATATTCACCAAATATTCTTAAATTGATCAATCTGAAAACATGCTTAGATTTCTAAGGTTATCTCTTAAGCATATCACAAACATATAACTGCTTTTAATTTATAGATTGTGGATGATAAGGATATGAAGCGACGATTTAGAGTCAGCACTTACCAAACCCAAACCAAAGTGCGTTCCTATGCGTGTACCATGCCCATCGTACTTCAGCCTGGTTGGAACCAAGTACAGTTCGACCTGGAGAAATTCACGCGCAAAGCGTTTGGCACAGGCTTCGTGGAAGTTGCACGTTTGCAGGTAAACATTTTCGAAGAATATACATTCCATTTCAGTTCGCCATAAATAATTAATCCATCGTTCCGCTAATTCCCTCAGGGGTCCCCGTCTAGGGGATATGTGGATGGCGACCACAAGGTGCCCAAGCTGAGCAGAACATTACTTCCACTTACTTGTGTTTTGCTCCTCACTGTAATCTTTTCTATCTGAAATGCCTTAGTCATCTCTTATTATCTTCCGACCCCGATGCTGTTAGGGTACACGAGAGCTAGGGGATCATTATTTTTTACAATCTTTACACTTCTCTAATTCTCTATTTTCTCTTATAAAAATCATCATTGCTGACTTCACAGCATGTAAGAACATTCTTCTAGTGGCTGAAGAAGGAATGGCTGGTGGTTCCCTATGACACCTCCCAGTGAGGTCCGATGGAACCGTTGCCCAACAATAAGTGTGATCCTTCCACATAGGAAGGTTAAGAGGAAATAATTCGACTGCGTACTTCTAAAAAATAAGGTGTACATAAAAACAGTCGGAATTAGCTCAAATATATGGATATGTTTCTTGAATTAAAATTTTCAAGAGTAATAGTCCCCCAATCGAATCTGCAGATGCGGACTCCAACTCATCACAGCTGTGAAAATTCAGGGCGGGAGATCCATTGACCATACAATAATTAACAGAACATTGGTTGCAGTTTGAAATCATATTCGATTTATGCATGTACAATAAATATTTCATATTCAAATAAGATACTCCTCCGGGGCACGACTGTTTGATAAGTGTAAGATATCTTCTATTTCTGTAAATATATTTTTCCTCTTTCGACCTTAAACTAACTTTGAACAGACAGTTGATTTTCAGGCATGCTATTATTGAATGTGATGGCAGCAGCCATACTATTTCACTGCCGAATTAGAACCAAGTTTGTGCTGGTAGCTCATTTTCAGCTATCCTGTTCTTCAATTATTTGAACGTGACAGCAGCACACCATATTATGTGAACAGAAATATAAATGTCATACTCGGCGCCAATCAAGAACGGGATTGTCAATTCCTAATCACATGGCGGAAACGTCTAAATGAACGGTAGGGGATAGGTGCGTCATTGCTATTGCCATAGCAACAAAACGAAGGACCAATTCGGCCAAAGGCGTTTCCCTAGCAACGAGAGATGCGAAATCCGGCATTTAACACGTGATTAATGTGTGCCTGAGGAGTAATTCTTCAGTAACATAAACTCAATGTTTATCTTGTTTTCGCTGCAATAAATACAATGCCTTCCTACAGCCTCAACTTGCAGTTGCAATGCTTGCATCAGGGATTACCTATACCTACATTGACAAGTTCGTTTGCGTCATTGTAAATACGAGGTTATTTGCCTGTTATTTACGTTCGTCGGAGTCTGTGTGTATGTTGTGAGCATTTGCAATTAGTCTTACACTTTTAATGAATATTTAACTATGTCCAAAAATATTTAGAAAAATAACGCAACAAAACAAAGCCTGGGTGTACTCGGGCAGCGAAAAAAATTGTGTTTGGTAAAGGTACTAATCCCAGTTAAAGGATTATGCAGTCGATGGTATTGCTGCAGAACATGATCACAAAACAAGCTTATCCCTTTGCTAGTTTAACCCGATTGAATCAATTTGGGCTGAAGCAGAAGGTTATGCTATACGAAACAAGAAAGGTTTAATTATATAGTATGTAATAAAGCTTCAGAAGAGGTTCTAACAACAGTAAAAGCTGAAAACTGTGATAAGGCGATTACGCATAACAAGTGCGTCGTAATAAGCGCAACATGAAAAAGTCAAGCAGTTTTGTAAGAAAGGATAGAACAGCTTATTTCCGCGGGAAATTCCAGCAACAACAAGTGATTCAGATATCAGTGGTATTTTCCGTTATAATATTTCATAGGTATTTCTCTCTCGTTAATCTAAATCTTAACGTTGATATATACTTCCATGTTCTATCCTTTGCACATAGATTCATAATTTTGCTATTGCCTTCGAATTTGACACTACATACCAAACGCAATCTGTCTTCCTACACATACACTTAACGTCGTCACGATAAGTGGCAACGCCGCCCTCCCCACCTCTCTCTCTCTCTCTCTCTCTCTCTCTCTCTCTCTCTCTCTCTCTCTCTCTCTCTCTCTCTCTCTCTCTCTCTCTTTGCGAACTGTAAATGCCTTTCTTGATTGGCGCCGGATACATTACAATGTGTCAAGAGACAGCTCAGTCAATGACAAACAACAGCGAAAAATAAACCGTATATAAGTGCTCAATCTGAGTACACATACTTGTTATAGTTATTATAGCAGCACATCATCTACTGAATGGTTTCAGTAAATCAAAACAAAGCATTCATGAAAATAAAATAGTCACTTTAATTTAAAAGGTGAGTCAATAGCACTAAACAACACTTAAAGTTATAATTTTCCGGAACGCGTTTCGGAGGTTAGCTTTCCGCCATTATCAAACGGACATTGACTGGGTTTCCATGGTGCGGATGGCGATGCTTCTTCTGATGTTTCCTCTGGTGACGGTTCAAGGAGCTTGCTGAAAATATTTTTCTGGGGAATGTGGAAATTAAATACTCGCTTTCTATTTTTTAAAATGAAGATTTGTTCCCATGTAGACATCTCTAGTTTTCCGGTTATGTGTTTGAGGAGTTTCGGCTCTGGCTTTATTTTGTGATTTTTGTCGAAAAGTGAAAGGCAACTGCTGATTTTTCCAATTGTTTGCTCTTGATGTTCCTAACGTGTTCCTTGGATCTAATTTCTAAATTTCTTTTGGTTTTTCCTATGTATACTTCATTACACTCACTGTATTCAAAAATATATTTGAAAATATATCATGCCTTTGTCCTGAGTTCCTGAACAGGATCATCGGGATAAAAAAATTACCTAATGTAGCCGAATTTTTCGATGTAATTTTCACCAACAGAAGTCGTCTGATTCACCTGAAAATTTGTACGCGTGTCAAGGACCCATGACAATACAATAATGTAATAAATTTGTCCTAATTTCTGAGCAGGAACTTCAGGATAAAAAAGCTACTTAGAAATTTATCAATGTAACGTAATTTTCACCAACTTTACTCATATGATTAACTTGAAAATTTGCACACATGTCAAGTATCGATAACAACAATATGTCTGTCTTAAGGTCCTGACCAGAATAATCAAGATAAGAAAATTACTTAATGTAACGGAATCTTTCAACATAATTTTCACCAATTTGAGTCGTCTGACTGACTTGAAAATTTTCGAACGTGCCAAGGACTGATAATAATGCAATAATATCATGACTTTGTCCTAATGTTCTGACTAGCATTATCAGGAGTCAACTCGAAACATTGTCAGCTTTGCACCAAATAACTTCCAATATTACTAAGATAAGTGAAGTTTTTAGTTTCTATATTTGTTCTTACTTTTGAATCTTGTTGATTCACTGTTAATAGCTTCAATTTCCTTAATTGCTTTTTAGATATATTTATCATCTTTACTTTTATAAATAGCTACTATGAACTATTTATAACATTGAATGTCAGACACTTCAGGTTTTTTCTTTTTTCTTTTATTCTATAATTTTTCATATTTTGGACTGTTTTAGAATGATTTTCGTGCAAGTTTTCTTTAAAACGGGCATATAAAAGACTAAGAATGTAGTGTAAATAACAAAAACAAAGAAATTGTTACACATACATGCTAGTTTTGAAAAGTATGACCGCAATTATGATTATGAAGCTATTCGAAAATTAGCATTATTATAATTAGGTATTTTAAAAATGTGTACTGTGTATGATCACCCTAATTAGAAACGTTACCTGTGGATAGATTGATACTATAACTGATACCACTGCTGCTACTGCTACTGCTACTACCACCACCGCCACCGTCACCGCCACCGCCACCACCATTATCACTACCACTACTACTGCTACTACTACTGCTACTACTACTACTACTACTACTACTACTACTACTACTACTACTACTGCTGCTGCTGCTACTACTACTGCTACTGCTACTACTACTACTACTCCTACTGCTACTACTCCTACTACTAATACTCCTACTACTACTACTCCTACTACTACTCCTACTGCTACTACTCCTACTACTAATACTCCTACTACTACTACTACTCCTACTACTACTACTACTACTACTACTACTACTACTACTACTACTACTACTACTACTACTACTGCTGCTGCTGCTGCTGCTGCTACTACTACTACTGCTACTACTACTGCTACTACTCCTACTGCTACTACTCCTACTACTACTACTACTACTACTACTACTACTACTACTACTACTACTAATAATAATAATAATAATAATAATAATAATAATAATAATAATAATAATAATAATAATAATAATAATACTGCTTCTGGCTTTACAACTTTCTAATGTCATCTAGAGTACCTACTTATGCAAAATTGTTACTGTGACATTAAATTATCAAAATGGTAAATACTGTAATAAATGAATAAATAAATATGAATGAACGAACAAACGAACAAAGAAACAAAGTAACAAACCAAGAAAGAAACAAACAAACATATCAAGAAACAAACAAATAAATAAAGTGTTCATATAACACTAATAAAACTATCGAAAATGTGACAAATCACTGTACGCCAGGTATTACATAATACAATTAGAGGCTATATTATCTACAGAATTTATGGAGATCAACCTAAGATGAGATTATTTAAATCAAAGCTATCAGAAAATCTTTCGATGCAGCGAAAGGGATGCAATTTTACATTGTAAAAGTGTTGTAAAAATAGCTAATGCCCAGTTCATATTGGAGCGACGTGGGCGGCGACATGTGGCACCACATTGCGTCTGAGAATGTGCAGTTTACAACAGAGCGAGGCTGTTTGATATTAACGCGACTAGCCCGGGCAAAAGAGTATGCTTTTCAGTAGTATTTTTGTATGCACTTGAACTTAGTTCATACAATTCAAGGTGATTTATTATTTCTCGAAAAACAATACATTTCCCTCGAAGTTGGTAACAAGAACACAGTCCCCTGTGTGGATGTCATCACGTCGCGCTGTAAGGGACCCCAATTCAACTTGCGCGGTGTTCATACTGAATTTCATTTGGTCAGTCGTTTTATTGCTCATGTCGCGTTGTCAGTGTCGCTCCATGATGCAACCAGGTATAATCACTAAATAGACTGCATTTAGGTTACTGTTATTTTCATGGTCTATTTCAGGTCCATGCCAATTGCCGGCTTCGTCGTATATACTTCGCGGATAGACTTTATTCAGAAGATGAGCTACCACAAGAGTACAAACTCTACATGCCCTCGCGGACAATGCCAATTCAAGTCCCTTAAGTTCAGAGGAACTTAAGTGGCTTTGGGATATTGCATGTAATACACACCCTTTACGAAATTGAACAGGAGGAGCTGAGAATACCTGGATGAGCTGAGCTTCTTGATCTCAGAAACTTGTGGATTTATTGCAGGCACTTCAGAAATGTAGTTAACTTTTTACTATTAGGGCGTTATGTTTTATACGTTTGCAAAAATTTGTTCGCTAATTAAAGTCAGGTATTATAAGAGTACCTATTTTGTTCATTATTTTATGGTTTATAATCAAGATGTTTTATAAGTTTTGTTTTCTATGCTTTATACCCTGTTATTTAACAATTGTTTTGAGAGTGAATCTGTAGGCTTATTTATTAAATATGCTTCAATTATAATTCACGACTAATTAATGTATTTGTAAAATTAAACAATTCGGCATTTGGCATATTCAAGCTAAGAAGAATATTAAAGGCACATATTGTTTTTTATAGTACCTAATGCGCTTATCCTCAGACAATGGTTCCCACTTGGCGACGCGCCCACCAGGAGGGGAAAGGTTCCGCAATGGGCAGCCACGCTATCACATCAAAACAAGTGGCAAAATTATTGATCGCAACCTATTATTAATCTTCTAATACAAAAACTCCTTATAGGAAAACCTTATACCTAAAAGTTACGTTTTCAATGGCCTGGACACATAAAACTTGTTGAAGATGAGTTTCTCACTCAAGAAGTGCTCATCAAGAAGACATTTCCCATATAATAGAAGAATCAAGGGGAGACATAAAGTACAGTAGGAGCAGCCAGCATCCACTTGACCCAGAGAATGATCGGCATAGATATGGAGGTAGCAGTTGACCTGAACTGCATGATTCGCAGTATCGAATGGAAGCGGATTAAGAAAGACGATCTGAAACAATTATTGTCTGAGTAACAGTCACAAGTCTGCAGAAATATGCTGTTTAAAATAGTTATCGGTTCTCTCTCTCTCTCTCTTTCTCTCGGCCCTAATATCGTTATATTAATACTTGAAGATATTGTTCTGACTTACGTAAACGCTAAAATACCGATAATAGCATACAAATACCTAAAGGGAAGGTAATCATAGCTAGACTACCAAATATTAAGAGCATTATAATAGGTTAAGTGCCCAGAGAAACTGTCCCTTTTGCTATTTATTTATTACTATTATTATTATCATCAATCATTATTATTGTTGTTATTATCTATTATCATTATACGAAATCCGTATATTATATCAGTATATTCCTTATAGGAATAGTGCAACAGCCCTAACGGGCCATGAATTACCGCTCGACCACTGTTTCCTCCACCTCTACCCACTGCAGATGCCATGATTAGGGTGCAGTATTGGGGGTGGGACGTGGTCAGTGCCCCGAGCCATTCCGGCTGGTTATGCGGCCTTCGCCACCTGGCGTCGCTACTTTATCAAGTAGCTCCTCATTTGGCCACTCCGGGACCTAACGAGGCTGAGTGCACCCCATGCCAGACCTCCCCACACCGGTACCGGGAATCGAACCGTGTCCACAAGTCAAAAATTACTGTTTAGCTTAAAATTCAACATTTCGCCCCATTTCAAATAATTTAATTTTTTGAAATTAATACAAGAGCTCACAAAACCACTTGTATATTTGCCAGGAATAATGGTAACAGCTCGAAATTGCTTAAAAAGAATACTTACGTTTTTACAGCCTCACAAAAAAAGGAATGAGTGCGGATAATATTCGTAATATTCGTTTATCTCTCTGACACAGACCATTGTGTAATAACACAACCAAATGTTTTGACTTTCTTGTGTTTTCTCAGCAGGGTTGCGTAAGTTGTCTGAGAATAAGTACGGTTATATTGAGGTTGCTTAAACTATCATTTCTTCCCAGTGAGATTTTCTCTATAAGTACCGAGAGCGAGTTCGACAACGTGGAAATCACTCAGTTGCAGTGATGTGAAATCATTACAATCTGATATTCGTGGTTGTGAGTTACGTGTTCACATTTTTCCTTTTATCATTCTGTTGGCAGAGACACAACAAATTATGATGGAGAAATAGAGGCTATATACATTGCTCTCCGACAATTATTAAATCTTCCCTTAAATAAATTTAACAAGGCAGTAATTCTTTCGGATTCTAAAGCTGCAATTCAGGGAATATGTTCAAATACTACAAAGAAGTCAACAAAAATTAGAGAATGCTACAAAATGTTAACACAACTCCAAAAAGTTAATATGACTGTTCATCTCCAATGGATTCCAGCACACTGTGGAGTCATGGGGAACGAAGCTGCAGACTCACTTGCAAAGAAAGGCACAACAATAAAACAAAAGTCTAAATTCAATTTCTCATATTCCTCAATAAAACGCTTGATCATTAAAAATTTTTCTCATTCATACCTACAAGAAATAGAAACAAATGCCAAAGATAAAAAATGGATTACACTACTTTCCAATCCAGATATAATCCCCCAGAGACCAAGGAAAACAGCGGTTGCAGCCTTCCGACTATTGACAAATCACGACTGCTTAGCAAGTCATCTCTACAGAATAGGTATCTCAGCCTCACCAATATGTGTCCTGTGTAACGATCCAGCAGAAATGAACGAAGACCACTTGAAGACCTGTGAAGCATTAAGATCAGAAAAAACTACAGTTCAAAAGTATTGGAAAGCACGAATACTAATGGCTTCATTGCCAGATGCAAGGCACTAGAAAACAACAACATATTCGTGGTTGTTCAACGATGCTGAAGCATAATATATTCTTGGTATATTTATAGTGTATTGACAGCTTTTTAACTCCTTAAGTGTTTTGTATAATATTCTCAAATGCCTCCATAGAATCACAAGGCTGTTGTGCAAGTGGAACCCGCTAAATGTTATAGGGACAACCCTTCAAATCAGGAGTATTTCAGTTAGTAGGTACATAATCTATAAAACCAGAAGAAGAAGAAAAAGAAGAAGATACAATGTTTTAATATTCTCTCTGTCTCTCAGAGAAAGAGGAATGAATACATTTTAACTTACATAACATACAACTAGTCACAAAATAAATCCCTGCCCAAGACATGAACAAGACTGAAGAAGCAAAACCAAAATGAAATTAAGCATGGAAAAAGTAACACACAAAAAACAAATTGAGCGAAATGGCTCAAGTATAATAAGGTCTACGTCCCGCATTCGGGAGTTTCGAGTTCAGTCTGACTTTCTTTCGCGATTTCCCTCAGGTTTAGAATCAGACATACAGTTGCCCCGTACTAAGATCTTTATGGATATATGTCGGCGCTACCCGTAGTATATAACACAAATATTGTGATATTTAGGTAAAAGAGACGCATCATTTAAGACAGCGAGAATTTGGGCGAGAACTTTTTTCTCTCTTAAAAATTAATAAGAAACACACTGCAAGTCAATGAGTACTTTACAGAACCAATTTCTTTAAACTTTAAGGAGTATTGAGTGGCTTACATTCTCAATGCATCCTGAGTCCTCAGCTCATATAAACCAAAGGCACCTTATTTTATTTTGGAGGATCTTGGGTAATATGTATATGAAAATAAACGTTTGAGAAACTCATGAAAAGTGAATATATGTAAATTCAGGGTGGTCACGTCACGAAAAAAAAAATCGTAAATTACTGTCGTACATACTGGAAATTTTAACTGTGAACCTTTAGATCAAACATTGCGTAAGTTCTCCTAAGATACTTCTTCGGCTCGTTTTTACTTAACGTATCGCAAAAGTTTTTCTAACTTGTGACTTCAGTTGCTTTATTAACATCGAAATATTGAGTAAATAAAAAAGTACAGTGCAATATCAGAAAGTGAATCTATTAACTCAAAAGTCAGACAGCATTGTTTATTTTTATTTTGGAGATAGTTAAATTCAGAAATATCCCTCTGATATTAATTGATATACATACTGAATTTTACATTCACATTATTATTCATTTTGTTCATAATTTTATCACAGATTTAGATTTGAGTTTACTGGTGATCATAGGGACCTGTGAATATATAAAATGTGAAGGATAGTTTGAATTGACTGTGCGTGATAGTGCGCAATTAAATGAAATACTGAGTAAATATTAAAGTACAATGCAATATCAGAAAGTAAAACTGCGTTAACTCAAAAGTCAGATAACATTTTTTATTTTATTATTATTATTATTATTATTATTATTATTATTATTATTATTATTATTATTATTATTATTATTATTATTATTATTATTATTATTATTATTATTATTATTATTATATTATTATTATTATTATTATTATTATTATTATTATTATTATTATTATTTTTTTTTTTTTTTTTTTTGAGATAGCACTTAAATGCAGAATTATCCCTCTGATAGTAATTGATATACGTACTGAATTTTGCATTCACATTATTATTTATTTTGTTCATAATTTTATCACAGATTTAGATTTGGGTTACATTCGGAGAGTTTACTGGTGATCATAGGGACCTGTGAGTATAGAAAACATGAAGAATAGTACGAATTGGTTGTGCATAATTAAATGTAGACCTAGAACATGCCAAAATAAATAAATTAAGGTAAAAGACTAAGGAAGTCTGCAACTAAAAGGATATAGGTTAGAGGTAAAGTATGGAAGGAGGGGATTCCACACTGAGTCAGCTGTTGAGGTTATTGTATATCAGACACCAGGAGGAAGGGGTGAGAGCATTCTGCAGGCGCGTTGACCCCGGGCGAGCAGCGCAAGGATCCCTAACGTCTTCATCTTGACACCAGAGTTCGCTAAGTAGCCACCGGTGAGGCGACTATAACGCCATCCATCCACCGAGAACAGCAGCTATAGTTCGCAAAATCCCACCACAGCAACGCCACACTCAACCATCGTCAATACTTCCGACCCTGAAAGACCGAATTTAAATTAAGGTGAAATGAAATCTAGGGACGGGAAATACGGAGGATGTAATTATCCTTCCCAGCATTTTCCTGGTGGCCTGGGAAAACTCAAAAAGGACCCATGGGTCAGGGAGATTGGCCGCAGGAATCGAACTCATGACCTCACACGTTACCACGGAGCTCGGTGTATTTATGGTCAAACAAAACAATAACACAAATGTTTCCCTACAGTTACCTACAGAGCTTATATAAGTGGATAAAAATAGTTCGCTACATATACATAAATGGAATACCTAGCATTATCTTACATTATTACTGAGATGTTATAGTCTACGCCTGCCATCATGACTTTATAACTGATTTGCAATGTATAGTATTGTTTGCTAGTTTAATTTTCGAGAAATAATAGTCTAATTCTCATGTATTTACAACAGATAAAATATTTACTTACTTCTTATTGTCTGTCAGTCAGTCAGCCTGTCTGTCTGTCTGTCTGTCTGTCTGTCTGTCTCATTCTTTATTTATGTAATATAATGCTCTAGACTCGTGGACCATTTGCCATCATTCTTCTGGCTTCCCAGTAGAGTTGACCTTTGTTCCATTCGATAATCTCTGGAGTGCATCACACTTTCTCAGATGTTCGAATTATTATTAAGTTATTATTTTGTTGTTTAACGACGCTGTCAATCCCTAGGATCACATCAGCGCCGCAGGTGTGTCGGTATTTTGTCCCGCAGGAGTTCTTTTACATGCCAGTAAATCTACCGACATGGAGTTGTCGTTTTTAAGCACACTTAAAAACCATCGGTCTGGGTCGGATTTGAACCCGCGACCTTGGGATCAGTAGGCCAGTGTCTAACCACAGAGGGATTGTCATTGTTACATAACATGCAGTTTGGCGAATCGATGATTTTCATGCAATGTAGGTGTTTCACCAGAAAATCATGGCCTGTTGCTATGCGGAAAGCTGCTACATTTTCTCTTCTAGGTGGTTGTGGTGTTGGTTTATTTAAGAGCGATGCCTATTTCTTCCCTCACTTAATTTATTAAGTTCTTCATATCTTTCAGCCTTAAATAAAATTTTAATAATCATCTTTGTTGAATTAAATGACTAAGATACCTTTGGATTCAAAATGTTTGTCCCCTTTTTTAAAAAGAAGTCAGCCTTTTCGTTCCCTTTTATTCCAACATGGTAAGGGATCCGTTAGAAAACAATTTCTTTTCCTGTCTCCTTTAGCTGTTTTATGGATACGCTGATTTCTCTAATTTTTTAGGTAACATTATATTCCAATTTCCCTATGGCTTGGATAGCCGAGATTGACTCACATAGTATGACCACGTTATGAAACGGGTCCAATCTAATGCGTAATTGGGAATGGACAGTGTTTATTGCTTCTAATTCCGCATCGAAATTGGTGTTTAATTGTCCATCTTCAGCATAAAATAGAAAAAGTTTAGAGTATACGCCGACTCCTGTACTACATTACACCTTGATTAGTGATCCATCAATGAAAACATGAAGCATGTGTCTTCTGGGTATAAAGTATTCATAGTCTACATCACTAAACCTTTTAATATGGTTCTATCAGTTTCGCCCCCCCCCCCCTCTCACCCGAAACTATCACATTGACGCGGTGGGGAGTTCAGTGCCAATGAACCAGACTACCATACCAAAGAAGCTTAGCTATACTAGACTTGTTGGTTGGTAAGAGAGGTAAGCCTAATCCATAATGAGGAATGCATTCCAGTCCAATGGATACACACAAAAAGAAATCCGGCGCGCAATTCATCCAAGGCGACCAACAACAAAAAAGGAAGAACGCGACAAAGTAGCAACAGGCTTCTCCCCTACATCAGGAACGTCTCCGACCGGATAGGCAAGCTTCTGTGATCACATGGAGTTGATACTGTCTACAGACCGACAAACAAGATCAAAGACCTCCTGAGATCGGCCAAAGACAAACGCCACCCACACACGTCTGCAGGTGTATATAAAGTTCCCTGCAGTTGCAGCAAAGTATATATAGGCACTACTATGCGCAGTGTGGCCACCAGATTAAAAGAACATGAGCATCACACCAGATTGGGACATACGGACAAATCGTCTGTGGCAGAGCACGCCTTATTATTCGGCCATAATGACAACCTTAAAGAAACCCGAGTCCTGTCTTCTACAGTTAACTACTATGCCCGACTACAAAGGGAAGCCACAGAAATCTACAAACACAAAGACAACTTCAATCGCAAAGAAGAAATACTACGTGTACATACAGCATGGATACCGGTTTTAGATAAACGTTCAGACACAACAACAGTTGTAATAAAACCCCACCTACAACTGGCCAATCACTACCGTAGCCAGCGCAACAGTGCCCCGCCCACCCCCACCCATATAAACAACCGTAATGGACGTTAACGGTCCACTACTTCTCTGCTTCCGCATTCAAACTCTGACCAGTGCAGACGGAGGATCGTGTTACCCTGATGATGCCAAGCGCAGTACTTGGCGAAACGTTGGTATCTACCATGCCTTCTAGCCCGGAAGAACTAAACATTTCGAATAGTCTATACAACTACTTTTACAGATTTTAAAACAACTTGTTTCCTCAAATATTAATCTCATTCTGTGATCAGAATTGTTGTCTTTTGGAAAATCATTATCAGATGTAAGGGAAATCATTTTAAATACAGTTTCAAATATACTTATAAATAATTATACAAAACATAGAACTGACAGTTTGGTCCAAGTGCAACAATCCAATAAAAATGAAAGAGTCAGTACTTCAAGCAAATAAACAGGATGCATGAACAGAATTGAAATTAAATTAATTATTAAGGACTTGTGTGTTATGTCATGGCCATACGGCTATTTCAAAAAGTTACAGAAAAACACAAGATCTGTTGTAGCCTTGCTGCTTAAAATACATTTAGTTACTTATGTTATGTTAATCACATTATTTGTATTACATAATAAACCTTGTATAATATATTCTATACAAACTACTCTGTGTGAAATGTTGATAAATTGCAAATTGTATCTTTTCTTTTCTTTCTTTCTCCCCCCCCCCCCCCATAAATTCTGTTTCCCTGTCTACGTTATGTTCTACTGAAATGTAAATATTGCATGATTGTAGATATTGCTGGTATGATGGCTGAACAAATACTGGTGCTTATAGCTCGCATTTTATTATTAATGTTAGCGTTGTTATTGTTATTATTATCATTATTAATGATAATGATAATAACAATGATGATAATAATAGTGATGATGATAATGATGATAATAATAATAGTAATAATAATAACAATAATAATAACAATAATAATAATAATAATAATAATAATAATAATAATAATAATAATAATAATAATAATAATAATAATAATAATAATAATAATAATAATAATAATAATAATAATAATAATAATAATAATAATAATAATAATAATAATAATAATAATAATAATAATAATAATAATAATAATAATAATAATAATAATAATAATAATAATAATAATAATAATAATAATAATAATAATAATAATAATAATAATAACAATAAAGCTAAAGAAAAGCATATAAAATTCGTTTTCTTCTAAACATGTTAATTTTTTTATCTTTGGGGTTAGATAGTGCGTATTTTGAATAATTGATAAGTCGAAATCATTATAAAAAATCGAGTGAGTGTGGGGTTTAATGGCCCGTCGACAACGAGGTCATTTGGACCATAAAAAAATCGATGTAAAGGATTAATTTTTATAATTCCAATGTGGGAATTTTTTTGTAAAGCGCTAGAGTAGAGAATTTCAACAATACTGGAGGAGGATGGATATTTGGTATTTTGCCTTTCATCTTCATGCTAAATAAACGGCAAAATTTTAAGATTTATCCTTCTAAACGCGTTTCCCTCCCAACAGATATCCTTTATAAATTTTGGCGTATGTATAAAACACCTATACCTATTGTTAAAAAATTAGTAAGTGTTGCCACATTGTAGACTCCGGCTTGTGAAGAGTCGGCCGTGGTTTTGTAATCTTTAAATTGCGTATAAGAGGCCTTAGGTGAGAAAACGTATGCAGGTTTGTTCTGCTCTATGGAGAGGGGCACATTACCTCATGGCAACTTACGATGTCATAAATAGATTAATAAATATATCGCGCAACATTAGTACCCCAGCACTGGTAGCACGAGAGCGTGTTTTCTATATAGCGTTCCACTCTTAGAAGACAGTATGGAGTTAAATGGGACATCTCTGTCTCTATCTAGCGCATACAAGTTGCTATTAGCCGCGTCCTTTTCTACCCTTGCGCTGTTGCCAGATTACTAATAGCATGGTATAAATATTCATTTGTTATAAATTTCAGGTTTGAACACATTATCCAATGCAGAATTTTTTTCTCTATCAGGTTATATCCTTTTCAGAGTCATTATACATTTCTATAGGCCCAAATTTCTTCAGAAAACGTTTTTTTCAATAGAAGTCCGATATTTGCTGTTTCTACACTCATCACGCGCTAACTAACAAACTAACTGCTAGAATGCATCTATATTTTTTACTTAGGTAGAGCAGATCATAGTGCTACTACCTGCCTACTTTGAATTCTCTATGTTTACCCAGTTAAGTGTTATAATTTTTTAAATTAAATGTTTTCGGAAAATTTTATATCTGTGCACTGCAAAAGTTACGCAGTGTGAAACTTTTTTGTTATTGAGTTTACATCAGGGAACCAGCGAGAGCAAATGTTGAGGAAGGTTGGAGAAAGTTTTTAAAATAAACCAAAAGGCAGTAACCTCTTTCTTTTATCCAGTAAGGCAAACAAAAGGTATTCATCTATTCAGCGCCAGGCCTGACACAGAAGATAGTATAAGGAGCAGCACTAACATTAGTTCGAAAGAAGCCGTGTGTGTAACTGTGAGCTGTTATTGCGTTATTTGTTTAATATTTTTGTAAATATTTGTAGTTATGGAGGGGGAAGCTAGGAAGAGACGATATGTTGGTAAATTAAGAAGTAAGGAACGCCAAATAATTATGAATGTGTTAGATTATTTTTGAAGTAAAATGCGTGTAAGGCAGTAAAAGAAACAGCTAAGGCTATTGAGTGTTCAGAAGCAGTAGTGTATAGGATTAAAAAGGAAGTAATGAAATGTCTCTAAGAACGCCATCGAAAAAGAAAGCAAAAAGGGTGGGACTACACAAAACGCTAGGTTAACGCAATATGATTGAATAGTGCAAGGTGGAGAGCGGCGAATTGTTCATTCTTTACAGTTTGCAAATATTCCACCCACGCTGAATATAATTTTGTCACTATTCAACAGTGATGAGACACAACCAAATTTCTCAAGGGCCACTCTTAGTCGGTTCTTACATGATTTGGGGTCCGAATATGAAAGAAGGGGTAAGAAGTGCATATTAATAGAAAGAGACGATACCATCAGATGGCGACATAAATATCTAAAATACGTAAAAAGGTTTAGGGACCAGGGGAAATCAATTATTTATACAGACGAGTCATTTGTAAATTTAGGTCATACAGTAACAAAGGCATGGAGGGATACCAAAGTTAAAAGTGCCCGTCTCGTCAAGCAGCAATTGAAGTACTAAGTACAGGACTCTGGTCACCTCGGGGTCGCGCGCGGAGAAAGATTCGCAACTAGTACATGTTGCAACACTGCGCTCCATTTAACGTGTACTGTCTTCTAAGGTTGAAACGCGCCTTAGAAGACTTAAGCCTTGTTGATATGCTGGAAGTCTAGCCGTAATCTTCCTCAGTTAACGCTGGAGTTGTTGAATTCCATACATTCCTCATAGGAGTATTATCGTCAGAGGAAGCAGTAACTAGAGAGCAATAAAGTTTAAAAGCTGAAAAATGATGTATTTGGAATCATATTTGCCACGTCTGTACTCAACTGCTTACAACCTTTGCCCCGCTGTAAAAGAGATTTAACCCACAGTTTCATTCGATAAGATAACGGTACCGAATCGTCGGCCACAGTGTGTGCCACTATCCCTAGCAACGCAGTAAAAGGGAATTTGGATAATAACTTCGGAGCTGCTAAGCAACTGCAACCATGGTGAGATTGTACGATTCATGGATTTCTTATAGAATGAATTTTCTTTTAGCCTCATCCCCCATATGTAATACCTACTGCGTTTGCGTTTTAGAGATGCTCACCATAGAACAATATAAAATGGATGCACGGTCACATACATAGAATTTGTAAAGTTACAGCGCTCTCACAGAATAAATGGCGGAACGAACTATGACTAAAAAGCAGAATCTCGCAAATAGAGACAAAATCTGATATACACTTCAGAATTCAGGGGTTGGGGGGTCATTTTTATTTGTAGCCAGAGCTTAAGAGGTCTAAAAGGTAATGCCCTATAGTAGCTAGGACTTGGCCAATACAGTGGTGCTGCTCTCTTGGGTTGTAGTAGCTGCACATAGAGCGAGCGGGACGACAGGGATGGAAGAAGTCTGCATATCTTCCATCTCTGTCGCCTACTCCCTTGGCGCTGCAAAACCAAGAGGGCTAAGTCAATGTTCATTCTTGTTTCGTAGCTACTACAATCATGTAGCGCTTGCCTCTGGCGCGGAGTACCCGGGTCGATCCCCGGTACCAGCATGGGGATTTTATCCCTTCTGGGAGGTCTGGCACGGGGTGCACTCAGCCTTGTTAGGTCCCGGGGGGTCCAATTGAGGAGCTACTTGATGGAGAAGTAGCGGCCCCAGGTCGAGAAGGCCGTATAACTGGCCGGAAGGGCTCGGGGCGCTGACCACGTCCCACCCTTCAGTACTGCACCCCACCAATGACGTCAGTAGCGGGCAGAGGTGGGGGACGCAGCGGCTGGGCAGCAAGCCTTGGCCCTTCATGGGCTGTTGCGCTAGGGATTTAGTTTAGTTTATAATCATGTACATGAGCTCTCATAAGAATTTATATGTATTAAATATTAAGCAAAACAAACATCAAGAAGGGAAAATTATTTCCTCATTCCAAACAGTTTGTAATTAACACTCTTAAAGCATCACTTACATTTGTATTTTTATCAAATGTTAGCAATACGTCTATGGAACCAGAAAAAAATTCTTACATCTATACGACTCTCCACTATTGTTTATTGTAATATAACCTATAAAGATTATTTTTACAAAAACTTACTTGTCTATTGAGCTAAATCTTTGCAGGTAAGTGCTCTACTCATGGGCATTGTGAAGGGGGGATGCGGCCCCCTTGGAAAATAATAAATGTAATGTGCAATCAATTACTATTAGACTATTGTTTTAATGTTGTAAAGAACAGCGTTTATTTAGCATAAGTTAATATGCTTATCTGCAACATACTGTAACTCACCTTTTACAGTTTTTGGCAAGAGAACAGTAAGTTAATATTGTTTAATTGCAAACTTTCAACATGCAGCCCCCTCCCCCTGAAAAAAAGTCTGCTGATGCTCATGGCCCTACTGCCATATTCTTCCTACGACATTGCGAGAAACAACTGAATGGCAACTGTATCTACTTTGAAAATGATTGATTATTGAAATTGCCAACAATAACAATGGACATCTCAGAAATAGCTTTATTAGTGACACAAAAGTATACAAGATTCCTACCGCAATAAAGGGGGTTTGGTGTGCTATTCCCGAAAAATTCAAGATCCAAAATCTCGAAATCTTCTTTGTAGAGAGTAGTATGGAGCGGGTACATTTTCTTGGAAATATTTATATCGCTTTCTTAGAAGATGCTGAACCTAAATACGAAGTTTGGTGCTTATGGACATTTCCACTTTTGTGTTATGCCATTCACACACACCTTTTTCTAAAAGTACATTTTTTATTTGGTGGGCCTCAAAACACAAATTTTCTGTAAAATCTTGACATTGATTTTTATTGGATATAATACAACACTTTGTCACATATGTACATTGGTGATAGAACAGGTAAAAAACTACCTTAATACACCTGAATATAAATTTAATCAGAGCTAAAACTAATAGACTGTGCATTAAATCTAATAACTATTATCAATAGCTAACAAAAATTAACAAAACAAAAGAGTGGATATTTTTGGTATAGATGAAAGTAAAATATCTTCTACTTCAATACAACTTTTCCTCTTAAAATCAGTCTTTCTTATGCAAACCTCATGAATGGCAGAAAAGGCTAGAAAGTAGAGGCTTCATAAATAAGAGTGGAAACAAAATTTGAGCTTAGAAAACCGTTTTAAGGTAGACAATTCTCTTCAGAGCCAGACAGGTTATCTTCAAAATTTCATAAATTGCATACAATCTTTAAGAATTTCATAGATCAACTTAGTTGCTTTACACCAGCATCCAGGGAAGCGGGAGAGGGGTGGAAATCTTCACTAGTCACTCATTTCAATGAAGTGACAATTTTGGTTACTGTCAAGAAAGCATACTAGTTCTAACTCTCTGATATAGATGCATTTGGAAGTAAATGAAACTGTACAGTGGTGTAGCCTGGCTATCAGACACGAGTATAGAACCCAACAAATATTGTAAAGTTCATTAAAATATTACCCAACCTAAACATGATTGCTCAATAATAAAAGATGCAAACTCGCAGTAAGTTTTCATCTTTTATCATTGTCTGAAAGAAATGTTCAGTAATACTGAGAACATCATTCAAAAGAGAATCTACTTTTCTGCCAGAGCTTATGTACATCTGTGAATCAACTACATCTCTCTTCAGCATGTACGTCAACATTTATACTTTGTTCAGTCTTTTGAGACAGTGGAAGGTAGAGATATAAACAGTGTATCTCTTCATTGTTATGCTGTTCAATTGAGGGCTTATACTGATTATTCAATGAAAATTCTTTTCTTGGAGTTACCCCAAATATTTTTAGTTGTTTTTTGCATATTATGTGATTACAAAAATAGTTGTGTTTTTGAGCTGCCTTATAAATGTTATTTAAATCCTCATAGCCACTGAAATTGCAAACTCACTTTCCTTTTGAAAAAAGATAAGACATTTGCTTAAAGTATTACGACAGTCAGGGTTCACATTCATAAACTTTGATGTTGAAATGTCTTATACATTTTTTAATGTATGTTGTAATACTGAGTGCAGGCTTTGGAGGATCTACTTTAGTTCCATATTGCTTTTAGAGCAAATTTGTTTCAAAGCTTCTTACGTTGAGTTCATCAATCATACAATAGCTTGTTGATTTTCGTTCCAACAACGGCACGGAAACCAAGTTTCTTTATGCTCTAGCTCTGATTAATTTCATGACCTCTTGGATGTATACTGCCTGTGTACAAACCTTCATCCCAGAATCTGTGCAAATCTTAATAAGCATTTGCTTTAACAGTAAGTAACCAAGTGTCCAAATCATGGTTAAATGTCCACAATTGAGGAGCAGGCATACAAGAAGCAAAACAAATCGCGAATTACTCTCTGTTCATAACTATGAGTGCAATAATGTTAGCGTGATTCTTAACATGAAACATACAATAACACAGTACATCCGTAGGTCAAGTGCAAAACACCAGTTTCCTGCAGCTGACCACAAATGCTGCTGATCAAAGTTTTGTTTCAACACAAAGTTATTGCAGAAAGGCATGAATTCAAACCATAATGTTTAGGAAAGTTTGATTTTTATGACATTAAAATGACTGTGTACCACAAAATTATGATGAACACCAATTTGACAATCAGTTTGTGGAAAATTACAGGGTATGCAATACATCTCTCACATCTGTTGATGCTACACCCTTGAAATTGCATCTATCTATAACTTATTCCATTTTCAAACAACAAATTTAAAGAGAATGCATAGCGTATGTTTTACTTATTGTATTCATTAGAAATATGGATTTTGTTCTTCCTTTCTTTTTACTATACTAATAATGAATATTTTCATAGCTTTAATTAAAAACATTTTTAGCAGTCTTCACTATTTCTGCAGTTTTAATGCATGGAACACATGCACACTACAAACATTTCAAAAGCTACAATATTACAAACTTAAAACCCATGAAACTGAAATATAAGAACTTTTAAAAGCTAGATACCTGCCATTTCTATAATGTGAGTTCTACATGCTGAACTGCTGTTCAGTTTCAATTAACTTAATTTTAAATGCCCTTTTCAGAAATTTCCATTCCAAGGATTGATGGCTCCTGTTTTTACACCTATAAAAAATGACAGGTTTGTTAATTTTACTTATTACGCTTTGCATGGCATTTGCTTGCATAAGAATGAGTAATATAATTATGTTAGCTTTTTAGAGAGTAAACAACCACATTTAAAATGGTGTTTATCCTATCTAAAGGGATGACAGGAAGCAAAATGTAAATATAAATTGCAGTTTTAGAAGCACAAAACATATCAATTAGAATGAGGAGTAATTAAATATGATGCTTCAACTTTTGTTATTGATAATCTGATAATCTGAGACACAGGTAGCTTATACTATTTTACTTGCAATATCTTGTGTAATCGTGGCATGAAATTAATTCAGGTTTCAATAATTTAAACCATCTAGGTTAGATATGTTTAAATTTAGATGAAGCAGAAGTTATAAATATTACTAGATATCGCCAGACCCCAATCTGCAGATAAAAAAATATTAATTTATACTTACATAAAGCAAAAATTTGTGGGTGAGTATTTAGGTATTCTCAGAGACAGCTTAAAAGAGTTTGACAGTTCCTTCTTTGGACAGATATAGACTACAAAATATTTACAACATTTTTAAAATAGATGGAGGGCAGTTCCTTATTCATATCTCCCAATTTCAATCCAATATAAAGGAGTATTTTCTGACACTTTTTACGTAAAGATGACAAGGCTTCTTTTCATTGATTTCCAGACTATGGTAAAAGGAATAAATAAGAACTTAAAAATCTTTTGCTAATCATGGTATTCCTTTGTTGATGTTGTTACTATTATCATTATTATTAATACTACTACTATTACTACTCACAAAAGCACACATAAAACTGAGTTGTCATTTTGCTAAAAATTTCATAAATAAAAAGTATTGGAATGTAAAAGACTGAACTTTATTATCATACGCATAAGTCTGCATAGAGAATAAGTTGATTCATTGGCTAATATAAAACATCAAATGCCCTTTGGATCAGATAATTGCAACCATTACTTTGCAGGTGTCACAGTGTAGACTTGGAAGTAATTCCTTCATATGCTAAATTCCTTCTAAACAAGGGGATCAAAGCTATTTTAGGTAAGTGCCCTTGAAACTGCAAAATCACACAACTAGCTTATTATCATAGTTTAAACTTGCAATAGAGATAAGGTAGGCATAAATCAAAGCCATGCTCCTAGCTCTCCTTCAGTACACACTTTGTCTTCAAGTGTGAACAAATAAAAGGAAAACAAAAGTATTCACTGATAACAGAGGTAAAATTATATTTTTTGGAGGTTTAACAGATCTTTTTTCTTTTAACTCTTGTGAAAACACACAAAAGATAGCTGTTGGATAACTCCATTATTTATCTGCTTTACGAAAGTAATCATAAACAATACCTATCTAGAAATGATCAGATCAGGTAACACAAAACTCAGAACTTTGGTTACATATCTTTCTTTGAGTTAATAGGTCTGCAAGGAAGGAAGAGGGTGGGTTATCCATAAGTGAACAAGACTTTTGTTGATGAAATTTGCTCATAAAACTGAGAAAGTTCTGATTGATGCAAAGTTTGATGAGTTTGGTATAGTCTTCTATTGCTCCTGACAGTATGTCATTAGATGGCAGCCATTTTCTGAGGAGTGGGGAAAGCTTGTTGGTTGGGATGCTATGAAATAAGGAGGTAACGTCAAAGAATGCTATACATAGGTTGGATAACTGTGATATGTTTAAGATTTTATTAATTTATATGAACTGCTGATGCCTCAAATGTCAAATTTGGAGCAGTTTAAGCAATGAGTAAACCATTTCTCCAAATGGTAAGTGGGAGCACTAATGCTAATGGACTCCCCTAGATGTGAGGATGAAGAAGACACCAGTACTGCATCTGCCTAGAGCTGATGATGGAAGCAAAGACTTATGAAACATACCATTTATAATGACAGTAAGGGAAACAAGTGTGTGTTGACTTTTAATCCTCAGGTCATTAGCCTGGGCTTCACTGCTAAAAAGTTTCTAAGTAAATTAATTATTAACAGAAGTGTTAATAATAGATTGATGATGTACCAGTAAGCTTCAACCTGGATAAATTTAAAAAAATGAAAAAGTTATTAAGACATACACTACACACTGCATTGCTGTTACACTCTTTCTGCATTAAGTTTTATGCATTTTAATAACTTTTCAGTTATCTGTATAAAGTGTTATACGGGTGAAGGTAACACTTTATTTACCTCCAATGTTATTCATTTACAGTATTTAAATCAAAATGGTTAAAACAACTTTTGAGAAAATAAAACACAGCAAAAATATCCCTTGCTCTGTGAAACTGTGCCCTTGAAACTTAAGCACAACTTTGTGTCTATCCAACTTTTCTCTTTTACATACTGCTATTCTCTTTCCTTCCTTCTACTCCTTCTCATGCATACGTGCATGCATGTGATTGTTCATGAAATCTAATTTTAACATTAAATACAATACTTGCTTTACTTCAAAGAGAAACTAAATGGTGAAAAATTGACAAACACATGAAATTTTTAGTTTTTAATGCCATCTTATGTAAATAGGAATTTTCTCTTTAATTGCATGTATATTTTACTGTACAATACGTACAATACGTATAATTTAAATGTATTTTTAAATATGGTATAACATCTACATTGGTGGAATGAGTGGAGGGGAAACTGGAGAACCTGGAGAAAATCCACCCACTTTGTCCACCACAAATACCACATGGGGTCCCTGCGATCGAATCCAAGCCGCCTTGGTGTAGGAGAATGGTCTAACGGCTCGATCTGTCTAAGCTCTACAAGCGAGACAAATGAGCAAAAAGTGCCAGTTGGCATGGAACAATGCATTATTATCAAACTTCTTATTGTAGAAGGGGCCCAACTATCGGAAATCCATCAGAAGCTCTAAAAAGAGTTTAGAGAAGTATAACTCTCAAGAACTTGAATTTTTGAATGGTGTAAAGCCTTCAGAGAGGGAAGAGGGAGAGTGATCATCATCATCCACCAAAAATATCAGTCTTGGAAGGGAGTTTTTCCCTTAGGAATGCAGGACCATCAATACTGAATATTATTGCAACATTTTGTTGGAAGAAGTAAAGAACAAGATCTGGTCCAAGAGGAAAATAGGATATTGGATCTCCTTCCTTCAAGACAATGCAAGGCCTCACACTGTCGAAAAAACCATGGAAAGCAAGACCAAACTAAAGTGAGATGGACCTCCTTCCCCATTCACCTTACAATTCAGATATAGCGCCAAGTGATTTTTTTAATTATTTGGAAGTCTTAAAAGTGAATTGGAGGGAAAGTGGTTTGAGGATAACAATGCAGTGATCAAATTTGTTCAGAAGTGGGTATGCACTGAACCAAAAAACTTTCAGGAAAAGGGAACAAAACAGTTGTCAAAATGCTGGGAAAATGAATAGAAAAAAAAACAGTTACATTTATATAGGAATCACCTTGCAGATTCATTTAATTATCTGACAGTCAATTAAATACCACCTGAATTTTGACTTTCTCAGATAAATCAAAAACTCTAGTGAGATTATTCTTAATGAAAACAACTTCTAAGTCATATTGTGGAATTATGGATCTAATTTGTGTTAATAATGTGTTTGTTATTTTTAAAAGAAAATAGTTGTTGATGAAAGTCAACCAAAGGATGGTATAATTGAAAAAAATAGTTCTATCTTCTTTAATAAACTAACTTATTGTAGAAAAGTAGAACAGCAAACTTAGAGGGGAAGCATCTACATCCTGTAAAAATATCAATATGATGTCTTAAACAATTTCTGAGATAATCTGCCATGAATTTAGTAGGTTTAACATTGGTAGCATAGGACCTTTAACATTTAGTCTTCCCTTAAAATGTAAAATATGTAAAGTAAAGATATATATTGGCTGGCAGTCACACAGCCCTTCTTACGTTAATAATTTTACTATCAGAATAAACATAAAACATATCCTATCAAACAAGATGCTGGAAATGCTGTCCATCTGCATACATCTATGGCATCTTATAAGGAAATATTTATTCACACACATTAGTTCAGCTTCCATTATAGCATTAATTTACCTCCTGATATTTAGTTTTAATTCTGTCAAGAGATTTTCGAGGTGGCTGCTTTAACCTTTCTCCAATTTTGTCTAATTTCTGTTCCATAAGCACACGCTGTTTTACCTTTCTTTTCCTATCATGAATTGTTTGCATTTCCCTGAATTTATTTACAAGCAAACAAATGGTGCCTACTCGGAATACTCACACCAGGAAATTTTGTTTCAAATTGCCTCACAACTTCCCTGCAAGATGATGTAAGCACATGTGCATTGTATATAAACACTCTTTATTATACTGTACACTGCAATCGATTCATTTTGAAAACACTTCAAGCAAAACTAAACACTTCTGCATACTTCTAATGTTATTCACATATGAAGTGGACTAGAACAGCATAAAACACCTAACAGTAGTAAAACTCGCATGTGACAATTAGTAGTGTGTGCAGGGAAATGCAGTGAGTCACATGGGCCATGCACCTGCTGGCCAAGTTTTTTAGTAAACATACTGTATTTATATATACGTAACCCATTTCCACATAATTTGCATTTATAGCACATCATGTTTGTAGATCCTGGCAAAATGTAATTTAGAAATGTGTTAATAAAACCTTATATGTAATGCATTTATATATAATTTGCAGTTATATGTATTAAATTTCAGTGAAATGCAACTGGTAATTATAATAAGTACATGGCATATGTTATTTTAAAAGAAACTCTAGACATATTTTTCTTCTCTCTGCTGACAAACACCCAACCTGAGTGGATGGCTTTCAGCACAACAATGTTGTAGCAACAAATGAGAAGTAAACGAACATTTTTGGTATTGGTGTTTACTGTTGAACAACAGCTTTATCTTTCAGTTCTCAGTTGCTTTTAATCAACCACGGAGAACAGCAAAAGAAAATGCTACAGACTAGATAGAAAGTAAAATTCATATGAGAGGTGAAACTTAATCCACACAAAACCAAAACCATAATTGCTCAGACTTAGGAATTATTTATACCATGCTACGTATAGTCACCAGTAACAAAATGAGATGTATGCACTTAATGCAAGAAAAGTGAAACAGACAAATTAACTGATTTTTTTAAATGAGGACAAAGTTAAAAAAAATACCAATGTTTTTGTAAATTTAACATATGTAAGCCCACTCTATGGACTTTTTAAAAAAAATATGATGCATTATCAAAATCTCAGTTGTAAGTAATTCTGAGTTATAAGTAATCTTCACTCTTCCCCTTGATATATGTATAAATCAGGTTCAACTGTATATTTATATATATCTCTGTTCTATGTGTAACTAAAGATCTGCCATGTAGGCTGTCAAAACACTTTTATATTTTCAAATTACTTCAGGTGTGTGAATTTGTTGCAGTGAATGGAACAAGTGGGGAAGGACCATCACTTACAGTTGCTGAAAGGAAAAGTCTTGCTGAAGCATGGGCTAAAGCAGTCAAAGAAACAAAGCAAGTTTTAATGGTGCAAGTTGGAGGTGCTTGCCTCAAAGATGTGCAGGAGTTGGTAAATATTACTAATATATAATATAAAACAACAGCTCTGATAAAGTGATTGAATTTATTACATATTTATAATACTGCTTTAATACTGTTCAGTCACTTCATGGGAGCAAGAATGAAGCTCTCTTTATTATTAATTTCTAAAAGTACATGTATGTTTTATAAGTGAAGGAAAACCCTTTACTCTGCACATAAAAGTTTGAACAGTGTTCAACATCTGTATAACTACAAATAGCGCTTCTGTGGGTGAGTACTGATGATACATGAAACAGAATAACTGGAAAAAACAGTTTGGGAAGGAAACATTGCAGGCATAAGTTGAAGGTACTTCCCTTAGCATTTGCCAATTATGATTGCACAAAATATGACAGAATTTTAGTAAAGAAGCAATTATTCTTTCATGCAATAGTCATGTGTTGGACAAGGTTGGAAAGGGTAGAATGAGACTTGAAAAATTCAATGCCACAGCCAAGATTTGAACCACAGATTTACCTTATAGTTGGTTAAACTAGAACTCTGGGACTAAGTATTTACAATTGGTAAGTCCCCTCAGGGGTCCCCGTCTAAGGGATGTGTGGATGGCGACCACAAGGTACCAAGCTAAGCAGAACATTACTTTCACTTACTGGTGTTTTGCTCCTCACTGTAGCTTTTCTATCTGACCTTACCTTGGTCATCTCTTGTTCTCTTCCGACCCCGATGCTATCAGAGTACCCAAGGGCTAGGGAGTCTTTATTTTTCCAACCTTTTCATTTCTCTACAATCTCTTAACACCTAGCATGTAATGCGTCCTCTGATCGGTAATCAGAGGATATGGTCGGTGAATTTATTTTGATAATTCTCCTAGTCAGGTCAGTGAGATCCGTAAACCAACGAGAAGTGTGGTCCTCCAGACATTCTGGGGGTTGTGAGAGAGCGATGTGACCGTCAAAACATAAAACTATGGTGCTCTTTAAAAAGTGGTTATTTTTACTGCTAATTCCCTCTGTAATATATGAGGGTCGTTCTGAAAGTAATGCCTCCTATTTTTACTCATGGAAACTACAGGAGATACGTAAATCACAACAGCACAGTTAAATAGAGCAATATTTCAGCTACAGATTGCCATTTTTCCACATAGTCACCACCATTCATTATGCACTTTTGCCTACGATAAACCAGAGCCTGCACGCCATGCTTGTAAAAATCTGAACCAGCTGAGACTAACCACTTTCTTACAGCTCTAACAACAGCATCCGAATCTTGAAAATGTTCGTCACGTAGTCCATCTTTTAGAGGCCCAAACAGATGGAAGTCTGGAGGCGCTAAATCTGGACTGTACAGTGGATGTGGTAAGACAGTCCAGCCAAAGTTTGCAATCAGTTGCGTGGTCACAAAACTGGTGTGGAGCCTGGCATTATCATGTTGCATGTGAAAGTTGGTCTTCTTCTCTGGCCTTACCCTGGAAATTTGGCTTTCAGCTTAGTCAGTGTTGTCTTGTAGCGTGCTGAATTGAAGTTGCTCCAGGACATCCAAAAGAACCACACCTTGGCTATCCCAGAAGACTGTACACATCACTTTGCCCTGCAGATGGCTGTGACTTGAATTTCTTCTTTGTCAGAGAATTTGCATGCTGCCATTCCTGGACTGTCTTTTGGATTCTGGCTCATAGTGGTGACACCACATCTCAACTCCAGTGACGATGCTATTCAGAAAATTGTCACCTTCAGCTTCATATTGGTTCAGAAGGTCCTGACAAATTTCCATTCGATGATTTTTTTGTTCTTCTGTAAGCATCCACGGCACCCATCTTGCACAGACTTTGCGATAACCAAGATGTTCCAACATTGTTTCCAATGCATTAAAGCCGACATTCAGGTTTGCACATAATTCTTTAGTCGTTATCTGCAGATCAGTACGGGCGAGTTGATCAAGACGCTCTTCATTGTGAGGAGTGACAGCTGCGCAGGGTCGACCAGGTCGTGGCTTGTCATGCACACCCTTTTCACCACCTCTAAAATGCTGTACCCATCGCCTCACATTGTTCACATCTATTATTTCGTCTCCATACACCTTTAGCAACGGCCAATGGATTTCAATTGGCGCAATTTCTTCTACAGTGAGAAATTCAACCACACATCTCTGTTTTATATGCATGTCTATATCAGACTCCATTTTGGAACACTCCTCTGCTGGTGCCAACTACCACAGAACAACAGAACCACCTGCAAATGAAAGAGGAAGGTTCAAGCATACTGCACTAACGACATCTGGCTTGGACATCCAAAGTGAACACAAAAAAATAGGAGGCATTAGTTTCGGAATGACCCTCGTAAATTATGAAATATGACTTGAGGGGTAAAATATTCTGGAGTAGCAATAGTCCCCCATTTGGATCTCCAGGAGGGGACTACTTCTCAAGAACCAAAACACTATATTAATAGAAGATCTAACATCAGAATTCTTCAATGGAATGCAGGTGATCTCACACAAGTAAAAAGAATAGAGCTCAGCAAAATTGTATTTGACAATAACATAGATGTATTTTTCATTCAAGAAGCAAATCTAACAAATGATCAACTTAAATACTTCGATTTTACTGGATTTTTACTAAACCTACTACCCAAAAATAGACAGATAAGTAGTGGAATATTAGTTGGAGTCAAAAAGGATATTAAATCCTCCTTTCAAATTGTTAAATGAATAACACAGATAAATCTGAATTAATAAAGCTAAATTTCTGAGATAATAAAACACATCTACATTTATAAAGTATTTACAATCCTCCCAGGAATGAACCAGATCTCTCACTTATTGACCAATTAAATAAAACAATCATAATTGGGCATTCTAATGCCCATTCCAAAAGATGAGGTTATGAAAAAGTGGATTCTACAGGGAAGATAGTAGAAGAATTTTTGAATACCACAATCTTTGATTTGATTTATAATAAAGAAGATCCCACATCCTTCATACGTTACTCTGGAACAGGCAGTAACCCAGGCCTCTTGTTAGCTACAACAGATATTGTTTCAAAGATTAAAAAACAAGTTATAGAAGACCCAAGTTCTGGTCACAGAGCAGTAATTGCCGATATAAAACTAGATAATACAAATGTTAGTCAACATCACATGAATCAGTATTGGAACTTCAAAAAGCAGATTGGAATGAATATAAACCTGGACTCCAAAATAAATTTGAAGAACAAACTCATAGCTGCATGACCAACCAGATCATATGAACAAAAATTTCAGTAAAGTCACCCTAGAAACTGCAAAAACACACATTCCTCATGGAAGAATAAAAAATTTCAAACTCTTTTGGAACCCACAGTTAGAAGAACTGAAAAAGGAAAGGGATATAGCTAGAAATACAACTGAACAAGTAAAAACAATATCGGATACATATGTGCCTTACTAAAAAAACGAAAAAGAAAAAAGAAATTAATACAACTAAAAAGAACCACTTTACTAATTTCTTTGAAAAAATTAGATTAAAGAACAGATAGTAATAAAGCCCATAACTTGATAAAAAATGTAAGGGACAGGAAAGAAATAAGTAGCATACCTATCATGCACAATAAAATATTAACAAATGATGCAGTCATATTCGAAACCTTCAATAAACATTATGTTAATTCACATAAAGTAACAAGAAATAATGAAAAGGAACGCAAACAATTTAAGAAAGATTTGAAACAAAAAAGAGAATGTGATCCTAACACTCAAACAATATCTTTTTTCAAAATTTTAATATGCAAGAACTGAATATTGAAATTAATCATGTAAAAAACAAAAAGTCTCCTGGTCCAGATCACATACATCCAGAGTTTATAAAAAACCTTGGAAAACAGCAAAACAACTACTAAAACTCTACAATCTATCCTGGAAAACCACTGTACCTGCTGAATGGCAAAAAGCAATAACTGTCCCGCTCTTGAAGAAAGATAAAACAGCATCAGAAATAAAAAATTATAGACCAATAGCTCTTACTAGCATAATAGCAAACGTGATGGAAAGAATGGTGTCAAACAGATTAAACTGGTTTCTAGAATCACAAAATTTAATTTCTCCATGTCAAGCCGGATTCAGAGAGCTCCACTCTACAAATTAACAAATCTTATTTCTCAGTCAAGAAATCAAAGACTCCTTCCAGGTTTGCAACTTTGTGATACCGTTCTCTTTATGGCACTTTTAATGGGTTCCTTAGGTTGTTTGTTCTGAGGCGCTAGAATTATGTTAGGTTTTTGAAAAAGTCTCTGAAAGCTGTTATGTAGCCATGTGTGGCAGGTGAATTTTCTGAATTTCTTGCTTACTCTCTGAATTTACAGGACGGTGGAGTTGCTTATTTATTTTTGCCTTTTATATTTATTGATCTTTTAGTCAATTCACCATGGATTAAAGCCATTGATAAGAGCTGTATTAATAGTATGATATTCTTTATTGTATTCCTCTCTGCCCATTGGTATATTATCAAGCTATGGACCAAACCATTGCAATCTGCATACTGAGGAGATTTAAGGTTGTAGCTGTTGTGTTTTATGTAGTTCTCAGTGTGGGTTGGTTTTTTGAAGATGCTCATTGAGAGTTTGTTGTATCTTCTGATGTTGATGTCTAAAAATGGAAAGCAATGATCCTGTTCCATTCTAGGACAAAGTTTATGTTTTGGCCTTGTATGTTTAGCAGTATTAAGGCATCTGGGCAAGTTTCAACTGAAAAAATATCATCTACATAGTGAAACCAGGTTTTGAAAATGGTTGGGAAAGATGCTGTAATAGGTGTTTCAGAAGCTCCCATAAACAAGTCTGTGACAAACTGGGTTGCCCATGGCTAAACTAGGTTTTTATTGGTAGACCTTCCCATTGAAGCCTCAAAGTTTAGTTTGATGCATAGTTCTGTTAGCTATAGTCTTCAATTTTTTCTGAAGGAATTTTTATTGTAGTATCCTTCAACGTCTGTGCTTTTATTTCTGAGCATTCCAATCAACGAACTCCTCCCACTTCTCAAAAATTGGTTCAAATAATTTGCAAATTACTATAAGCTTCACTATTACTATTTCTAAGTTGAAATCACTGTGTCACTTATCTATGAGAGCTTTTGGTCGCATAGGAATCATGCATGAAGACTGCATGCTTAAGTAAACCAAGCTTTTGGTATCTTAACACTAACACACTAACATTGAAGCACACGTCCTCACATGGCAACCTCTGTACAATATAACAATTAGCTGGCACATGTACAGGGAACAGAATGGTTTGAAACAGCGCAGCACAAGACAAGGAAGTCTCTGTTAATATACCACATTTCCAAATGAAGGCTCTGTAGATAGCCTGGACATTGCTCCTCTGACTTGTTTTTGCTCTTGTCTGAAATCACAACTATAGAAGAGGCACCTCTCTTTTCAACTTCTATTTTGAAGAGATGATAGTATTTCTAATGGTGATATCAAAACATGGGACTTGCAGGCAAGCTGGGCCAAGTGCACAATTTGCCAAAGGATAGAGAAAGCAAGGGAGGGGTAGGAGGGAACTTATTAAGGCAAAGGATTTAAGGGCCTGTGCAGTAAAATAGCAGAATCGTGGATGTCACTAATACATATTGTTTTATACTTTTTACCCTATCTACATGTCACTACTTCCCTACCTGGAACTTTGTGATTAATGGTGGTCTCCTCCTGTTGTCAGAGGGCCAAAGCTGATAAGGGTGATCTTAGATAAATGCAAAAATTTATGAGGACTATTTCCAAAAACACCATAATAATCTGAACCCTGTTTGACATATTCATTTTTCTATTTTCAGCTTGTTCTCAAAAAAACAAAAGAAAACTCACAGATCATTATTTTCATTTAATGCTACCCATAAACTGAGAGAGCTACAAATAAATGGAGTTTTTACAACATATACACAACTATCTGATATGCCTTTCATGCACCTCATGAATTTTTAGTTCTTATCTATATTATCCTGAGCCGATTACATACCTGCTGATTCATCCAGTAGGCACAACCTAGCTATAATGTTATAATGTGTTAATACAACAAAATGGAAAATGTGTAAAATTGGTGTTGTCACACTTTTAGAAGGTCTCATTTATGTTCAAACTCAATAAAAAGAAACCTGTTACAGGCAAAACATGCTGAAAGTCTTGGCAGTGATGGTCTTCTATGTCTTCCTGAACTTTACTTTAAGCCTGCAACAGAAAAAGAACTGGTGAAATATCTGAAGTCTGTGGGAGAAGCTGCACCTAATACCCCTCTTTTGTATTATCACATACCTTCTTTCAGTGGTGTCAAAGGTAATCTTTTCTATGAAACCAACCTTATTCTACACATTAGCAATATTTGTTTGCTTTAGAGGTAGAACTGGAACTTAAAAATTCAATGCCACAACTGGGATTTGAACCACAGACCTTCCGCTTACCGGGCGGCTGCTCTACCACTGAGCTGTTGTGTCAAACTGCCAGCATGGCATTAAATTCTCAAACCAGTTCGTATTTCTCCTGGTAAACCACAAAGGCAGTCTCACATCAGAGACAAATTACCCCAATGGTGACTTACTATTGTAAGTACTTTATATCCCAGGATTAAATAACCTTCAGATGGTAATTATTATTTATTTATGAATGCAGTTTGTCACAATAACTCAGTGGTAGAGCAGCCGCTCGGTAAGCGGAAGGTCTGTGGTTCAAATCCCAGTTGTGGCATTGAATTTTTAAGTTCCAGTTCTACCTCTAAAACTTTGCGCACACATGGCTTGTGTGTTTAAAAACACCAACAGTAAGTTTGTTGGCATAAATAAATAATAATTACCATCTAAAGGTTATTTAATCCTGGGATATAAAGTACTTACAATAGTAAGTCACCATTGGGGTAATTTGTCTCTGATGTGAGACTGCCTTTGCAATATATAGATTTTATTGTCATTAGGCCTGTTACAGCAATAGACAACGTCAGTGTAGTTTACATGTTATATATAACAAATAGATTCTAGCAAAATTATATATACATACATATTTACAAATATCAGTTATAAAAATAATGCTACCAATATTCACTATGACCTAGAATTGGGATATATTCTTCACCACTCTGTCCTCTATGTGATCTGCAAGAGGAAATGGATCGAGACCACCTTCAAATATGCCCGGCCACTTCTAGTGCCCCATCCATCAGTGAAAAATATTGGAGAGCAAGAGGATTAATGACTTCATTGTCAGAAATCCAGCATTAGCTAACAACAATATATTCACTATGACCTACTATATTGTGACTTTTGTTGGTGTGGGTGTGAAGTAAATACGACAGATGTAGTCGAGATAAAGAAACACTTTTATTTCCGTAAACAGTAACTTGTACACTCGTTGCAACAACAAGAAAGTCTTTTCCGATTCTCCAACAGCACGGCTCCGAACTCGTAACACAAAGAACTAACTCTTCTCCGTCGGCACAACTCTCCACATCGTCTGTCCGTCTCCGTCGGCACGACTACTCAACCTTCACATACTGACTGTTCTCCGTCGGCACTACTCAACGCTTCACGTACGTCTCACTCCCCTACGTCTCTCACTTTACCGCTATTTATATCTCCCAGGCACTATCTGGAAGCTTCCGGAACGTTCACTTATTTAGCGGTGAAACACAAAGTAGAAGATTCCAGTAGCCTCTATCCTTTTCTCTCTTTCGGCAAGCGCCCCAACAATGCGGCCATGCTCTGTCTCTTTCCTTCGGCTCCTTTGCGGTAGCGCCGACAATAATGCGATGCGTGACACTACGGTTGTCGGCAATTAGATGCGGCGGGCGCGGTGACACTGCTCCCTCCTCAGAGCTGGTCGTCCCGACCAGCACTATCACTGCGGCATCTCCCTTGCGTCCTGGTGGACTAACCCATCGAACCTCTTCTCCAGGAGGCACGATCCTAGGTATCGCTGTTGGATAGTGTCCCTTGGTCTGGGTAGGATGACGTATGCCATCCTGCTTCGAAATTCTGCAACAGTACCGCCGGTCTTGACGGTCCCTCGTCCAGTTGCCCTTCTTCCTGGTGTGTTGACGGGCCATCCTGCGCACTTGGAAACGGCTCATTGGGTACCGTGTCCGCCGACCTCTCTGGCGCACCTTCGCAGCCACCTTGCTTCCGATGGGTCCGGCAACAAACCCCACCACATCCGCGCGAGTCGCGTCCACCGCTGCACCCGTGTTCACTCGTGCTCGGCACGGCCTCTCCTGTATCCAGCCGTCCAAGATGATGTCCACCATTCTTCCGTTCACGGCACTATGCGTCAGGTGATTGGATGGCACCGACGGTCCCCCCATGTTACACGCCAAGTCGGTTCTCGCGTGTTGCTCGTTTGCTTGTTCGCTTCCCTGCTGATCGTCCTCCACGTCATATCCTGGTTGGTTACGTACCCGACACACTCCTCCAGGGGATCCTCGACGACGTCCCTGAACTGCCCCTTTGTCTTCCCCGAGACGTACACTTTCGTTATCTGAAACGGGCGCAACTGTCGCCTCGGCCACTAGGTGCTCCCTCCCCGGGTCTGTGCTATTCCGTCTGCCCCTGGCATCCAGTACTTTGACGCTCTCGTCAACTCTTACTACCAGGGCGCCAAGACGTTCCCCGTCGTCCTCCACGACGTCCACATGCTGGCAGAGGTCTTCCACCTTTTCGCCGAGTTCTTCCACGCCTTCCGTCACGCCAATCAGTTCGCCGAGTTGTTCCACGTCTTCCGTCATGCCAATCAGTTCGCCGAGTTGTTCCACGTCTTCCGTCACGCCAATCAGTTCGCCGAGTTGTTCCACGTCTTCCGTCACGCCAATCAGTTCGCCGAGTTGTTCCACGTCTTCCGTCACGCCAATCAGTTTGCCGAGTTGTTCCACGTCTTCCGTCACGCCAACCAGTTCGCCGAGTTGTTTCACGTCTTCCCTCACATCATCTGAAACGGGCGCAACTGTCGCCTCGGCCACTAGGTGCTCCCTCCCCGGCTCCGCGCTATTCCGTCTGCCCCTGGCATCCAGTACTTTGACGCTCTCGTCAACTCTTACTACCAGGGCGCCAAGACGTTCCCCGTCGTCCTCCACGACGTCCACGTGCTGGCAGAGGTCTACAACCTTTTCGCCGAGTTCTTCCACGTCTTCCGTCACGCCAATCAGTTCGCCATCAATTTTCGCCGATAGCTCCGTCTTCATCTCTTTCAGCTCGGCAGCGAGGTTGTTTCTCCTCTTCATTTCGGCGACGAGGTTGACGTTTGTCGTCTTCATGTCTTTCAGTTCAGCAGCGAGGTTGTCGCTTGCCGTCTTCATTTCTTCTTTCAGCTCGGCAACGAGGTTGTCGTTTCTCGTTTCCATTTTGGCAGCGAGGTTGTGGTTTGCCGTCTTCATCTCTTTCAGCTCGGCAAATAATTCTTTCATCATTGCCATCATCCTGGTTTCCGAATCTCCCTCCATCTTGGTTCTAACGTTGCAACTTCTAACGACGATGTAATGAAACTAGAAGCAATTCGACGGATCCCACTTCTGACACCAGTGTGACTTTGGTTGGTGTGGGTGTGAAGTAAATACGACAGATGTAGTCGAGATAAAGAAACACTTTTATTTCCGTAAACAGTAACTTGTACACTCGTTGCAACAACAAGAAAGTCTTTTCCGATTCTCCAACAGCACGGCTCCGAACTCGTAACACAAAGAACTAACTCTTCTCCGTCGGCACAACTCTCCACATCGTCTGTCCGTCTCCGTCGGCACGACTACTCAACCTTCACATACTGACTGTTCTCCGTCGGCACTACTCAACGCTTCACGTACGTCTCACTCCCCTACGTCTCTCACTTTACCGCTATTTATATCTCCCAGGCACTATCTGGAAGCTTCCGGAACGTTCACTTATTTAGCGGTGAAACACAAAGTAGAAGATTCCAGTAGCCTCTATCCTTTTCTCTCTTTCGGCAAGCGCCCCAACAATGCGGCCATGCTCTGTCTCTTTCCTTCGGCTCCTTTGCGGTAGCGCCGACAATAATGCGATGCGTGACACTACGGTTGTCGGCAATTAGATGCGGCGGGCGCGGTGACACTATATTACTTTTAGTACAATCAGTTGTCTTATAGAGCCAAGTATGGAGCGTATATGGATTGTAACGGGCGTGACTTGGAGCGCCGTTTGTAGCGGTTTCTGGACGTTGGGTGCCGGATTTAGGTAGGCATGAGAGGATGTTTCTCGGGCGCGAGGTTAGATGACAACACAACACAGGCTTTTACTAAGTTTATTCTTCAACAGTTCATTTGCCTCGAATTTCCGACCTGAGCAAGTTTCTGGTGCTTCTCTCTTAGGTTGCTAACTGCTTTACGTTCACTAATCACCGTTGCACTTCATACCTCGACGTTTCTTTTTGGCGCGAGAGCTATACTCATTTAGCGATACCAGGTTTACACACTTCTAGTCACATCGCCACCCAGACTCGAACTGTCAGACCGTTGCACTTTACACCTCGACGTTTCTTTTTGGCGCGAAGCTATACTTATTTAGCGCTACGAGGTTTACACTCCTGGGCACATCGCCATTCAGACCCAACTGTCAGACCGTTGCACTTTGCACCTCGATTTCCCATACTGTCCATTCGATACATTATTTAACTGTTTAATGAACTCTAATGTGACTAATTAAGGACATAGATTTGATTTCTTTAGTTCTAGAGGCCTTTAGAAACTTGTTCAGGTCAACCTACTTTCAAAAGGCAATTTCTTTGCACAATACCAAGTTATACTTATATCTAAAATCTTATATTTATGTACATTCTTAATCTAAAATTACAAATATATACGTAGAAGTTCCCGTCTCAAATGCGCCGGATTTTGTAACAAGAAAAACAGGAAGATCTTTGAGAGATTTCTCCTTTTTTTTTTGGTTACCAAATTCTATTTTCCTCCGAAGTCCTGACTTCAGCTTAACCTACACATGAAAATGTCCACTTCCTCGTAGTATACCTTTGCTTTCAATTATCTACCTGTCTTGGACTTTCACCTTCTTCCTTTACAATATCACACATATAGGTCACTGACACAGGTTCTCCTTGTCTACCTGGCCCATGTAAACACAAGGGTTCAATGTCTTCCAGGGTCCCTTAGTTCTTAACCAGAGTTTCACATAATGACATTGTGTACTTCTAATCTACTCACATTTACAAGCTACTAATTTTACATTTTCTTTTTTTTTTTTTTTTTTTTTTTTTTTTTTTTTTTTTTTTTTTTTAAATTCTTAAACCAGTGTTTCATATAATGACATTCTGCACTGCTAATCTAATCACACTTACGAGCTACTAATTGTACACTTATATCTACCTATTTTCACCTATATCCTTCCAAGTTTACCATTGTTCCTTCATCTGTCTTTTTAAACTTATTTACCGCTTCGCGCGTATTTTAAACCATCATTTTCATTTCAATTGTTGCTTGTTAGTGTTTCCCGCATCTTCGGTCTCCCTTTGATAAGTAATTAGACCCCTGACACTATTTATTTTGTAATGACGAAACTCTCGAATTGATAGGCCGACTCGGCGTATCTTACCTCGAATACTTATTCTTTATGTACTTTTGCGTGCTCTTCCTTTATTGGTTCTTCTTCGGTTCTGATCTCGTCCTGAAGGTACGGACGTAAAAGCTGCTTATGCCATTTTCCCCCTAGTTTACCGCTGTTCAAGTCCATAAGCAAGTACGTGTCAGTTCCGTATTCCTCTACTACCTTATACGGACCTTTGTATAAAAGTCCCATGCGCTGGTTATATTTGTTTATGGCGCTAGAAAGTTTCTTGTTTCTCACCAATACGAGATCGCCTTTGTGTAATTTCCACTTTTTCCTCATTTTCGCCTTATGTTTTTCTTTACGTCTATCCGCCCTCTTTCTCATTCGCTCTGCGGCCATTTCCATAATTTCTAATTGCGACGTACTCACGGCGCCTTCCACATCAAGGGTTCGCGGTATGTTCGCACCCATCGTGTTAATGAGCTTGCCTTGCATTAACTCTACCGGTTTGAATCCCGTGACTTGGTTTACCGATTCATTTAATATCTTTTCAATTGTCGGTATCATTTCGGGCCATTTTGTTTGTTGCTTACTACAGGATACTCGCAGATACACCGATAGGTTTCTCATGGTTCTCTCGGTCGGGTTGCTATTCGGCCGATAACGCGAACAGTGGTAAAGTTTGATACCTTGTTCTTTCATCGTGTTAACGAACTTCTTTCCTGTAAACATGGTAGCGTTATCTGCTAGCAATGCGTCCATTTTTCCGACCTGGGGAATATAGTACTTCAGCAATTTATTCAAACATGTGGCACTATCGATCTTTTTAACCGGGTAAATCTTAACGAACTTTGAGAACACGTCTACAAATACTATGACGTATCTATATCCAAACGCTCCTCGGGGTAACTCGCCATGACAATCCACCGTAACTAAGGATCTTGGTTTATCCCGTAGGATGGCGTTCGTCTCGTAATCGTACGCGACTTGCAGTGGCTTCGCTCTTTGACATACGTCACACACCGTAACCGTATGCCTTACCTTTCGTCTTAACTTAGGGATGTACAAATTTTCCAAAATGGTAGCAGTCGTCCTGTCCGTCCCTGAATGACATAACGCTTTGTGGAACGTCGTAATAATTTCTTTTTCCAGGCTACCAGGAATGTACGTCTTCCACTTCGGGTTAATGGCTCCGTGCTTTTTATATAAGACTTCGTCTTTCATTCCCAAACTACCTTCCACCTGTCCATCTATTTCCGGCGCTTTGACCATTAAATCGACCAACTTACAGTCTTTCCTCTGCAATTCGCTGATTTTCTTTAATTTCTCCTTTAATCCCCTATCCATTGGTATCTCTAGTTTCAACACTTTAATTTCTCTTAGCACTCCACCCATATTATCGGGTATTTCAGCATGATGGGTTAGTCGCGATAACATATCACTGAACGTATTCATCTTTCCCGGTATATGTAGGATTTCCACGTCATACATCATTATTTCATGAACGTACCTACACATCTTTGAGCTAGTATACTTACATTTCTGTAGAAAAGACAAACTAATGTGATCAGAGAAGATCTTTACCTTTTTGCGGTATATGTAAGTTCTAAATCGCTGAATGGCAAAATACATCGCACAGATCTCGATTTCTGTCACTGACGCGTTTCTCTCTACGTGGTTCAGCCCCCTGGAAGCCGTACTTATAACATGGAACTGGTCTGGAGCTGACCTTTGCCCTAGAATAGCTCCAAACCCTTGGCATGAACCGTCCACGTAAATTTCATAAGGAAGTCCATCCCTAGGCCTCTCAAGTAGTATAGAGTTTGCAAACAACTGTTTAATCTTCTCGAACGCCGTCTGCTGGGTGGCACCCCAATGCCATTTCACCCCTTTTCTCAATAATTCCCTTATAGGTTCCATTATACTGGCGTACTGAGGAATGAATTTCGCCTGATAGTTTAAGACGCCATTCAGTTTCCTAACTTGTTTAACCGTTTTAGGGGGCGGAATATTCATGATGGCATCTATTCTCTTTTTGTCAGGTTTTAGCCCCTTTTCATTTATTATGTATCCCAAAAATTCTACCTCCTTTACGCAGAATTTAGATTTTTCGAGGTTTACAGTCATTCCGTTTTCTCGAAGTTTCGTCAACACGTAATCTACATGTATCATGTGCTCGTCAAAATCTTTATCTATGATCAAGAAGTCATCCACATAATGGAGCAAATACGTCCTCGTGGCATCCCCTAAAATTTCATTTATGGCCCGAAGCAAACCGTTTCCCGAGGTACGCATTCCGAAAGGGCAGACAGTATATTCTAGCTGTATCCCTTCGAAGATAAAACTCGTGTATTTCCTAACCTCTTCTTTGAGCTCAACTTGCCAATATGACGCCGTTAAGTCAATCGAGGAAATATATCGGCCCCTGGACATCTTAGTGATCAACTGCTCAATAGATTCGCTCCTAAAATAGTCGGGAAGGGTGTATTTATTTACCCCCCGTCCATCCAATGTTTTCCTTAAACTGCCATCCTTCTTCGCTATCCAAACAACGGGACTAATTATATCCGAATTTGAGATTCTAAGTATTCCTAGTTCTAACATTTGGTTGATAATAGCTCTAGCCTGCGTCTGTATGGCTAATGGTAGTTCCCTCTGTCGGTAATTACAAGCTTTCGCGTCTTTTACCTCGAAACTGTGTTGATATGCTTTGCATCTGCCGGGTAATTTACTGAAGGTGTTAGCATTTTTAGTTAATGTGTCTTCTAACCGGCTCATTTGTTCATTGGTCAATTGGTAAGACTCGGTCAGCTTTTCTTTCATTGCAGCCTGCCGAACTTGGTGGCTTTGTTCCACGAACAAGGGTACGGGCGCTTTCCCCTTCTCTCGCTCCAAAGTACCCACCGCCTTTTCACTAAAAAGAGGTCTTTTACCCTCGGGTTTGTTATACCTGATAGCAATCTTTACAACCGGTTCCGTTTCTACACGCATATGCTGGATAAATAAGTGTTCGTCTCCTATATCCGACTCATTTAACATGCCAACAATCTCACTTTGTTTTATGTCACGAACAAACGGTACACCTATTCTCCTTTCACCTTTATTTAAAATTAAACTTCCCTTTGCGAAGTCTATGACCGCCTTCAGGTCGTACAACATGTCACATCCAATAATGGCATCACAAATCAAATTATCGATCACTAAGAATATGTACTCAAACACCTCCCCGCCGATTTCTAAGCATAGCATGGTCTGCAGTTTAATCCTTTGCACCGTTTTGCCTACGGCTACCTTGCAAACCACATTAGAAGTAGGTAAAGTCATCATCTTGACATTTCGGTTTAGCAACCCTTGGAAAAATTTCGCGCTACATACATTCATGGTAGCACCGGTATCTACTGTAAATAACTCCGCTTTACCTCCTACTTTAACCTCTATTACCGGGGATTCTACTTCGTTTTCGTCCGAGTAATTCTTCAGCATTGCCAATTGTTCACTTTCGTCATCATTTAATTCGGACCGTAGCCCTGTGCAGTAAATCACCCCAGGGTTCGGTGCAATCTTTTTCCGGTCCACAACAAGATCGCAATTTAGTTTTCCGGATCATTTCCATCCACTATTGCAAAACCTTCTCTCACAGGCGCCACTAAGATCTCTTGACCTCCGGGCATATTAGAATTTCCCCCTCTTTGGCCCCGTCGGTTATTTCCTCGCGAGCTGTATCCGCTACCGTAATTCCCCCTGTCTTCTCTACGGTAATGCTCTTCGTCGGAGTCGTGGGCTCTCCACGGGGTTCTCGGGTTATGCCCGTTTCGACGTCCCCTAGGTCGGTACGGCCCGTCATGGAAATTTTCCTCCGTTCTAATTAAATTTACCTGATGCTCTCGTCTGCCGTTTCTTGGCCTACCCTCGAATCTGGGCGGGTCATCTCGGTATCGTTCCCTGATACCAACGTCTCGGTTATGGTTCCCATTGTAATTTCTGTTGGCGCGCGGTGAACTCGGCTGACCACGCCAGCTCCCCCTTTCATTTCTCCGCGAACCATGATCAAACTCCCGTTCCCAGTTGCTACTTTCAAAAGCTGACACAAGATCTATTAGTTCAGTAATATCTTTCGGTCTCGCTACGATCAGGTAATTTGTAATCTGCTGAGGGAAATGTTTAATAATTTGCGAAATAAAATCTCCTTCGCTTACAGGAGGATCGACTAATCTGCAATTTTGCGCGCAAGTTAACACGTAGTCCGCCATTGACTGTCGGCCGTGTTCATTGTATCGGCCGTTGCTCAATATTGATCTGGCTTTGTTCTGCGTAGTCGCGTTCCAGTACTTGTTAAGGAACATTTGCCTGAAATACTCGTAAGAACAATTTTCCCCCAAAACAAGCCTTAACCACGTCAGAGATCTATTTTTCAGAGCCTTACGCACAACAAACATTTTGAGCTGTTCCGGTATATCCTTTATCTCGAAATAGCGGTCTAAGTCGATAAGGAATTGCTTAGGATTTATGTCCTCAGACTCTTCAAAAATGGGAACAGACACTTCATTCAGTAATTGGCCATATTGACTAAGACTATTTCCTGTATTAGACGGGTTCACGTGGAAGGAGCTAGGTGTCACATTTTCTATAGCTACAGCCTCATGCTGTGCGCTATTTACAATTGAGTTATTTCCATTACTGTCAACTGCGCTTGTCGCATTACCATTATTAATACTTCTTAATTGTATCTCTATTCTCTCTACAGATCCCTGGATTTCCACTATTCTACTCTCGTTCTTTTTTGAACGGTTATCTACCTCTAGATGAGCTAATAGCTGTCTCTCCGTGTTTTCCTTAAGTTTATTAATTTCTTGTCCCTCAGCTTCTAATTCAGCGTGCACTACCTGCAAAGTTTCATTTACCTCCCCATGCACTGCGTTCTTAATAGCTGTTAGCTCATCCGTCAGCATTTTCCTAGTTTCTACATTTTTTCTTTCACACATCTCTTTCATACGTTCTAAATTTTCGTCTACGTTAATTCTAAAGGAATTTAACCCTTCCTGGATTTCGGAAATGCTCCCCTGCTGTGTATTTAATTGCTCCCTCATTCTCTCCTCAAATTCCTGGTGCTTTTGATCTAAATGTTCTTTGAGCTTTGATTCTTGGGTCCTAAATCCTTCGTCTAAGAGTTCTTTAACTTGACCACCCATATTCTCTAATCTACTACTCATTTCGTTTAGTTCTTTACCCTGACCACTAATTTTACTTTCCAATTTCTCACCCATTTCGTTAACCTGACCACCCATATTCTCTATTCTACTACTCATTTCGTTTAGTTCCTTACCCTGACCACTAATTTTACTTTCCAATTTCTCACCCATATTCTCTATTCTAGTACTCATTTCGTTTATTTTTTTCAAGAGTATCTTAAAGCAATCTCCCGAAGTATTCCCTACTGCATCGCTGCTCTCAGCACTGTTTTCTTTACTCTGTTCTAACGACTCCATTTTGGTATTTCTACTTAGCTTTCCGCTACGAAGGAGCATCTATGTAAAATTACCTTATTCTAATCTTCCCCATTCAATCATACAGTATATAATGTCCTCTCATTCTTCCACACATTTGTTTCCATGCATCTACTATTTTAACTGTGATATATATTGTCTTTACCTAGAATTGTTTTGTTTAACTCTAACCTTTCGGTGACTTGCGTTGCTGGGTTGATGTGGTCGTCCTCTGATGTTGATTGTCTCGCTTGTTGAAAACAGCACCTCGTGCGCCTTTCCTCCGAGGTCTTGAGGCTGTTTCCTGTCGCTCGTGATGTTACTTGGTCGTCGGCTCCTTTTCGCGTCCACGGCTTCTACTGCTGTCCCTGGGTTGAAGTTCACCTTCTTCCTACGCGTCGATTTATTCTCGCCGAGTTAACTGCTTACATCGGTGATCCTCTGGTTGTCATTTTTTGTCGAGCCACCACGTTGGGATGCCATTTGTAACGGGCGTGACTTGGAGCGCCGTTTGTAGCGGTTTCTGGACGTTGGGTGCCGGATTTAGGTAGGCATGAGAGGATGTTTCTCGGGCGCGAGGTTAGATGACAACACAACACAGGCTTTTACTAAGTTTATTCTTCAACAGTTCATTTGCCTCGAATTTCCGACCTGAGCAAGTTTCTGGTGCTTCTCTCTTAGGTTGCTAACTGCTTTACGTTCACTAATCACCGTTGCACTTCATACCTCGACGTTTCTTTTTGGCGCGAGAGCTATACTCATTTAGCGATACCAGGTTTACACACTTCTAGTCACATCGCCACCCAGACTCGAACTGTCAGACCGTTGCACTTTACACCTCGACGTTTCTTTTTGGCGCGAAGCTATACTTATTTAGCGCTACGAGGTTTACACTCCTGGGCACATCGCCATTCAGACCCAACTGTCAGACCGTTGCACTTTGCACCTCGATTTCCCATACTGTCCATTCGATACATTATTTAACTGTTTAATGAACTCTAATGTGACTAATTAAGGACATAGATTTGATTTCTTTAGTTCTAGAGGCCTTTAGAAACTTGTTCAGGTCAACCTACTTTCAAAAGGCAATTTCTTTGCACAATACCAAGTTATACTTATATCTAAAATCTTATATTTATGTACATTCTTAATCTAAAATTACAAATATATACGTAGAAGTTCCCGTCTCAGGATATATCCATTTGTTGAATGGCAATGTACATTTCAAAGATAAGTTACAATAACAGTGGTATTTACAGCTGAGTTGAATTTTCAAAATATTCTTGTAGAGAGTAGTACAGATTGTTTAATAATCTGTCATAAAGTCTACGTTCAAATCTATTATACGTCAGTTGAGTTACCTCATTTGATAGTGCGTTATACATGTTTATACCTAATGCTTCAAAGCTATTTTGTGATTTTGAGTCTATTATAAGCTGTATCAATTTGGTTTGTATTTCTTGTGTTATAGTTATGGATATCCTGTCTATAGTGATAATCAGATATATTCTTTTTTATATAAATGAGGACTGTATAGATATACAAGTTCACTACTGTCATTATTCTTAGTTGTACAAATAGTGGCTTACAATGTGCCAATTTATCTGCATCCGATATTATTCGAATGGTCTTCTTTTGCAATTTGTGGTTTACCAGGAGAAATACGAACTGGTTTGAGAATTTAATGCCATTCTGGCAGTTTGTCACAATAGCTCAGTGGTAGAGCAGCCGCCCGGTAAGCGGAAGGTCTGTGGTTCAAATCCCAGTTGTGGCATTGAATTTTTAAGTTCCAGTTCTACCTCTAAAACTTTGCCCACACATGGCTTGTGTGTTTAAAAACACCAACAGTAAGTTTGTTGGCATAAATAAATAATAATTACCATTTGTTTGCTTGTTAAATTCAAAGTACATGTTTATTTCTAAAATGCTCATCAATGTTAAAATTACCCTCTTACACAAAAATTTCATTTTTTATGAAAATACTTATTTTTCTATTTAAAGTGATAACATTCCTTTTCTCATTTAAAATGATACAGTTCCCTAAAATTGGATTATAACAGTACATTGTGTGCATGAAAAGGTGAGTGCAGCAGATGGGTTGCTTTATAAATTATTCAAAATTCTCATCCTCAAATTAGGGCTTATTCACAATAAATTTGGAATGACAAGCAGAATAAGAACAGAAAGCAAAGAGATAACTTTAACTGAATTTAAAGACACCAGAAATGACCGCCATTAGCAACATGGAAAGTTTCTCATATACATTGAAATGTAATTTATTTGGGATCAACTAGCAAGATTCTTTCACTGGCTTACAATTCAGCTACATAATGCAGGTAGGTCAACTTGGAATTCAATGCAATAAGCATTTTCTAAAAGCAACGTTAATTATTTGTGATTCTTCTTTAGAAAGTGTCATCCGAATCCACTTATAATAAAGAGCATACATCACATTCTGTTGTTCTACACTGTTTTCACTTTCCATCCCTGTGCTCTGATAAGCTTTCCATTAATAGTAAATGCTCACTTTCTAACACACATATTTTATCTTTGTTGTTCCTGTTCTGGTTTCTGCTCCTGGTTATTGTGAACCAGCCTTTATTATAGTTTCCATTGGTACTTCTTGCTATAATCAGAGTATTTCTAATGAAACTGGATGTTGAAAACAATATTTTCTCTTATTTACTATAGATAAGTGTTAGAGTAAATAAAAATATGGAGAGAACCCCATGTTTTTCTCTTTTGCTGTTCCTTCTAAGCACAAAAAACAAACATGGCATTTTAGATCACAATTCATGTAACCTGCATGACTAATTTAAAGAAATAAATATGAACAGTAACATTGCCAAGTACCAAAATCTTAATCTGCAAATTGTCCTACTTCTTCTTTCATCTTCCTCTCTCCATATTGTAGTTTGTGGATGTTCTGCTTTGTATAACAGAACAACTATTTGAGACAGTATGAGAGAAGTAATGGAGGAAAGCAATTAAAGCATAAGAGTTGTTATAGTGTTTAACGCCCGCTTTTACTACTACGGCACTGCAGGCGGTGACACTGATGACACATGGAATGAAGATGGAGCACCGGTGGAATGAGATGGCGGGGGAAACCAGAGCACCCAGAGAAAACCCGCCCTGACGCCGCTTTGTCCACCACGAATAACACATGCGGATCCCTGTGATCGAACCCATGCCGCCTAGGTGGTAGGCGAGCATGCTAACCACTTGGCCACGGCGTCGCCAGCATAAGAGTAATTTAATAATAGAAATAATGGAGTAAAGAAACAGGGACACAAATATGTCTCTTAGAAAAGAAAACAAACTAAATACTGATGTCCCACTTTCAATAAAACGTCCATTTAGAGAGAAGCAGAATCCAAAATACACAACCTATAATAACAGGCATATATATTCATAATATATTGTAAAATTAATCTAATACAATTATGTAGAAATAGATAATTCATTCATGTAAAAAAAACAAAGGAACTGCAGCAATAAAACGGTGTTCTTTATTTTGATGATAACCAATAAAAGTTGGGAAAACTTACTTTTTGACTAACCCTCATAAATTAATTTATTTTATTCTTATGTTCACAGTTAGCATGCCACAATTTATCATTGAAGCAGAACAGCAGATTCCCACTTTTGCTGGAATGAAATTCACTGACACAAACCTGGTAGAAGCAGCAGAGTGTGTTAAACTGGGAAGAGAAAAATTAAGTTTCTTCTTAGGATGCGATCAGGTAAAAAATCAATTTATGTTAAATTTGGGTGAAGATAAAAATGGATGCATGCTATAAATTCCCATTTTTATTGTAATTTATATTAAAGGGAACCACAAAATGTGCCAAATTTGAGATTTTTTCTTTTGAAGACAGTACATTATGTTGTGATACTTTCTGTTTCAGCAGCTTGAGACATTTAAGCTCTAAGAAAACAGGTTAAAGAGAAAGCATAATTTCATAAATGTGGTTATCAGTTCTTGCACTGAAATTATGCTTAATTTTCCGGCTACACAGAGTCCTGCGCAGGCGTCTTTCGGTCCAGCATCACATTCTTCATCCACTGGCCTTCCAGTCGCGCTGTCACCACCACCTCACTTCTTGCACGGACAACCAGTCTTCCTTCAGGATGACCCTGTAGATTCCAAGACGTTCTTCTACCTTAAGCCGCAGGACCTTCTTGCCGACGTCTACCGTCGCCTCATGGCTTCTGAGGGCATCCAATCCCAGGATCACCTCCTCAGCCACCTTTGCGACAAACACCCACAGATGCAAGACACTTCGCCCCAAGATCAACTGCAGCAGGGCCTCCCTCTCCACAGGCAAGGTGTCACCCGATGCCGTCACTAGTTGGTATGGTCGGCTCGGTTTTCTCAACGGCGAGCCCCTGGCTACGTCAGGTCTGATGACGGTCACGGCTGCCCCGGTGTCCACAAGCACGCGGCACGGCTTCCCTCTTACCCAACCGTCCGCGATGAGGCTGTCACCCATACGTCGGTTGACGGTGCGCAGTGTCACTCAAGGGGATGGTGGTGACGGTGCCGGTGTCCCCTTCACCACGCCGGCCCCTACTCGTTTTCCGGCTGCTCTTCTTGGTGCGGGCAGTCTCTCTCCAGGTGTCTCGGCTGGCCACACCCCCAACACACGCCACTTGGTCTTCGTCGGTGTCCCTGGACTGGTCTTCGGTCTTCATCGTAGCTGATACTCCTTGTCTTCGAGGTCGGGGTAGCCATCACTTTGACCGCTTCCATCCTCAATGCGGCCGTTAGTACCTCGTGGATGGTCTTGTAGTCGCCAAGCATTAAGCGCTGTCGTATCTCGGCATCGCATACCCCGTCAACGAAGGTGTAGGCGACTTCTCGGGATACGAATTCGGATGGGAGGTCGACGAAGGCTTTGCTGGCCAGCTGTTCGATTGCCAGGGCGAACTCTGCAGCGTCTCCCTTGGCTGTTGCATCCTAGGTTTCAGTTGGCTGCGGTAGGCTGCGGCTAAGCGGTGGTTTCCGAACCGGTTCTCCAGGGCCTCCCAGATGTCCTTGGGTACCACTGCTATCTGGACCGTGTTCAGCACTTCTGCGGCCCGTCCCTGGAGGCTGGCTATCAGCTGTGCGGCCTCTTCTTCTGGCGACCACTTGTGCTTGACAACTGTGTCGAATTGGCGCCGGAAGACCTCAAAGGTTGACAGGCCGTCGTACTTCGGTGGTTTGACGCGCGCCGATGTGGTGTCGCGTCCCGGCACGTCGGTCTTCAGATCTTTCAGTCTTCTGCCGACGATGTCCTCCACCATGGCGTTCAGGGACTTGGTGCAGCTGTTGGCCTTTCCCTCTAGGTCATTAACGCAGTTCGACAGGTCTTCGACGCGCTCATCCACTTGACCCATCCGCTTGCCCAGCTCCATGACGCCATCCCTCACGCCGGCCAACTATTCTTCAAATTTGGCGGCAAGGGCCTCGTTCGCAGTCTTCATTTCCGTGGTTAATTCGGTCATCTTCACGGCCAGGTTATTTGCCGTTTCCGTCTTCACAGTGGTTGTTCGCCGCTTTCATTTCCTTCAGCTCTCGTAAAATCTTTTCCAATGCAGCTTCCATTGTAGCTGTCAATCCCACTTCTGGCACCAAAAGTAACAATTTTAGCAAATCTCAATATTTTATTTGCTCATAACACAACTACACATTTAATCTCAACCTTTAAGTACAGCCACACTAGTGCTTTCTGTCTCTTAACCTTCTCCCCAAAAAAAAAAAAAAAACTGTCTCCATGGCAACTTTCTTGAAAAATCAAGGAGTCTTGACACAAAGAAGCCATGTCACAATGTCACAATATATAGATGTTCATGAAGAGTGGAAGAAAGCTATGCACAATGTAATTTCAGGTTCATAATATTTAAAATAAGACTATTTTGAAATGACAATGAGCTACTGTCAGGTTGATGTTCGGCCTGAGAGTTTTTGCTGCATGCCGACCTTCAATATGGTTCTACTGCAGTCTTTGCTTTAGGAAGGATTTAAGGATCACTTTTTCAGCTTTGGATTGGACTGATGTGAAAGGTGGTAGCATATTGGTCTCCAACAACTGTTAGGGTGCAGCAGCCCTTTTGCACTCTGGTAGTAGTGATTTTAAAATTCTTGAATTTCATTGGCTGTAGAGTTGAAATTTTAAGCTAATCTATTATATACCAGATTAATGTTTGAACACCACAAAGCACTTGGAACTTTGTTCCCAACATCACATCACAGCTGCTATTATTATCTGGCCGCATTTCTCAATTTAGTGATAAATACAAGATGTATTCATAACTGGTTGTCCAAACTAAAGCAGTTAAAACAACAATGGACGGATAGGGGCTGGATTGCTTCACACCATATGCCAGGCTGGGGAGAAAAAACAGGCATTCAAGGTCAGGCTGCCTTGCATACCTGCTGTGTGTATGTGACATTAACAATAGGCGGCAGAAAGAAAGGGACTTTTCTTATGCCTTATCGAGACTTCTGGCTACATCATTTCTAGTGCACGTGTATATGTAGAATTGAGAAAGGTCGGCATGATGTCATCCCCAATATAAAAGGAGACCAGCAAGTAACTGAGCCAGTTAGTTAGTCATTTTAATTTCTGAGTTAGAGCTAAGGTCATAAACCAGTGAGTATGAGACAGCTGTGCATGTGTATGCATCATAAGAAGATTGACAAGTGTGAAGGATGTCATAGTTAGTGAGAGACAGTGAAAGTGAAGAAAGACACTAAAAAATACTGAGCAAGATTACAAGTAGTCGAAGTTGAGAGTTGTGATAACACAGGAGACTGTAAACTGTGTTAATGACAAGAAAAAAATTGTATATTTGTAATAGAATTTTAAGACAATAAAGTGACAGAAAAGTAACAGGACTGGATTTTTGTCATTTTGTCACAATATAAATAAAACAGCCATTTGTGATATATCTGCTGTCACCAGTATCAAGCTTTATTCATCTTTTTAGATACATCTACATACCCTTCACCAATGCATGACTGCTTCACTTTAAGCACAGCACAGCGCCTCAGACAAGCGACACGCCTATTATGCTTTTCAAAGGGTGCAGTGTATGTTCTGTGAGGACTGCATGGTTTGATTGTAATATCATCTCTTAGCAGTAGTGGTAGCAGTAGTAGTAGTAGTATACGAGAGAAGACCCAAATATAACTGGAACCAAACTGTGACAGGCACATGCTTTGTAGTTACAAGTTGTGCTGTTAGGTGATGTTAGTTTGGGATCTCCCACGTCCATTAGTAAGCTGGCATCAGTTTGAGTTAAGTGATTTGTTTGTGGTGCTATGTTGTTAACATTCCTGTTTCAATCCTTTGGCGACTAATGAAATGGCCCAACACAAGGAACAAGAAGCCTGTATGAAATTTTGTTTTCTGTTAGGGAAAACTGCACAAGACTGTTGGAATGCCTAACTGTAGCTCTCTTTATGCTGTTTCTTCACCTCCTTATATAGTGGGGATGACATCACATGGTTCTTTTGTGAATTTCTTCCAACATGCTGGCAATGGCATAGCTTGATCTTTCTCAAAGGCTCCGCAGAAAACCTGTTTTGGTTCTGCTACTCCATTGTTGTTAGTCAAGTATACACAGTCATGCGAGGCAGCCTGACCTTGGGTGCTTTTGTTTACTCACTGGCCTGTTATGTGGGGAAAAGTAGCTTAGCCCCGATCGCAGAATAGAGAGTATACAGAAAGGAAAGCTTGAGTCGGCTCCTTTGATCTCCATGTACCCGTTGCGATGTGCGCTTCACCATATTGAAACCAAGTTAACGAAGTGATTGCTACTTACTACTAGGGCTCAAAACAAGCAGCTTCACGAAACAGAGCTCTTAATCTAGCCAGCTAAATGAAAACTTTTACGTAAAGAAACACTAGTGAAACCGAACATATGATTAACTCAGACTAATACAATCTATTTCCCTCCAATGAAGAAGTTTACTCACTAAAATGAGCTGGAATGATACATAATAATTCATATTGGGAACTGAAGACATTCATACGTTTACTAAAGGCGCTCTGTTCTTACACAAAATTTCAGGGCAATTAAAATTTGAAAAAAAAAAAAAAAAAAAAACAATAACGCACGAAAGCAGAATGAAACAAAAAAAATTTTGTTTTCTAATTATATGTATTAACAATGGAAGTCCTAGTAATATGAAATAAGTGGAACATAGGTAGCAGTAATTAATAAGTGGCTCATTAGCTGCTTTTATTTACCACAAGAATAAAAATGCACAAAATCTTGAATGAGATTCTGCATACAACGAATCATAAAGTCTTATCACATATAGCAAAAGAAGTAAATAAAACACAAATGTAGAGCATGAGTGAGTAGGGTTTAAGGGCTCGTCGACAGCTAGGTTATTAAAGCCCCTGTAGAGCATGATGCAGTAACTTTACAGAATATACACTGTATGGCAAAAGTTAGGATTATTTTATATTAAGGGCTAAGGAGATCTAGGAATGGTCTTTTCATATCATGTCTATTTGCACAACATAAAATAGTTACAATAAAACACACAGTTGCATTTATTTTATTTCACCTTTTTAGAATAAAAAAACAAAGTCTGTGTACATTCACATGGCCTTCTCTGCCAACACTATTGCAGCATTAAAGAAAAATAGTGTTCAGGTGTGTCACCTTGCTTTTGTCTTGCTTGTTTAATCTGCATTTATGAAGCAACTACAGCAGCAAATCATATTATTCATAGATGTGTCACTTTTATTAATTTGTAATTTTTTCACTTTTATTTTTATTTTTCAAATCTCTATTCACAAGCTTTAAGAAATAAAAAAATACTCATGCTGACAAACAGCCTTATTCAATAATATATGGGGAAATCCTTGCATGGTTGGCTGAATTGCACATTCTCCATTAAATTAATCAATGCGTTTTCAATATTATTTGTTGTCATTAATGTGAGAATATTGCCAGTGAAAATGCTCTCCAGATGTTCAATGTAGTTATAAAGGTTGAACTTGGACATTTTAGATTTCCAAAGGTATCCATATTCTTGTTCTTGTGTGCTTTGACAAAAGAATACAGATTTGTATAGTTAAAATTATTTGTTTCTTCTTGTGAATACCCTACACATATATCACATTCATGATTGGTTAAGGATTTTTTAATTAAGTATCCACAATCATACTGGAGTGCATTTGTACCAGGTAGATTTTCCCTGTAATCTATACAGTTCACAATAATGCTTTTTGAAACTGAATTCTTTGTTACACACAATTTCAATGAACTACTGTTGTCATTGCAATTTGAAAGCAGAGTGTCAAAATCTTCAGCACAGTTTGAAGAGTTTGAATGCTGAAAGTAACTGAGACAAACTAATGTAAGATTTGAAGCTTTCACGGCGAACATTAGTGATAAGAGCTTCACGGGTGATCAGCTGTGTTAAATTTAAGAAGGTCGAGCTTTCGGCCATTATACTCTCCATGGCCATCTTCAGGACTAAAGTGATGGAAAATTCTCCTCAGTTTCCAAATATATACTATGGTTAGGTTGTGTTGTCCGAACCAATGCGCGGGTGATGGTTTCTGATTGGGCCTGCTGTAGGCTCGGCTGCAGTGTTTTCCCGCGGGTACGAAATTTGTGCAGTGTTTCTGATGGCTATAGTCCACGCGGAACTTAGTTTGAGTCCGCCCTCTCTGTTGAAATTGTGGGGGTGTAATTTGATGTGGATGGCCTCCTTGATGAGTCAGACTGCACAAATTTCGTACCCGCGGGAAAACACTGCAGCCGAGCCTACAGCAGGCCCAATCAGAAACCATCACCCGCGCATTGGTTCGGACAACACAACCTAACCATAGTATATATTTGGAAACTGAGGAGAATTTTCCATCACTTTAGTCCTGAAGATGGCCATGGAGAGTATAATGGCCGAAAGCTCGACCTTCTTAAATTTAACACGGCTGATCACCCGTGAAGCTCTTATCACTGAGACAAACTAACTTTTTGAATGCCCTTTTAAATTGTATTGTAGTAGGATTGCACGAGTTGCCTCCTTGTTGACGTATTCTACCAAAAAATTTTTCAAGGCAGTCCTGATTTAATCTTTGAGTGAGGACAAAAGAAAAGAAATGTGTCTTTAAGTAAGACCAGAATTGCAGAAATGCATTTACTGTAATTGTAAACCCCTGAATACATTTGCATGTGAATTATTTCTGCAGTTTGTTGCCGAACACCATCGGCCGCCTTTTCTCTTATTGCTGCTCATTAGGGCCACGTCGAAGCTTAAAATATATTAACACATATTTATACCTTTTGCAGTAGGCATATAAAACAATTCTTCAGTTATAGACATGCCCAGCAGCTAATATGCTCGAGGTAAAATAAACACAATGTATCCATTCGCTTTGGCTTCAACAACACAACTGTTTACTCACTTTCAACATGGCAGACTTCGTGCATGTGCACTAAATTTTGGCACACAGATTTCTGCCGAGTTTCCTTTCTGTATACTCTCTATTCTGTGCCCCAACATTATGTTGTTTTGTGTGCCCGGCGTCGGTGCTGGGAATGAGAATGGGAATGCATACTGATAACCCATCAATAGCAAAGAATGCAGTCTATTCTGTGCACTGAAGCATCATTTGTTTATTACTGTACATATTTAACTGTTTTTAATTAAGCCTACATCAAAATTAGATAGAGTAAACACCTTTTAAAATGTAAAGCCAATTCCTTTAGCTAAAATACTTCAAGTTCTATTCATTTAGTAACAGTGTATATTAGTAATTTGTTGTTCTTTGTTTTTTATACCAGTTTTTGCTGCTCTCAGTAGTTTTTTTTTTTTTTATTTTTTGAGGCAATATGTTCCATTCATTTACTAACAGTGTATATTAGTAATTTGTTGTTCTTTGTTCATTTATACCAGTTTTTGCTGCTCTCAGTAGCTTTTTTTATTATTTTTTGAAGCAATATGTTTGAGTTGTGTATAAACAAACTATAACTGATGCTTACAATAGACAGCTTTGAAAGTGCTCTAGTGGCTGTCTTATGTCTCAACCTGCTTGAATAATTTCTGAAGTGAAGTCTAATGTTTTGTTCTCATTCTGGTTCCTATTCCAAGTTATTGTGAACCAACCTTCTACTTTCAAAAGCACAATCCTGTCAATATGGTTATCTAAAGAAACTATTGTAACATTTTTCATTATCTTTCACAAACTATGAATAAAATATTACAATTAATTTTCAGCTTCTCTCTGCGGCAATGACTTTAGGGATTGATTCAGCAATAGCAACCACACTGAACATGCTGCCTCAGCACTCAATAAATATAATACAAAACATGAACAATAATAATATTAATGCTGCTCTAGAACAGCAACAAAATCTAACTCAGGCCATCAACACAGTAACTCAATATGGTAAGTGACTGTAAAGAACTATCTCTTTTCAAGAGTATCATTATATTTATTAACATTATGTTAAGGCATTAATATTTCTTTCTGACTTCCCAGGAACTTGGGTTCCCACAATGAAAGCAGCAATGAATTTGATTACTCCAATAAATGTTGGTCCTCCACGAGAGCCTATTCAACCTTTAACAGACAAGCAGATTCAGCAGCTGAAGAAAGAATTGCAAACTATGAAAATCATATAGAGACCAAAAATAAAACACTGAGTACACTTTATGAACGTTTATTATTACTAGACATTATTTCCTTTTTTTTTTTTTTTTTTCCATCTTGCAATGCACACCTTACTTTTCCTTAAAACTAATCTATTGACAATGCTAAGGTACAAAAAAAGTTTGTTTTTCCAGAAAATATTTTGTTATAAAGGATATTGAGTTAGAAATTAGAGAAAAGTCCTAATTTGGTAAATCACTAATCACAGGAATGTGCTGTATGGTAACAGTGTTGACAGGAGCCGTCAGGCAGCTGGGGCATAGCCCATGGAGGTCGCAGGTTTGAGCTGCTCAAAGCAGTGACGCGTTTCCAGAAATGTAAAATGTTCTTTCACATGCAGTTCCTGTATATACTTTTCACTCAGAAACTGACACTGTCACAAGCGCAGTTAACACAGTATGGATCATGGGTGCACGCCATGCCCTCATGTGCTGGTAAGCCACAATGCTCACTAAGAGCAGAATGGTGACATGAGTTTTAGTATGTCTGAACTTCTGGTACTAGAAGTAGTGCATAGGGTTCGAAAAATACTGCCGTACAGCGGCATGCTTGTAACTTTAAAAGATGTATTCCGGCAGCACAGTACCCTTGAAAGTGAGAAACTCTGTCCACAAAGGGCACTGTTTACCATCCTGCTTGCATGAGAGCCGGTGCGCTTGACAGGCGTGCTGATGAGAGAGGCAGGTGACTATCTCCTCATTAGCCAGACTGTCCAGACTAGAGTGATGGTAACGCCTCTGCATGAGTTGGGCATTTTGTGGGGGCTACCTGGATGGGGTAGGAGCCCAACAACTCAATTTTAATAGTTTCTGAGTCTGGTCTGCAGTGTTCGTCTCAATCAGTAATGCACCGTCTTGAAGTCACGCCATGTTTCTCACTGGTCCACATATCCTGTCTATCTTGTACTTGATAAAAAACGGGTTGAGGTCTTAGTCGTTTTTCCGTCACAGGCCAAGGTAAAAACTAAAAAACATTCAACTACTACATTCATTACTGTGGCAATGACAACTATCATACAGCACATCAGACAGTTGATTTAAAGGAGAAAATCATTGAATTAATGTCTTATTGCCTGTATTCTTCTAATGACTTCCTTCTATTCCTTTATGTCAAACAAAGAATGCACAAACAGTGATATTAACACCTCAAGAAACTACTGGAGCCATAAAAATCATGAGACCAACTTCAGAGTGGAAAAATGTTTCCAGAATTGGTTTGAATGAATGCAGAAGTTCTTCAATGTGAATATTTTGAAGCAATAAAATAGTTTTGAGAGAGCATATTATAATAAAATAGTTTGTTACAAAAAAGCTTTTGTTTCATAGTTTTTGTAAAACCTTAAAAGGTGATCCTCATACTCTGGTTATATTCTGTAGCAAAGTACTCACCATGGCAATAAAGGGTTGAGCAACATTATCTCTAAACATCAAATTCTTCATGATAACAGTCACGAAGGCTTTCTAGCTGTTCAATACATTCCTGATACTCATCATCCTCTAATCCAGAGTTTCTAAAATGGTGAAACTTCTTCATCTTCAACCTACTTGACTCTGTGTGTAATGATTCCAACATTACTCCTGCAGTGCGACAACTGTGCAATCCTGCTATAGTTGGCAATGAATACACTCCTGAAAGTAACAATAGTGCTGTTAATATCTGTAACAGTTTTATATACTTGTGCACCAAAAGTAAAGGTTACATTCATTCTTCATGAAATCATAATACTATTCTTCACTTTCTTATAAAGCTTATCACCTCAAAAGGAACAAATGAAACAAATACGTGCACATACTAGCAAGACCACTGGTAGCAAAGCACTTCATAGTCAGAGCAAACAAACAATATTATGAAATGTATACAGAGTGGAAGTGAAATGATCCACCAGACTTTAACAGCAATTTCCCATGTTGTGAATAACAAGAAAGTCTAATACCAAAATGTTGAAAAGTTTATGGTTTTTTAGAAAAAAAATATTTTCATAAAAAAATTTATCATCACCTGGCTGAAAAATTATTCACTGAAGGTTCTTGATTTATGGCTATATTCATAGAAAATTGAGTAAACAACAACTTTTTCCTTTGGCGTATTTCAATAGATTTAACGGTTTTTGTGTAAATTAAATTTAAAAAACCCGCAATTTATTGCAACAAAAAAGGCAACAAATTGTGGGGTCTTTTAATTTAATTTACACAAAAACCGTTGAATCTATTGAAATATGCCAAAGGAAAAAGTTGCTGTTTATTCAATTTTCTATGAATATAGCCATAAATCAGGGAAAGACAACTTCAGGCCGTGTGATGTATTTAAACGAAGAGCTAGCTTGTATATTCATGTGACGTCAGGCAAGAGCGGTGTATTGCTATGCAGCCTAGATCAATGGCGCTACTTGCACGAAACTGAATGAATATGAAAAATGTTATTTGGGCATGTTTACAACATGCCCGGGCTGTTTAGAGAGAACCCTCTTCAGCCTAGTCTGAGGGTTTTTATTTGCTGTGTGAGGGATCTTAACGGCATTAATGTGAATTTAGTTTTGTATTTTGTGTTTTTGTTGACGTTGTGTAGTGTTGTTGTGTAGTAGTTTTGTGTTTGTGTTCAGTTCCCCGTGTTTCACACCAATTTGAGACCAGGCTTCAAGATGTAGAAACATTGTTAATACCTTTCAGATCTTTGTGACACCGTATTCACTGGATGTTAACAATGTTTCTAGCAGGTAGCAAATTGAAATGATAAATTTACAGTGCGACGATTTGCTGAAGGACAACTATAAACACAAGGAAGACTTAGCTGATTTTTATAAGAATGTTCCTCAAACCAGATTTCTGAGGTTATATGCCCTTGTTGCACAGATATTATTTATGTTTGGTTCCACGTAGGTGTGCGAACAAATAATTCTTCTCTGTTATGAAGCTTTCTAAGTCAAAATCCCGAACATATCGTCAGATCACAATCTCACATGCAGTTTCAGTTACAAATGTGCCGTACATTACTCCCTAACATTGACAAACTAGTTAAAAGCGAAATGGCAAATGTCGGAAAATGTCCACCTAATTGTTCTGTATAGCTCTCCTCTAGCTCAGGCAAAATAGTTATAATTTCTGTTCTATTGGCATTATAACATGACTGTTCACATAAACTAGAATTTATATATATAGCATAAAGCTGAAATGTGTTGTTGTTGTTTTCTAGTGCCTTGCATCTGGCAATGAAGCCATTAGCATTCGTGCTTTCCAATACTTTTGAACTGTAGTTTCTTCTGATCTTAATGCTTCACAGGTCTTCAAGTGGTCTTCGTTCATTTCTGCTAGATCGTTACACAGGACACATATTGGTGAAGCTGAGATACCTATTCTGTAGAGATGACTTGCTAAGCAGTCGTGATTTGTCAGTAGTCGGAAAGCTGCAACCACTGTTTTCCTTGGTCTCTGGGGGATTATATCTGGGTTGGAAAGTAGTGTAATCCATTTTTTATCTTTGGCATTTGTTTCTATTTCTTGTAGGTATGAATGAGAAAATTTTTTAATGATCAAGCGTTTTATTGAGGAATATGAGAAATTGAATTTGGACTTTTGTTTTATTGTTGTGCCTTTCTTTGCAACTGAGTCTGCAGCTTCATTCCCCATGACTCCACAGTGTGCTGGAATCCATTGGAGATGAACAGCCTTATTAACTTTTTGGAGTTGTGTTAACATTTTGTAGCGTTCTCTAATTTTTGTTGACTTCTTTGTAGTATTTGAACATATTCCCTGAATTGCAGCTTTAGAATCTGAAAGAATTACTGCCTTGTTAAATTTATTTAAGGGAAGATTTAATAATTGTCGGAGAGCAATGTATATAGCCTCTATTTCTCCATCATAATTTGTTGTGTCTCTGCCAACAGAATGATAAAAAAGGAAAAATGTGAACACGTAACTCCAGCTCCAGTAAGGTTTTCCGTGGAGGATCCATCAGTATATATGTGCAGCCATTCTTCTGTGGGATATCTAGTATTGATTGTTTCCAGAGCTAGAAGTTTTTGTATTTCTTTTGGTGTGTCTGATTTACTTATTTCCTCTATTAATTCCAAACTGAAGGTAGGTTGCAATAATTCCAATGGATTTTCTCTTATAAGTAGATTTTCTCTGGTGTTAGGAATGTTCAATTTGGATGTAATCTGTGTTACCTTTTCTAGGAAACTACTATGAGTTTTAAGGATTGAAGGGGGGAGGTTCTCTTCTGCCCATTTAGATTTTGGCAGTCGTAACATTTTCTCGTGTTGGAGCAATGCTTGTTCTTCTATTTTTGTTGTTATTGATGGGGTCCGTGTTAAGGCAAGCATGGCATCAATAGGTGTGGATTTAACTGCTCCAGTGATTAGGCGAAGAGCCTGATTTTGTATTTGTTCACGTTTATTGATGTTAGCATTTGCTGCTGTTATTAAAGCTTCAGAACAGTACAAGAGGTTTGGTTTAACATACATTTTGTATGTTGTGTTAAGGACTCTCCTTGAGCAGCCCCATTTAGCATCAGCTAACCTTTTCAGTATTTGCAGTTTCTTTTCAACCTTTTCTGAGATGTTTGTTATATGTTTTTTCCAACTTAGCTTTCTGTCGAAAGTGATGCCTAAGTATTTGGCATCATCAACTACTTTGAGTGGTTTACCATTATAATTTATGTTAATATTAATTATAATCTGTGACTATTTCATAATTGAAACAGTCAGCATTAAAATTGTGATGTCCGGCACGCCTTTCCTCTTGCCTGCTGTGACGTCACACGTTCAACTGGCCATCGTTGCGAGTATGTGAGCTGAGTGGGCTGACGTCACAGCAGCAATACCTGTCTTCCTCTGCCATAAATCAAGAACCTTCAGTCAATAATAATTTAGCCAGGTTATGATAAATGTTTTTAATAAAAATATTTTTTCTAGAAAACTATAAACTTTTCAACATTCTGGTATTAGACTTTCTTGTTATTCACTACATGAGAAATTTGCTGTTAAAGTCTGGCGGATCATTTCACTTCCACCCTCTATAAGCACATGGGAGGAAAAAATGGTGTATTTACATGAGTTTCTCTGCCCACTCTTCTACAGGCTATTTTTACAAAAGCTTATTCTTTATTTACTATTTTCAATTGAGATAAACATGGAGAAATGCTCTTACTACAAATTTTGCTGTCCTACAAAGGAAATACAGAAGGCTCAAGCAAGCGTGTGCGCTGTGTGCGTGTGTGTGGTGTGTGTGTGGGTGTGTGTGGGTGTGTGCATGCGTGTGTGTGCGCACGTGCGGGCGATAGTGACTTAGGCTTACAAAAGTGCACATTATCTAAAAGTCCAAAACAATAACAACAAAATAGTTCAATGAAAAAAAGCTTTGTGATTTAAATTGTATGTTTTAACAAAATCTAAGTTTCCAAAATTCATTCATCAGGTTTATTCCTCATTCTCCTTAGAGTCTGGAAGTACAGGGTTCTTCATTTTCATCTAAAACCTAAAGGGCTCATGGCATCTTGTGCATGATTGGGTGTGCCACAGCCGGCTTTGCTCCTACTTCAACTCCGCATGTAAAGCATGTAAAGAGGTTCTAAAGTAAGAACAAATTAGAAACTAAAAACTAAGAATAACATTACTAAGATAAGTGAAGTTTTTAGTTTCTAATTTGTTCTTACTTTAGAATCTTGTTGCTTCACTGTTAATAGCTTCAATTTTTCCTTATCATGTACAGAGGTATTTTTAGAGGTGGAGCGTGACCATGCTCGGATATACGCCAGTGACATCACGCAAAGCGATGGTGGGGGTAAGTTTCCACCAGCAGCCTGCTGGCTAGTGGGCTAGAAGTCGAAGAGATACTAACCAGACACCCCTTTTATCTTGCAATACACAAGTGGACTCGACCATGAACTACTGCACAACATTATGTCACACGCTACCTCTAAAAAATACCTCTGTATAACACTCTTACCTTATAGAAGATGCTGGAAATGTCATCCACACTCGGCTAAACAAGCACTATATCAGGAGGACACATTCTGATTCACATGATTAAGTTGGGCCATTGTAATGTTTCTGATTTCATTTCTAATATTTTCTTTTGGTTCTTCCAATGAGGATTTGTCTTATAAACTTTGTCTTTCAGGTTATCCCACAAGTAAAAGTCACACACTGTTAGATCGGGGGAGCGAGAGGCAGATTAGTGCATACACCAGCACTAATCACTATCTTCAAATACTTCCCTAATTTTATTCATGGACTCCTCTGCTATATGGGCAGTAGCAGGATCTTGTCGAAACCACCCATATGATTTCTCTTTTTCTGTCCGTTCATGATAAAATGGGGTCAAAATGTAATTTCGGTACCTCTATTTTACAAGCATCAGTCTGCTCGTAGACTGTTCAACTGATTATGCATCTAGCGCTAACAGCACACCAAATTCCAACTCTCCGATCATAATGAGGATTTTCTTGAATGTGATGTGGATTTTCAGAGGCCCAGCACCGACTAGCCATGTGCGCAATGGCAGCTGGTAGTGGAGGAATCCAGCAAGGTCATGGGAAAGACAAAACGCTGTGTGCTCCATTAGGTTTTAAATAAGAACCCTGTGTGTGTGTGTGTGTGTGTGTGCATGTGTGCATGCGTGTGTGGGTGTGTGTGTGTGTGTGGGTGTGTGTGTGTGTGTGTGCGTGCATGCGTGTGTATGAATTAATAGAAATACATCCTACATTCAAGATATAAATTTTGTCATGCAAATATCTTGCATATATGGTATTTCAATGAAACTTTTAAGTCATTTTTGAGAACATGAAAACTGATGAACATTTTAACACCTGGGTATTTATCCAACATTTTGGTTTTGAGAACCTCCCTTCCCCTCTCTCTCGCTGTAGGTATATGAGAGAGGGTAATAGAGGACGGAAGTGAGGGAGGGAGGAAGAGAAAGAGAGGAGGATATTTAAAACCTTTAAAGGTATTTCTATTTTATACATGCATTTAGGTTTTGCATTAGAAAATCACCTCATTCACCAGTTACCTTGTAAAATTATCGTTTTCTACTTCTTCAAAATAAAAGTGAATAAAAACACTATATGAATACTATCTTACCTAAATTTTCTGGTCGTTCTGTGCTGCCAACAGAGCCATCCAGTCCCACATACTTAGAAAAGAACTGCGGATAAGGCGGAGTAACTTTACATGGTGTTTCCACTGCAGTTACATGTGATGCTGTAGCATATGAACAACATGAGAGAAATAAATTTAACATTTCTTGTATTGATGCACACGTATATGCTGGATTTCTGTCATGCTGTTCACTATTGTCCTGCAATGGGCTGCAAAATAAACAATGTTTTATTACTAATATTATGTTCAAATTGTACATTATTACAGTATAACTTCAGTTAGATATTTTCAAAGGGAAATGCCTAAAATAATGTTTAAATAAGAAAATGTAAAAGTGATATTTCTTATGGAACTGAAACTTGTTTAATCACGTTATTACTTAAACTAATCATGTATTAATAAACGGGTGATCCAAAAGACTCTGAATCGGCTGCACTGTGTTTTGTCTGTACAGGTCCTCTGCACTCATCGCCAACTGCCACTGTCAAAGAACAGCGCAGATAAAACCATACAGTAGTTTTAAAACTACTTTTAAAGGCCTTACTTATCAATATAATTATGACAGATGCTGAAGCTGGTCATTATCGTTGTCCATACATTTTTGGCACCTCTTTAGGAAATTATCCATCACATGCTGTAGTTCACGTTGAAAAATGCTGACAATTTCCTGACGGATATCTTGTTTAAATTCCTCCAGGGTGTCTGGGTTTGTCTTGTACACTTTATGCTTCAAGTTACCCCAGAGATAGAAATTGCAGGGGATTAGGTCGGGGGACCGAGGGGGCCACAAATTTCTACTAATAATTCTGTCCTGGAACACACTTTCAATTGTTCTCATTGAAAGATTGGCTGTAAGAGCTGTTGCAGAGTCTTGTTGAAAAAAGGAAAAATCACGCTCCCTGTCAGTTAATTCTCTAATAAAAGGACACAAAATTGTATTCAGGCATGTACGGGCGTCAACTGCTGACTCGAAAAAAATTGGGCCTATAACTCTTTCTCCACTAATGGTGCACCATACACCAATTTTTTCATCATGAAGGGGTATTTCATGAACAATATTAGGTTTCTCAGAGGTCCAATAGTGATTATTTTGTGTACACTCATCCATGAAAAATATTAAATGGAAATCCTTCTGCAAATCATACTTTATCTTGGCAAGCTGACTGAATTAACACATACAAATCATAAATAAACACATACTGTGCAGTAGAAAACAAATGTTGAGCCATAATACACTTTGTGACTAAGTACAGGACTAATAATAAAGCACACTGGTAACAATGCAGCCGCACAATATCGCGCCAACTCAATACTGATTATTAGCAGCGCAGAGAAAAAAAAAGTGATGCTCGTGATCTTGTGTATATCAGCTACTGGTGACGTGTTTCCATGTTTGCAATGGAAAACCATCACATGTATTTGGATCTCTCTGTACATAAGAAAAAGAAAGCAAGGAGGAAAAAAAAGAAAAGAAATTCAGAGTACTGGTGCTTTACAGTGGTTATAAAATTGTCCATTTTTCTACGATGTTTTTTTGATTTTTCCATCATACACAAGATGGTTATATCCACTAATCACAGAAATGCTGTTATGATTTAGGCTTTGCAATGCAAGAAACTGGTGTATAATTTCTAGACCTTGAATTGCCTCATGTGTACTGGGAATACAATAGAGCCACAATTATCCAAGGTAAGGGGGGATCAACAGTACCTCAGAATCAAAAACTCGGATAACACAGACTCTGTCAAAAACTGAGAGGGAAACATATGGTGGTGAAGTGACTTAAAACATAATCAAAGGTATGAAAAAAGGGCATCTACTGTATTATCATATGAAAAAATTATGCACATACAAATAAAATAATAACAACAAAATCTGATGTGTTGCACTCACATGAATTTCTCTACTTTTGTACTAACCATTCTTACAAACTCTTACTCTTCTATCTTCTTTGTGTTAGTTGAGATAAAAATTTGCAGAAATTATTTTATTGCAAGTGGAATGGGAATGTGGGAATACAGTAGGTTTTGAGCGATAGTCAAAACTCTTAAAGCTTTCAAACTCTGTTCTCTTTTTGCGGTTAACATATAAACAAATAAATAGCGATGTTCCATTTGACAGAAGTATGTTCTCCAAAACTTACACAAATAATAAGGAATATCTCCGAAATGGTTCACTCCACAAAAAAATTTATTTAGAAGTAAGTTTTTGTTTCAGCAAGATCTACATTTTTTGTACGGTAAGATTTGCTCTATCTCTTACAGTTTACCAGTTATGCAAAAGTCATCCAGAAAAAATAGCACTTCATGGGCTATAGTCAGAAAATTCAAGATATACATTTCATTTGTCATAAAAATGTCTCAAACATATGGTATTTTAATTAAAATTGTTAGAGCCATTTTCAAGAAAATAAAAATTTTCCATGTAAAGGGTAGTTTAGGGTGAAGCAATTTTCCTCAAAAGCTTTGTCTCATCCTTGAAAGACATTGAACTTAAATATCAACTTTGGTTTTTAACTGACTTTTCGTTTTTGAGCTATGTTGTCCACTGACTGACAGACACACATGGACCTTTTTCTAAAAATGCTGTTTTTTAATTTGGGGACCTCAAAACATATATTTCTGTTGAAATCTTGACATCAAATTTTTGGGTGGGATACAATACTTCCTCTACTTAACTATACATTGTAGAGAAAGTAAAAATGAAAAAAGACCTACAGTATATACATAATGTGTACATTCCATTTAAAAAAACTTTGTTTCTTCAAGAACTCCATAGTTGTTTTCTGTTTAATGAAACTGGCTCGCTTCTTTGCTGTCATTACATGCAGTCTTAGTTGCAGTAGAAAGTCTACTGAAATGTCTCTGGCTGTTGTTCTAGTGCTCAATGGTCTTTTCTATAGCTTCGTATCCTTCCTATGACTGATTTTCTCATTCTCCATTTCAATGTCTTCATTGTCATTTTCACTTTAATTTTATTCAGCCTTCATCAGTCATTTCTAATTCTTTGTCTGCTTTGATCCACTTGGCTACATCATTTTCAGTGATTGTTTCAACTGCCAATCTTTGAGCTGTGCAAGGCTGAGGTCGCCTTGCTCTATGGGCAAAGTTTCTTGATTTTCTGTGACATTTAGTAACTTTGCATGGCACACTATGTAAAGTAGGACCTCTGTTAACCCAGAACTCTGTTAATCAGGGCTCGGATAACCGTGGCTCTATTGTACTTTCATTATTTACACCTACTTCCATCTTCAAATACAACCTGGGTAGTAATGACTTTGCCCTACCATACTGTTAACATGTGTGCAGCAATAATGTGTTCCAAAAATACTGCCTTTGTGGTTTGCCGGGAGAAATATGAATGGGTTGGAGAATTCAATGCCACTCTGGCAGGTTGTCACAGTAGCTTAATGATTAGTGCCCACCTGTTAAGTGGAGGGTCTGTGCTTCAAATCCCATCTGTGGCATTGAATTTTTCAGTTCCTATTCTACCTCTCAAACATTGCCCACACACGGCTTGTGTGTTCAACACCAACAGTAAGTTTGTTGGCATAAATAAATAATAATTACCATCTATAGGTTAAAGTTCTTATGATAGTAAGTCACCATTGGGGTAATTGTGTTTGATGTGAGACTGCCTTTGTGGTACACTGGGAGAAATATGAATTGGTTGGAGAATACAGTGTCATTCTGGCAGGTTGTCACAGTAGCTTAATGGTCAGAACACCTGCCTGGTAAGCAGAGGGTGGTCTGTGGTTCAAATCCCAGCTGTGGCTGTGAATTTTGCAGTTCCAATTCTGCCTATCAAACATTGCCCACACACGGCTTGTGTGTTTAAAAACACCAACTATAAGTTTGTTTGCTTTGTGTCTCTGTACAATGTTGAATGAGTGCTTAGCTGTGGGCAGAATTCCTTATTGTTGGAAAGAGGCGAATGTAATAATATAAAAAAGGCCAAAGATAAGAGCCCAACAAATCCAAAATCGAATAGACCTATCTGTTTATTAAACACCTTAGGCAAGTTACAAGAGAAACTAATATATAAGAGGATCGCTGAATTTCGTCTATTACTGGGCATTACACAAAAAAAAAAATATGGCTTCCATATAGGCAAATTGACTGAAGATGCGATACAGTTAATGTGGTAAATGACAACAAAATGAAATATGTACTCGCTTTATTCTTTGACATTGCTGGAGCTTTTCACAACCTATGGCGATCCAAACTCTTTAGGATTTTAACGGTCAAGACCTACCCAAAGTGCATATACAATTCTTTAAAGGATTTCATCCACAAGGAGAAAATATAACACTAACAAAAGAAATTACGAAAGGAAGCCCACAAGGATCAATGTTGGGGCCACTATTTTGGGATACTATGACTGAGCCATTATTGGTTGAACTATCATAAGCATACTAGAAGATTGGTGTAAAAGAGCAAAATTAGAAATTGTGCCGCAAAAATCAGTATATGTTCTCCTCAAGGAAAACATGATAAATACCTACCTGGGGATTTATTTGGATGAGAAACTTAAATATGATGGGCATATAGAGACTATGCGATTTAAAGCAGGCAAGATAACAATGAAACTAGCCACACTAATCTAACACATTTTTTGTATTCCGTTAGAAGCAACCAGAATTTAGTATACTGTGATCATGACTGGCATATTAGGATATGGTACAGCTATATGGGCCCAAAGAGCTAGAGTGGTGAAAAATGTTAAGCTTCTACGTAGGACTCAAGAGACAAGTAATTATAAGATGTATAGGTTTAGTAAGTATGACATCAACCATGACTATTCTGGTGGCTTTAGCTATATGGCCTATTGACTTGATCATTAGATTACGAAGTGCAATGTACTGGCTGAAGAAACAAGAATATTCAAGAAAAGGAGACATATTAGGCAGGTTATGCACCTCGAAGCAAGACATGAAGGACATTCTGATAAATGAATGGCAAACAGAATGAAACAACATCAAATAGGGTAGAACATACAAAATTTTCTCGAATATGAGAATGTCTCATTACAAAAAGATTCAACCTATGAAGGAGGGTGTGCAATTTTTAGCTGGCTATGGCCCTTTTAATACTTAAGGGGATCTGTGAAAATGACAAAAATCCACAATTTTTGTCACAATGATGTGAAAATTTGTATGTATGTATGTGTGCCAAAGCATAACTAGAAGGTTTACCAAATTCCACTTTTCTATGTAAGATAGTTTTTGCAAAAAAAATTGTTTATTGGTTTTTTTGCTACAATTTTAGGGTAGTATAGCAAACGCTTCTTATAAAATATTATTTGTTCTAAGTAAACTAGACTCTAGCCATATGTTTCCCTAGATTATGTTTACAAAACTTGGTATTTTTATTTGGCTATGTCAAACAGTTTTGGAGGAAAAAAAATATTGAATACCTCAATGTCCATTTTTTTTTCCAAATTATTAATAATTTTCAAAATAAAAATTCAATAACAATTAAACTATTCCATCTAGAGCATTTAAAATACCAAGTTTTATGAAGCAACTATCTAAGAACATGTGTGCAAAATTTAAAAGAAATCTATTAAGAACTGTATTAGAAGATGCATTTTGAAGATTGAAAAATGTGAAAAAATAGAAAGCAGAGAAAAATGACTTTAAAGTTTTAAGTGTATGACAACATACATTTACTGCTTTAGAATTCCCCTGGAGCATATGAAGGCCCTTCAGCTAACTGTTTAGCTTCTTCTTCTTTAAGTTTTGCTACTGTTAACTGGTTTTTGCTGATTTAAATGTATTTAATGTACTCAGTGCGCTCTACTTTAATCTTTCCTTATCCCTAACATTACTAATTCTTTTACTGACTGGACTTATTTACTAGCTGTAACTCTTTCCTTTACATAGAGAGTAGCCTCACAGCTCATATTAAATTCATTGATAGCTGAAGTCACTGCAATTTTTTACTACTTGAACCTGCTTCTTTAAGATCCACTGTAGATCTATTTATGCTTGTTTCCTCCTGAGATTTGCCAGTTTGCCACATATATTTTCTTGCTACAAGAGATTTCTTTGTTTGCTTTTGCTTACCCATTTTAAAATAATTTTATACCAATTAATAATAATTTAATGAAAGTCTGGTCCACCTAATGTACAATCTTTACAACTGTACAATAAATTATAATAGTGAGAAGAGTTGTGTGTTCACAAACAGCTAAATAAAGAATTTAGATTTTCACTTACAGCAAGAAGACACTTGTTTAGTATTCCCTGCCTTATCTTATACTAATTCTTATTCTAAACTCCACTTATCTAAATGTACACCACAATAAAGATGACTTCTCGCTTCTTCAGGCTGTGTAATCTTGAATAAAATTCAGAAAAATACAACCACGTGGTTCACACATGCAAAAACAGGAAACATTGGTTTGTTTCACTGGCATGAATGTTTTCAGAAAATCCCACAAGATGTCTCTGCTTACATCCACCAGTACTGAATCAGACTGCCCTATTTAAATTCAAAATAGTATGCGATTTTGCTGCAATGGGGTAATGAAAGCATTTCAGCAGTCACGCCCACCCGCACATGGACATTTAAATCATGGCATAATGGCTTTTTAAATGGCGATGAGGAGTAAACGATGGTAGATTCTGAAAGTACAAGGTACAGACATAATTTTAAGGCAAAAATGAAAAATTGCATTTTTCGTCATTTTTGTCCAAATTTCACCGATGCCTCTCCTTAATTCAAAAAAGATAGGAAGCAAAAGCATGGATTATTGTGAGATCTGTAACATCACAGATACACCAGAGCAGTGATATTTTAATGTTCAAAATACAGCACATCACTACAAATGGCAGGAAAAAGTGTCTGGGATATACTGAGGACAAACGAAAACTTCTTGATACTAGTAGAGATGACTAGGGTCGTTTCTACTGCAGTTATGGAGGAATATTGACAACTCGAAGGAATAAGAGAAGAAGAAGAAATAAGAATTGAACCTGAATAAACGATACTTCGAAGATCAAATAAAACCATCCATCCTTTGACAGTTGTTCAACATCAAAAAGTGAGATCACTAGAAGTCAGACAAGAAATGGAACCACAAGAAGTAGACGGAACATCTAGAGTGAAGAGGAGAAGAGTATACTGGACTTCAATGGGAAAATTAGATTCAGTAAGAAGTGAGGCTCGAGTTTGACTTCAGGAATCACCATAGCTTGATGTAAATGAACAATAATTATCTAGATTTAATTGTTTGTTTTATTTAATTGTTTTCCTAATCTAGTAGTTATGTGATCTGCAAATGTACTCATATATATATAAAATTGAAAGTAAATTGAATAAAAATAAAATCACTGGATACTATGTCCTGATGTAGACTCTAAGTGCCAGGACTATAAATATGCAATTTTATTTTTATTTTTCTTATTATGCAATAAAATGTAATGTTATCATACCTTCTCAGTCTTAATTCAGATACTCCACGTAAAGTAACTGATTGGAACCATATTCTATCATCTTCCAGAGAAGTCTGGGGTGTTAGAGTCTGCCACAATGGCCCATCCCATTTTTCCAAGGTTTCTAGAAGATATGCATCATTTTCCATAGCAAAAGGTAATCCCAGACTTGCTACAGCCACTTTACGGCCAAGTCTGTTCAAAGTTTCGGTCATTTCTGATATTCGACAAGGTATATTATTCCTCAAGCGGTACCGGAGAGTCACTGTATCTAAAGCTGTGGCCAGAATTGCACTGCTGTGATATGGCAATGATTTCTGTGGAGGGAAGAAATAAGTTATTAAAACATGATACTACTTAAACTTTTTTATTAACCAGCTTTTATCTACGGCTTCACTCATGTAGGTATTGCTGTGAAGATTTAGCATGAGCAGGACAATGTTACGCAGTAGACCAGACAAGTTGGAGGTGGGAGAGACTGGTATGTTTAATGAAATTGGTTTTATGGAGTGCATAGTGCATAAAATCATAATTGTTTGTCTGGCCCAAAATAGCAAAAAGTTTATTTTTAAAAAATCTGATGTGTTGCATTTACATATGTTTCTCTACTCAGTCTTCTACAAATTATTTTTACAAAAGCTCATTCTTCTGTCTACTTCTTGTTAACCAAGATCAGGCAATGAGGAAAAGGAGAGATAATGGCCGGACAGGGAAATCAGTCGGCTGAACAACCGAAGATGAAAAGGATCCTCTCAAAAGATTTGTAAAGTAAGTGGGGCAAAAGTGCTTTTAAATTTCGAGTGTTAAAGATTTTAATGAAATGCTCCACTGTTCTAAACACTTCATTTCCATAAGTTCTATATTCCATTACCTATTTTGTAGTAGGCATAAGAGTAGGACCGCCTCCATAGCACAGTTGGTAGCGCGCTTGCCTCTGGCACAGAGGACCCTGGTTCGATCCCCAGTACCAGCATGGAGATTTTATCCCCTCTGGGAGGTCTGGAACTCAGCCTCCTTAGGTCCCGGGGGGACCAATTGAGGAGCTATTTGATGGATAAGTAGTGGCCCCAGGTCGAGAAGACCGCATAACTGGCCGGGAGGGATCGGGGTGCTGACCACGTCCCACCCTCCAGTACCGCCCCCACAAATGACGCCTGTAGTGGCAGAGGTGGGGGACACGGCAGCTGGGCAGTAGGCCTTGGCCCTTGATGGGCTGTTGCTTTAGTTTTATAATAAGAGTAGGCTAAAGCAATAAGTCTGATTTTTAAAAAGTGTGTCGCTATGTGACGTAAATTTCTCCCCATTCTTCTGTACACATAAGCATGCACATACAGTATTTACCACAAAACTTAGCTGGCAGGTGCACAACCCATGTGACCTTCACTGCATCTTCCTGTGTGTGCGTGCTAATTGTCACACATGTGTCAGTCTTACTTCTGTTAGGCAGGTGTTAGGTGCTGTTCTAGTCCAGTTCACACATGGATAACATTAGGAGTGTTTAGTCTTGCTTAAAGTGAAGAACAGAGTTATCTTCCAGGCTAGTAGGCTGTGGTCTAGCAGGATTGTTGTAATCCGATGTTTTGCCAAGGATAGGTGAAATGTCGGGTTACATCAACCCTACTAAACCAAAGCCGACAAGCCTGGAAGATAACTCTGTTCATGACGCTAGCCGTGAAAACCTCAGTAAATATTGTAACAAAACAGCAAAATTCGAAGTCCGGTTACTTTTCTATCACTTTATTGTCCTCTAAATTTTACTACAAATGCACAATTTCCTTCTTGTTGTTAACACAGTTTATATACTTCTCTGCTATTACAACTCACAGTTGTTCTTCTGATAATCTTTCTCAATCTTTCAATGTCTTTCACCACTTTCAATGTGTCTTATTTTTTGACTATTATAATACAAGCACTTAACGACACATACATACTCACTGACAGGCTGGCCGACTCACTCTCGTAACTAAGAACTAACTATACACAATGACACAACTCAACTCTAAACTAGCTCTACTTGAACTAACTCTACTGACTCAAAATTAAACTGCTACTGAACTTCCCACACTGTCCGTGTGGCCCTATTTATACTGGAGCTGATGTTACATGACCTTTCAAGAACCCTCCATACATACATGCAATGATGACTCAGTGAGAATTAGCTAGAAGCTTCTGGGCCCCACTGGTGTTATTGTGCTGTTATGATCATGCACACACACACAACTGCTCCAGGCTGCCAGCCCCTTCTCTCATCCATACATTGTTGAAGTACTCAAAGTCACACTAAGTTTGCTTGAAGTGTTTTCAAAATGAATCGATTGCAGTATACAATACAACAAAGAGTGTTTATGTATGATAAGTATGTGTTTACATCACCTTACCGGGAAGTTGAAAGCCAATTTGAAACTAAATTTCCTGGCATGCATGTTCCGAGTAGAGACACTGTTTGTTTGCACTTGTAAATCAATTCATAATAGGAAAAGAAGGATAAAATGGTCTGTGCTTGTGCAACAGAAATTAAACAAAACCAGGGAAAGGTTAGAAGGTTACCTCGAGAATCTCTTAGGCATCTTGCACAAGACAAAATCAGCAGATAAATTAACGCTATAACGAAGCTGAATTAATATGTGTGAATGAAAATTTCCTTAGAGGATGCTGTAAATGTACTGATGCAGATGGACAGCATTTCCAACATCTATAATAAGACAGGTTTTGTGTTTATTCTGATAATTACTCATTTGATTTCAGATTTGATTTGATGTCTATGCATGTATGACTGGCAGACAGGCCATGTAAATGCCAGCCTAGTAATACAATACATGCCCAGGAAACAGCCCATGTGCCTGCCGGCCAAGTTTTGTAGTAATTGTACTATATTTACTGACTTTTATAAATATTTTGATTTTTTGTAAGGTATTATTTGGGTGGGAGGATTTTTCTTGAAATCTTCATGTTGCATTCTTGGAAGTGAATAAGCTTAAACACCAAGTTTGGTTTGAGAGGTAGAACTGGAACTTAAAAATTCAATGCCACAACTGGGATTTGAACCACAGACCTTCCACTTACTGGGCGGCTGCTCTAACCACTGAGTTATTGTGACAAACTGCCAGAATGGCATTAAATTCTCAAACCAGTTCGTATTTCTCCTGGTAAACCACAAAGGCTTGTATGTTTAAAAACACCAACAGTAACTTTGTTGGCATAAATAAATAATAATTACCAAGTTTGGTATTTAACCAACTTTTCTTTTTTGAGTTATAAATGCATGTATGTGCATGCACACACACCAAATACTTCTTTTATTGGATTCAGGGAGCCCCAAAAGTGTATTTCTGGTGAAAGCGTGCTATCAGATTTTTGGGTGCAATGCAATACTTTCTCTACTTGCCATAAGTAAGTAGTGCAGAAATAATGTATGTTCCATATTGCATGTACATCTTGAATTTTCTGGGAATAGCCTGTCAAGTCCCCTTTATTAGTTAAATTTTAATTAAGAAGCCATATGAGACAGAAAAAAATCTGATGTGTTGCACTCACATGACTTTCTCTACACATGTGCTAACTATTCTTATAAACTCTTACTCCTCTATCTCCTTCATTTTAGTTGAGATAAACATTTTTAGAAATTATTTTATTGGTAATTTTCTTATAGATGCAAGGGGAGTATGGAAATAGGCTTTGAGTGATAGTCAGATCTTTTAAAGCTGCTCGCTATACGAAGGCTTTGAAATTCTGCTCTCTTTATACACCCAAGAGTTAAAAAAGTGAATAATGACCTTCCATTTGAAGAAAGTATAGATATTGCAAAACTCACACAAACAACAAGGAATATATCGAAATGCTGCACTCCACAAAAAAAATGCATTTGCGTGTAATTGTATGTTTTAATGAGATAGTAAGATTTGGTCTATCCCTTACAGTTTACCAGTTATGCATCAAGAGTAAACCGGACTACATGGACTACATTGAGAAAATTCAAAATATATACTTCATTTGTCATAAAAATATCTTAAACATATGGCATTTTAATCAAAATAGTTAGCCATTTTTGAGAAAATCAAAATTTTCAAGAAATTTTCCATGTAAAAGGTAATTTAGGGTGGACGAACACACACACACGCACGCATGCACACGCGCGCACACACACACACACACACACACACAGACACACAGAGAGAGACCTTTTTCTAAAAATGCTTTTTTTTATTCAGGGGACCCGAAAACATATTTCTGGTGAAATATCGACATTGAATTTTTGGGTTGAATACAATACTTCCCCTACTTACTATATGTAGTAGAGAAAGTAAAAATCTCACTGCAGGAAAGATTTAGAGCTCAATAAAATGCACAAAAAAGTCTCAATTGTTTTTTGTAGAAAACTTTGTTGGAAGTTTTATACAGAGCAGCAATGTCCAACCTTTGCAAAAGAGGGGAGGTTGGATTTACCCCTTTCATTATACGCAGACTTTGCCACTCTTTAACCCCCAGCCACGCATTGTGTTGCAGTGGTGGTTTGGTAATATGTACATTACATTTGATTTACGAAAGCACCTTTAAATCTTATCCAATAAACTTCTGTTCATTAGTGACTTTTGTGGTACTGCGTAAAGTTTAAGAAGTCTATCAATATTCGGTCCCAAAGTCCAAGTGCATAGCCTTAGAAGATACAATTATCGTGTAACTTATTGCAATACAGACTTTTAATTTAGTTCACATACATATGCAGAACTATACTCAGTCTTATGCATACTATTCTTGCAAATGCTTATTTCTCTATCTACATCATTTTAATACATATAAGCATTTTTCAGAAAGTATATTATTGCTAATTTTGCTGTAGAAGCAAGGGGAATATGGGAATACAGTAGGTTTTAAGCGATAGTGAAATGTTGTAAGAGGTGGTTGCTATGCAATGCCTTTGAAATTCCATTTTATTTGCAAGCCCACGAGATAAATCATTCATTGGATAAATTACATTTGTATGGTATTAAAGGATTATGCAATAAATGGTTTAAATCCTACCTTGTACACAGATGTCAGTTTGTACAGTTAGACTATGTAGATAGGAAGTCTGGCTTAATCACGAGCAAAACATCATTGGAGAAAACAGTAAGTCAATGTGTGCCACAGATATCAATACTAGGCCCACTATTATTTATATTATACATAAATGATTTAGGGCTAAGCCTAAATGCAACAGGCAGTAGCATTAAACTAACTCTTTTTGCTGATGATACTAGCATACTAATGACTGGCAAAAACACTAATGACCTGTTAAGCCATGTCAATGAATTCAATGATAATATTGTCAAATGGTTCCAATTCAATAAGCTGAAAATAAATGAGGATAAATCAGTTGCCATAGGCTTTTATCGCAGCTTAAATAAAACAGTACAATTTCCAAATTTAAGTCTAGACGATAAATCATTAGTCTATGTACCAAATACCAAATCTTTGGGAGTATGGATAGATGAACATCTTGGATGGGAAAAACAAATTCAACAGCTAGCAATAAAATTAAGTAGAATTGTATTCTTTATTAAACATATGAAAGAATCAGTAAATTCAGAAGTCCTGAGAATAATATACTTTACATACTTTCGCTCTCTAATGACCTATGGCATATTGAGCTGGGCAAATGCAAAAAATGCAGCTAAAATGTTTCGGTTGCAAAAAGGAGCAATACGATCTATTGTAAATATCTCTTCCTCTACCAGCTATAGACCTTATTTTAAATTACTAAAGATACTTCCATTTCCATGTATTTATATTTATGAAGTTCTTGTCCTGACAAGTCTATGCATTCTCAATTCAAAACTAATTCAGAAGTACATTCTCACAATACCAGAAACAAAACAGACCTATGTGTCTTGAATCACAGTGCAGCCCCATTCCGTTACAGCTTCGAACCTAATGCAGTATTACTGTATAACAAACTGCCAGTTAATATAAAAAACATTAAGGACCTGTATTACAATCTCCGGTTACTAGCCATGGTTTGTTACCTTTCAGTTATCGCTAACTGATGGTTAGGCTCGCTGCCTCGTATTACAAACTCAATTTGACTGTAGGTTTGTTACCCTGAAGATTATGATGCCCTGAGAGCAGTTGGTAACATTTTTCACTAGGCTTTCGCTGTGTCTGCAACGCTATCTCGTGGGTAAAGCAATCATTTAGGTTAACCACATCACAGATGTGTGTGATGGTTTGAAGATTTGTACACACTGCATAACCTAAAAATAGCTTCTCTTTTATTCACTATTCATTCAGAGCCTTGTGTCCACAATGAATAAAATGCAATGTTTACCATTTAAAACGTAATCGTTCTGCTCACAATGAATAACATGCAATGCTAGTTAAAGATAATGATCTTGTTACGCATGTTTTTGAACTTGTGTGCCTCCATATTGTATAGTTTCCGTGTATTTTCTGTTTGCAGAATGTGTAATTTGCCATGCTCCGTTTATTACATTTGTGTTCATTAAAACGTGGTGCTGATGTAATGAAAATCGCACAAAACATTGTATTGTTTGTATCAATCCACTACACTTATGGGGCTCTAAAATTATATTTCCATACCCTAATCGCCATCAAGATATACCTACAATTTATGTTGGTTTAATTTATTTCATTTTAAGAATGTCAGGAATATACAAATATGCTGGTATGTTATATACGTGCTGGAAACTGCCATTCTGTCATAAATTCTATTTGATACCTTATTTCCGCTAAAATTCCGGATATTGTAGCTTTTGATAACTTGTATCTTTGTTGGAACTCTTCCACCTTTACTCCTTGAAATTATCTTTGTGCATTCTGAATCTCTTGTATTAAATAAATACTGAGCCAGCACTTCAACTTCAGAGTCACTGTGGACATACAATTGTGATAGGACGTACGCCATTTTTGTGTATGAAACACGAGTAAACTACAAGTTAACGCACTAACCTCTACATGAGGATGCGGTTAGTGTACCTCCAGAAATAACTCTCAGTTAGCCCTTAACCGAAGGTCATAATATTGACATTTGGGTGTAACTTCAAGTTAACTGTTAACTGAAACCTTAACCGGAAATCGTAATACAGGCCCTTAGTTTGAAAAAAGTTACAAACTGGCTTTAAAAACACTTCTAATGGAAGGCTGTTACTATTCAGTGGACGAATTTATCTTATAAATATTTATGTAATATTCATTTGTATTGTATTTTTTATCTTCTAATTTTAATAGTGTTATTGTCTGAATTTTAATACTTTATACTTTCAAATATTTGTAATTTTCATACTTGTAAGCCTGTATAAGATAACATCAAAATGGTGAATAAAAAACTGAATAACATTCCTATTTGAGAAAAGTATAAGTATTGGCAAATTCAAATAAATAATAAAGAATATCTCAGAAATGGTTCACTCAAAAGGAAAAAGAGGTATTTTACATAAATTGTGTGTTTTAACGAGATCCACATTTTTTATTTAGTAAGCTTTTGGCTGTCTCTTACTGTTTACCATTTATGCAAAACTCATCCAGAATGATGATGTCTTCTGAGAACATTCCCAGAGAATTCAAGTTATAACTTAGAAACTACCATGGAATTGTCTGTGTCCCTCACTGGATATTGACTGTTTGTGAGTCTACAAGCCCCACGCATGATTCACCCTCCAATAAAAAAAGGAGGTGGGGAAAGGCGGCTAATTACGTACGCATTTTCAAAGAGAGAAGGTTGACATTGTTGATATGGAATGATGTATAAACAATTTAAGAATAACACATGTCAGTACACTGACTCACAAATGTTATCTTTAAGTATATAACATGTATATGGGACATAAAGTACTTGCAATAATAAGTCACCATTGGGGTAATTGTCTCTGATGTGAGACTCCCTTTGTGGTTTACCAGGAAAAATACGAACTGGTTTGAGAATTTGATGCCATTCTGGTAGTTTGTCACAGTAGCTCAATGGTAGAGCACCCGCCTGGTAAGCGGAAGGTCTGTGGTTCAAATCCCAGCTGTTGCATTGAATTTTTAATTTCCAGTTCTACCTCTCAATCACATATTGTTTAACTTGAAATCATTCATAGACACAAACACCCATTGAAGTCAAGAGCAGTTTATGCAGTAGTCTAAAAATTAGCAATCTTCAATTTTGTTTACTTTGCACTAGTAGGGAGAAAGAGAAAATGAGCATGCACATGTGTATGTGTGTGTTTGTGTACATGCATGTGTGCATGGAAGGGGGAGGGGGGAGGTTTACACCTGCACTGGTACTTATTTTTCAGTAAATGTTACTAATTTATTTTAACATTCATCAATAATGACAAAATAGAGAAAACAGATTTTTGTGTTACAGCATATAGAAATGACTTTGCCTTTATAGGACATTAGAATGTCACATACTTACGGAATCTATTCCATGCATCTTTTCTCCATTGATGTTTTTTTATTGGAACCTAAAGAAATATGAAACATAGGCTCAACTCAAAAAAAATGTAAGCTATTAACAGTGAAACAACAGAATAAAAAATAAGAACAAATTAGAAACTAAAAGCTTCACTTGTCTTAGTAATATTGCAAGTTCTTGAATATTGAACTAAGAGCCTCACTTATCTAATATTGCAAGAACTTGCAATATTACTAAGATAAGTAAAGCTTTTAGTTTCTAATTTGTTCTTATTTTAGATAGGTTCAACTGTTATAACATGAACTTCTCAAGAAGTATGCAGAGGATGGTAATAGCAAAGAAAGCATTTAACAGAAAATAGTGAACCCATTAAGAAAGAACTACGAGAGAGATTAATGATGAAGTAGTTTGAACAGATCATTGTAGAAGCTTGCACATAGCAATAGAATGAGACAATAACAACTTTTAAATATTGAAAATATATATGGATAAGAATGGACAATGTGAAATGGGATAGTCTTTAATGAAAATGTTTTAAAAACTGAAGATAAAGGAGAAGGAACAATGATGAAATTGACAAGGAAGACAAAAGAAGTTTTTAGGAAATGGAAGATAAGAAATTGCTAACTTAGAGACACACTAGAAGAAAAAATAATGGGGAAAATGTGTTTAACAGAAGAAGATACCAGAAGATAAGGTGTTAAATCAAATGGGTTCATATGAAGAGACAAAAAGAAGAGCAGAAAAAAGACAAGAATGGAAGAGGCTTAGTTTGCAGTGAATGATGTTCTGGAAGAGAAAAGCATGTTTGACTGATTCATTTATATGTAAATTATATTTCACACATCACTTACAATGCATATTTCTAATGTTTCATGACAAGGTAAATTACTTTAACTGCTGCACTATACACTAAAATGGTATCAAGTACAAGAACTGGTGCTAAAATGCAGTAATCTGATACTATTTAGTAATACTTAACCCACTCAGGTCTATTTTTATGTATAGACTTCAATATCTTTTTCAGGAAAATCTTACCATTCTATGATACGTACAATTTAGGTATGTGGAATACTCACATTGTAGTTAAGATTAGGAAACTGTCTAGGGGGCCCTGGCTGCCTCCAACCTGTAGATCCAGTGCAAAGAGGTACAAAGAGTGAGCTATGTTCTGCTAAACTACTAAAGGCTAGCGCTAGATTTATTGTGCGCACACCATCCTCAAAAGGTGTTGTGTCTCTGAAATCTGACGGTATTGCTGGGAATACCAGCCTAGTTTTTGTAGAATATTCATCTTCTATGTACTCAATAGCACCAGTACCCAGGCCAGCAAAACCATCTGTCCCATCCATCAGTATATGAAAACCCTGGAAAATAAAATATAAAAGCAACAAATTTTTAAATTTATATTTTATTAAGTAAATTACTATTTAAATATAGAGCATTGAGTGTTAAGAACAAGGGCCTTATGGCAACAAGACTGTCAGAGAGCTGCTCACTTGCTCACTCTGGCATTTCACATGAAAGCAGTCAATGCAGAGATGCCTCATTTCATCCTGTACATTATAAGCAATGCATATTTGAGCTCTTACATTGCTCTTCATCAAATTAGAAATATCTTTAAGAAATTTGCCAGCTTTCAACACTTATATTCATATGTGTGAATAAAAATTAATAAATATGCCATGGAATCCAATAGACACATTTAGAAACTGCAGAGGGCTAGGTGGATTTGATACAGGGCACTTACACTACTGTATATATAGGTGAACCTTTTCAAGTTTATATACCAGTCAAGTTAGGTTTACTAAGGTTGATTCAGAATAACCAACAACAGCAACCAGAACAATGATATTATTAAACACATGTATTACAATGACAGTGTTTACAATCAACAGGAATCTTTCCTGGATACCAGGGATGGGAAAGGACCTGAATGGCCCTGGTTTAACTTTCTCATTCTTGTTCCTGGACATGACATGTTAGATTCATAGTACCTGGGCGACTGAGCTTTGCTTGGCATTTTTTGCCTCTGTTTTTGTGAAATCTTGTTTTTTGTGGGAGAAGATACTTATTTAGATAAACCTGAAAGGCCAAACAACTAAATAAAACTACTTGTCGCAATTGTTACGAGTAATGTCCGAGATACAAGAGATATAGAAATACATAAAAATATTTCATAAACAGCATCATTTCAGCTGTAAAACGTCCACTGCTGAACGCAGGCCTCCCCCATAGATATCCACCCAGTTTGAGGTTTTTGTCGAGCATTTGTTCCATCATGGAGTTCAGTTCTTTGCTGCTGTGATTGACTCCAGGACATTAACACGTTGGCCAAGGTCCTTCATACTTCCATCGAGTTCTTCCATGGCTTCCTTAACACCGGCCAGTCGCTCGTTAGTATTCTCTGATAGACCTGTCTTCATATTGGAATTCCCGTCTTCATCTTTTCCGTTTTGGAGTTTACATTTTCAATTTGGCTTCCATTTTTATTCCCATATTTTCTATTCCGTAGTTTACATTTTTCCAATTCGGTTTTCATATTTGTTTCCTCTGCCGCATTCCGGAATTAATTTCATTTCCCATTATGTCCATCTTGGCTAACATTTATTTCATCAACTGTTCCATATCGTGCTTTTCGTCGCACTCCTGACACCAATTGTGATTAATATACTTTTTTAACTATTTCTTTATTTTTTATTAAAACACCTGAGTGACACTAAGCAAAAGCAATGTTGAAGAAAATACACAGACATGGTGTTAGGTACGGCGTCGTTGGATGCCATGCCATTGAATATGAGGCAAGAGTTGTGGTTTCAGTACGATGGTGCACTGCCGCACTTTACACAACGTTCAGGAACATCTTGACTAGATTTGGGCAAAGTTGGATAGGTCGGGGTGTCCTAATGCATGGCCCCCACAATCACCAGATTTAATGCCATTGGACTATTTCCTATGGGGTCACATGAAGAGTTTGGTGTACGAGACTCCTGTAGAGAAACAGGAAGAACTATTCACACACATTATGGCTGCTGCACAAGAGATTAGTGGGACCCCAGGAGTGATAGAACAAGTGTACCAGAACCTGATTCGTCGATAAAATGTGTGCAATGACATGCAATAAGTGCAATAAGTAAAAGTATTTTACTCTACCCAAAAATTCAATGTCGAGATTTCATCAGAAATGTATCTTTTGAGGCCCCCTAAATCCGAAAAAGGTATTTTTAGAAAACGTGTATGTGTATGTGTGTGTGTGTGTGTGTGTGTGTGTGTGTGTGTGTGTGTGTGTGTGTGTGTGAGTGCGCGCACATACGCTTGTCTGTCTGTGTGTACATGTGTCTGTCACTGTGGACAGCATGACTCAAAAATGAAAAGTCTGTATTTAAGGATGTGACACAAAGATGTTGAACAAAATTCCTCCACCCTAAGCTACACTTTACATGGAACATTTTTCGAAAATGTTTATTTTCTTGAAAACGGTTCTTAACGATTTTGATTAAAATGTTGTATGTTTAACATATTTTTATGACAAAAGAAATGTATATTTTGAATTTTCTGGCTGTGGCTCAGGTAGTCCTCTTTATTCTGGATGACTTTTGCATAACTGGTAAACCGTACGAGATAAACCAAATCTTACTGTACAAAAAATGTATATCTTGCTAAAACATACAATTTATGTACAAATAATATTTTTTGTAGAGTGAACCATTTCAGGATATCCCTTGTTATTTGTGTGAGATTTGGAATATTTAAACTTTTGTCAAATAGAAGGTTCTTATTCATTTTTTATATTTCAGCTGTGCAAAGAGAACGACCTTGCACTTACAAGGAAATAAGCAATAAGATAATTTCTACAAATGTTTATCTTAACTAACACAAAGAAGACAGAAGAATAAGAGTTTGGAAGAATGGTTTGTACAAGAGTACTGAAATTCATGAGAGTGCAACACATCAGTTTTTTTTAAAGCAATACAGTGGGTCTATATCCCTAATGCTTTACAGACAAGGATATGTACAAAGAAAACATTATTTTGAACTTGGTCCTGCTGTAAGGAAATCAGTTAATTTGTCTTGTTTCACTGTTCTTGTATTAACTGCATACACCTCATTTTGTTACTGATGACTGTACATAACTTGGTATAAACAATTCCTAAGTGTAACACAATTTTAGTTTTGGTTTTGCCTGGATTAAGTTCTACCTCTAGTATAAATTTTGTTTTCTGATCTAGTGTATAGCATTTTCTTTTTCTGTTCCCTATGGCTGATTAAAAGCAATTGTAAAATGAAAGAGAAACCTGTTAATTGTTAACACCAGATAACTAAAATTTTTATTGTGAAGGTTTTTAGTTGCTTTTATATATTCAGGTAGACAATCACTTGTAGTTTGTGGATAAACAGGAGCGCTTTCGTGGAGGTTACTTAAACTCCAGTCATGTCTGCAATTTTGAAATTCCCTCCGCACCAGATTTGATTGTGTTTGCAAGTTCTACCACCAGAGTGAAGGAGAGTGTACAAGGCACCAAACTCGGACTTCAAACAACAGTTGCTACTGGCTGAGGATGTGGACGTAACCTCCACGAAAGCGCTCCTGTTTATCTACAAACTACAAGTAAGTGATTGTCTACCTGAATATATAAAAGCAACTAAAAACCTTCACAATGATCAGGACATCACTATATATAATGCTTCCCTTTTAATCTTAATTAAAATTTGTATCTCTACTTCTGGTTTGTTGTGACATTGTCACGCTGAAAGCCACCGGCTCTACCAGCAAACATCTTTGTCTTTTGTTTCCATGGTCAAAAGCCACCCTTCACCTTGTGTCTTCGTCAACAGAAATAAGCAAAAATATGCCTTAAGTTTCTTTTAAGATAGCATTTACTCATTATAATAACTTAAAACTCAGTTGTATTACACTGAAATTTAATACGTATAACAGTGAATTATGTATAGATGCATTACGTATAAATAAGGTTCTATGAACACATTCTAAATTACATTCTGCTGGGCCTACAAAAATTTACCTGTAAATACAAATTACATGAAGTGGGTTACATATAAAGCAGGTTCAACTGTAGTCATTCACAGTTTTCCTAACACATGTCTTACTTGTTATGTTTCTTACAGGCTAAATGTTGACGAATACGCTGAATACATCATGGAGTACAAAAATATACCTATATCCAAATTGTCCTAAGGGTAGTTCACCATGTGCATCTACAGTCACTAGTGATTTACTTTGTCTCTCACAATAGCTTGGGGTTCTATATCATATTTGAATATCATATTAAAAGGCTTTGCCTTTTGTCACAAGTCACATGTAGAACTTACAATATTATAAGTAAAAAGTTCTGCCATTAAGGTATGTTATCATACAAATTGAGATCTCCTTGTGTGGTTTACTACAAAAAACACGAGTTGGAGAATTTAGTGTCGTGGCAGCATGTTGGCCATGATAGCCTAGTGGTTAGAGCAGTCGGATGGTAACTGGTAGATCCGTGATTCAGATCCCGGTCAAGGCAATGAATTTTTCAGTCTCACTCTACCCATTTCAATCCTGTCCTACATTCGGCTATTGTGTGGAAGAACATTAATTACATTGATTGGCCTTATAGTTGGTTAAACTAGAAGTCCAGGACTTCAGTATTTACAATATTGTAAGTCGCCATTAAGTTGTGTTATCTTATATAAATTGAGATTTCCTAGTGTAGTTTGGAAAAATGCAAGAAAGTTGGAGAATTTAGTGCCATGTTGGCATGTTGGCCAGGATAGTTTAGTGGTTAGAGCAGCCGGACGGTAACCGGTAAATCCGTGGTTCAGAGCCTAGTCATGGCATTGAATATTTCAGTCTCTCTCCATCCTTTTCAAGGTAAAGAGTACTTAATGTTGTTGTTTTCTAGTGCCTTGCATCTGGCAATGAAGCCATTAGCATTCGTGCTTTCCAATACTTTTGAACTGTGGTTTCTTCTGATCTTAATGCTTCACAGGTCTTCAAGTGATCTTCGTTCATTTCTGCTGGATCGTTACACAGGACACATATTGGTGAAGCTGAGATACCTATTCTGTAGAGATGACTTGCTAAGCAGTCGTGATTTGTCAGTAGTCGGAAGGCTGCAACCGCTGTTTTCCTTGGTCTCTGGGGGATTATATCTGGGTTGGAAAGTAGTGTAATCCATTTTTTATCTTTGGCATTTGTTTCTATTTCTTTTAGGTATGAATGAGAAAATTTTTTAATGATCAAGTGTTTTATTGAGGAATATGAGAAACTGAATTTGGACTTTTGTTTTATTGTTGTGCCTTTCTTTGCAAGTGAGTCTGCAGCTTCATTCCCCATGACTCCACAGTGTGCTGGAATCCATTGGAGGTGAACAGTCTTATTAACTTTTTGGAGTTGTGTTAACATTTTGTAGCATTCTCTAATTTTTGTTGACTTCTTTGTAGTATTTGAACAGATTCCCTGAATTGCAGCTTTAGAATCTGAAAGAATTACTGCCTTGTTAAATTTATTTAAGGGAAGATTTAATAATTGTCGGAGAGCAATGTATATAGCCTCTATTTCTCCATCATAATTTGTTGTGTCTCTGCCAACAGAATGATAAAAGGAAAAATGTGAACACGTAACTCCAGCTCCAGTAAGGTTTTCCGTGGAGGATCCATCAGTATATATGTGCAGTCATTCTCCTGTGGGATATCTAGTATTGATTGTTTCCAGAGCTAGAAGTTTTTGTATTTCTTTTGGTGTGTCTGATTTACTTATTTCCTCTATTAATTCCAAACTGAAGGTAGGTTGCAATAATTCCAATGGATTTTCTCTTATAAGTAGATTTTCTCTGGTGTTAGGAATGTTCAATTTGGGATTTAATCTGTGTTACCTTTTCTAGGAAACTACTATGAGTTTTAAGGATTGAAGGGGGGAGGTTCTCTTCTGTCCATTTAGAGTTTGGCAGTCGTAACATATTCTCGTGTTGGAGCAATGCTTGTTCTTCTATTTTTGTTGTTATTGATGGGGTCCGTGTTAAGGCAAGCATGGCATCAATAGGTGTGGATTTAACTGCTCCAGTGATTGGCAAAGATCCTGATTTTGTATTTGTTCAAGTTTATTGATGTTAACATTTGCTGCTGTTATTAAAGCTTCAGAACAGTACAAGAGGTTTGGTTTAACATACATTTTGTATGTTGTGTTAAGGACTCTCCTTGAGCAGCCCCATTTAGCACCAGCTAACCTTTTCAGGATTTGCAGTTTCTTTTCAACTTTTTCTGAGATGTTTGTTATATGTTTTTTCCAACTTAGCTTTCTGTCGAAAGTGATGCCTAAGTATTTGGCATCATCAACTGCTTTGAGTGGTTTACCATTATAATTTATGTTAATTTAACTGGTTTGTATTTTAGTGTAAATAATTCATAATTTTCTAAAGTAAGAACAAATTAGAAACTAAAAACTTCACTTATCTTAGTATTATTTGCTGACCCTGGGTTTCAAGCTGTGTCCAGCTCATTCTCAAAGCCATATAAACAAATTCGTTGCCACATTGATAGTCATGAGATTTTTGGAGCTCCATTCATGTACTTTGTTTAGGGCTGTTTCTATTCTGGCTTTAATTAATTTAGGTTTCTTGGAGAGCCTGGAGTCCAAATGACTACATCGTCAGCAAATAAAGCAATTTTGGTTTCTGAAGTTTTTATTATTGATGGAAGGTCATTTATATATATATATGTTAAAGAGTGTTGTGCTCAGAACAGCACCTTGTGGAAGTCCTCGGTGTGTTTGTTTATATTTGGAAATGTATGTATTATATTTTGTGGCACAAAATCTTTGTGAAATAAACTGAGTTATCCATTTAAGCATATTACTTTTCACACCTATTGATTGCAACTTCTCACTTAACTTGTTTTTCCAGACTGAGTCATATGCTGATTTAAAATCAATGAATACTGCCAAGGTATCCTCCTTTCTATTGAAAGCTTCCTTGATATCTTGCCTTAGTAGGAGTACATTTTCACTTGTACTATGATTCTGTCTGAAGCCGGTCTGTGAACTATTAATTAAGTTGTAATATTCTAGGAACCAGTTAAGTCTAGATGCCACAATTCTTTCCATCACTTTTGCAATAACACTGGTCAAAGATATTGGCCTGAAACTATTAATATTGTTTGAGGGTTTGTTTTTCTTTAAAATCGGGATCATAATGGCTTTTTTCCAGTCGGAAGGCACAGTCATTCTCCAACACGTGTTATACAGTTTAAGTAGGATTTCTTTTCCTTTCCTGCCAAGGTGTTTAATAAACTCTGGGCGGATCTTGTCAGGTCCCGGAGATTTTTTGTTCTGTAATTGTTCTATTGCTAAATCTAGTTCTGTTTCGTTAAAATCCTGAATAAAAATATCATTTCGTATATCTTTTGGCTTATTAGTTTCTCTGATAGTTTTTTGGATAGCTTTATCTTGTTTTTTTATATGCTTGGGGTATTCTTTGTGACTGAGCATAAAACTTGTTAAGTGATTCTGCTATTTCCCTATCTGTAGTTAAGCTTTTGTTATTATGTTTTAATGGTTCAGTTGTATTTTTTGATAATTTTGTTTTATTAAGAAATTTGTATATTTTATTTCCATCTTTCCTATAGTTCATATGTTCTACAAAATTTGTGAAACTGACCCTCTTTGCTGTAATTAATTCTTTCTTAAAAATGGCTGCTTTTCCTCTCCAGCTTTGTACATCTTCTGGACACTTGGTTCTTTTGGGTTTGACTCTTGCTATATTTCTTTCGTGTTTTAACTTAGATAAAGATGGAGACCAAAAGTAGCTATATTTCTTTAACTTTCCTTTGGGGATATGTGTTTTGGCTGCTGTCAATAATATTTCACAAATTTTTTTATTCATTTCATCTGTTGACTTGAACTCTGATTCTAACAGTATATTACACTTCCCTTCTATCTCATTTTGGAAACTGGACCAATCTGCTTTTTTAAAATTCCAAGAAGTTTTAATTTTTGGTTTGTTACTTTTATTTATTAGACCTCTTATGGAGTTTATGGTGATTCTGTGGCCTGAACATGGGTCTTCTATTATTTCTCTTTTTGTATTGTCAATTATGTCAGATGACACCATCAGAAGATCAGGATTTGTACCCGAACCATTATAATGAAGGTAAGTGGGTGGATCATTTGGATTAAATATTAATTCCATTGTTGATGAGTTTAATAAGTTTTCTATGACTCTTCCTGCTGAATTTATATCTCTGTAGCCCCACCTAGGAGAGTGTGCATTAAAATCACCTATTAAAATACTTTTGGGTTCTATGGGAATAGAATTTAGATCTAGTGTATTGTCTGGAGGATTGTAGATACTGTATATTCTATAGTGGTAGTTACTTTTCCATGCTTCAATTTTAACTATTTCTGATTTATCTTGTTCTTCCATTGTTTTTTGGATTTGGATAGCTTTCATATTTCTTTTAATTCCTGTAAGAATACCACTTGCTATTTGACAAGCTTTTGGAAGTATATGTGTAGTGTACTGATCCATTTCAAAGTATATTTCCTGTTCTTGTGATATATTGGCTTCTTGTACTGTGAAGACATCTATATCTTGGTCTTTTAATATTTTCATTAGCTCTTGTTTTTTAGGCTGGGACATGCCTCCTGCATTCCATTGTAGAATTCTTAAAGTATTGGAATTGTTGTGATGAAATTTGCCTAAAGATGTCCCCTCCCGGAGATCCGATTTGGGGACAGTTTTAACTCCGGAATGTTTATCTTTAGGACTCATACTCATGTACGTGGCTTTCATGTAACTGTTTTCTTAACGGGCACCAGTTTTACAATGTGGCAGTTACATCACTCGACTTAAACCCCCATTTTGCAAGGGGGACCACACCTATCGTTGGTCAACGGGTCCATCGGACCTAGCCGGGAGGACTAAATAGGTGGTATTTATGTAGACCCACCGACCTTCCCCTCATGTGCCTCTAAGGGACGCTGTTGTGCTGTGATAGGCCAGCACATATGTAAATGGCATTTCCTCCATTTTAGATGAAACAGTTATACTGCTGTGATTCGGTCCCCAGAGCCTCATCTGTTAAAAGCAGGGTGCACCACGGGCAGGATGAGGATGGGAATTGGGTAGGAGAGGCTATAGGAGGTGCATCACTACCCCTGAATGTAAACTATAAATATGCTGCTCCTAGAGAGACAAGAATTAACCTTAAAAAGAAAATGGAGATGTTTCTGTGATTGGCCAGTGCCAAGAAGATGAACTCCAATGAAATATACTTAGCACTGAATAAACATAAACACACTTCTAAGGTGTGTATGAAGTAAGAAGGCACATGAGACAGCTAGACAAAGTTGGGCAAGTGAGAGTAGCCTATCCTGACAGGCAGCATTGCCCAGTTTGGTACCATGCTGTCTAGTGCAATAGTTGCTTTTCACTTTTCTCTTTACACTCAAGAAATCCAGCAACAGCTCATTATTATAAACTATTCCACTGAAAAGGGCTGGAAATTTGGAAGCTACTGTCCAAAAAGCAATATTTTAGGTGCCCTGTAGCGGAAGATATGAGTAATTCAATAAACACTGCTGTGAACGATAGCAAATGCCACATTGTGGTTGTTTATTCTCACTCAAAACTATCTTCATTTCAAGGCAAGTAGATTGCAAGAGGGTGTTGCATTCAGTAGTGCAGGCAATGATTTTCGGTGTTTATTGAAGATATAAACTTCCTTGATTAAATTGCAAATGAACACTGCTCACTTAGACAAGCAAGTGATAACTGAAGCAAATTACAAGATTAAAGAGACTAATAGTCTTGTTTTAAAGATAGGAAAATGTTTAAGACTGGTTTTAATTGCACACGTTGCATCTTTCACCATCTTTGCTGCAAACTATGGGTATCATGCACATGCATATCTGCTCTCTCTTTCCTTCACCCAGTGATGAGCTCCAGCAACAGTGCACCATAGCTGATTATGGATTGGAGGAACTCATGTCCCTTCTTATTTCATACATAGGAGCAACATTCCAAAATTACCTGTTTAGAATGGAGTATTGTGAGCAAAATATGAGGAAATTATAGTGTATTACCTGCATGTTATCACACTCCTCAACAAAATGTCTGATCTGATCAGTATAGTTCTCTTGAAACGCTTCTGTTTTCCAGATATTTGTTCCGTAATTGAATACATCGAAGGGATGAGTTATATTGTTATGTTCATATTCATTAATAATAGACACTGTACGAGGATGATACCTTTGTCGACAAAAATCTGCCCACACCTCAATATCTTTATCCAGGTCATATACTTTCGGGATTGTGGCTGAAATCAGAACAAATATCTGTTTTATCATAAATGTTGTAGTTGAGCTGTATTATATGAATGAATTTATATATAGAGCCTGAATTTACACATGACCAGCCTTACAGGAATTTTCTTACCACTGGATCAGCATGCTTCCTGCTAGCAGAGTCGAATATTCATAGCCCCTATAATTTCATCTACATAAGATCTCTCATGCAAATTATAACCACAATAACCATACATTTTAGAAAATGTTGGAAATGATGTCCTTGAGTCACCACACATCTCTCATGTCTTTAAGACTTTGTCAATACTCATTAATTCGTCATGTAAATAAAACTGTTTCACCCATGAAACAAAAATGAAAGAGGAGTCAATAGGATTATTAAGATTGCCTAACAATCATTGCAGAAATTAACTTGACTCACATTCATCATATGATTGCAATCCCTGAACTATGGTTATCTTAATGGGTTTTAATTTTAAAAGTTCACTGGCATTCCAAGCCTTGGTTTGCAAAATTCCAGATTCTTGCGCAAGCTTACTCTGAAATTTCTTTGGACTTCAAACTTTTCTCCATAAGAGTTTTTCCTCAGTGATTTAATTTTGGCTTCTTATCAACAATCAACTCTTCCCTAAAGCTATCCACAAAATTAAAATAGTTTCTCTGTGGGGATTACAAAAAGCAACAAATTTGTCTATACCAGGTGAGTCAGCTGCACCTTATTTTTTTTGGAAGGTAGGCCACCCATCTAACGGCATGTGCACCTTAGTCCAGTTTTGCGCTTACTAAAATGTATTGCTTGACGTTCTTAAAGAGAGGAATGCGCAAAATTGAGAGCAACAGTGCTTTAAGGGACAGAACGTACTCCTCGCTAAAGTACACCTTAAAAACATACGACTCGTTTACTGAGAGCAAATTCCGGTTTCCGGCCGATTTTACAAACTTTTTATTAGAGTATACATAGCAACGTAATTCAGTAAACGCCTCGGAAAAAATGGACCTATCATATGAGTACACTAACCACGTCAGCTAAAAAGAAAATGGCGGATTCCTGTACTTAGAGCAGTGGTTGGTTGCCAAAAATGAGGAAAAACTTAGACACGCCTCATCCATCATGGACCCGTACAGTCAAAATGGACATATTATTAAACAACAGTTTATTTACATTTTTGCGTGAACTACGCCTCGTACATTTCAATTAATATGCATAACAGCTTTTGTCATTTAAGTAATAATATTAAAATGCCCAGCAAATGATTAAAACTGTCTTAAAAGGCTAAATCAAGCCCGTAAACTAGCGAGGTGGCAATGGCATAGCGCCAGGCATGCAAGTCCTACTATAGAACGCAGTACGTGCTCACAGTTAAGTCTCGAAATAGCTGAGTAGGATTGTGACGGGTCCTCTGTGCTAAGCCCCAATGACACAGGTTCGAGTCTCAGCATTGTAAATATTTTTTTTATGTTCATCAAAACTTGGAAACCGAATTAACAATAATCTAATTATGAAGTCTCTGAGGGTTTAGGACATTATAATTTAAATCCTTTTTGGTTGTCTGCATTTTTAATAGCACAATAATTCATTGTGTGCAAAACTGAGTTTAACTTCCATGTTAAACTCTGACAATGTAATTTCCTTGCTTTCTGTGTTCAAATGTGTATAAATGATCCTTATTTCAATTGCACCTACCTATAGGTGTGTTTAAACTACTACATAATTGTAGTTCACCAATAAAGAAACATTAAACAATGTCATAAAACATAAATAAAACAATAAAAATGAATATAATAACAGTTTTCAGAATAATAGTTTGTAAATTGTGAGGATTGCACAGTAAAAAAAAATTAGTACATGCAGGTGATTCGAACCACCTTCACAACAGACAGATTAATTCGGAGTCTTGCGCTCGTTCCAACTGAGCTACCTAGTAACGTGTGAGGTAAACATTCCGTTTAACATGTAATATTTGCTGGTTCCAGTGAACATTTGCAGAAGTGCAAACATCAGCTGTCTAATTACGAATATATTAAAAAGCGATGTGATAACATCTATATTAGTACTAATTTCATCGAGTGTTTAACATCCATGTTAAATACGCAGGTAGAACCTAGTAATGGGGTCGATGCTTTCATGTTGGGGTATAAAATGCGGATTGCATAAAACTCGAGAATAAGGGGCAGCTGACTCACCTGGTATATCACTGACTCTCTTCTCTACAAGAGTTTGTTGTCACATTAGAATCATACCTGAAAATTCGGTGTGCTGAAGTACACACAGTTTTTGACATTATACAGTACTAACACACTACAACACTGAAACACATGGTCTCACAACCTATGAGGCTCTGTACAGTACAGATTTTTCTTTAACTAAAAGTTGGCACATGGAGAGGAGGGTAAGTGGAGAAGAAACAACTGGTTAGAAACAGCACAGTGTGGGGCAAGAAATTCCCATTAATATGACCAGATATCCAAACAAAAGCTTTGTAATTCAATACTTACTGAACTCTGGACACAAGAACAACTGTATCAAAGTGATAGGTTTGAGATATACGTATTCTTTAAAATGTATGCAGAAAATGATAAATGAACCAATTCAATGTATTGGAATATATAAGACAAATATGTGTAAAGTAGTTGTTACATGTCACCTATGACACCAAATCCAATTTTGTTCTCCGGTGCATCTGCTACTAGGTGACCCAGTGAAGAGCTATGAGATCTTTTTCTCAGGGTATGCATAGGCAGGACAAGAATAAACAACATCAGTTAACATTTATAAGACCTATCACTGATAATAATTAATTGTTCTAGGACACACAAACCGTGTGTACGCAAACTTTGTAAAGTAGAATCAATGCCACAACTGGCATTTGTATTACAGATCTTCTCTCTATGCACGCTACTTATAAATTTGGCCTACACACAGTTTATATTTGAACAATTAATCATGATTGAAACTGGCCTTATAAATGGAAACTATAATAAAAACCTTTAAGTCCAGGACTTAGGTACTTAAAATTGTATGTCACCATTAGGATATGTTATCTCAAATTTGAAATTTCCTTTATAGTCTACTAGGAAACTGTGAGTCAGTTAGAAAACTTAATATTATACCAGCATGTTGCCATAGTATCTCAGTAGTTAGGAGTACCCATGCATAAAGCAGAAGATCAGTTCAGGTCATGACTATAGCATCAAATTTTTCAGTTCTGATTATACCTTACAAACATCAGTTAAGTTGGCGAAAAATTTAATGGAGGCTAATAATGATCTATTTGAAGTGAGCTGCCCACTATTGAGGTTGAAGAATTATACTGTTTGAGTTTTATCACTCAATGGCATGAGCACTTTAGGTACCAGGGTACATAGTTAACTCTATTAGGTCAATCAGTGATAATTGTTTTTCCACACATGCCACATATATGCTAAAGCTGATAAGGTAGAATTAAATTGCAAAATTTAATACCATAGCTGGAATTTGAATCAAGGATCTTTGGCTTTACATCATTGTTCTTTCAGTGACTTATAGTACAACAAAACTTATAATATTGTGGCAGTTTGTCACAATAGCTCAGTGGTTAGAGCGTCCGCCCGGCAAGCGGAAGGTCTGTGTTTCAAATCCCAGTTGTGGCATTGAATTTTTAAGTTCCAGTTCTACCTCTTAAACTTTGCCCACACACGGCTTGTGTGTTTAAAAACACCAACAGCTAGTTTGTTGGCATAAATAAATAATTAAAACTTATAATCTTACTACCTTCCTGATCAAATGCTTAATCTTCTGAACCACTGGGAGGCAGGAACATACTGGTAGTTTTTTAGATAGAAACTGCATAACAGAGGAATATAAGGACTCTGTTTCTTGACAGCTGCCAAAAAAAGTCTGGTATCACAAAACCCCACAACTTCCCTGTAAACATATTTTTGTGTAAATCTATGTCTTTGGTGCATATGAAAATCTATTTTGTGTTGTTGTTGTGGTGTTTAACGCTCGCTTTTACTACTACGGCACCGCAGGCGGTGACACTGATGATACATGAAGATGGAGCACCGGTGGAATGAGATGGCGGGGGAAACCGGAGTACCCGGAGAAAACCCGCCCTGACGCCGCTTCGTCCACCACGAATACCACATGCGGGTCCCTGGGATCGAACCCGGGCCGTCTAGGTGGTAGGCGAGCGCGCTAACCGCTCGGCCACGGCGCCGCCGTCTATTTTGTGGAATATGTCGCTGCCCAAATGATGTATTCCATGAACATACCTGATGCCCATCAATAGCTCTTTTTCTCTATCAGTGAACATTTATAGACAAAAATTCTCACTTCGCTGTATGTAGAACACAGGAGTTGTTTCTGCTTTCATATAATATTGATCCATGAGTTTGCTGAGTAGTAAATTCTTTTTTTATATCCAATTATTCAATTAGGTTAACCATCAAGATGGCAGCATCAATGGCTACTACAGGAATATGCCATTCTCTGCAATACATGAGTAGGCTTATTTATATAATAGGTACTCTGAATAAAATTAAATGCCTTAAAAACAAAAGCAATGTGCTGCCATGTGCCAACAGTTTATAATGCAGGAGTTACTTGTTTGCAGGAGCAGGTTTCGTCATGCACATATTAGCCTGAGGTTGAGGATATGTTGGAAGCAGTACAATTCTCTCCAGGAATTTCAATGAGAATTGCTACATACATGCCTGTACAAAACCACCAAATAGCATGCAGAATTTTACATTACAATTCCACGTATGCTTACCACCTCCAAGGAGTTCAATATCTCAGTGTTCTAGACTTGGATCCTAGAGTGATCATTTGTCAATGGATGAAACAACAGACTGTATTCAACCCTTGTTTTCCAACTGATAGTCTGTTTACAGATGAAGTGAAGTTCACATGTGATGGTACTCCTCCAAGAAAACTAAATGGACACAGAAGCCTTTGGTTTCTGCAGCATCAACTTTCTGGAATTCTTGAAGATACTCCCTTTGAGTAATGTCAGAGTACATGGTACTGGCCGGAGCACCAGTATGTTTTGTTGCTACTGTGAGATGACATCTATCCTGAAGCGTGGTTCAAAATAAACTAGGTCAAGGCAGACCTATACTTTAGCCCGCAAGGTTGCTTGATCTGAATACTTTAGACCAGTGCTGTCCAACTTTATGTGTTCAGGCACATTTAACCCATGCCTAAGGAGGCGCAGGTGCCTTAACAACCACCGTTAGGGCAATTACCCTTCTTTTGAGGGGAGAAAGGGAAAGCACTGGTTAGGAAAGTAATGAATACAGCTTTAGGTTACAAATACATACTTTATGGGTGTGTACGGGGAAGATGTTCAGAAGCAAATAGTTTTGTCTTTAAGTTTTAATTAATATTAGAAGTCGTCAAAGTAAAACTTTGCTTATGAAGGGCGCTAGAAAAATACATCGCAGGCACTACATTAGACAGCACTGCTTTAGACTTTTGTGCCTGGGATTCCTTGAAAGCATAATGTATTAATGTAGTTGGAGGACTAGGGCACAGAATTGTGCAGGGTTGTCAACAATTCTGAAATGATGCGAGATGTTCAAAAGAATTTGAAATTCACTGCAGAAACCAGTACAGTCCAGCCCAGGGTTACCAATATTTAAAAGTAAAATTATCATACTGGCCACTCAAAATTATAGATTTGGATTCAAAATTATCGTACATCACAAACCAAGTGCTACAACAATAAATGTATCAGCATAATGCTTATGAAAATGTAATAGTACTGATGTTTATGGTATCCACTTACAAGATTGATGACCTCATCAGTATTACAACTTTACCACTTTTGTTTCTCACAGAAAGTTTATCATCTTTCTCAACTGCTGCAGCATTATACAAGTTTGTTGTTGAGATAAGCTTTAATATCTTGCTTGCAGATTTTTGGAGTCACCACATTCTTTCATAAGCTGAGACGACCGAATAAGTCCATTTACCATATCTAGTGCCAATCTGTTTCTAATTTTGGTTTTTATTAAACCTAGTTTGGAAAAAAACTCTTTCGCAAAAGTGTTTCTGTGGGGCAATGAAATCACTGATAATGCAACCTCCGTCAATCATTTGAAATCAGTATTTCCACCAAGGTGACATGTGTTTAACAGCACTCTAAAAACTGCCAGGTTCAGGCATATTCTTTATTTCACACGGAATATCACGTATTCCGAGTTTTCTCCATTGATCATCAATTTTCTGAACAGTGCTTTCTTCATTGAGATTACCAGATCTGGGCACACTGACAACAAGAGGATAAAGGGTAGAAGAATTAGTAGGATATGAAATGGCTGCCTTAGATGGGTGGAGACAGGCCATGAGGGCAAAAGTGGTGCTGTTTTTCCACCCAAAAATTTGATGTCGAGATTTCACCGGAAATACATGTTTTGAGGCCCCCTGAATCCAAAAAAAGCATTTTTAGAAAAAGGTCCGTGTGTCTGTGTGTCAGTCTGTGGACAGCATAACTCAAAAACGAAAAGTTGGTTAAAAACCAAAGTTGGTATTTAAGTTTAATGTCTTTCAAGGATGCGACACGAAGATTTTGAAGAAAATAGCCCCACCCTAAACTACCCTTTACATGGAAACTTTTTCGAAAATTTTGATTTTCTTGAAAATGGCTCTAACGATTTTGATTAAAATGTCATATGTGTGAGATATTTTGATGAAAAATGAAATGTATATCTTGAATTTTCTGGCTATAGCCCCTGTAGTCGTATTTACTCTGGACGACTTTTGCATAACTGGTAAACCGTTAGAGATAGACCAAATTATACTGTACAAAAAATGTAGACACAATTTATGTCTCAATAAATTTTCTTGTAGGGTGAACCATTTCGGAGATATTCCTTGTTATGTGTGTGAGTTTCGGAAAACTTAACTTTCGTGAAATGGATCATCGTTGTTCATTTTTTTTTATATGTTAAGTGTGCAAAGACAACAGAATCTCAAACATTTGACTATCGCACAAAGCCTACTGTATTCTAACATTCCCCTTGCACCTACAAGGAAACAAGCAATTAGATAATTTGTACAAATGTGTATCTCAACTATCAAGAAAGAAGATATAGGAATAAGTGTTTGTAAGAATGGTTAGTACAAGAGTAGAGAAAGTCATGTGAGTGCAACACATCAGATTTTTTATAATTAATTTCATTTTGCTGGTGTGACAAACCAGTGAAAATAATATTTTGCCAGTATGAAATTATCGTACACCCCCATAATTACCATATGGGTTGATAACCATGATTCAAATTATTGTATGCCCCATAATTATTGTATGGGTTGGTAACCCTGGTCCTGCCTCCAAATGCAAGGATGGCATTTTGAACATCTCCTTTATCCGGTGAAGGTAAACAGTAATTGTACTATATAATGTAACAAACCAGCAATACAATTCCTGATTAAGTTAAACCATGAGCGAAATTTGAACCAAATTATATAGAGAATTAAACAAAAAATTTACATTTTAAATTAATTATGTACCCACCAGGAACATATTCTAAATGCAGTCAGTGGAGGCTTGTAACCAGACCAGTGTAACAATTATTTTGCAAACAGCCTGCTTGCAGGACCCTGTTTACTGGGAATACTTTGCTTCTATTTGCATCTACAATCAGCTGTATCAGTTTGCGTATCAATAATTGACTGGGGAGTATGAGGCTTACTTTAACTCCATACAGCATTCTTTTCTGGCAGCAAATACATCACTGAACAATCCCTAAAGCTCTGATTCTAGACTGGTCATTTGGTAGTGATTTGTCTATAGCAAATGTGCTTAAATTTCACAAGCTGAGATTTCTTTCCTAATTTCATTTATTATCTGAGCTATACATTCAATAAGATCATTTTGAATATTACTAAAACTTCCTTTAAATTCTCAGATGGATTCCAAATTCTCTCTTATGAACTGCTCTTCATGCCCAAGAAATTCAATTTAATAATTGCCTTTGTTAGCAGAGTTTTTATTCACATGGTGCCCACTGAAGGAAAGTTCTTGTTTCCCTAAGTAACACACTACTCAAATTAATCTTCAATAAATGATTTATTGTGCTGCTTCTGATAAGGCTGATCGATTCTACATTTTCTAAGATGAAAATGCTCACTATTCGTTACACTCTTTTGGAAGCTTGAGTTAATGCAACGTATGCCAATCTTATCCCCTTCACTTTCTCCTCAAAATAATATGCAAACATACAATATGATTTACAGTTTGCTATACTTGCTGTGAGCCATAGATACTCCCTGTAGCATTGGGACTGGAAACTTCTTATTTGGCTTCCATTCCTCTGTACAATATTCAGATCTGGTGTGTCTCTTATTCTTTAGAGCACATTTTTCTTCAAAAGAAAGGTACAATAATTGTGTTTTAATAAAATGGATAACCAAATCATTAATCTCACTAGTTGTAAAGTAAGAGAGATAGGACCAAAGTGTAGGAAAAACTGCAAACACTTTGAATTTGCAGCACAATAGAATATGAAAACTAACAAGCCTTGTAACCCTCAGTTCCACACTGCAGGAAGCCAGAGTCTAGATTCCAAGAATACCTACAAGCATTAGAATAACATGGCTTGGAATGGGGCAGTTGCTTAACAATGCCTAGTAAGCCCTTCCCTCATGACAGTAAATGTGAGACTCTTAGACACATCTTCAGCTTCGCCACTGGTATAATCATATTTACAATTTCAATCTTGGCTGTGCCTTCACTTCCTTTCCAGCAGTCGTCTTACTCCACTTCATCCCAAGCAACATTATACGATTGCCCTTCCACCAACATTAAATGGGCAATAATATCACAGACAGGTGGCAGAAAGGAGTGCTCAATTGACACAATAGATCCAGTCAGGCCATGCTATTACCATTATCTCAACCTCTGTCATTTAACTCTACATAGAGTAGCATAACTTGTGTGTGAGTGAAGTATTTGGCTCATTTATGTAGTTTTCTTGGCAATTATTTAAATGTTCCTGATATTAGAAACATTAATTGCCATGACATAATGCCAAATTACTGAACTAGTACTTTTACTTTGGCAGGTTTTTCTGACACAGAAATGTGCATCATGCCTCAGAGTGAGTAAACTTTAACTGATCACATTCGCGAGGTCCCAAGTTCAACTCTCAGTTACAATGAGTTACCTGAGAAGGTCTAGGGTTTTCCCTTATCCTGAGAAGAACAACGTTCGGTAATTCTAAGCTCTAGACCCAACCTCATTTGAGCATCATTTCAACCATTTTGTTCACTCACTGCCAAATATATAGTTCCAGCTAAAGGGTATAAGGAAAACACAAAATATCTAATGTTATTTATTTATGCCAACAAACTTACTGTTGGTATTTTTAAACACACAAGCCATGTGAGGGCAATGTTTGAGAGGTAGAATCAGAACTGAAAAATTCAATGTCACAGCTGGGATTTGAACTACAGACCCTCCACTTACCAGGTGGGTGCTCTAACCATTAAGCTACTGTGTCAACCTGCCAGAATGACATTGAATTCTCCAACCGTTCATATATCTCCTGGTAAACCACAAAGGTAGTCTCACATCACAGACAATTACTCCAATGGTGACTTACTATCGTAAGCACTTCATTATGTCTTGGGACATTCTGGCAGGTTGACACAGTAGCTTAATGGTTAGAACACCCGCCTGGTAAGTGGAGAGTTTGTGGTTCAAATCTCAGCTGTGGCATTGAATTTTTCAGTTCCAATTCTACCTCTCAAATATCTAATGTGTTGAACTCCGTGACTTTTTCTATTCCTACACAAACTATTCTTATAAATGTTTATTCCTCTATCTACGTACTTCATGTTAAATGACACAGTAAACATTGCATAAATTATCTGGTTGCTAATTTTCTTGTAGGTGTAAGGGGATAATGAGAATACATAATCTTAAAAAATCTTTTAAAGCTGGTTGTTAAGTGATGACTTTGTAATTCCATTTCCTTTACATGGCCAAAAGACAAAAAAACGAATAAGTTCCCATTTGATAAAAGTATAAGTATTGCAAAATTCAGACAAATAACAAGCAATATCTTCTAAATTGTTCCTCCAAAAAAAAAATGCATTAGACATAAACTGTTTTAAGGAGGTCTACAAGATTTGTCAATCTCTTACAGTTTACCAGATATACTGTAAAGGACTTCTGAGGACGCTTCCAGAAAATTCAAGACATACATCTCATTTGTATTGAAAATATCTTAAACATATGGTATTTTAATCAAAATATGCTCTTTTTTAAATTCAAGAGGTCCCAAAACATGTATTTCCGATAACATTGAATTTTTTTATGGAATGCAATACTCCTACTTACTGTACTTAGTCGAGAAAGTAAAAATAAGAAATAAAAAGACAAAAAAGGAACTGAATGAAACCAAAAGTTTCATTTAAAGAGAAATAATTCATGAATGTAACTGGCTTAATTGTATATTTAAGTTCTATGTGAAGATATGCAGGTATTTTACTTAACTATTTATTTCTTGCTTTTTATCTCAATTCTATTATTACTATTTATTCATTTTTTAAACTTTCAACCCATTTATAGTACACCCATATATACTACTTAAAGCTTTCAATGAGAGTCCAGATACCATACTTGCTGTTGAATGTTTTTCCTTTTCAACTCTATCCTAATGTTTCCTGTAATATAAATCCCTGCACTAAGGGCAAAAGGGAAAAGTGCTTATACACAGAGGAATAATGAATGCCAGCAGACGGTATAGCACATTATACATCCCAGCTAACAATGTGTACTATTGGTAGAATCAGTACTTTGGAAGCCTTTTTCAACCAGTTAATAATGTAAGCATGGTACCAGAAGTGTGCAAAAATCTATAGCTTATCTACCATTTTATGCAGCTAAAGGATTAGTCAACTCTGAATTCAAAAAAATTATTGCAAAATATTACTATGAAAAATCAAAGAATAAAAGATGGGAACTACCAAACATTCAAACAGTAATTCCTGAGTATCCTTGAAAAACAGCACTTGCAACCTTCAAGTTGATTACAGGACATGATTGTCTGGCAAAACATTTAAACAGAATTGGGATATATTCTTCACCACTCTGTCCTCTATGTGATCTGCAAGAGAAAATGGATCGAGACCACCTTCAAATATGCCCGGCCACTTCTAGTACCCCATCCATCAGTGAAAAATATTGGAGAGCAAGAGGATTAATGACTTCATTGTCAGAAATCCAGCATTAGCTAACAACAACATAGTGTAAGCATTATTTCTTTATTATACACGCTCATTTACAAAACAAAAGTATAAAAAAGAAACAAAAAAATAGTACCTTTCCTAACTTTTCCTTGATCCTGTCATAATGTATTTACTAGTCTTGTATCCCAATGCATTATTACTCTTTTCCATTCCTCCAATGGTAATTTATAATTACATCTCTTATTTCTATACTCACATTTTGCCTCATCATCGTGCATTGAATTTGTTTCATTTTCTAGGTCTTCTAGATATTCATTTTTTTTAGCTTTAGGACTCAGTACCAGCTCCACTTTTTCTACTGGCCATTGTGCTTCATTAACATTGGGTGTTCTATCTTGGTCATAAAGCTCTCCTTCTTTAGGAATATGTTTAAGAGATCCTTTCAAGTCCACCAACAATAATCTAGGAGTGAATGTAGTGTAACCCTGTAACAAAATTGAATGGCATAAATAAATAACAATTACCATCTGAAGGTTATTTACTCCTGGGACATAAAGTACTTACAATAGTGAGTCACCATTGGGGTAATTTGTCTCTGATGTGAGACTGCCTTTGTGGTTTACCAGGAGAAATACGAACTGGTTTGAGAATTCATAGTTATTCCAGCAGACCATCGTAAATCAGCCGGAAAGTTTCTTCTGAATAATAAATAGTTAAAATGTCGGACACCAGTGACAATAATATGCAGCGTAGAATGTTAAAAACATGTTATAAATGTTTTAAACTTAGACACATGGTCGAGCATAAATAGTCTAATGAACCTTGAGTAAAATGGCAATTAAGATACTCATATGAATATTATGAAACTCACTATTGCTCATTTCATAAAATATACTCACATCTTAATTGCTGCCATTATGCTCTCGTTGCACAATATACTATTAACAGTCATGTATTTTTCACAATGTTTCAATTCATTTTCTCATTGATGTTACTCAATGTCCTGTCAACTAGTCAAAGAATGCTACTACCTATTTCTCTGGTAACAGAAATTGCAAGAGTATTAAAGTATTCAAATTAAAATATAATGATTTCTCTGACAAATGTAAGTCTTAAAAATAAATAATAATCAGCAAACAAATAAATAAGTTACCTTGTCAGATAATCCCTCTCTGTACAGCAAGTCATGATTGATTTCACTTGGCTTTTCAGCATTGTACTCAAATCCTGCTTCCTGGAAGAAAAGAATTTTCCCCAATATTATGTTTTTAGGATTAAACTAAATAAATTAGATACCTATGTCTGTATTAATTTCTTGCAAATCTTACAAATGTTAGCAACATTTTGATTTGACATATTTATGTACAATAGAACTGTATAGTATCTATTGTTTAATACAATCCTATCATATGAGACAGGATATTGTAAGACCCCAAAAGAAAATCGTTTATGTGAATATTTGTTAAGAGTGTAATTTGTTTTTGATGTTGGTATGAGTTGGTTAAATGACGAAAATGTGTTACTAATGTTCATTGTTACAAACAATTAAGTTTGTTTAAAGATGTCATAAATATTCCCATATTTAATTTTAGTATATATGTATAAATAAAATAATTATATGTGTTCAATACTGAAAGCAAAGGGAGAATGGCTAAGGATCGCTTCCCTAACAATGCGGGAACTATTTGATGAATGCATACGCGGATGTACACATGGCAGTCGGAATGCTAGACTCACAACCAAAAGAATGAAATAGCGTCCGGGTCTTTGGTATAGATGGACGCATTTTTGTGTGTGCGCGTCATAAAATAGTGAAAGTAAATTTACTAAGTGTTTAAAGACCGTTAATTTGAGTAAAATAAGTGAAACGTTGGCTAACTTTAACAAGTTAGTTAATACGAAGTGTGCAATTAAATGAAAGGACGTAAAATAGACGAAGTGTAAAGTGATACAAAACACATTTAGCGAAATATCGCTAAATTTTCAGACATTAAATCTCGGTGATGCTAGGGAAGTCGATGCACTGAAATAAAAGACTTACTACTGTAATACGATTTAAATACTGTAAACAAGAAGGTGCGAATAAAATATTTCACTAAAGTTAACCCCGAGTGTATGTTCATTCCATCCAGTACCATGACCCGAGATAACAAAAGAGTCAAAAGCTCATCAACATCACCTTTTATAATTATAAAAACAGCACCACATATAAAGAACTTCTCATTTTCAAGTTTTAAATATGAAATGCATCAGCGACACAGCATGTCAGTGGACTACAAGACTAGGCTAGTTCCCCAAGTATCATCAGCTTATACACAAACTTTATTAAATTTCATGTTTTCGTATATCATGCCAATCAATGATAATTGATTGTTCTAACACAAATAAGCTGCATGTAGGTAAACCTTGGAAGGTAGAATCAGAACTGAAAAATTCATTGCCACAGCCAGGGATTTAAACCAGTTACCTTAAAGCCTGGGAATTAAGTACTTGTAAGTCACCATTTGGATACAATCATGTCTTGCTAATGAGATTCCCTTGTGGTCTACCAGGAAAATGTGAATCAGCAGGAGAATTTAAGGTCATGCCAGCATGTTGCCATGGTAGCACAGTGGTTAAGAGCAGCCATACGCAGAACAGAAGATCTGTGGTTCAAATCCTGGCTATGGCATTTTGCCAAAGTGAAGAAACCACTGTGAGCGATCCAGTACAACACTGGAGGTGACATCCATGCTATAGGGCAGTCAATACAGCACATCAACAGAAATAGACATACAAATGGTATACGCCTTCCGAAAATTTGACAAAAGGTCATAAATAATGGGGCGATTATATTGAAGGTGTGCAACTACACATTTGACTCAGGAGTTTAGCTATGAGTTTAGCTATGGTTGACACAGGTGAACCTGAGATAGCACGCTACTGTTTATTCCTCTCGTTCTGATGTTTTACACCCTGCTTCAAAAGTCACTTATTCTTTCTTTCCTGGTACAAAAAATATTATGCGAAACAGCATCACTAATACATTATATTATTGCATCAAACAAAGCAATTATGATCATACTTTCAATAATATTACTAATGAATTATGTTTATTGGAGACTCAAGAAAACATATAATATAATATTGTAGCAACACTGGCATTACTTATAGTTCAGCTGCCTTGTAGACAGTAATTTTGAACTGCTGATGTTACTCTATTTACATCATACCAAAAAGACCCCAATTCACAGCACGATTACATGTCCAAGGACAAAGACATTCTCCTGAGTAAACGACAGTATAAGTACCTCTGTCAATAGTAATTTCAGAGAAAAAAAATTGTTCTCATTACTTTTTATCCAGCCCTTATATGTGTTCCTTGTCATATTCTTTGCTGTGGGGAGCATTAAGTAGCCTGTATATTAAAGTGTTGAAGACTACTACAAGTTGGTGGGATTTTGGATTGGTTCAGACAGAACCAGGAACTCACTTTTGCAATTTATTTGAAACCCACCACAGACAACTAACATAAAGAATGATAACTTCAACCCATATGCCATTTTTGCTACAACCACTATGACAATATTCATGAAACCAACCTTCTCAGGACAGTAAAATATCAAACTGAGCTCTCAGTTTGGGAAAACATCCACTTCATAAAAAAATACAGACCAAATTATGAATTTTGATTTCCCACCAAAGGACCAGCTTAGCAAGTTCATATTACCACCACCAGAGACTTCTATCAGCAATAGTATATCAGACGATACAATATCTACATCAATCAGATACTTAAAAGCTGAAGATGGGAATGAAGGTTCCTGAAACATGTCCCAATTTTCAAAAGTAAGTATATTGTAAACAGAACTGAGCTTCAATTTATCAAACTTTTATTTTCCTATCTTTCCATAAAGTTTAACAACCTTTAAGCAGGTAGATCATATCAGACGGTAAATGTATCAAATGGCTGAACGATGTTAAATAGACTCAGAGTCCCTAGAACTTTAGTAACCCAATATTTATCTTCTAAGGATAAGGGAAAACCCTGGAAAAAACATATTCAGCACTCCTTAATTGTGATTCAAACTCAGAACTTCTTGAACATGAGACATTTTACCCCCCACCTCCCAACAAAGGTGAACTAAAACTACTTATGGAATACAATATACTTTCTCTTCTTAACCATAGATAAGCAAAGTAAAAATATTGTAATTGAAGCTATAGCTGGAAGAAGGGCCAACAGTATCTTAGAGACCCTTATCTGAATAACTCAAAAACTGATTCTCATTTCATTGGTATATGCTCCTGAAAAACTTTATCATTATTTCAATTCTGTGACCTGGTACAGCAGTGTGAATGAACAAGTATGATAAGTCTGTTTTTACTTTCTTTACCACACACCTAGTACATAGAAGTATTGTATTCCACCCAAAAATATCTAGATTTCACCAGAAATACATGTTTTGGGGCCTCTTAAATCTAAAAATAATAATTAATAATAATAATAATAATAATAATAATAATAATAATAATAATAATAATAATAATAATAATAATGATGATGATGATGATGATGATGATGATGATGATGATGATGATGATGATGATGATGATGATGATGATGATGATAAAAAAGGGGAAAAAAATTTAGGAAAAGGTCCAATGGTGCATTTATATAATATGTGAAGAGCATAAATGAAAAATATGAATAAATACTGAACTAGGTATTTGACCAACATATATTCCAAAAATGGGACACAGACTTTCAAGAAAACTCCCCAATTTCAATCTACTATTTACATGGAAAATATTTTGTTATTTTTTATCTTCTCATAAACGCCTCTTGTGATTTTCATTAAAATATCACACATTTAAGAAAATTAACAAAATTGGAGAGACTACTTGGAAATAGATGCAACAAACATAGGAAGAACAGAGTTAAAGGGAAAGCCTAGAGGAAGGCCTAGAGGAAGAGGAGAAGTAGGTTTAAGGCGTTCAACTACATGCGACCTTAAAAAACAATTCATGGCAAAAGTCAGATATGAACATGAATATAAAATAAAATTACTAGTAAAATGGAAAATAAATATACAAAACAGACAGGCAAAAGCCAGAACCAAAACAAATTGACAAATACGTCAAAAGAGAATAAAAATGAGAAATCTAAAGTTTCAAACTGTCAAGCTCATGTTAGTCTCTACTAAAAACTTAAAAACCCTTTTGACCATTTGCTTATCATTCGCCAGGACCTCTGCAAGTCAGGCAGGCAGTTGCAGAGATTCTCGAAGGTGCACTAGGGAGAAGCACTCTAGCAACACGTGACGAACTGACAAAAAATTGTCACACAGCAGTCAAAGAGGAGCAAGGTCCTATTTAACAAGGTAACCGTGCGAAAAATTGCAATGGCCAATGTGCAGCCAACCAAGTTAACCTCCTCATGCCGAGATATGTGAGAAGAAGTTACCCAGTTTATCACAAGTTATTTCACTTCTCTAAGCCTATTACCGCAGAGAGCTGACCACTCTTCACACCAGTATGACAGTACCGCTCTCCCCACTTCAAGTCTAAAATCTTCAGAAATAATACAAGAGATGGTAATGCTGAGTTCTGTGGTTGCCTCCTTTGTTGCCAAATCTGCCATTTCATTCCCAGGCAAACCTATGTGGCTAGGAATCCATGCACATGCCACGTTAATGCCAGAACTGTGTAAAACATGGAGGGTATCCTGGATACGTTATACAGCTCATGAAGGTTCTGAAGTACACTAAGAGAATCACTCAAAATCAGTCACCTAGTTTACAACGGTGCACATATAAAATGGCTAGGTATATTGCATACAGCTCTGCAGTATAAATGGAAGTGCTATGATGAAAACCGAATGTATGTGGTTCAGTTCCATGAACATCAGCACATCCAACCGCTGGTACTCTTTGATCCATTGGTGTAAATAAAACGTCAGCCAGTGTAACCCAAAAAAATTCTAAAAAACAACTGTGGATACTAGAGATAGGTACATTCCGGTACATTCTCATCCCAAGACCTACACAGGACATGTCACGCAACCTAGGGGTTAGAGTCTCTCCATCTTGGGAAACATGTTCGACATCTTAATAGCAAGCTTCCCAAGAAGCTCCTGGAAGCAAAACCAAGCTGGCTCAGGACTAAGATGCTCTTCTTATATCGTTTGCTTAGCATGGTGTTGAAAAAGGAAGCCAACATAGTGCTTAGGCATACACCTAAGCGCACAGCTATAATTTCCTAAGAGGACATCATGCCCATACTGCTGAGGGGGTTCTGCGGACTCTGCATAGAGGCTCACAACTGCGCTTGTTGGAAAAGCTTCTATTGCCATGTGTATGCCCCTATTATGGACTGTGTCTAACCTTCTCAGTACAGATGATCCTACTGATGAATAAACAATACACCCATAGTCTAGTTTGGATCAGTGCACGATACATTTGCAGCAAAATTGTCCAATCTGCTTCCCATGATTTACCACTTAGTACCTGCAAGATATTCAGGAAACGGACACATCGGACTCTTAGCTGTGCTATGTGCAATGACCAACTAAGCTTCCTATCTGAGATCAACCCCAGGAAACGTATCTCATCTGCGAAGCTGGACTAAAACAGAGTGAAGGTGGTAATCGTGTCCTGCAGTGCCAGAAATTAATGCACATTGACTTCTCAGTTGACAAACGGAAGCTGTTTTTGAGCTCTATTTTCAAAGGTTGTTTAAACATTGTTGCACGTGTCATTCTAAAAATGCCACGCACTGAGAAGTACAATAGATGGTGAAGTCGTCCAAGTAGGCATGACAAGACTCCAGGTGGAACACATTTCCAGATGGAATTAATTACTATACAAACAGCAGTATATGGCCTTGAAATTTGACAGTGCACTAAAACTGAATTTTATGCTGTATGTAATTGCTTGAACTCCCTGTGGTAAAACATGCAATACTACTGAGTAATGCTATTAAATGTTTGCCTCAAGTTTTGACCTATTGTTACAGCATGTCACACGTTTCAGAAATTGTGTGTATCTCTAACAACATTCAACAGTAGACTAAAATAATAAAATGATATAAATTGATAGCAGACCCTTTAATTACAGTTTATTATTGTAAGAACAGCATTATCATAAGATCATAATTAGTTAACACCTTTCTTATTTGAATGGCATTACTCTGCTTTGAAAATATTTTATTGCCTTAAATAACCGAATTAAGTATTTTAGGTTCTTCATGAAAAAGTCTTTAGCTTCTAACGTAAAGTTAGGTCAATTTAGACTCTATAAAATTGAAGTATATTATTCATTTGTACCTAAAACATTAAAATAAACTGAAATTTAGAGAGTAAGAGATCAGGAATAGAATCTACTTCAGAAAGCTGTAGCTCACAAAGCTTTTCCTCTCAGTCCTACTAAAAAGAAAGCAATTTTGTACCAGTTAGTTAATTACTCATTTGGTAAAGAGTTAATTATTGTTAAGAAACAATTCTTACTAGAAGACTCTCAGGGAATGTTGGAATGGTGGGAGAGTTTTGCAATAGCAATGAAATCAGTTAGCAAATAAATGCCCTACAAAGCCATTCAAGGAAAGGCAATGGAAATGAATTTCAACAGCAGAAACATTCCTTCATCATGAATATTTGCTAAGTTCACCAATTTTACCACAAAAAAATTTTGTAGTAAAATTTCAAGATCCAAATGTTATAATTTCAGACCAAAATATGTGTTAGTAGTAGCTACCACACCTCATAATGTCTATATTTGTCTTAAATGTGTCTTGAATGTGTTAAACTATCACTCACTGCTGTATAGAATGAAATTCCTTTTTCATGTCAAAAAAAAGCTATAAATAATGTAACTTGTGAACGCTGTGTGCTTTGTACCTCATCTAGAGGAATAACAATTGGCTCACAACCGCCTGGTAATGGTCACCAGAACAGCAATGAGAACAGGAAGGAAAATTATCGATCGGCTTATTGATAGAAAATGGACAGCAATATTGCGCCTTGGGAATTCATGATAGTTTTTCTAGCTTGCAACTACAGAGACCTTTAGCAGTTGTTTTTGGTCACAGCCACCTTGAAGCATTTCTACAGTGAAAAGTTTAATACACACAATACTGAGTTAATAGATGGTGAATTTAGCAGACTTAACATTGGTGGGATAGAACTTTTTGTACATTAAAAGGGTCTTCTCTGGTTGTTAAGAAAAGGTATCCCATTTAATGTGAGCATAAATTGAATGCGTAAATTTGTTCTGGAAGTACATATAGGCAGGCATTTCATCAATGAGGGCATTGTATCTTCTGCAAGTCTGAAAGGGCAGATTTTAAGAACAACCAAACAGGTGATGACTGCATATCTTCCATTCTAAATGAAAGATGGAGGGATGTCCAAAAAGATTCAGGAAATAAGAAAAAATCACCATTTGAGAGAGTATATGACATTTTATCTTCTATAGCATCAACAAATCTTTTCAGCTAGAAAAATTACATGTGACTAAACTGCTTCCAATGGTGCTAGGAGACAGTAAGTTTGTTGGCATAAATAAATAATAAACCATCTGAAGGTTATTTAATCCTGGGACATAAAGTACTTACAATAGTAAGTCACCATTGGGGTGATTTGTCTCTGATGTGAGACTGCCTTTGTGGTTTACCAGGAGAAATACGAACTGGTTTGAGAATTTAATGCCATTTTGGCAGTTTGTCACAATAGCTCAATGGTTAGAGCAGCCGCCTGGTAAGTGGAAGGTCTGTGGTTCAAATCGCAGTTGTTGCACTGAATTTTTAAGTTCCAGTTCTACCTCTCAAACTTTGCCCACACACAGCTTGTGTGTTTAAAAACACCAACAGTAAGTTTGTTGGCATAAATAAATAATAACACTTGGAGAAAGTTTGCAATGTTCCAAATTCTGGATCATTTAAAGGCCATTTTTCATCAGTAACTGAATCCTTACCATATTTTTTTATTTATTAGTCATTTAGTAATTACAATTATTACCATAGACTTCGTCAAAAACAACTTACTATACTCATTTTATAAATACATACACACAAACATTACTAACTTAAGATTTACACTTAACATATTTACAAACTAAGATCTATATAAGTTTACAATCTAGTCTTATTTTGTTCATAAAATTCTTTCACACTATAAGTAATCCAGGAACTGAATAATAAACCTTGCATGTACAAGTATATTGATATATGCTAACACTGAGTTGAAGATGAAAACAAAGTTTTTATTGAATTTCTGATACTACATGTAGCATTACTGAAGATAAATGCAAATAATGAGAAATATACTAAGTACAGTGGCAGCAGCTGTGCCAAGAGAGAGACTATATAAGCAGATTGACTTGTGTAATGAGATAATAGTATTTTGTGAGTGAAATTCAGTTGTTTGTGACAAGCTTCTATTACCACAGCAGTGTCAAGGTTACAACAACAAAAGAGTTGCGAGTTGCAAGGTCACAAATTCTGAATCGTGATTCAGTTTTAGAAGAAATAAAGTGGCATTAAAATGAACCAAACTTGTCATTTTCTCACAGTATGAACAAATTCCCCAACCTTGTCGCCACCTACAATATCAACAATGGGAATCAGTTTTTTATGGGTTCATTAATCCTAATGATGTGTAAGAAAAAAAGTTTACACTTTAGTACAATAGGAAAACTTTGTTACTTATGCCTTTTTAACACAGAGGTTATTGAGGTTACGTTAAGTAAGCTCTACTTAAGCAGTTTCAAGAAAACTATGGTTTTATATATTGCAGTCCATGGTTTTCACCAATATATTCATAAAACTTGAAGGAAACAGTTTATATTCTGAAAACAACTTAGATTAGGCAGCATTGTGGCCAAGCGGTTAAAGTGTTCGCCTACCATCTAGACAGACCAGGCTCGATTCCAGGGACCCGCATGTGGTATTCGTGGTGGACGTAGTGTCATCAGGGCAGGTTTCCTGGTTTCCCCTGTCACTCATTCCACCAAATGCTCCATTATCAGCTTTCTAATCATCGATTTTGCCTGCATCTCATTTCATCCTCTTCCTCACTATCATACCTGGTGCCTGGCTGACTACCCACTTCCAGGTTTTCACTGTCCGGTCCATAGGTTCCTGTGCTCCCCAACTGGCGTCTGACCCTAGGCACTGGCTTGTAAGTCCTAGGAGGTGTTAGTCCTACATAAGAGGAGGGTAACCAGGTAAAGAAAAAAAAAAGACTTAAATTATGCTACTGTGTGCAAAACTGACATAAGTAACTTTCAGTTTTCCTACTACTAAGCCAGTACCGAGAAACATATTTGAAATTGTAAGCTGAGGAACTTGAAACACCATAAGTGTTCCTGGAATTTATTCTTTTAAATGTCTTATTAGTGAAGGACTGCAAATGAACAATGTATCTTTTTACTTTCTCTACTGGTAAGTAGGGGAAGTACTGTGTTCCACCCAAAAATTCGATGTCGAGATTTCACCAGAAATATATGTTTTGAGGACACCTGAATCCAAAAATGTCATTTTTAGAAAGAGCTCCATGTGTGTGTCTGTGGACAGCATAACTTAAAAACGAAAAGTCGGTTAAAAACCAAAGTTGGTATTTAAGTTTAATGTCATTCAAGGATCCGACATGAAGATTTTGAAGAAAATAGTCCCACCCTTTACCTGGAACATTTTTCAAAAATTTTGATTTTCTTGAAAATTGCTCTAACGATTTTGATTAAAATGCCATATGTTTGAGATATTTTTATGACAAATGAAATGCATATCTCGAATTTTCTGGCTATAGCCCGTGTAGTCACATTTACTCTGGACGAATTTTGCATAACTGGCAAACCGTTAAGAGATAGATCAAATCATACTGTACAGAAAATGTTGATCTTGCTAAAATACACAATATATGTCTCAATAAATTTTCTTGAAGGGTGAACCATTTTGGAGATATTCCTTGTTATGTGTGTGAGTTTCAGAAAACTTAAAACTTTGTGAAATGGAACATCGTTTGAGAGGTAGAACTGGAACTTAAAAATTCAATGCCACAGCTGGGATTTGAACCACAGACCTTCCACTTACCAGGCGGGTGCTCTAACCATTGAGCTACTGTGACAAACTGCCAGAATGGCATTGAATTCTCAAACCAGTTCGTATTTTTCCTGGTAAACCAGGAATTTTTAAGTTCCAGTTCTACCTCTTAAACATCGCCCACACACTGCTTGTGTGTTTAAAAACACCAGCAGTAAGTTTGTTGGCATAAATAAATAATAATGGAACATCGTTCTTCATTTTTACTTTCTCTACTGGCAAGTAGATGAAGAATTGTATTCCACCCAAAAATTTGATGTCGAGATTTCACTGGAAATTTATGTTTTGAGGCCCCCTGAATCCAAAAAAATCATATTTGGAAAAAGGTCCATGTGTGTGTCAGTCTGTAGACAGCCTAACTAAAAAGTGAAAAGTCGGTTAAAAGCCAAAGTTGGTATTTAAGTTTAATGTCTTTCAAGGATGCGACACGAAGATTTTGAAGAAAACAGCCTCACCCTAAACTACCCTTTACATGGAAAATTTTTCAAAAATTTTGATTTTCTAGAAAATGGCTCTAACGATTTTGATTAACATGACATATGTTTGAGATATTTTTATGACAAATGAGAGGTATATTCTGAATTTTCTGGCCTATAGCCTATGTAGTCCTGTTTAGTCTGGATGAGTTTTGAATAATTTGTAAACCGTAAGAGATGGACAAAATCTTACTATACAAGAAATGTAGATCTTGCTAAAATACACAATTTATGTCTCAATAAATTTTTTTGTAGAGTGAACCATTTTGGAGATATTCCTAGTTTTGTGTGTCAGTTTCAGAAAACTAGAACTTTCGTGCAATCTAACATCAATGTTCATTTTTTATATGTTAAGCATGCAAAGAGAACGGGATCTCAAAGCTTTAAAGATTTTACTATCGCATGAAGCATACTATATTCTAACATTCCCCTTGCACCTACAAGGAAATAGCAATAAGATAATTTCAACAAATGTTAATCTTAACATGAAGAAGATAAAGGAATAAGAGTTTGTAAGAATGGTTAGTACAAGAGTAGAGAAACTCATGTGAGTGCAACACATCAGATTTTTTTATATGTTAAGTGTGCAAGGAGAATGGAATCTCAAAGTTTTAAAAGATTTGACTATCGCACAAAGCCTACTGTATTCTAATATTCCCCTTGCACCTACAAGGAAATAAGCAATAAGATAATTTGTACAAATGTTTAACTTAACTAACACGAAGAAGATATAGGAATAAGAGTTTGTAAGAATGGTTAGTACAAGAGTAGAGAAAGTCATGTGAGTGCAACACATCAGATTTTTTTGTGTAGTGTTTAACACCCACTTTTACTACTATGGCATTGCAGGCGATGATGCTAATGATACATGGAATGAAGATGGAGCACCGGTGGAATGAGATGGCGGGGGAAATCGGGGAACCCAAAGGAAAACCGTCCCAGTGCTGCTTTGTCCACCGTGAATCTCATGTGCGATTGCCTAGGATCCCAGGCTACTTTGGTGAAAAGCGGATGGTCTAATCACTCAGCTAAGGTGCGACTTGAACAATGTATCTGTTTCACTGTTAATCCTGAAGTAAATGATGAAACATTCATTAGTCAACTCTGAATTCAAAAAAATCATTGCAAAATATTACTATGAAAAATCAAAAAGTAAAACATAGGAACTACCAAACATTCAAACAGTAATTCCTGAGTATCCTTGAAAAATGGCAGTTGCAACCTTCAGGTTGATTACAGGACATGATTGTCTGGCTAAACATTTAAACAGAATTGGGATATATTATTCATCACTCTGTCCTCTATGTGATCTGCAAGAGGAAATGGACCGAGACCACCTTCAAATGTGCCCGGCCACTTCTAGCACCCCATCCATCAGTGAAAAATATTGGAGAGCAAGAGGATTAATGACTTCATTGTCAGAAATCCAGCATTAGCTAACAACAACATAATGGAATGCATTAATAACAAATGTAAAGTTTATTTTCTGCATTAAACCTGTTTTCTTTACATTATTCCTCAACATGTTTGTCTTAATGCATATGTACATGTGTTGATTAGTACTTTTAAACTCATTACACTTTGTTACAAAAAATTTTCTTTTTTTTCCATTACTGAAATATTTGAGTGACCAGGTACACTCCAGATATCCTACAAGACTTCCTGTACCGACACATTAATTAAAAGTCAAAAAGATGTGTGTTCTAGGAGAACATAATTTTGGAAGAAAGGCATACAAAATGAGGTAACACTTCAATGTAACATCCACTACAGGCAATTTTCTTTCAAATAATCTCCTAGTGGTATGTAACTCCCTTTCATTTTTTTAAGGACAGGTGATATTACTGAGTTCACAAGAGAATTTGAATGGCCAGAATTTCCATTAACAGCTTAACTACAGTAGAACCCTGCTAATCCGAACCCCGCAAATCTGAAATTTCGGACAATCCAAACACAAAATCCACAATTTAAAAAACAATAAAAAATTTATTTATAGTGTAGAGAGAGCATTTTTATTTAGAACTGACGAACTTATTATTGACACTATACAGTACTTGCCCAACACCAAATTCAATATCTAATTTTGTAGCACTTTCACCCTTGTCATGTTGCTTAAGCACTTCCAGTTTTTAACATATAGGAGCTATGTTTTGTTTTCGTTTGGTTGACATCGTAATGCACAGTGTAACCACTAACAATAGTGAAACAAACTGATCTCCTACATACTGCCACTACCGCATGCAATCAGCTATATCCACAGGTAAGAAGAATACATTGTCATTATGCTGTGTACAGTAATCACAACGTTGTCACTTCCTCACACAGCTATGCTATGTTACCTTGTAACTGTTAACTCAATAGCTCAATTTATGCACTTTTTTTTCCCTGCTTTTGGATAGTCTGAACTGGTGACACCCCCAATTAATTTGGATTACTGGGGTTCCACTGTATTAAATATTTCACTTTATTTCAATGAAATTGTGACGTCTATTACAAATGGAACAGTTTCTTTCCAATTGCTCAGGTGTGTTAAAATTCATTTAAAAAATGGGTGTAGCTGAAAATATTTTGAGGACTAGAATAGACACTAGATAGTGAAAGGTTAATCATGCCAGTGTCATACCTAGAAATAAATTTAAGCTTAGGAACTTTTGTTAAATTGTTTTTCCTGATGTAAAATTATTTTAGTTACTGAAAGAAATGAAGATTATGATACATGCCTCTGTGGTAGTGGTGGTGGTGGTGGTTTGCATGCTAACCTTCAAGGACGGATTTGATCACCAACTGGAATGTGGGAATTTTTCCTTAATGAGGGTTGTGCCCCAGCCTCCCAAATCTGGAAGTACGAATGGGAGTGAAAATGTGTGCGCGTGTGTGCGCGCGTGTGCGTGTGTCTGTGTCTGTGTGAATTTAATGTAATAACCCAAAGTAATACTAACCCAAGGACTGAAACCACTGAAAGCAAGTGAATGACTACGCTTTGTCACATCATAGTGCTCCACTCTTCTTATAAAAATCATCTCTCGAATACGCTTTGTGGCTTAGGGCCCTCACTCTGCGATTACTGGGCCTACACTCGTACTGAAACGATATGTTATCGCTTGTGATAATAGGCAACCTGCCAATGCCATGTATCTTTAATCACTAGATATTAAAATTATTTAGACTGGCGACTATTTAGACTTATCAAAAGTAATTCAGTTCCACTCCCACTCTTTTTAAAGTCCAAAAAGTAAAGGTTCGCTCTATACATCTACCCTAAAACAGAAATTGCTTCTTTGACTGAAGAAAAGGATACCAAACAAAATGTATATGCAAAGAACCGGTTAGCCTTTTTAGGTTATGTACACTTACCTGTATATTCCACCAGTGAGCACCAATAAAGTTTGCATAGTGGCCAAACTGTAGAGTAACTATTTCTCTCCCAGAAGTCATTTTCCAGCAATTCTGTGGTATGTTCACTGCACATTAGTTAGTAATTTCATCGGTTGCAATTTTCGAGTTCTTATGTCAAGTTGTCAAGTGACAAGTTTTATTTACAACGCAGGCCAGGTCACGCCATAGAATCTCCAATTCCACAGCTTGCTAACTTAATATAATACACGTGCAAGTTATATTATTCCATGGTTGCCAGCTTCAGATTTCATTAGCCACAAGAAGTACGTGATATTCAAGACATCCTCAAATACAGTACAATAAATATAATGTAATATATCATATATCAAATTAATATTACAGTAATGTAATAACTTAACAAGTATGCTTCGCTTCCTCTGAAGAATTACCTTTTTAATACCTAAAACACGATAGGTAACTGCAAATGAGAAAATCACAAGCTGTTTAATAACAAGAGATAAATTTAATTACAACTCAATTTGTACAATAGAAGCATTTTACAGAAACCTTCACATCAATTTTATATACAGTAAATACATTGTACGCACTAAGCCTCAAGACTGGAAGACCATCATATAATGCAAAACCAAGATTTAGAAATTCCTCTATAGAGGTATACTGGGTGAATATGGAACAATGCCTGTAACCCCGCTGTTACAACTCTATGAAGTGATATAGTATACAGCGGCGTATATTGTGGACTATCGAGCTAGCTATCACCGAAGCCCATATCTATAGTAAACTGGAAATTAATTAGCAATATCAATACTAATTGTAATGCTAGCAAGTTTCCCTCAGTTTCCGCGTAGGACGGAATATGTCTCGTTCTCTACCATTGAACAGAAGAGTGAATAGGGCTTCGCATGCTTGCTGCCGCAGCCTTCACTTCGATGCGGGAAAAAAGAGGTAAGGTGGCAGAATGCAGGATTAAGCACGCCAAGGCTTCATTATTGCAGCAATCTTGCTCGATGGTGCGCAGACTGCGCATTCACCACTCAAGTTACCATTAAAAATTAACACAAATCCAGACGCAATGTATAACACAAAGAAGCATTTAGACATGTCTGAAATTTTGAGAAAATGGAAAAGTATTATCTGGGATGAATGCACCAAGGCCCACAAATATTCACTTGAAGCTCTCGATAGAACGCTGAAAGATCTCAATAACAATACCTGGCTTTTTAGATGGTGCTCAACTGCCCCTCTCCGGTGATTTCAGACATACATTGCCGGTCATTCCGTGTGCTACATATGTGGACCGTGTTTGAAAGAATCATAGTGTCAGTAAATTGTCAGTAAATTATGCCTTACATACGTCTCAAATTCAAAATGATCCATTGGCGTTGACATTATCCGAACAATTGCTCAACATTGGCAAAGGAAAATTTAAATTACATTAAAATGCAGTCCAACTTCCAAGCAATTTTTGCAACATGGTGGATACCAATGCTTTGATTGAAATTATATTTCCAAATTTAAAAGACACGTGCGTGGCTACGTGAGCGAGTTATTTTGGTCACAAAAAATATGGATGTCGACGCAATTAATTTTAAAATACAACAGTCATTGCCTGTCAATTAAATATCATTCAAATCCATCGACACTGTTGTCGATTCTAAGTAAGTTGTGAAGTTGTCAACCATCCTCTTCAATTCTTGAACTCACTGGATTTATCGGGAATGCCAACACATAACTTGCGATTAAAGTTTGGTTCACCAATCATTTTGCTTCACAATTGAATGCACCAAAGCTATCCAAAAATCATGGACAATGTTCTTGAAGCTACCATTATAACGGCAAATTTCAAGGTGAAGTTGTTCTACCACGCATCCCAATGATCCTTTCAGATTCCTCCACTATTCAAACGTCTTAAATTACACATTTCCTTGGCATTCGTAAAGACTATTAATAAACCACAAGGCGGAACAACGTCAATATGTAGGTTGGACCTACAAAATCCGCGCTTTTCGGATGGGAAATTATATGTTGCATGTTCAAGGGTTTGCAAACCATCAAGTTTGTTCGTTTATACCCCTAAAAAATTAACTAACATATTGTTCATTAAATAGCATTAAGATTTAGATAAAAAACAAATTGTATTCCTCTTAATAAAGTAACACCTGTCATCAGCGGAATCGAACTGGACTCTCGAACATTTCCGTCAAAGACAGATTTCCGCTTGACAAAGGAAGTCCTAGGCCATTAAGAAAATTAAACCATCAGCATACATAAATGGGCAGTATCAGGTACAAAATGTACATTTTTTTTCAGTGGAGGAAAATACCATTTATGGAGTTCCACTGTACTGGAAGGCACAGTGGGGACTGTGAGCTTCACCCGAAGGTACTACACACTAAAAAATCCTCCATCGGAGAGAATTCGAGGAAGGATATCCGGCAGTACCGCGAATCGCACCTGCGGATTCAAAAGAGAGTATGTGTTGGCTGGCCATGTGGCCGTCGCCGGGTGAAATTGGGTGGCCGGACGTAAACATGACCGAGGCCCTGTCTACGCCCTGGCGAAGTCATGGTGTGAGATTAGTTAAGGATTAAGGTTCGTTTCCGAATGGAAACGCCGTCGCGGTGTATTACATCCTGAAACATGAGGACATAGTTAGAATTAATTTTGAAAGACTTAAACTAGGCAGTATTCTTTGTTTTTAATCTGACCTCCAATAGGGGAGGGCGTCTTATTGAATTGTATTAATGGGCGCATGTGTATGCGTCAGTCAATGTACACTAGTATATATAGAAATAGTTTAGTGATTAGTGTCGCAAATAGTTGTGTCAGTCAATTGTATTCCTACTTGAGTTTTTAGTATTGTCTGCGCTATAGCTGCGTCTTATTATTTTAGTGCTTAAGTTTTACACAAATTGTATGGGCTTATATTTATATTAATTTTGTTTGTAAATCATGTCCAGAAGTTCTTAGCTAGTGTCAATATTATTGGGGGGTTGCGTCCCCCTTGGGCCGCCTTGACTAGGTGCAAGGACTGCTAGACTGCCAACGTCAAGTCGTGCCTCAAGTCATGGGTAAGAATGTTGCTTCTATGGAAGTCTTATTGGTGCGTCGAGATATTCTTGAATGTCGATTTCGGTATCCCCCAGGCTGAAGGTTCTGTCGAATAACGACAGCGGTCTTTTGTGTTTATTATGCAATGTTTCGTACTTGCCCAATCACTGGATTAGGGCATTGCCGTTTTTGTCTTTACGCTTGTATACGTTAAAGCTTAAGCTTTTTATAAATTCTTCGATGGTGTGCAGTTTTAACTCTTTGTGTAAGAGATAGGCCGGTGCTACCGGCGGTTGTTTCGCTATTATTCTTATAATTCTGTTTTGGAGCGTTTGTAATTTGTTTTGGCAGCATATCCCCATACCGGGGCTGCGTACGTTATTATTGGTCTTAGGAGTGTTTTGTATAGAGTAAGACCCATGTTTATTTTGAGTTGGCTATTTATGTTGATTATTGGGTATAGTCTATTTAGCTGAGCGTTTGCCTTGGCTCTGATCTTGGAGATGTGCTTGCTCCAAGTAAGGCCTGGTTCCATAACTAGACCTAAGTAGGTCACTTGGTCCTTCCAGTCGATACCTTCATCTTGGTACATTAGCGGCTGGAGGACACGCTGATTCTTCCTATGTAGGATTCTTTTGGTGAAAATTATTGCTTGAGTTTTTCGAGCGTTTACTTTTATTCTCCATTTGGAGAACCAGGGCTCAAGCGTATTTAAGGCATTTTGGAGCCGTTGATGGATAATGCGTGGTTGGGTGGACTGTGTTACTAGGGCAGTATCATCTGCGTAGATGTATTTGTCCGTTCTTATTAAGTTGGGCATGTCATTAATGTAAAGATTGAATAGTGTCGGCCCCAACAAACTTCCTTGTGGGACACCGGCTCTAATCTGCTTCACGCTCGATACTGCTTCCTCTACCGTAGTGCGAAAACGCCGCTCAGTGAGGTAATCCCTAATTAGAGCTATTGCCGTATCGGGGAAGGCGTAGTCTTTTAGTTTCTTAATTAGTCCCGCGTGCCAGATTTTATCAAAAGCGCGTTCTATATCCAAATAAAGGGCGCCTGTTGATTTATTCGTGTTATAGCCATTCGTTATTTGCTCAGTCATTCGCAGTAGTTGTAGTGTGGTAGAGTGTTGGGCTCTGAACCCGAACTGTTCGGGAATAAGTATGTTATGCTTATGTATGTGTTTGTTGATTCTTTTGAGTATAACTTCTTCTAGCACTTTACTTATGGTGTTTAGTAAGCTAATTGACCTGTAATTTATTGGAAGTGCCAGATTTTTGTTTGTTTTAGGGAATAGAAGTATTTTGGCTTCTTTCCAACTTGGAGGAAACCTGCCATTTTGTAACGTGTAGCTAAATATGTCCGCTAAAAGCTTGAGGGCTCTGTGCAGGAGATTCTTTAGTACCACATTTGGTATTTTGTCTGGCCCAGGCGTTTTTCTGGTAGGCAGATGCCTAATAATCCATCCGATTTCGCCTAGGTTTGTTTTTCGCAGTTTGTTATGTGTTTGTGTTTGGCCTACATTTTCGGCTTCATCTTCTAATTCTCGTGCGAAGTCGTTTTGCCCGATTACAGGGTTGGGGGAGAACACATTTTCTAGTGTGACCGCAAAAGCTTCAGCCTTTGCCTGGGGTGTTTCGGCTATAGTATTGTTGTGTTGAAGGGGCGGAATACTTGTGCGCGTTTGCGTTAGGCAATTGGCTATTCGCCATATTGTATTTTGTTGGGGATTTAGGTTTTCCAATGTGTCGTTGCATTGGTTTTGGATGAACGTTCGTGCGCGTTCGTTGGCTAAATCCATGACTTCGTAGTATTCAGTTCGGTGTATTATATTCCTTGTTTTCTGCCATTTGCGTCTGGCTTTGTTTCGTGCTTTCTGTAGTACCTTTATATCATGTGGAAATCTAGCGTTTCTAACCTGTTGTTGCCTTAAGGGCACGCAGGCCGTGGTGGCTATCTTTATTGCCATTGCTAGGATGTTTATAGCTACGTCCTGCTCTGCTGCGGAGGTTGCTTGCAGCTCTGGCAGGTAGTAGTCTACCGTATCTTTGAATGTTTCCCAGTCTACTTGGTTATACTTGCGTGTTAAAGTAGCTGGTTTAAGCGCGATAGGAGCATTGATTGATATCAAGACCGGCAAGTGGTCCGATATAAGCTCCTGTAGGACTTTAAAGTCAGTGTTGTACGGTATGTTATTTAGCAGGGCGATATCTAGGACGTCCGGCACGTGATTTGGCATGTGCGGAGTGAGCGTTGGTTCATCCGGGCCAGCGATCAGAAAGTTGGTGTTGTTTATAAAGTTCAGTAATTTCGTCCCTTGTGGGTTTGGATTTACGCAGTTCCAGAGGTAGTGCTTACAGTTATAGTCTCCTGCAGCAAGTACTCTGGGTCCTAGATTCATTTTGTTTATATCGCTTGTGTCTATACCCCCAGGGGGGTTGTAGACGGCGGCTATGACTATATCCGTGTTGTGGATGTTGAGTTTTATAGCCGTGGTTTCGGCGCGAATTAAGTTAGAGGAGTTGATTCTATAATGGTTAATGTTTGCCTGAATGACTATGGCCGTGCCGCCTCCTCTGCGGTCTCTGTCATTTCTATATACTTGGTATCCGGGAACAGAAAAACGGTGATTTTGTTTTGATGTGTTTCATTAAGTAACGCGATTTGTATCGAGTACGTTTGGAGGAAATCTGCAAGCTCTTTAATTCTTTTTCGAATGCCGTTGCAATTCCAGGTGATAATTCTAATGGTGTCGCAATTACCCATGACCGTATTGGCGAATGCTGTTAATTAGTTCGGCTATGTGGTGTGCAGTCTGTATTATGTCTGTCCCGGGTTGTGTGATGATGCCACTTAGAAATCGCAGGTCATCCTCAAGAAGGTGAAGAGGCACTCTGTGTGCTGACATACCTAGTATTTGTACTAGTGATCTCAACGCCTTTGAGGGATCACGCTGCTTGTGGGGCTGGAGCGACTTTGCAGCTTGGTGAGGCCTAGCTGTCTGAGAGGGGCTTGCCTGGGAGGGGAGAGTTTCTGGTTGTCGAGGGTGTCGCTCGCTTCTCGTTGGGCGGTCCTCGGGAGCGACCCGAGGTTGCCCAACCACGGAGGGTTCCTCTACTGGAGCTGGACGCGACCGGCCTTTATGATTCCTGGTGAAGCACTCCGTTGGTGCTGCAGCCTGTGAGTAAGTTTGGTGCGTTCTGTGATCTTGGGTTTTGGGAGGCTGCGCACAGGAAGATGGTTTACCCATCTTGTTGCACACTGCGTACCAAGCAGTGCAACCCCGCCAGGTTGCACCATGGCCCTTGGCACCGCAAAGTACGCATGTTCGTTCCAGAGGTGGAACGGTGCACGTGCCAGAATAGTGGGGCCCTGTACATTTTGCGCAAATAGGGGTGTGGGACCTACGGTCTCTTTTCACGTGCCAGAACTGTTGGCAGCGTGAGCATTGCTTAGGTGTTGTGGCCGCCCTATACTCTTCTACGTAAATTCTGAAATGTGCCAGGAACTCAAGATCTAAGATCTTCCTATTCTCGGGGGTGTCCTGCAGTTCAATTAAGAACATGGACAGGGGGGACCTATCATGAGTGCGCCTTCTCATTTGTACGGCTCTAATAGCCTGGAACCCGCATAGTGCCAGGTCTTCCTTAATTTCGTCTCCGGAGAACTCGGCATGCAGCCCTTTCACAACGTAGCGGGCTGTTCTTTCCTGGGGCTGGGTGAGCAAGTAATGCTGTATGCCTTTTTCCTTGAGGTATCTTACCAAAATCTGGTTATCACTCAAGGAGTTGCTAAAAGCCAAGGCAACTGTTCGGAAGCTATTTTTTTTTTTTTTTTTTTTTTTTTTTTTGAATTAATGTCTTCCAACATTGTGTCATATCGACGAGTTCGGAAGCTATGGTAGCGCTTCCGCCATCCCAGGTTAGGAGCAGTATACCAGAGGTTCAAAACCCTGGCAAGGCGACTGCTCCGTGCGCATAGAACAACAGCCTGGGAAAACACTCTTCAGAATGTAAACCTTGAGGAAAAGAAACCATGGTGGATTATTAGGGCCTTGAGGAACGACAAGGCCCAATACCAGCATCCCTTGCACGGCACTCGTGGGCGGCTCGCGTTCGAACCCCGGGAGGACCAACAAGACGAAGACTTTACGGAACTTGTGGAAGCGACCGTGGATTACCTTTTGAGGAACCATGGCAGCTGCATGAGTAGATCCAAGTTCCTATAATCGCCCCGAAAGCGGTGATCTCCGAAATCCAAAGTCTAAATCCAAATAAATCCCCTGGACACGATAGCGTCACGGCGCTCATGCTCCAGCACCTACCCAAAAAGGCTGTCGTCCGCTTGACCCGGATTTTCAATTTATGCCTGCGTCTCCGTCACTTTCCAGCATGCTGGAAGGAGGCGAGGGTGGTGTGCATTCTGAAACCCGGCAAGAACCTAGTCTTTCCTAACTACCGCTCCATCAGCATTCTCCCAACCGTCTCAAAAGTTTTTGAGTGGTTGCTCCTCACCCGCCTAACGCCTCTTTTTGAGAATAGGCAACTCCTATCGGATCATCAGTTCGGTTTTCGTCGGGGTCACTCCACGACATGCAGCTGCTGCGTGTGGCCGAGAAGGTTACCCTGGGGTTCCAGGAAAACTTCAAGACCATAGCAGTTCTGCTGGACGTGGAAAAGGCATTCGCCACAACTTGGCACCAAGGCTTATTGTACAAACTAAAGCAGGCAAACATCCCTCCCCCATATCTCACACTGATTAGCAGCTTCCTACAGGACCGCACTTTCAGAGTGAAAGTGGAAGGAAGACTGTCTACACAAAGAAGTATAGCGGCAGGAGTTCCAGAGGGCAGTGTACTCTCCCCTACTCTTTGCAGCATACATGTCCGACTTCCCCATGGAACAGCATACTGCGACATGCCAGTATGCGGATGATGTCCTCATCATGGCACAAAACAAGAATGTGAGATATTGCCTCCCTCCCCTTCAACAACTCGACGCCGTTGGCCGTTGGAATGAGAAGTGGAGAATGGCTATTAGTCCGGGGAAAAGCTCCACACTCCTCCTTAGTAAGGTACGCCATTGGCGGCCGGAACGGTCACTTCGGTTCAGGCATCCCATGGGTGACCTCCGCCAAATACTTCGGCATTCTCCTCGACCACGGGCTAACATACGCTCCACACGTCCGCGCAAAGGCCGGACTCGGCCACGCTGCACTCAGACAGCTCTACCATATCCTCCGATTCACCATGCCCACATACCTAAAACTACGCATTTACCGGGCAATCATCCCGCCATTGATCTTGTAGGCTGCGAAGCCTGGGGATCGGCGGCACCCTCCACCATATGCAAACTGCAGACAGTGCAGAATAGGGCGTTAAGAACAATATATGATACCGGGCGTAGATTCCCGTCTTACATCCTTCACAACCACTCCGGACTACCCTACATCATGGACTTGGGGAGGGGACGATCCCGAACCATGCACACCAAACTGAGTTCCCACACCAACCAACTGATACGGGTGCTAGGTCAATACGACCACAGAGCACCCCGTAGAAGGAAAAGTTACCGCCTTCCTAAGGACGTCCTTGGGTAATGGTAATGCCACTCCCTTCATCTAACACATACTTACCCCAACACCTATTCCTGCCCCCTTCCTGCATCCAAACTTAGGTATGCAGGAAGAAACCATTGCCCAGAGACACAAAAGCTTGAAAACATTTTGGACTACCTTCTATACTGCACAGATAAAGTCGCAATAAGCGGTTAGGTGCTGTGCAGATACACATACCGTACAAAAGAACCTGTACGACCTCTTCTCGAATGCTGGAATTTGACTGCGAGATCGCTGTGAACTTCTATTCTGGCTTCTTCTAAACTCCTTTTACACATTTTACTCTAATTCTTCAATCCTAGCAAGAAGATCTTGAACCGACAGAACAGATGGCATTGTTTGGGATGATACTGCTGCTACTGAAGGTTGTGATGCACTTCATTAATAGTTTGCATCTCAAATATGCCGTCTGCCATTTTATCAAAATTTTTGCCTGAAATGCTTAGTGCTTTTTTATATTATTAGGAAGATTAACAAGCCAGAGCTTTTAAAATTTGTTCGGCCATAACCTTTCATTTTGCTCAATAGCTGGTTGGGTTTCATATCACCCACTCTAGTATGCCTACCAATTTCTTTATTTTGCATTCTTCACTTTCTTTTAACAGCATTAGTAACCTTTCCTTTGCCAGAGAATACTTATTGCTCTCGGTGCTGGTTACTAAATCTCAAATACGTTCAACTACTCTCGGCTCTAATTGCGCAAGCAGATAATTAAATTTAGTCTCATTCGTAATCCAGCAATCAAAAATTGTGTTTCTGCCTGGCAAAACCATATCTCCAGTTTCTTAATCCAGAAAGGTGACAATTTCACATTCACCTTGTCCATTTCAATATTACCTGCAGTACTCGCTGATATTTGAGCTGGGTTCGTATCTGGGATGATCGTTCCCTGTTGCTTGTCCATAATCACATCGGCGGACACCACTACCTTATTCTCTTATTTTGTATTTCTATATTTTATGTAGGTTATGAACAACTTAATAAATAAATCAATCATTTTTCACTCAGAAAGATATTTCTTCATTATTGGTTTACAATAATCATGGCAACTAATGTTTCCAGTCATGCTTTCAACTGCGGCAGTGTCTACGTCATGTCATTCTGGTCCCTACAACAGCCCCCCCCCCCTCTCTCTATCTCACATACAGGACAAATATTTTGCACTGTCAGGTAAACAGTGTATCACACATGTACAAACACCGAGAAATGGAAGCATGGCCTTCCAATATTAGAAGCGTAAGCTTGCAGTATAGGGTTGAGATTCACACCGAAAGAAGAAAATCTGCCTGCTCTTACTTCCATGCTCTGCTCTGAACCACACGCATCCTCTAGTTTTATTCATGAGGCCCCTAATTTCATTTACTTTTTGGATGGTTAAGTTATTCAAAAATATTCAGCAAATTGTATTTTCTGCTGATTGAAAAATATAAACTGTTCTTTTCTAAGAAGTCTTGTAACATTAAGTTTGATCACAACAGACTGGAGTTCATTTAAATTGTTACTTCTAAAAATCATGTTGGTGTCATCTGTGAATAAAGCTGTTTACGCCTGCAATAAGATTAAGGGTAAATCATTTACATGTGGCAAAACAATATTAGGCCTAAAATTGAACCCTGAGGAATCCTATGCTTCATTTACAATGTTGGAACAAAATTTATAAATTTCAACATATATGCCTTTTTATTTTCCAGGCAAGATGCGAATAATTTCCCTGCTATACCTCTAATACCATAGGAATTTAACTAAGCTGGCAAGATTTACTGCATCGAAAGCTTTAATACTAAAGACTTATGTATATTATCTATGACTTTCAGATTAACATCAACGGATGGAAACAATGAATCATTAATGGTTTTCCCTTTCTAAAAACCATATTGCGATGTTGAGAGGATACCATGTATTAAAGGAGGATGTCAATCTAATAACTTAACCTTTGCAAGAAATTTGGAAAACACAAATAGCATGGACATTTGTAATTTTCAATTACCATTCTAGTTGCCCTTTATAAAAATTGGTTGTACTCCAGCAACTTTCAGATCGTCTGAAAATATGCCGGAGTCAGTCTGATTGTCTCAATTGGTTAGACAATCAGACTACTGATCCCAAGGTCGTGGGTTCAAATCTGGCCCAGACTGATGGTCTTTAAGTGTGCTTAAAAATAACAGCTCCATGTAGTAGATTTAAGGCATGTATATGAACTCCTGTGGGACCAAATTCTGGCACACCGGTGCCGCTGTATGATCCTAGCAATTGACAGTGTCATGCAAATATCCCAATACTAGAGAGGAATTACATATACATACTAAAGACTCAACTGCAAAATCAGAACAACCTTTTAATAAAAAGTATGAAATAAGTTTACTTCATGAGATCTTTTATTTTTCAGACTTTTTATTATAGTATAGCACAATTCCTCTTTGGATACTGGTTTGAGAAAATTTGTATTTGCAATTGTGTAACAGTATTATATTCACTGGGTGAATAACATGCCTGAATACTTTTGCCAAATAACTAAAAAAGTTATTAAATATTGTAACCAATTTGTGGGGATTTGTAATATTCAGATTTTCACAGGAAATATTTATTATGTTGAAGAGAGCTCCAATTCTGACCAGTGTTCCATTATTAACCATGGCTAGATCGCCTGAAAATTCTCTTTCAAAGGGTGTTATTCTTAGTTCTTTAATAACACAACCATACTCTGCTATAAAATAATGTGCACTATATCTCAAAATAAAGACGCTGCTTTAACCTTCAATTCCCAGCACTTGTGGAAACAATAATGGCTTGCAGTACAGAACTCGAATCACAAGCAAGCCATCTCCTGTGTCAGAGGTGGACTTCACTGCCTACTTCACTAGTTTGATGCATGTGCAAATGCATCTCTCACTTGCTGTCATATCGTTGCTGCATAGTCTAAAGAAGCTCTCTTGTCCCTAGGTACATGATGCTGAGGTGTCCAATTTTCTTACAGGTGCTGCCAGAAGTGACTAAAATGTAAGACGGAGAAAACTGAAGTACGTGTAACTTGATGAAGTTCCTGCATTTGAAGGGTAATAGTGCCCAGGAAATTCATGAGATGATGGCCATTTATGGAAATGACTGTCCATCTTATGACACTATTCTGAGGTGGAAAAGGAATTTCCAAACTGGTCACATGTCCCTCACAGATGAGCTAAGGTGTGCAAGACCATCAACAGACAATGTGGCCATAATGAACAAAATAGAGTGCTTAGTCCTGGAAGACAGGCGAGCAACCAACCAAATGATCAAGAATGAAACTGGTCTCAGGTAGCATGTGGAAAATTATTCATGATGAAATGCACATATCGAAGGCATCTGCAACACAGATTCCACATTTGCTCACCCCCGTTCGAGGAACAAACATGGCGTGACTTTTCACAAAAACTGTTGATACTGTTGGAACAGGATCAAGAGATTTTTTTTTTGTCATCTAATAACCATGGATGAAACTTTGTAACATATTGATGGATCCTGAGATTAAACCATGAGCAAGGAATGGAAGTATACCGATTCACCTCCCACCAAAAAGGTAGGAAAAGTCGACAAGGGAGACTATGCTCTCAATTTTTTTGGGACTGTCACGGAATCATTCTCACAGATTATCTTGAACAGGACAAAACCATCACTGGTGCATACCACAGCAATCCTCTGGACAAGTTGCAAAATGCTTTGCTACAAAAGCATTGTGACATGCTCTCCATAGGTATGCATCTCCTAGCTGATAATGCATCAGCTCTCATCTAAAGTTGCAGGTTAACAAAATCAGTGCATCTGTCTCATTTGCCAGATCTCGTATCTAGTCTTTTTTTCTTGTTACCAGAAATAAGTGTGTTACGGGGTAGCCCATTTCACAACATAAATGACATCATTCATGAAATGCAAGAGTAATTTAAAGCACAATCTGCAGAATTCTATAATAATGGTACTCAAAGGGTAAAAAATGCTGGGAAAAATGTTGGAATCTGGATGGTGACTATGTAGAGAAGAGTTAAACAACTACAAATCAAAACAAATCTTTTGATCATTTTTTTTACTTTCTCTACTGGTAAGTAGAATGAAGTATTGTATTCCGCCCAAAAATTCAATATCTAGATTTTACCAGAAATATATGTTTTGAGACCCCCTGAATAAAACAAAGCATTTTTAGAAAAAGGTTGGTTGGTGTTTGTGTGTGTGTCTGTGTGTCTCTGTCAGTCTGTGGACAGCATAACTCAAAAAAGAAAAGTTGGTTAAAAACCAAAGTTGGTACTTAGTTTAATGTCTTTCAAGGGTGCGACATGAAGATTTTGAAGAAAATAGCCCCACCCTAAACTACCCTTTACATGGAAAATTTTGATTTTCTTGAAAATGGCTAACGATTTTGATTAAAATGCAATATGTTTAAGATATTTGTATGACAAATGAAATGTATATTTTGAATTTTCTGGCTATAGCCTATGTAGTGCTGTTTGCTCTGGATGACTTTTGAATAACTCGTAAACCATAAGAGATAGACAAAATCTTACTGTAAAATGTAGGTCTAGCTAAAACACACAATTTATGTCTAAATAAACTTTTTTATTGGGTGAACCATTTCAGAGATATTGCTTGTTATCTGTGTCAGTTTTGGAAAACTCTAAACTTCTGTGAAATGGAACATCGTTCATTTTTGTACATGTTAAGCATACAAAGAGAGCGGGATCTCAAAGCTTTAAAAGATTTGACTATCGCTCAAAGCCTACTGTATATTAATATTCCCCTGCCACCTACAAGGAAATAAGCAATAAGATAATTTGTACAAATGTTTATCTCAACTAACATGAAGATATAGGAATAAGAATTTGTAGGAATGGTTAGTACAAGAGTAGAGAAAGTCACGTGAGTGCAACACATCAGATTTTTTAAACATAATTAAAAATTTACAATACCCTCTCATATAGAGTTATCTCAGTTGGTTTATCAAAACTATCTGGATCATCTCTGATTCCCTAGATCTCTCTGAATATATGTTCCAGGTCATCAATAAGCAATGAATACCCGGCTATTTCCGAGATGGTAGTTAATATGTTATTATCATTTTGAACCCCATATTTGTGTGAACTGGCTCCTCTATTGACTGAATTTAAGAATCAAAGAGAATTAAACTCAAACCCATCGACTAAGAAATGGCTTGGTTTGTCTATTCTGTCATGATTCAACTGTCTGTGTACAGCTAAGCAGGCTCATTGGAGGTATGAGTAGTTATTTACTTTAGAATTTGCATTAGAAATGTATGTTTTCTACAGTGAATTTAAGTTAATAAATGCATGAGTGTATTCCATTTCAATAATAACAATAATTTATTGGATAACAACGTAATATCTATTTTAAATTATGTTAAGATTTATGTTGAACTGCTGCTGAGGTTTATTATTAACACTATTAATCCACTTCAGATTCTAATCTGCAGGATTCAGTGTCTCACAAAAGAAATCTCCTGGATGAATGTTCTCAACTGAATGAGATGTTGATATTCCAAAATAAAAGTATCTCTCCATTGTTTAGGTCAAATTGAGCAACTCTTATATTAAACATTAAAAAAACTATTTAGCATATTCTTATATGACCTTTACATCAGCTTTCTATTAAAAATATAAAATGGGAAAATCATATATCTGAAAGTTAATATAGGGTTTTTAAAATCTTTATTGATATTATAAAATAACAAACTACATTAAATAAAATAAACTAGTAAATAAATGTAGAACACCCTCATTTTTCTAATTTGAATGAGGCATGATTTACACTTTTTATATAATTGTAAATCACAGAGTCACAATACAGTTCTTAGAACACATTTTCACTGTCCACCAACTCATACACAAGTAAGATGTGATTATTTGGATATTTTGGCTGCCAAAGATTTGGAAAACAGCTATGGTGCAAAGCTATTTGTTTTAATAAATCTTAAATTACTACGCAGCTAACACTTATTTCATATTTTTAAGATTCCTTACCATAAATCTTCATTAGCAATTTCGGGATTGTAGTTCATAAAATATGCTTACTCATAACAGAAATCTACAAGCATATCTCTCTCTCTCACTGATACACGCATGGACGCACACATACACATACCCACACAATTTATTTTAAGTTCAAATAATTTCTCTTGGGCTCATCCTACGAATCTTCTCAGAATCATTCAGAGCATAGCAAATGCAAACCCTATACTTCACTGCTATTATTTCATATGCATATGAAAAAAGCAATAGTAAGGACTTCTTCGGCTTTAACCACTCATTTAATGCACAACTAACTTCTTTAGGTGGGGAAGGGTTGGAAAAATTCTGTTGGAAGTCTTTCCCTGCATACGTTATCTTGCACTTCTTTTGTCTTTCATTCAGGAAGCTTTTGGGTCTTTCCACCATACTGAGAGAACGCTATCACGATTCACCATTTCCACTATCATCCCCATCTTCATACTCCCCATCACCTGATTCATCATCATCGTCATCATCATCATCATCCAAGTCATAATCATCATCATAGAAGTCTGTCATGTCCACTGAATGTTCTGGAGGCTTCACCTTAGTCTTGATACAGTAGTCCTCCAAAGTTAGTGGTACAACAACACCATCTTTTTCTGCCTCAAGTCTGGCAGCTGATACTTGTTTCCTGCAACAGCAAAATTTAGGTTAACCATTACCATGAACTATGAATGAATAGATGTTGAGAAGTCAGCAAATGCTAGGCTATCTCAGGACCAAAAAGCACCCAAATACAATTCTAGGCCTCAGGAAAAATCACCATGATAGCATGTCCATTTCCAAGATCACAAAAACCCACATAAAGTGTACAATAATGGGAGGATGTTGAAATATTCTCCATATATTGACTAAGCTGACATGTTCATGAACATGAGTGATTTTTGAAGTGTGAAATAAATGTGCGAAGTTCAAAGAACCAAAGAGCTGAAACAATGTGATATTTAAAGTAAAAAAGGAAAATGTTGAATAAAACCTTCACCGTGCAACTTAATTCAAAGAGGATTTTAATTAGGGTCCACAGCATGAGTTTCAAAAACAGCCCCATTATCAACAGGTGATTAAAGTCTTAAACCCTTTTTCTTTCAAAATAATGTCATCAATATAAGAAGAGAGAGATATTGGATGTACAGTAAAATCCTGATAACTTGACCTAATATGGACGGAGGGGCTGATGAGATACTGAAATGTTGAGTTTCACAGAATAAGGGGTCTGTTATTCACGACTCATAACATAATACTGCAAATTACATAAGTAAGTATTCTAGCACAATAGAGGAAACAAAAGTATAACATGTTCTAACATTTATTACATATTAATATGCTCCCCCTTGTCCAGTCTCTTTAACGCATCCAATTTAATTTCTATTGTCATGTTAACTTCTTTTCTTCTCGTTCAACATTTTGAATGGCACAAACAACTCAACACAACACTAACATTAAGTCTGGAATCTTGCAAGCTGCTCTGTAACCAGAAATATGTAATTGAAAGTTTAGCTTACCACGTATAGGGATGTGTTTAGACATGGCAAATGACCTTTCTAGGATCTGCACAAGACATCATGCAAATTGATGATGGGGTAATGTCTGTTTCCTTCCTTGAAACAGATAAGATGCTGTTGATAATGCGAGATGGCACTGCACTTAATCACAGATGGTCCCAATGTTTATGTACTACACGGAAGGAAAGATAACCTGACATCTAGTGCCAGAGACAAGCTTTTGCTTTCATGACAATGGTCTGCCGACTGCTTATGTTCTGATTAGATATCGAAGGTCAATATGTGGGCAGCCCTTTTGGCACTGTGAGGGAGAGTACAGTAGGTTGTATATGTAAACCAATTAAAAGTTGCCTATACCATTCATACAGTATAGTAGATAATAGAAATTATTAGTCAAGTTTAAAGATAAAAAATAAAAAAAATAAAAATGGTTGTCAAGCTATCAGGATTCTGCCTCAGGAAAGATAGCAACTTGTTTACTTGCCGTCAATGAATGAACTATGCGCGTGTTCTGCCTAACCAGAATGTATATAAGTACAATGACAGCGCTACCAATCCATGTGTACTGCTAAATGTCCCGAGTAATACATGCTAACTGTGATAAACATATTACCCCTGTAAGCAGCTGCAATGCTTCAACACTAAGCACAAGCTGCATTGGTACTGAGCAAGCAAATATTGTCATTAGCAACTTCATAAACCTTATTCTACCTACTTCTTTCCTACTGATCAATTAGTATTCATCCTTCTATGGCTTCCAGGCTGCAATTTAAACAATATCATAAATGGAAGATGGAAAGATACAATCAGACTGAAAAATACAATGCTACAACTTGGATATGAACCCTGGACTTTCAGCCTTCCAAGCTGGCACTAAATTAAATTTTCCCACTGACTTGCAGTTTTCCTGGAAAATCATGTGTTTTCAAATTAATTTTGAGTTGACAAACCCCTCAAAATTTACAATCTCCTAAATACTTTTTATGCCAATCCACTGCCATGGTAACTCACTGGTACAGCAACAGCACAGAAAGCTGAAGATCTGTGGTTCAAATCCTGGTTGTGGCATTGCATTTTTCAGGTAGATTCTACCTTTCCTATATATATAAAGTTTCAATGCTGCAGTGAAATGCCCAAAAGTTGCAATAACAAGATAAAAATATTGTGGCAGCTGCAGGCATTAGAGAAGGATTATATGACAGCTACCTCATGCCACTGCCTTTGTAATTGCCACTACTCAGCCAGCAACAATTGCAGCTCAGAACAAATGCTATTGCATGCACCTTCCTGGAAGCTTTTGACATGAAGGGGCTTATTTTCATAAGTCACCGGTAATTCGTGTGGGCTATATAAGTGAGTAGGCACAGATTTAGGAATTAGTTTTTATCGTCAGAATTGAGTAGCAAACTGTGCAGTTGTTTGTGTCAAGGATAGTTAGAACAACTATGAGTTGCAAGGTCACAAATTGTAATTGTGCTACAATAAAAGAGAACAGTTGTGATTTGTAATAGTGTTAATGCTTTGCTAACAGTTTTAAGAAGAAATAAAGTGACACAGAAAGTAACTGGAATTGTCATTTGTCACTATATGTTAGTAGTGATGTGTTACATATTCTTTAAAATGAACAATGTACTAACATGAGTTTGTATTTGTTTATAACTCTAACAGGCATATAACAATTTCTAGAATACAGAAACAAATTACTTAAGAATGATATGCCTTCAAATACATAAAACAAAAGTAACACAAGTTGAGTATATAAAAGTTTTAGAAAAATAGCTAGATTGTGGAATCCATATTAATAAATTTAATGGCAAAATTAAATAAATTCTAGTTTTCATTAAGGTTAATTAAGAAAGAATTAGATATGAATACTATAAAAACTTTACATGTTGCATATGTGGAAAGTTTGAGGTATAGCATGTTTTGGGGAATGGTTAAAGATAGTAATTTAATTCTTTAAGACCCAGAAAAAAGTAATTAGACGCATTGGAAATATTGGCAAAACTCTTATACGCCATTTGTTAAAGAATTAAAAATGTTAACACTATCCATTACCTTATGTTACGTGAAACAAAATATAATTTTATGACAAATGAAGATATTTATTTCCACAATATTAGGAATAAAACAAACCTAACCTTAGTGAAAAACTGAAGCTGATAAGTGAAACAACACATACTTATATATAACAAATATCTAGAGACTATAAGCTTCAGTTATTTTAGTATTTGCTGCAAGCTCTTGTTTAGAGCACTGAGGATATGATAAAATCATAGAACTAGTTTGCATCTGATTTCAAGAACTTGCAGCAAGATGTGAAGCTTAGTCTCTAGATTTGTTATGTTTAAAAAATGTAAGCATTACTGAGCATAAGACAACCCTATTTGACAGAGGGGGGGGAATAAGGTGGGGTTATGTTATTTAATAAATTGCCAGCAAATTCAAAAGAGCAGTTCATGCACTGCTGAACAGCACGGATGAGTTTCTTACTCAATTTAATAGTTACCTATTGAAATTGATTGATGATGTAATTAAATTATATGCATTTAAAGGGTAATCTGATAAATTCATGTATATTTTATACAGGTGAAAGGCACTAGAGGCACCAAATTAAAAGTAGAAATATATAATGAGGTGCTTAAAATGATTTAGGCGAGCTTTTTCCCCTGTATTTGTACTTATTACAAAGAAAGTGTTTAAACCGCTACATTTTGGCAACATCACTCCTCAGTTATGTCCTCAGCATGCGCTCCGAGCAGGTTGTTGATAATTCTGTAGAGATGGGGAAACAGGTCGCTTGCGCATCTCTAATGTAAAAGCTCTCTTTCACGTTAGCGTACTAGGAAAGGTATGTGAACTTTGTTTCCCAAGGAACAACCACCACTGAATTAACATTTCATTTAAAATTAGTTTAATAATTGAATGTAACATGAGTAATCTGACGTAATCACCTAATTGAAAATAATAAATTCCAAATAAAACACTAACTTCATGGTCTATGAACTCAAAAACACCACTGTTGCTTGCTTGTGTTTACTTATTTGCAGTGACATCACAGTCATGTACTAGTCCCTTAACACTGCAGTATGCTGACATGCATGCTAGCTTGTGGCATAGTCAAGTAGAAAACAGTTTTAATGTACCATTTCAATCCTAATTTCTATCTAAACTAGTTTTGCGAGAAAAAGAGATTAGGTAAAATTTGTTCTGAAAATGATACACTTTGGTTTCTGCAACAATCAGGTCTTCATTCTTACCCACTTGTTCCATAGGCTACTCTAACACTGTTCAGGGGGTGTGTATATCCTCACTGGACAACAAATATACCAACATAAGAAAATAGGTGGTGCTGGCCATATTGTTCAGATCAATGAATGCAAAATTGGAATCGGAAAATATCACTGTGACCGGATCATGAAAGGAAACTGGATCCTTGGGATGATCGATGTGGTCACCAAGGAAGTACAAATGAGCTTAATCACTGGGGGTTTTGCAGCCCACATAACTGTAAACAGCCTGCATTTTGTGGACCCAATAACAAATGTCCACACAAACAACACTGAGTCATGCTGGTAATCTCTCCAGCATCACCTATCAAGGGCGGCATCAGAAAGACTGAAATGGATGTACATTTGGCAGAGTACCTATGATGCCAAGACTGCAAAAACAGGAAAGCTGAACTGTTTCAATTGAGGTCATCCATGAGATTTACTCAGTGGTAAAGTTGTTTTGTAGTTATTATTTTTATTTATGCCAACAAACTTACTGTTGGTGTTTTTAAACACACAAGCCGTGTGTGGGCAAAGTTATAACGCTCAGTGGTTAGGGCGTCTGCCCGGCAAGCGGAAGGTCTGTGGTTCAAATCCCAGTTGTGGCATTGAATTTTTAAGTTCCAGTTCTACCTCTTGTTTTGTAGTGTTTAACGCCCACTTTTCTACTACGACACCACAGGCGGTGACACTGATGATACATGGAATGAAGAAGGAGCACTGGTGGAATGAGATGGCAGGGGAAACTGAAGAACCCGGAGGAAACCCGCCCCAGCACTACTTTGTCCACCACAAATCCCACATGTGGTTGCCTGGAATTGAACCCGGGCCACTTTGATGAGAAGCAAATGGTCTAATCACTCGACTACGGCGCAGCCAGAGGTTTACACAATAGTGTAGTTATACTTCAGATCAGTGAAAGTTCTCTCCAGCTCAATTATTGACAATAGTGTATTAATGTTTACATAGATTTCCATGGCCTTTATCCATTTCTTTTTGGTTTCAAGTATGGGTCGTATTTTGTTGCTTTTTTAACATAGGCAATTTGTCATTACCAATGTCCGCACATGCACAGCAAGTACATTTGGACTTAGCTTTTATTCGGTTTATTTCAAATGATTATGTATCTGTTTAAAAATTATTTCAAATTATCTTTTATATTTAATTTAAAAGGTGAGTCAATTAATAACACTGAACAACACTTACAAGTAAGTGTTGTTCAGTGTTATTAAATCACCTTTTAAATTAAATCAATTACAACACTGTTTTCAAACTTCTATGAAAGGAAGATATCTTTTATATGTTTGGATCATCTTTGTGACTTTCTATAGGATGCAATGTTGAACCTGATGTCGGAACTTCAAAAACAATTTTGTGGGAAGTCTAGTACACAAGTGCTAGAAACTCAAATTAGAAATGTTTAATACATAAGAATTTTAAAAACTAATATTTAGTAACACATATTTGTTCTGTAGTATCTCTCCCTCTCTTCCTCTCTCTTGTGTGCAGACATATGCATGAAAGTTGCATTCTGAGGGACTAAAACTTTTGTTTCTATTGAAATGTCAATAGCAAATGTTTTGCTTCAATGCAGCATTTTTACTTTCTCTACTACGCACAGTAAGTAGGGGAAGTATTGTATTCCACACAACAATTAAATCTCAAGATTTCACACGAGGCACCCTGAATCCAAAAAAAGCATGCGCACATGTGGACAGCGTAACTCAAAAATGAAAAGTCAGTTAAAAGCTAAAGTTGTTGTTGTTTTCTAGTGCCTTGCATCTGGCAATGAAGCCATTAGCATTTGTGCTTTCCAATACTTTTGAACTGTAGTTTCTTCTGATCTTAATGCTTCACAGGTCTTCAAGTGGTCTTCGTTCATTTCTGCTGGATCGTTACACAGGACACATATTGGTGAAGCTGAGATACCTATTCTGTAGAGATGACTTGTTAAGCAGTCGTGATTTGTCAATAGTCGGAAGGCTGCAACCACTGTTTTCCTTGGTCTCTGGGGGATTATATCTGGGTTGGAAAGTAGTGTAATCCATTTTTTATCTTTGGCATTTGTTTCTATTTCTTGTAGGTATGAATGAGAAAATTTTTTAATGATCAAGCGTTTTATTGAGGAATATGAGAAATTGAATTTAGACTTTTGTTTTATTGTTGTGCCTTTCTTTGCAACTGAGTCTGCAGCTTCGTTCCCCATGACTCCACAGTGTGCTGGAATCCATTGGAGATCAACAGTCTTATTAACTTTGTGGAGTTGTGTTAACATTTTGTAGCATTCTCTAATTTTTGTTGACTTCTTTGTAGTATTTGAACATATTCCCTGAATTGCAGCTTTAGAATCCGAAAGAATTACTGCCTTGTTAAATTTATTTAAGGGAAGATTTAATAATTGTCGGAGAGCAATGTGTATAGCCTCTATTTCTCCATCATAATTTGTTGTGTCTCTGCCAACAGAATGATAAAAGGAAAAATGTGAACACGTAACTCCAGCTCCAGTAAGGTTTTCCTTGGAGGATCCATCAGTATATATGTGTAGCCATTCTCCTGTGGGATACCTAGTATTGATTGTTTCCAGAGCTAGAAGTTTTTGTATTTCTTTTGGTGTGTCTGATTTACTTATTTCCTCTATTAATTCCAAATTGAAGGTAGGTTGCAATAATTCCAATGGATTTTCTCTTGTAAGTAGATTTTCTCTGGTGTTAGGAATGTTCAATTTGGATTTAATCTGTGTTGCCTTTTCTAGGAAACTACTATGAGTTTTAAGGATTGAAGGGGGGAGGTTCTCTTCTGTCCATTTAGTTTGGCAGTCGTAACATTTTTTCGTGTTGGAGCAACGCTTGTTCTTCTATTTTTGTTGTTATTGATGGGGTCCGTGCTAAGGCAAGCATGGCATCAATAGGTGTGGATTTAACTGCTCCAGTGATTAGGCGAAGAGCCTGATTTTGTATTTGTTCAAGTTTATTGATGTTAGCATTTGCTGCTGTTATTAAAGCTTCAGAACAGTACAAGAGGTTTGGTTTAACATACCCAATTCCCATCCTCATCCTGTCCGTGGTGCACCCTGCTTTTAACAGACTCTGGGGACCGAATCATAGCGGTATAACGGTTTCATCAAAAATGGAGGAAATGTCATTTACATATGTGCTGGCCTATCACACCACAACAGCGTCCCTCAGAGGCACATGAGGGGAAGATCGGTGGATCTAAATACCACCTATTTAGGCCTCCCGGCTAGGTCCGATGGACCCGTTGACCAACGATAGGTGTGGTCCCCCTTGCAAAATGGGGGTTTAAGTCGGGTGATGTAACTGCCACATTGTAAAACTGGTGCCTGTTAAGAAAACAGTTACATGAAAGCCACATACATGAATATGAGTTAAAAGCTAAAGTTGGTATTCAAGTTTAACATCTTTTAAGGATGTGACATGAAGATTTTTGAAGAAAATTATACAATGGTTGGTTTCTAAAGAGTTAAACTCTTGATAATGAAATCATTCGTTTTCTTAGAAGTCTGACAATGTAAATGATGATCACGATCCATTTCCTCATTTGGCTGTGGAAAGGCTTGTGAATAACAGGGGCCCTTTGATTCCTTCTAATAATTAATTGAATATTATTAATATTTAATCATTAATTGAAGGCATAAAGGAACTAACCTGAACAAAAGCCTAATGTCCGATCCCTCACCTTCACATGGTGCAGCTGTTAGTAGTCACATGATAATTTTGTTATTTACAGAAAGTAGAACCTTTAATCTCTTCTGAATTTGAAGACTTAGAGTAACTGATCTGAACAAAATCATGTGATGTGCTAAAGGGAAGGGTTGCTCACCAATAAGCACATGTCAGCTGAATTGGTATTTCCTCCTCTTCCTATACCAATTCCCTCTTAAGTTTTCTAACCAGTCTCTCTTGACTGAACTCTTGTTTTCTTCGACCCTGCAAGTATTACACATTTCGAGGCCTAGGGGATCATTTCAATTTCTTACCGATAAATACTTTCTAATATCTGGGTGATGTAACCGCCAAATATATGGTGCTCACTACTTAACAGTTACAATTTGTTTATTACACTCCATACAAAAAATGTAGGTCTTGTTAAAACACACAATTTATGTCCAAATGAATTTTTTTTTATGGAGTGAACCATTTTGGAGATATTCCTTGTGAGAGTTATGCTAAGCTTAAACTCTTCTCAAATGAGAGAGTCATTATTCACTTTTATTTCTTGGCTGTGCAAAGAGAACAGGATTTCGAAGCCATCATATAGCGATCTGCTTTAAAATATTTGACTATCACTCAAAGGCTACGGTATTCCTGTATTCCCTTTGCACCTACAAGAAACTTAACAAGATAATTTCCACAAATCTTAACCTGAACTAGGAAAAAAGAATAAGAGTTTGTAAGAATAGTTAGTACAAGAATAGAGAAAGCCATGTGAATGCAGCACATCAGATTTTTTTACTGCATTTACTGCTTTTTTCACTGCCACATTAACTTTTAGAATTTCATGAAATACATGTGGCAGCCCATCAGGAAGATTCTGAATCCAGGATAACTAAAAATTAGTCATATTGGAAAACTACTTCAACATACCATTCACTTACTATTATTAACATACACACCTTATAATATTTTCATACTCTTTGTCCTTTCCTTTAGAGTCTCTCCAGCGCCTGTACATCACTGATGCATCTACATTTGCAGGACTGAATGTGTTCGGTTCATTTAACAGAGAGATCACAGAGAGCAAAATTGTTCTGAAAAAAGAATAAAATTGGATATTTAATATAATTACAAAATATGCATTACTAAAGAAAGCTTTTTCACAACTAAAACTAATTCCTGTCAACATTTTGCATAGTAATGCAAGGCACAGCACTGTTACAGGTACCATGAATTCTAATTTGAGCATTTCCAAAAGAAAAAAAAAAGCCTTGCCTAAGGAAAAGGTATGAAATTCTAACAGATCTGTAAATGCATATTTTATTCCTGCTCACCAACTGCGTATTTTATACCTTGTACATAGAATTTACTGTGTTCAAAACATTCTACATAATATAGCAGAAGAATGGTAGCAGTGCAAGTATGCTCCCTTAGAAAAAAGACGAGCAGATTTCTGAAGTGCAAATTTGGTCATTTCAGCTCAGCTCCATGGTTGATTAACATAGATATGCATGCATGCTAGCCAATAGCTTCATTCTTTTGTCAATCATAATGAGTTCCCACATAAAATGTACACTGACAGCTAAGTGGCTGTAAGCAGGTAATCACCAGATGAAACCAAAAGTTTTTAAAATTAAAGAACAGATTTTTTTAAAAATGTCTTTCTTTGCAAGCAAATGCAATATTTGTTAACACATAATTTCCAACTCTATGGAATTTATGCTCACACATAAAAACTGAAATTCTCATTGTTGTTTTCAAACAAAATACAACATTAATAAATATTCTTAAATGAAAATAAATATAACTAGTTGGCTTACTGGGTGTTACACAAAAGGCTTTTAAACCTTGCATAACAAATTAATTTTACAACTTACCTCTATTCTTTATGAACTCCTTACAGAATTACCTATTTTTATGGTGAAATATCTCCACTAACCCCTTATAACTGTGATCTCGTTAAGCCCTAATAACTAATGAAAATGCCTGTGACCTTTAAATGGTATGAAATGTCTGGTTGTATTTCTGACTTACATAACCTCTTCCAGATAGTCTTTCAAGTTTTGGAAATTATATATTATATATTATATGTAATGGGAGAACAAAAAACAAACTGGCTGTACTGTGTTTTGCCTGTCCGTTTTCTTGGTGCTAGTTGCCATCTACCGCTATCAAAGAAAAATGCTGTTTCACGATGCTGTCAATTGCAGGATCACATCAGCATCGCTGGTGTGCCAGAATTTTGTCCTGCAGGAGTTCTTTTACATGCCAGTAAATTGACTGACATGGAACTGTTATTTTTATGCACACTTAAAAACCATCAGTCTGGGCTGGATTTGGACCTGCAACCTTGGGATCAGTAGGTCACATCTAACCAACTGAGCCACCCAGACAGACAAAAGCAAAGGGAACAAAAACAAAAAAAAAAAAAATTGCAAAAGAAGAAACTATTCGCCAAGAAATTGCCAGCATTTCTCAACATGAACTACGGTGAGTGATGGATAGTTTCCTAAAGAGGTGTCAAAAATGTACGGACAATGGTGGCCAGTTTTAGCATCTCCTTTCATAAAGTTGGTAACCAAAGCATTTAAAAGTATTTTTTAAAATGTTGTATGGTTTCATCTGCACCTTTCTATGATAGCGGCAGACGGCAAGAGCCGAGGACACGGACAGGCAAAACACCATGCAGCTAGTTTTTAAATTTCTCTATACACACGGCATAGACCATAATTACTTTGGGCAGCAAAACTATTATCAGTATCGGTGAGAAACTGTTAAATAAATATAACATGTGAAATTTCAAACCTTCGTATCTTCTCCTTACTTATGTAGTAACACAAAGGCTCCAGAGTTTTCACATAATACAAAGAACCCTAGCATTAATTTACAACAAAATAAGAGCCAAACTAATGAATATTTTCTGGTCTGGGAGTGAGTAAACATTTTGGAATTGGCATATAGTTCACAAATAAATAAAAAGAATCTTCTCTGTTCATAGTTGTAAAGTATTGTTTGACTAATTTCTGATGTTATGCTGAGTGCAATTTCCTCTCATAGTATTATTTGGCAAAGCAAGCACAGTAAGACTTTCTTACTTAGGGATATTCAAATATTTTGTCAAGTGTGTTATAAGCCAATCTGATTGTTTCTCTTTTTTTCTTTTTTTTGTTAGTTGTTCCATTTTCTCAGTTGCTAAATTGTGGCCTTAGACATATCTATAGTTCGAAATGAAATATCTGCACTGTCACTAATTTTACATGTTTTTCCTTAGAGTAATTAATATTTTCTATTCTGTGGCATTCTCTATGAAAACTCAACTTTTGACTCCAGTATAACCATATTCTAATACACAGGCTTTTTAAATCCTTTTTTGTCATTTAGTTTTTCTTATTAGGCACTGCCCTGTTGCTATGTCCATAAGGAAGAACAGCGACTTTCTATGATAAAATAATTATCAAGTGGTTTCAATGATATAGTCGGCGCAGCTTATTGAGTCACCAAGAATTCAATATGGCCGACTTTACACTAGACTGCACTGAGCATCACACCAAAAAGCAGTACTACGAGCCTACAATGCAAATTACTAACAATTACTAACCCCAGGGAAGCAGGACAAGATTTTCAACGCACATTTTAATAAAGGTGTGATTTAAAATGCATGATGTTATAATGCACAAATCATTTAAGTTCAATAAGGTATATTTATACTGAAACCATCAACCAGTCAAGGGGATACATCTTGTTTGTTCATTAAAGTATGATTTCTTCGTATTTTAACACCAAAGAAATTGAATGCTTTCCCTATAAAGAAGGTTGTACTTCACTTCAACAGAGATGAAGTTTTTGGGACTGTCACCCATTTTTTAACTATACACATGCACTTACATTCTTGTTAACAAATAACAAAGTAGTATTCTGAGTCCATTGCCTTAATGAAGAAATATTGCAGTTTTTCCAATGGCAAACTGCCATAATGAAAGAAATGAAACTATTATTCTTGCTATAGTTTTGAAAATAAATGTGATTATGAAATTAATGGATACAGTTTTAAAATACACTTTTGAATCTGAGAAAGAAGCTAACACACAACAGTAATTATAACCAACTAAAAGGAAAGTCTTGCCAAAAGATTATTGAAGTTTACAGAAAATAAAATTTTTAAAAAAATTTACAACTTTTGCTGCTGTGTAGCAACAGATATATTCTGACATCAATTAAAATGTGGCAGAAAAATAATTTTAGTTGCTTACAAAAATTTGACAAAGATGCTGGCATTCAAGAAACAAGCTGTCATCTCATTAACAGGTCTGAATTTACAACATAAATACATATATAATTTTTCTTTTCTGTAACATTGTTCCTTATTTAGAATGACTATGCTATTTATGACTTAAAATCAGGACTAATCAATATATTGAGTTTAATGAATAATTTGAATGCAATAACTATGAGGGAACAAAGCTTGGGTGGGAAAGGGTTACAGAGAGAAACGATGTTGAAGACCGTTATTCTAATGTGCAAACCAACGAAGAGAATAAAAGTAACTCAAGTGCAACGGTTATCTGAGGCTTGAAATCAAACGGATTGGGTACTGCTGTACTGCTTTCACATGCTACAATTGGAAATAGGAGTCTCTTCTGAAATAACTATGCCATTTTTATTGTCATAAAAAGTTGTTGTTAGCTAATGCTGGATTTCTGACAATGAAGTCATTAATCCTCTTGCTCTCCAATATTTAATATATTGATAGAGCAATAGCAGTATAGTAACCGATTTTTAGAGAGCACCATATTTTTATGTTTTGGCGGTCACATCGCTCTCTCACAACCCCCAGAATGTCCGGAGGAGCACACCTGTCGTTGGTTTACAGGTCTCACCGACCTGACCGGGAGACTTATCAAATAAGTCATAAAAAGTAAAAACCTAATACTTTGGTAATAATGGATTCAGTTTATCTTACCCTACTAAGCTACAATTCTTTTAAGTGAAACTCACCTAACATTTTGTGTTGGATTCCATCTTTCACATGGCAGTTCTCCACTTTGAGGATCATCTACTGGAGGATGAAGAATTGAAATACATAGGTCACCATTCTGTAAAAACAAAAATACATCAGTTGTCTTTTGTTTACTTTTGCACTTGGACTTCTTTTGAGTGTTCTGCTTTATGATAGCAACAATATGGTGAAAATGTTACACTAGATGAATGCAGAATTGTTTTAATGATACTTGCACTTGCATTTCATGTCTTTGGGTTATCCTCCAGCTCATTAAAATACTAATTAACACTGTATGTATCATTTATTAATACTAACACTAATTTACACTGTTTTGAAATAAATCTTTGTTTACGTTAGTTATATGTTACCAAATGCTGGAGACACCTATTAATATATCTGCATAACTATTTAGAACGTATTAAGCTAGTTACCTATTAGACTGAAAAACCTAAACAAAATATATTAATGCATTACAAACTGTGATATTTGAAAACAAATATATAAACAGTGCCCTGCAAACATGAGCAATAGTACAGTAATTAAGTTATGTTTGTGCCTATGCACATTACAAGCGTGAATGTTAAAGCAAATATTAGAGAATATATCTCAGTTTCCGGCCAGTAAAGACAGTTACTTCTTCAAAGGTTTCATTTAAGAACTTAAACATATGGACTTCTGCTACTTTTATAACATCCCATGCATTTAGGAAAACATCAGCAACACAATATTTTTAAATCAGTCATCCCAATGGTTAAATTTTCACTATATTGTGTAAAAACTGCTAACATAATCCTAAGTACACAGCCATTTAGTTTCCACGAAAGCAGTGCTGAAGCCTTATTTCAGGTGATGGTCTTAAAGGTATCTCATCCCTCTATTAATACAAATCCTTCTATTATGCTTCTTGGCAATTCTTTTTTCGCCTTCACTTCCTATACCACATACCTATAGCAGGCAGAGAAGTTTGTAATTCCACCCAAAGAATGTATATAAAAATTTCAATGGAAAATACAGGTTTTGAGGCGTCCTTACTACAAAAGAAATTATTTTTATGAAAAAGTTTTGTATGTAAGAGAGAGAGAGAGGGGGCGGGGGGAGGGAGAGAGAGACAGACAGATGACTTAATAATAAAATGAACTCCAATTCACCCCTAGCAAAATCGAGTGAACTCAGATTCGTCTCAGCAAAACAAGTTGCAAAATCGGTTAACTGTACAGATGGAGAATAAACCCCTTAGCTTCTTAGCTTAATTTAGACCAGTGGTGTCCAACTTTTGCGAAATAGGGGAGATTGGGTTTACCTCCTTCCACCTGGTATTTAAGTTGTCACCTTTCCATTTCGGGGTACAAAGATTTTTAAGGGAATTCTCATTCTCAGTTACCCTCTATGTGGTCAATGGTTACTCTTTTTCATTACCATAAAAACGGCGCTAACGATTTTAATTCAAATGCTCACTATTTAAGATATTTGTGCGACTAATGAAATGTACCTCTTTAATTTTCTGTAAATACTAACTCCTCTTGAATTTGAATGAATTTTGTATGGTTTTGTATTACTGGTAAACCATAAGATACAGACAAAAGCTTATCACACGAAACACCTAGACTAGTTTAAAACACTGTCTTTTGGAGATCAGGTGTTAACCATCACCGAGATATTCGTTGTTATTGGTTTGCATTTTTTAAAATAAAATATTACTACTTTACATCGCATTGTTCAATTACCTCAAATCGTACGAAACAAGAACAAGCTATTCACGCCGGGATCTAAATATCAAGAAGTTTTCAACCCTAGCATTACTAAGCCTGATTTCATACCTTAGATTACCAAGCGGTGGGGCCACAACTAGTAACAACATGTTTGAGCAATTTTTAAAATTGGGTATTATTACTTGTCAAGTTTATAAAGGTAATATTGAACATGTTTAACTTTTACTTTTTATATGAATTATTGACGGTGCAGTACTTTATGACCACCTTGACATTTCATTATTTCTCAAAACGACGAACAATGAAACATTTGAAAAATACGGAATTCAGTAGTAGAAACAGTGATTGAGAATAACTATTAACTGCATGCCTTTAATCAAAACATTAAAAGAGGAAATTTAAAAAAATCTGATGTGGTACACTCACATGACTTTCTCTACTCTTGTACTAACCATTCTTACAAACGTATTCTTTTATCTTCATGTTAGTTGAGATAAACATTTGCAGAAATTATCTTATTGTTAACCTTGTAAGCATAAGGAGAATATGATAATACAGTAGGCTTTGAGCGATAGTCAAACCTTTTAAACCTTGCAAATTCCGTTCTCTTTGCACGGTTAACACAAAAAATGTATAATAATGTTCCATTTGACAGAAGTGTAAGTTCTTCAAAACTCGAACAAATAACAAGGAATATCTCTGAAATGGTTCACTCTACAAAAGACAAAGTGTATTTTAGCAAGATCTGCATTTTTGTATATAGTAACATTAGGTCTTTCTCTTACGGTTTACCAGTTATGCAAAAGTCATCCAGAGTAAAGGACTACATGGGCTATAGCCAGAAAATTCTAGATATGCATTTCATTTGCCATAAAAATATCTCAAACATGAGGCGTTTTAATCAAAATTGTTATAGCCATTTTCAAGAAAATCAAAATTTTCGAAAAATTTTCTACGGAAAGGGTAGTTTAGGGTGGAGGAATTTTCGAAAAATTTTTCCATGTAAGGTTGAGCGTTTTTAGGACAGAGACGCCTTGTGCAGCATGCTGAACGGACGCAATCGTAAAACCTTGCGTCCAGGAAACATATTACAGTCCATGATACTAGAATAAACCGCAATTGATCAGAGTGAAGGTTGAATGTATTAACCCATGTGCGAACAAAGGCCGTACTGAAACAGAATCAACTTTGTGGAACTTTTGGTACTCACGTTCCAATTGTGAAACACCTTATGCGCGTCAGCAATAGTAACAACTCACATGTAAAGGCAAATGTTTCCTCCTATCTCATGTTTTACAATTTTTCTTATAATTTCCCTGCCTGTAATTACTAGGTAGAGTGAGTAATGCATTCCCCCAAAAATTGCATATCAGATTACACCGGCAATGCATGTTTTGAGGCCCTTGAATAAAATAATTTTAAAAGAAAGTGGGAATGTTTGAATAGCATAAGTTGAAAACTAAATGTCGGATGAACGTCAATGGTTGCGACACGAAGAAAACCCTCCATCCCAAAATGCCCTTTAGGAAGGGTTACCAAATTATTTTATGGAAATGTAGGACACAATGGTAAAAGGTGACATTATTTATCCATGCAAAAATAATGTAAAGTTGCAATTTAAATTCTACTTATATACAGGTGTAAATGTATTCACACCGCACGAATTTTACTGGTAATAGATGGTCCAAAGACTATCTATTTGAGATAGAAAGCCTATGGTCTACGGCGTCAAGTAACCAAGTTATATGCACGTATTCAAACTATTTAGAGATTGTGACCAATATCATAGTCAGAAAGAAATGTGTAAATAGTAGCCATTGGAAACGAAATAGTGCTTATTGGGCACTTAGTAAAGCCTGTATTTTGTCTCTCTTAAGAAGTATTTCTAAACAATAGCGTTTCCAAAAGCGCTTAAATTGTGGACTTAACATGTGGCTGCACGCCACTGCAATGGATAACAGGTCTGGCGAACGGGTAAAGAACACAAGCCAACTCTAAAACGTATTTTATCCGCACGGTTATGCCGACTGACTGCCAAACCCGCAGATGGGTTCACTATTTGTTTCCCTTTATTTTCCACCTTGAGAGCAATGTTGTGCCTATGTTTTAAAATAGCAAAATATCACCTTCATATGCAATGCACAGGGTATTGTTTACTTTTGCTTCATTTCGCATCTGACGGCTTAGACTGGAGGATTACGTATTGACATTGGTCTGAAGTTGTCGATTGGCTGTTACCCATGTCAATAAGAGTAATTTTCAATCTAACAGTTAACCAGCTGTAAACAATTCACAAAATGTTGAACCATACAATAGCACAAAGTACTACGACTCCCCATAAGTACGGTGAGCTCTTTGCCTCTACAGAACACTAACCAAGGGCCTCCCTTGCCATTTTCGTAGATGTAAAGTTAACAAAATCGGTCGAACGGCTGGACACAGTCGCACACATACACAGAAATTTTCTCTCCCTAAAATTAGGGTCCGTATTTTTAGGTAAATACAGATTTTGTTTGCGCCTAACACGAACCTGAAAATGAGTTTAATATTCTGGATATTCACACCGGAGCAAACATAAGTTTTATTGCAAATAAAAACACACTTTGATATTTTAATGTAAATGAATATTTTCGTATATTCACATAAATTACAAAAAACAAACATAAAGGAAAAATCCTTCTTAAAATAAAACTTGCATACATAGTCACATAAAAGCAGCAGCAGCAGAATTATTTTTAACAAGTCGCCATCCAAGTTCTTTAATGCTCAATTACATAGGCCAAATGTCGCAATATGTTATTATTGGAAGAACAGGCATGTCCGCAAAGGTATCCCCTCAAGTGGAAGAAAATATAAACATCCTGCTTTCTCAAGCTACATGAGCCCGCATAATAAGAGCAGGAAATTCTTTCACTGCCATGTGCTACATTAAGCATTTGTTATCGCTCCACAGCCCGCTAGTACATACGAGTACACTGATACTTGTAGGAGATCATTAAGCTGTATAGTCACGCAAAATTATACAATCTTCTGGTTGTGTTGTGGTTTTGGAGAGTAACATCGACAGTTTCGAGTTCACAGTAGATTAAGCATGCCCAGAGTGAAAAGTAGTTACCGAGTGCAACAATATACTATTAATTTAAGGTTATTTTCAGTTGTGCCTGTATTGTCAGCAACATGGTAAAGCTATAACGGCAAACCAACGTTCACAAGTAACAACATTTAAGTGGTAAGCTTTCGAAATTCAATGTCAACTCTTAGTGACAATCGTCAATCTTTAGAGATGGAAAATTTAAGGGAGCATATGGTCGTATACTGCAACAAAGTACTTGGTGATCCCTTCCACGAATGTCTGGTGGGTGCCACGTACATTTATATTAGCTCAGCCATTCGGATCTTAAGAAAATATTTTACTTATTCTGGCACATTTTTTGACATTTTCAGCACATAAAAAATAAATATTTTCCAACTTTCAGCTCCTAAAACTCCGAGCTCTACTTATATTATAAGAAAGGTATTAAGATTCCAAATGTTGCGCAATAATGCCGAAGTCGGTAAGTGCAATGTATCTATATATATTGTTGGGAATCTGTGAAGGCCAGACCGTGTCGGAGTGAGCGCGTTGCACTCACGGTTTTTCCGCAGCGATCAATTCCTGGCGAGTACAAAGTTTTCTTTGAGACTCCTCTTCCAAACGCTACACTCTACTCACAATGGAATTGTTTCACGTGAACATGCAAGCTAGCCCTACTGTATTTGTCCCAGGAGTTTAGCTATGCCCTCGTGGTTGACACAAGCGACTGTCAGATATCGCGCTGTTGTTTTTTTCTTCTCGCGCTGTTTCACACCCTGCTTCAAATGCAACTTACCCTTTGTTTCCCGGAGCAACAAATATTACGCGAAAGAGTATCACCACTAATACATTACCGCATAAAACAAAGCAATTATGATCATACTTTCAGTAACATCACTAACGAATTATGTTTATTGGAGACTCAAGAACCACACGATATAATATTGTAGCAACACTGGCACTGTTTATAGTGCAACCGCCTTACACAGTAATTTTGAATTGCTGGTGTTACTCTGTTTAAACCGTACCAAGAGGCTGCCCACTCCACAGTGCAAATGCGCGTTCAAGGACAAATATATTCTCCTGAGTTAATGGGTGGTAGAAGCTACCTGCGGCTCAAAACTGGCTGTTTCAAAACCGTTGCTTGATTCGTATAAATAAAAGCAGTTTTTCTCAACCTCCTCGCGAGTCGCTTCTGGCTGAGCTTGATGACCAAGCAGCGGCTCAGATTTGGTATAAATAAAAACAAGCCGCTGCTTAATATTTTTCGAACTCCTCAGTAGCTAACTCCACTTGCTTACTTTCAGTTGATTGCGATGTCTGGTGGGCAGGGCCGTAGCCAGAGGGGGTCAGGTCAGGCAACGCCCGTATTGGAAAAAAATTTGCCCATATTGAGAGAATCCTCATTTGTCCTTACCTGTTTTGAAGTTTCAGAAATATTTCAATAATAAATTAAGAATCAAAATGACCATGTATTGAAGACTATATTAATAGTAACAATGCTGTAATAGCTATCCATTGTGTTATTCCAGCGTGCCGAATATCCAAACCTCTTGGCAGTCAAAGGCCGCTCACGAAGCCGCTAAAACACAATCGAACATACCTATACATAGACTGATCCGCGGTATTTGGAAATAATCTGCTTATATATATGAGGTCGCTTTGTTTTCCCGCCCCACCCTTCTCAACAATGAATTCAAACTTTGAAGAATGAGCTTCCAGATCGTAGTGCATTGTTTTTATTTTAAACTAATAGAACTAAGCATTTGTGCGGGTTTTCTCCAGGTTCTCTCTGCACATACTATCACAATAGGCATTATATTCGACCACAACGTGAGAGTTTGTCACGCCTATGATATTACATAAGGTGTTTAATATTCCGCACTCTGAACTACTTTAAAAATTGGTCGAGTGTATCCAGGTGAATTAATCGGATGGATTTGGTCCCTTCAGTATCCTCGATGATTAGCAAGAAAGCAACCTTGTTCACACACAACTGCTAAAGGTCAACAATTCCTCTTCTTCGCCGTTATCCCTACCTCCAGCATACACGTGCATCAATTACGTACATGCAATTTTAAATTTGGTTCAAAAGAGCGAAGCATGCAGTCCAAGCATTTCGAAGTCACAATATGCAAGTACCTTTTACTTCTGGTGCGCCATCCAAATCTTCCATAGGCTATCATAGGGTAGATTATATATAGATATAGATAGATGGATTGATGGATAGACGCACAGAGAGAGGGCGAGAGAGTGCTAAAAACTAGCTGTGTGTATTTCTCACGGGACCAAAACTCACTGCACATACTATCACAATAGGCATTATTTTCGACCACAACGTGAGAGTTTGTCATGGCTATGATATTACATAAGGTGTTTAATATTTCGCACTCCGAACTACTTTAAAAGTTGGTCGGGTGGAAATAATGTGTGTCCAGGTGAATTAATCGGATGGACTTGGTCCCTTCAGTATCCTCGATGATTAGCAAGAAAGCAACCTTGTTCACACACAACTGCTAAAGGTCAACAATTCCTCTTCTTCGCCGTTACCCCTACCTCCAGTATACACGTGCATCAATACGTTAATTACGTACATGCAATTTTACAAGCACTACTCTGGTGTGCGTTAGGTATAGTATCTTTTTTATGGCTTTCTTTCTCTTTATCATAGGTACATCCGCCAACTGGGAATTTCTCATATGATAAAGAAGTCATTTACAGACCAATGCCGTTATTTCCCAATTACGGCGTTACTTCTTAGGGCCGGTTGTACGACCTCAGAACATATCTTGGAATTGTTTCACTGAGTATAAATGGGGCGACGAGTCGTACGGCACACTTGTATTCCTTATTCCATTGTTAGCAGATTTGGCTGTATTGCGAGTCATTCACGGCCAGCTTAATACGTAACCACGACTGATTTGAAGCTTTGTTTAGCTGAAACTTATGTAACATTTTGCATTTTTTTAACAATCTCAGCTGATCCGAAACTGATATTTCTTATTTGAACTGTTTGCTTTGAAATAATTATAATGCTTCCAAGCGTTTTCGGAAACAAAATTATAAGTACGTTATTCAAAAATACTAGCACAGGGAACGAAACACAAAATATAGACGCTGTGACTTCTTACGGCAGTGTAGGAGCATGGAGTGTACACAGGATGTAAACGAATAGCACCACACGAATTTTACTGGAAATGTCGTATCATCACTGCTGTATCAGCCTTTTCTCATTATGTAATATAGCACCTTCATGTGGCATAGAAGGATAAACTCAATACTATCACATTGCTTCCTTTGCAGCTTCATTTGCTTTTTTTTTTTTTATCCTCTATTCCTTGATGAATTTTGGTAAGCATTTTCAAAGTAAACATATTGTTGAGGACTTTCCCCCTTTTCTCGCGTACCCTTGAACCTAATTGCCAGCATTACGCCACATTTGCAAGGCAAAGATAGGCGATCATCCAACCGATTTGGGGAGTTGTGATCAGTGCCAGCACCATGCTTTCTCTACGTGGAATTTTGGTTTACCGGTTCAACATATCGCTTACTTACTGTAGCTGGTCTTAATTCCTTAACTCGCTACTGGATTCCATACAAGGGCCGAAAAATCCGTATCCGCATACGAAGATCCTGAACCCAGGTGTAAGCAGGAACACGCTCACTATACTCCAACGAACAGGAACTATGTATGCTATTGGTTCAAACTAATCAATTTAAGATATGTGGTGCAACACTCTACAAAACACATTGTTGTCCATTTATTGCATTTTAAAATATAGGCAATATATACTAATTGCTTCAAAAAGGGGAAGCACATAGATCGATGCGAGGCATACTATTTATTCTCTGTGAAAAACTTTCAAAGAACTATGAATTCCAGTAAATATAAATGCACGTACTGGAAAGTATGGAACCAGAAAGGTCAAGAATGTGTGCACATCAAATCATATTTAAATGTGTGCACGGTATCCCGCGACAAGTACATCCAGGATAAATAGAATTCATGACTATATAGTAAGTGGCGATATAAATAGGATTTTAATTTTTCTATGTCTCCTGATTCCTATACTGATTAGATGAATGCGAAGTAGGAAGAATTTGTCCATTTCTATTGAAAACTTTTACATACATATTCCTGTAATATGTACGCAATGAATACACATTCCTCAGTCTGGGGCAAATGCACGCTGTCTAAAGTTGTTCATGTTTTCAGTTCCAAGTAAAAACCCTAAAACAGGTCAGCGTTATATTTCATGTGGATTCAGAACACACATTTTAAACAGAATTTACAATTGTAATAAAACTGGCCAATTTAGTGCCTAATAACAAATAAAATGCCAACCCCATAAATTCAAGGACTAACCTCCATTGGGCAATCCAATTCTCCCAAGAGACCGGCAAAGGAGACAGTGTCGTAAATATAAACGAATACTGTGTACTATGGGCATTTTATCAATAAGTTTATATAAAGCCGCCTAACAGCTTTCTCAAATTTGTGTTGAAACTGTCAAATACTCGCAAGGTATGACGATACAACAGTTTTACACCGTGACAGAGAATTATGTTACAGTAATTTCAATATACAGCGGCGTAATAACAGTTTGAAACAAATAGACTCACAATAAACTGTTCTCGACCTTTAAGATTTTAAATAATTGCAATACTTTGGTCGGTTTGTCTAATGCTGCTGAAGATCTGGAGGAATTTAGAAGTTGATCCTGTTCCGGAGTAGCAGTTACATTTGGTTATGTGAGGGATTGCCAGTCCTTTATTGCACTGTCCACACAGTGGATATTCCTGTCTGGTAAATAAATAATCATGAATTAAATTTGGTGTGCTAATTCTTAAGCTGAGGAGTGACGCCTGTTTATGATGGCTAAGATCTTTATAGATGGAATTATGTATGCAGATTTACTTCATGCAATCGTTGTTCTGCTTGTTTTCAGACTTGTATCATCACTGCTGTACCAGCCTTTTCTCATTATGTAATATAGCACCTTCATGTGGCATAGAAGGATAAACTGATGACTATCATATTGCTTCCTTTGCAGCTTCATTTCCTTTTCCTTTTTTTTTATTATTATTCTCTATTCCTTGATGAGAAAGTTGATACATTGAAGAATTTTGGTAAGCATTTTTACAGTAAACATATTGTTTAAAATGCTTAACACAGTTTTACCATCTTTAGAAATCGTGGAAGTAACTAACTAGGCACCACAACTTTGTTTCTTCATTTATAAGGGAGAAATATGTGAGCTTCCTATGCACATGGCAAATCCCTTTTTATAAGGCCAGGTTTATTATCAAAGGACGGGAACAGCTAAACGTCTACAAAGAAAACATTTGGTTATCACTGAAGTATGCTAGAATGAAGGTTGAAGTTCCTAAGTAACCTTACTTTAAAATGGCAAACGAAATTAAATATTTCAGCATATTTCGACACGTGTATTATGTTTATTAAATTTAAAACTTCAATATCCTAATGCAAGAGGAATAGAACCGATGAAGGTCATCAACCCACCTTAACTTACATGCAATCACCAGTAATGACATTAGCATGGGCCGCTCAAGGAGTGGGGAGTTTAAAAATATCGTCCGGCAGTTATTTTGGGAGAGGATTCATACAATGGATAGTCCAGGAGAAAATACGGCAAGGACATCATGAAGCTTTGCTCCAACATCGCGAGTTCAAAAACTCATGCCGCACCAAGCTGTATGCTCTAAATACAGGATGTAAAGCATACAGCTTTGATTACAATATTTAGGTGCCTTTTGGGATAGTACATCATATTATATTGGAGTAATATATTTGTCCTAGTAATAAATTAATACATTTGATTCTGACAATATTTTACGGTTTGTCATTAGCAACTTCCAGTGAAATTAGGAGTCAGTCCAAAGTCACCAATGTTTTTTTCACATAATTTTCTATGGTATCAATCGTTACAACCATGTGCTGCACAAATCCTGGAGCAAAGGCACACATGAGTCAAATTAGGCCCTCCCTTGACACTAAGTGCTAACGGCACAGGTTACTGTTGCAATTAACATCTTGATCCGAAGGCTGTTGGAAGAGAGAACGTGTTATGTGTGAGGCGACTTCTAATCGAAGGAACTGCAGACGTCCTAACTAAGCAGTTCTATGTAAAATCACCTTAAACGTCATAAAGTTATATTTACTTCACCATGAGTCTTGAATAAAATATTTACAAAACGTGTCAACCGTATATATCGAGTTATAGTTGTAGAACATTTAAATAAAGCAATAAGTAATTTGCACGTGGATCCAACTTGAAACCCTCAAAACTCAGGTTCGATTGGTCCTAGATTTACTCGTAGTAATCTCATTTTAAAGCTTACGCAGCCAGCTTTAATTTGCTGCATTTTTTTAGTAAAAATAAATATAGGATCCTGCAGAAACAATCTACCACTTCAATATAGGCCCTACAGCAAGACTAAATAGGAAATGTAAGGACTAAAATGGTAATTGATAGGTAACAATGCCATTTTATGGCACAATAACAAAACGTGTTTTACTCGTATTTATATTGTTTGAAAATCACATCTCTTCGACGCATGCATGGAGTAGAACGAAGCATTTTACCAACATTTCAGATGGAACCACCTGAACCTTTTCACGAATGTGTCGCTTCAGAGTCTCTAAGCTGGGGATACATGATACGAGCACTTGGCTCTCGAAGTGGCCCCACAGAAAGAAATCGCAAGCACTCAAATCAGGAGATCTGGTAGGCCACGGATGCCTAGAACTCCTGTCAATAGCATTCCTACTCTTTCTCAATGTCTTCTGATGTCCGCACTGACCTCGGTTTTCCTGGAGGCACTTGCGGTAGCTCAACCCACCTCCGAATTGTGTGGTAATTTTCGATGTCTCCCAATGTTGAATTGCTTACGAAACTTCCGCTGCGTAGCTACCACACTGTAACAACTTAAGAAATGCGATTTAATCACAAAAGGGTGATGTGTCGCGGTCCAACGCTTTGTGGTAACCAAAATGGCATCCTTCCAGCTCCACGCTAACGGTTTCCATTTCATCCCCACTGCAGGGCCGTACATACTACAAATCTTTTAAAATGGTAGAAAGTTCCTGCCGGACCCTTTTCAGAAATCATACATATTGAGTTTTTCAAAAACTTGCAATGTCTACGATTTTGAAACAATTATAGGTCACATTAACCCACATAACCAAATTACGTTTATCGACATTCAGATTATATGCATACAAATAAGGTAGTTTTTTAAAGGAAATATTGGTTTGCTTTGCGCATCTCCTTCTAGGTTAGATAGGTACCTACGTAGTTGGTGTTTGTGGATCCAGCTTGCACAAGATGGAACTTGCTGAGACAGTAGACCATCAATATTTTGAGGATGGGTAAACGATTCTGCAGTCCAACAGGATAGGGGCGGAAATTAGCACTTTTTTTTTTTTTTTTTTTTTTTTTGTTACTTTCCTCAGTTGAAAGGACGTATCTCTTCCGCAATTAACTGCTATATAAGTATGACACAAGATATATTAAAGTGGAACCTGCTCAACATCATTGAGCAATCTCATTGTATGGGTGACGCTTTTCTCAGAAGTTGAAAAAGTTTGACCTGCAAACCGGCTTTTCACGGCGCGTCAGATTTAACGCCCGTAAAACCCTCGATAAACTTTCACCGTCGTCGATGCACCATAATTGACCGTTCATCGCGGTGCCGAGTCAGTACTTTCATCTGATTACTGTCCCCCTTATGTAGGACTTAGACCCTTAGGACTTACAAACACAGGGTCAGATGCCTCTCGGAGAGCAAACGAACCTATGGACCGGAAAGAGTGAAGACCTGGAAGTGGGTGGTCAGTCCAACACCAGGTATTATAGTGAGGAAGAGGATGATATGAAATGCAGGCGAAATGGATGAACGGAAAGGTGATGATGGATCAATTGGTGGAATGAGTAGCGAGGGAAACCGGAGAACCCAGAGAAAACCCGCCCAGACGCCGCTTCATCCACCACGAATGCCACATGCAGGTCCCCCGACCGCCTAGATGAGGCCCTAGATGGTAGGCGAACGATCTAATCGTTCGGCCACGGCGCCACGCTAGTCAGTAGTTTAATAGGGTAAAATCTTGATCGAGGATGGTGCACCAGCCCTAACACATATGGGCAGATTACGGAGGAAGTGGCAATAATGGAGTTTTATCTTGAATCTCCTCCTGAGCGTGGAGAAGTGCTTTTGTTAAGGTTTCTTTAAATCAAATACTTCCGGGTAGTTACTCCAAACGTCTTCAGACATTATGTAAAGCATGTTCGAGGTATTTAAATGTTAACTTTGGGTAGAACATACAGTCTCTTGGCTGCTTTTGTTTTGAAGAGCTGCATCGGCAAAAAGCAGAAAAGAAATATGAGTTGCACTCACATGACATTCCCCACCCGCTCTTCTACAAGCTATTCAAACAAAAGAGCGTACTAGTCTGTCTACTACTTGATAATCCAGATAAACCTTAAATTCCTATCAACTCATTTCGCTGTAGGTATAAGAGGGACACAGTAGGTAACGCTTTTGATATTTAAAGATGTCGCAATGTAATGGCTCTGAAATCCTGTTCTTTGCAGGACCCAAAAAAGGAGAAAAAGGACTAATAGACTTACCAGTTGAAAAAAGTATGCGGACTTCAAAATTCAAACTATAACAGGGAATATTTCAGAAATGGTTAACTCCATAAACATTTTATTTGATTAATTGTATGCTTTAAAGTGATCTGCATTTCTTGTGTAGTTAGATTTTGTCAGCATCTTACATTTATCATAAAGTGTCATTCAGAACGAACAGGACTTCGCAGACTATTTTCCAGAAAGTTCAAGATATTTGCATAGCAAATAGTATATTTTAATCAAAATCTTTAGCTCAATTTTTGAAAAAATCAAAAATAACGAAACACTTTGCATGTATAAGGTAGTTTGGAATGCAGAGATATTCTTGAGAATGTTAACCTTAGAGGGCGCTGAACTTTAATACCAATTTTCGTGTTTAAAAGGTTTGTAATAATGCTGTTCACTCTGCAGAACTCCAATGAACACATTTGCTTGCACAGCCGTCAACATGCGTTGTTGCGAACCACATTTTATTGAGTTCAACACTACCGCTTATTTTGCCCAATTCCTCTTCACAATAGTCTTCCAGATAGTTTATTCTCACTGCAGATTCATTGGGAAAAGTAGCAGAGTGTTGGAATAACTGGTTAATCTCCGAACAGACTATTTAAATAAGTACTTATTTTGCAATATTGCAGTGCGGCTGCACATTGAAAGGCATTTTGGCCACCAGGTTCATTTTACATGTTTTTCTAAATAAAATGACTAGCTGTATGAAATTATCTAACATAATCATAACTTTTCAGCCATTAACTATTTACTTTGAACATGTTGGAGACAGACTGAGAACAGGAGTGACCCCTAACGGGCGAGATGGAGGTTACTCTTACACACACTTTACTTCTATGGAAACCAACTACCTCTCCACCTCATTGTATTGTGCAGTACGCTTTCGCTCCCCACGTCAAACAATAGTAGATGCCCACCTGCTTGCTACAAGAGAACCCACATTCCACAGACAATTCAGTCTTCCATCGCACATCTGAGTATACGTGTTGGAAAGATGCGCCAAAACCTTCAATTTACTATATTTCGTGTCAGCTAGTAATGGTTTGAATGAATGTATTTTCATATCAGATATCCACAAAGCCCAACATTTTAACGCAAAATGTGCTATTTGTATCATATGAAGCGTATATATATAGCTTACGTTTCGTATCACGCACACACACATCACACACGGGTTTTTTTTCTAAAAATGCTTTTTGTGGATTCAGTGGGCCTCAAAACATATATTTCCGGTGAAATCTCGACATCGAATTCTTGGGTGGAATACAATACTTCCTTCTACTTATCAGTAGTGTTACATTTTAGCATTCTACCTGAGGCTTTCTGCTAGAGCAGGGGTGTCAAACAGAACTCACCAGGCGTGAAAAAGTTTCCCCTATTTTCCCTCCCTCCGTGATGATAAAATCGGAAAACGGGAAAAACAAAGCGAAAACCGGTTCTACTAGCGCGTGCTACTGCAGTTAAGGAGGGGTGGACTCCTCTCTTCACACCCTCGGAGCAATGTTTGACATGCCTGTGCTAGAACAATGATTGTATTCTGCTATACGAAGCAGAATTCTATTACGGTTGGCAACTCTGTTGTAGGGTAGGAATAGTCGCTGTGTAGTAGATAGACTGCCTCTTTCGGTAATTTATGATTCTAACTACAAATATGGAGGGTCCTGAAATATGTAAATACGACAGAAAGAAAGAGGCCTTATCGTCAACAGTTGGAAGCCTTGGCTGTTATACGAGTAAACATTTGCAATATAAACATGTGTAAATAATGCAAATTTTATAGTATAATGTTATGAAAAAGATATATACAGGTTTAATGTAAGAACACGATGTACCGGTACTGAGATGAATGGAAGAAAAATATAAAGAGGGGGGGGGGGAGACATACCCTCACCAAGATTTGAACACGTGTTGCCAGAGTCTGAAGCGCATGCTTCACCTCCGAACTATTTGCTCGTACTATATTTCAGCAGTTCTGTTTCCAGTTCAATTAAACAACTGAATTAAAATAACCATGGATTTCTTAGGTCATATTTCTCATTGCTTAAACTTCGGTTCGGTTTATTGATGCTGTCCGTCAACCGAGTTTTGGTTGCTCCACTCATTTGTATAACCAATGAACATTGCATCAGACACACACTCTATGTTCTAGTGGCACATTAACTTACAAAGAAAGAGGGGGAGTGAATTAACCTGCAACAATAACCCTATTTTATCGTTAGGGAACAAATAGCAGGGCAAGTGCTTGCACTAGAAAGACGATAAGGAATACAATGGATTCTGTTTTGACTATTATTCGTACGCTTGGAAAATGAACTCATGTGAACCCCGCTCAAACCCCAAGTATAAATAGAATAAATGCTCCTCTCGAGTGCGCTCTATCATTTTTTCCATCACTGTACCTACGAGAAATTTGTAACGAAAGCAATTTGGCAAGCATTTACTGCGACTATTATCAAGCAGTTAGATCAATAAGGCTTTGTAAGAGATAGCGGGTAGACAGTCTTATGAAACTTAGGTTTTCTGTATTTTTAGGATCGCAGCACAAATTACTTCATGCCACTCGTGAAAATTAGACAAATTCTTTGTATACATACAAATAACCTTTTTGGTATTAAGGGACCCTGGGGCTGGAAAATGACCGAACAATTATTATCAAACTGACAATTTTTAGGTTTATGCATATAAATGCTCTCCAAACCTTCAATCATCAGTTGGTAGCAATATTTTTTTAGATTCCGCCATTTTTAAGGGCTTACCGCAGGCATATGCGCTACATTTAAACGCCCTTTTCTGCTTAAATTCTCGGCTGTATAACAAAATATGAGCCAAAGAGGGCTCAAAAACAACCAAATCCAGCAATGAATCTGAGGAGAGACTACTAGACAAAAGAGGGAAGGTGTGACATACGCAGTAGGGCAGTTTTAGGCCAAACAAAAGCTCATGATCATGCTGCATTGTATAGAAAAATTGGTTTTTCTCGACTTTACATTTTGTAACACACTATCTGCTCCAAGATTTTGTGCCATGTTCCTAGAATTTTTCCAACATGCGCTCCGTTTATGTGACTTCAACTTCAGTCTTTCGTTCCAAAATCTAAAAATTTGTATAGCTTCAAAAAAATTGAATACACAAAAGAAAAATTAAAAGAAATGTTTTCAATGTCCAAAGCAAAGAAATCAATTACTTTAAAATAATAAAACTTGAGATGTTTTAGTTTTTGATGCACATGGAGTATTCTGAATATTGAAGTACTTTCATACCGACAAGAATATAGAAAATTCAAATTTCAGTCCCAGAGTCCCTTTAAAGAGCGCCGTAAGTAAGATATCAAGGATTTTTAATACAAGATTATTCCTTATAGCCAAACTCTTATAGCTTTATTATGGTAAGCAGACATTCAAGACGCAATTTACGTAATGTTTCTCCCTTTCCGTCATTTCTTTTAGCTTGAGTAAACTTTGCTGAAAGTGACATTTATTTACAGTATATGTAGGGTTTACCAAAATGCCAATAATTAAACTAGAAATCTTCTGTAGTGGGTAAGTTGGTCAGGGTAATGATGTCAAATTGCCTGCTGTGAGGTCAAATGTTACTAGTACAATAGTTTCAGCAAGTGTATTCCTGTGATGGCTTTGATGCTTATCCCACGCTCATAGTAGGCGATTCGGAGGAGGGTCCTGGTGCACTATTTTGAAGACAGGGAGGTTCCGTCAACTGTCAAAAAGGATTTTTCGTAGTCTCTCTGCAATTACTTATAACAATTCACAGAATTCGCCAAATCAGCTTTCTTCCTTCGTTTAATTATTTCAATGTTTTGTGAATTCTTATCATACATTTAAGCAATTTTCATATAGCTATGGCTTCAGCAATGTTCTGAAATACATTGTAGTTGACCTTATATCTCACTTAATTAAAAGATATTTTCTTATATTTTGCTTCTCTAATATAGCAACTCGTCCTTTCAGTTTTCTTCCTTTCTTGGACTGCGTTTAACCCATTCTATTCTTGTTTACCCATTGTCTTTATTCCTTTATCATACTCCTCCCTTTCTTAAGCTTAATAAATTCATTAGACTCTGTGGACGGCTGAAAAATGTCTTAAGCAATTAAAAACTCTATCCGTCAGCTGATAATTGAAATCGGGGCCTCGTGCTTACACGCTAGCATGCTAACTGCCAGACCACAGAGGCAATCTATAGCCATACTCTTGTTGATCTCAACACTGGTCTTTTCCCTTCTTCCCCTCCACTCTGCTTGAAATTTCACTCGTTTATGCGCTCAATTTGCTGTTCACATTTTAGAAAGAAGATAAGAAAATCCTCAGAGCCATGATTGAGCAACTTTTCTCAGTTAGGGATAGATTCTAACTTTCGCAACGACAGCAGTTTACGTTGTGTGCTTCCTATCCATGAAATAAAAACTAATTTACATCATAAAATGTTGTGTAATATAAACCTACATGGGGATATAATAGTATGACAATAACGAGTATTGAGAATCATAGCAGGCATATTATTTGTTGCAGCTTAGATGTGTGTATACAAGAGACATGGCAAATATTGAAAATCGTGCAATTGAGTACTTTGTGGAAGTATATGAATACAACAGAAATTCATACCCAGTATGTCAAACACAATGGGACCTGCGCCATCATTTTCAACTATTTTGAAGTAGGAGATAGTTTAAACAAGGGTGCAAAAGGTTGAAAAATGATGCGTGCAGCGGAAGACCGAAATCCGCCCCAACAGAAATCTATGAAGCACACGACGTGGTTCATACGGGATATCTGAATGAAGGTACCCGAAATTGCTGAAGCTCTAGACAATTTAGCTGAACCTGTGTATCAAATTTTGAGACAACAGAGTTGGACATGTATCCAAAGGTGTGTCTAGAAAGTAAACATTAAACTTAAAGGTTTTCATTTACACGAAAAATTATTGGGTAACGCGACTGTTGACTGCTAATCAAAAACGAATCATAGTGCAAATCTCTGAGAAACGTTTGATTCGTGTTCAGAGATCCCATCGATTTTATGGATGGATTCCTAACAAATGATATGAGTGGGAACACAACTGCATGTAAGTAGCTAGAGCAAAACAGAAGTATAAGCAAAGGAAGCACAAAGATTCTCCCTCGTCAAAGAAGGCAAAATTCGAGCCAGCAAGATCTTGGCGTCGGTTTTCTGGGATATCATTGGTGCAAAGACTTTCAATGAGAACTTACACCGTCAGTTGTTGCGTATTTTCCAAGCCTGGAGGAATATGACTTCCGTTAAGGCATAAAGCCCATGGAGCATCTTAAAAGTCCACCGTTGTCAAGGGAGACGCTGAAAAATCTTAACTATTTCATAAATCTATGGTATTATTTTGTGCTTCATTCCGAGAAAATTTCGTATGAAGTCGTAAACTCCAGCACCAACTAAAATATTACAAAGCTTGATTTTGAATTACTTTGAAGTTTGCATATGAAGGTAATTATACACCAGCATCACAATTACTTATTTTTGGTTTAACTAGAAAGGACGACCAATGTCTCATTTTAAAATGATATCCTTGCTCTTAATCAACTTTAGGTACAAAGGTTGTCACGTCTGGCTTCATCTATTATCTTTTGATGCACTGATTTATTTGAAAATAGATATCTGGGAGTGTTTAAATGCCCGAAAGGAAAAAGAAAAAAACAGATCGGCTTAGGGCCAGAATATTAGCTCTTTAAAAGTAGTACGCAATTGAAGTGGGAGAAGGAAGATGCTCCAACTACAATACAATAATTGAGGTTTAGTTAGATGAAACTGGAAAGAATATTAAATTAACTATCGTGTACTTGATTTTCTATAATTAACACAGCACACCAATTTTGAAATTAAAAAGGATATCAATCACAACGCTATCTTGTTTCCTGGCTTTCATTTACGGTTCGCGTTGGTTTCTTCTTTCGTGAGATCTTACACTCTGGGATACACTGCCTGTTCAACACAAACTTTGGCTTTTGGGGTGGTGATATGCGAATATCAACAGTTTCGGACGTAATTATTTACACAAAGTATCTATGTTTATGTGTATGTAAAAATAACACAAATGTGGAATCTCAAAATGCGCACTCGTTTGGAAAGTCTTCGGCTTTGTGAACGACGTACTGTGTTTTGTGAAAGGGCGAAATCTGCACCACAAGGATGCTGATTGCATAAAAAACTTAACTACCTGTGTATTTAAGGATAGAGCAAAGGAGTTACAATTATTGAATATAAAAAGCGTTTTAATGCCTTTCTTGGAAACGATTATGTTTATATAAATGAATAGGAACTACAGGTAGGTAATGCAACCAATAATGAATGTATCATTAATAAACAGTACATTGGGAATATTCTAATAATTAGAATAATCGTATTCCTGATCGACTTAATATCTTCCACTAACTTTTCGGTTCCGCGCAGTTCGCTTGGGAGACTCAACAGTTTAGCAGGGGATTTCGGTGAATGCTGAGCGAGAATGACGTGATGGCTGTGTAGGTTCTCGAAACTTCCCCTAGGCGATATGTCTGCAGGAGTTCCGAACCCTCTTACAATGTAACACAAAGAAAGACTACTCCGACTAACAGTGTCACATATGGACAGCCAGACTGCGCGTGACATACGTAAGTGCAGTTGATCACAGAGCAGCTTCTGGATTACTTGAATACGAAATACGCAGCTTCACCATCTACCATACAAACTTACTAGTACATGAGCCTGAATGTTTACATTTTTGCTGTATACTTAGAGAAACAAATCAAAAATTTCCTACATTTGTGGGTTGCCAAATTTGACAAAGGAAAATAATACTATTACTATCCATTGAACAAACATTTAAGGTTCGGTTTAACAATTTAAAGAGATGTGATAGTATTTGCAATTCAAACTATTAAATATAGACCATAAAACAAAAATATCGTATTCACAGTTTTAAGATGCAAATAAGTGAGATGTTTACAGAGCCACGTAAAATATAGTAGCACTGACAATTTTTCGCATCTTAGTGGTTGGAAGTTCAAATTCTTTTCCTAAGTTTACAAAAAAGGACTGGAACTGTGCCTCAGACACATACCATGAAACCAATAATTTCGGTGTCATCCAACTGGTATTTATTTTCATAAAAGGTTATGGTAGGTGCGTGATTGTTTTTCGAGATAACTTTAATTGGTTGACAAAGATGGTGCTCAAAACTTATGGTTGGACCAATAATAAACCCCTTTTTGCTGTCTTCTTGGTACGCTATAACGTCGATCCGAAGTGTGCTGCCCGTTGTGAATGTGGGCCTTTTCATATACCTTGCATGGCAGTTGTTCGGCGATTAGTGACCTATCTGGAGGTGACGTGAGTTTCTGAGCACTTCACCGTGAGGACAGGAGCCCAGGATGTTAGCCAGTGTTTCTCTCTGCTTCTGCGGCAGAGGTTGCCGCCCCGACAATGAGTTTTGCCTGGAACAGTGCAAGCAGATACTATTGCAGTCATTTAATATTTGTCGCCTCTCGCTTGAAGAGAGTCCATGGTGATGTCGAATTCAGTTGTTTGCTGGGAGCTCTATACCTATTCCTTTCTTTGGTAAAGAGCACCAGTTCACAAACTCTCGTTTCCGTAGTTCTTGGTGGTGTGATGTGTGTGGTGCTGTGTGGTGGTGGTGGTGGTGGTGTGTGTGTGTGTGTGTGTGTGTGTGTGTGTGTGTGTGCGTGTGCGTGCGCGTATGTGTACAACATAACCCAAAAACGTCCTATAAATATCAAACTTGGTACTTAAGCTCAGCATCCGCCGAAAATTTATACCAAGACTTTCAAGAAAATTCTCCTACCTCAAACTACCCTTGGTATGAATGAGTCTTAGGAATTTTGGATTTTCTCAAAAATGGCTTTAACCATTTGGATTAAAATACATGTTTAAGATGTTTATATGAGACTACATATGCAGTATTTTACTGCATCAGTATGAGTGCCATCGGCAGGTTAAAGGTCTCGTACTGCCGGGTATAAGTTGGTTCTGATTTTCTTGCAATATTTACTCTCCCCGTGCTCTACTCCTGTCACTAGTTCACTGCAACTATCTTGAACACCAAGAGTTATGTCTTTCTCAGCTGTGTTTCATTGTGTTTTTCAATCTATGTTTCTTTGTTAAAATGGAACTTGTTAGTGAATTAACAATAACCTAAAGTTAAGAAGTATCCAGTTCGCTGTAATCTCGAAAACAAAAATTATAAGAGTACAAATGGCTAAGTTGAAGCCCAGAAGAAAATAACCGAGTCTGGCGAAATAACTTAACTCTTCATTTCACAAACTATGACAAACCAATAATAAAACGTGATAATCGTCTTGCAATGTACATTGAATTCAAGTACTGCAGATCACAGCAGTAAATTACTGCCAGTGAAGACCTAGCCTACAATGGTTTTCTCTCTGGTTGTTTGATGGCAAACTATTACATAAGAGATTGCTATATGCCTCAAGTATGTTACGGACCACAGCCTCGTGCTCCACTATTTGAGCATCAGCGGACTACGCAGTAAATCCAGTGCAAAGAGACGTTACGCACATCCACGGCCCGAGGTTACCGTCCTGGCCATTCTCCAAAACGAAGTTAGTCACATGCTCGACACAAACAATGCTCCCGTAGCGCGGGTGTAACGGCCTGATGGGGTTAATGCATCACGTCGCCGCTAAGGTCGGGAAACTCGTTGCCTGCCAGACGTGGACAGCGCCAGGAGGTAAACAAGCGCTGTTAACACTTTTAAGGATTCTGCTCTCTGCATTTCTTCCTCAAATGAAGGCTCACTTCTAGCGCACTTATTGCACTTCCATGAAATGGAAATGCATTTTCACTTGTACCGCTTCCAATTTAGACGTAGTTTACACCGCAATCGGCGTGTGTGAAGGGCCGTTATAAGAGGTGGTGAATCCCACCAAGTTGTACAATAAGTAGAGGGATATTCATTTATATCAAGCTGTATTAACGCCGATAGAGCAATTTTAAACGATAAGGGGCTTTTCATTTTCGTTTGCTTTATCACTTGCATGCCGCAGACGGAGTATTTCATCCAAACATTTGGTATTGAGATATCACTAAAAATATCACTTTTGAAGTACACTGAACACTACAGTAATTTCTATTATGCGCGGAAGCCCAAAGTTGAATGGATTTCAAACTTCAGCATCTTTCAAAGATGCAATACACACAGAATACTTTTATAAATATTAAAGCAAAAATACAATTCTGTTGAAAAACTGAGAACCTTATGACGTAATCCTGCATTTTTCTTAAAAACTATTGCTGAATTATAAATTTTTACATCAACTACGTACAACAAACAATTTTGGGGCCTAGAACTATATAAATATCGCTATTAATTCAAAAAAATCCTAGCAATAAATAAATAATATATATATATATATATACCAAAAAATAAATATTCTAGTTCACAGGTGCTCTAATTCTGTCAATAGGTTATAATAAAAGTGCATGATTATGCCATTATTATATATCATACTGATAGTTTTAGAATTTTTGATTCGCATTGTAAAATGTATACTGTTGCATTTGCTCTATGGACGTAGATGAACACCTGTAAATTACATTTTATGGACTTCTGCACGTCTCAGTGGCACGTCTGTCTACTGCCTCCTGTGGTTCCTTAGTTTCATTCTTCCTAGGCGGGGAGTAGCTGCAATAGATCTATGCGTTTATAATGAAGGAAAATTTACTTTGGAGTGACACAGACTCCTCTGAGTCAGTCTGAGGATGATGTGGCATCTCTCGGACCAATTAACTTCAGGAAGACGAATTCCCAGGTCGGCAATGATTGGTTACATAGATGATGAGCCCTTCGGCAGGAGCTTTGTCTTTGTATCTGTCTCTACTCTCAATTCTAAACGTAGGTCCGCAAAACATGTTTAACACTAACAAAATAAAAAAGCTTGTTTTCTGTTCATAACGAAATCAGCACCCAGAGAATAAACCAAGTTGATGCGAATTTCGTATCGCGCCATCTGCACATCTCCTGTACTAGTAACGTATACTTTAAATTCTCGTCAGACGGCCCAGAATTGGAATGAACAGCTTACTTAGATACGACTGTTTCTCTCCATTTTCCCTTAGCTCAAAAAACAGTGGATATGTACTGTAATCATATTTTCTCTCGGAAATTCGTCATTGAGGCAGGTTCGCATCTCTTGGAACAATGACGATCAATGGAATAAACATTTCCCGAAAGATCATGACAGCAATGTTCTATTTGTGAACGATGTCACGAGAAAATAACACCACGATAAAATTCAGCTAATGAAAAGGTCCGTGCGTCCTCAAAACCTCAGATGTTTATGCATTATCTTGGCTGGAAGCCCGAGAACAGCTGCTTACATCTATTGTCAACTGTAAACACAGAGTAGTCTGAATTCATGATCACTACAAATGCGCCTCAGAACTGGATGAAACATTAGGTCGCTAGCAATCTCTGTGCTACGGAATAACGTAAAAACAGTAGGAATCCTGGGCAGTCGCCCGACAACCAATTATTTAAAAAAGGCACACTTTACTTCTTTAATGACTACACCGTTTGACTTATTCCAAATTTCAGGAGATTGCGAATAATGCTGCCGGATATTTTTACTTTCTCTATTGAACACGTTTAGTATGTAGAGAAAGCACTGCATTTCATCCAAAAATTAGAATGCAAAACTTCACTAGAAATATAGGTTTTCCGATTCCTTAAAAACAGAAGTCTTTTTAGAAAAAGAAAACTTGGTTAAATTTGAACTTCGTGACCTACAAGAAAGTGACATGACAGTTTTAAAGAAAGTCCCCAATCCCTAACTATGTGGGAAAAACGTGTATGTTTTTCTCAAAATGGCTAACGATTTTTACTCAAATACTATATGCTTAAGATACTTGCATGCCAAATAAAACTTATCCCTCGAGTTTTCTGGGTCTTTGACGTCTTAATTCTTGATCTTTTAAACTATTAAATGTAAGAGATACACAAAATCGTACTGTACAAAAGTAAGATCTTGTTAAATCACACAATTTATGCCAAACATTTTTATGGTACTAACCATTCCGATATTATAGGTTTGAACTACAAAAATCGCTATTCGTTTTTATTTTCCCATGGTAATCCAAAGGGAACAGAATTTCAAAGTCATCACATAGTGACGCGTCTTTTTAAAACATGTGACTATCGCATAAGCCTACTTTTGAAATTGGAGTGGCTTTAGTTTAATATAAATATATATTACAACCTAGTTCATATTTAATTTGTATTTTGCATCTCAAGGAATATTTCTTCCTGAAATAAATACGTTCAAAGTGAGAAATGTGTAAAATTTAGACGAACAGTAGAGTTTACTGCGATTCTACTAAAGGTACCTAGGCCAGACTTAAATATCTTACACTAATTATTACGCTTTTTTCTTTGCTCGTCTGATGCACTTCAGAAATTACTTCTTGAAGCCAAAATTTCAGTTGACTCAAATGCGTCTCACTGTGACTAAGGCAAAGAGCATTTACCATGAAGTGACTTCGAATTTCCCGAACACCTATTTTGCTCAAGGATATCTTCAGATCATGAAAATGTTTTGTACAGATTACTTATTTGTGACGAGAGGGGGAAAAAAATAAATCAAATAAAATAAAAAATAAAATTAAAAAAAAAAATTGGATTTTTCTGTGAGTTAAGAAAACGCAAACTTATCGTGAACATTCAATTATTGTGACTCGTGCAATTCTTTCACGTCACTAATGTGATCATGTTCATTTTCCTCTCCGTGACGTAGAGGGGCAAAGAAATACGCGCGACGCAACTTCTTTGAATGATTCACTCGCTGGTGAGTCGAACACAAGACCTTTCTTAATCCTTCGTAATAGCAGCACTCACTGTGAGTTAAAACCAACTCACTACTCGAGAACACGCTGGAAGTTTCCGCAGACCATTCTAAAACGTTCTGGAAGCGGGGAAAAAGGGAAACTTCGAAAGATTCTGGTTATCTGTCGATTGCACTCCTGGTGTTTATGATGGGAGTAAGCGCTGCCGCGTCTACTTATCTTTGTTTCTCTCTCCGACAGCCCGCTCGGTCGGAGACAAACTCGATAAGCTAGAGCCATAGCCACTGAGTCACAACGTGAGATAATGAAAATTGTATCTTACAAGTGCTGAATTCTATACTAGGAAACTTCAGAACCTGCAGCTCCGCCCAAGTTAACTATGGGAATTCTTCTCTTATTTCTCTTATATTCCAACCTCTTGTCCTATTTGCCTCTCTTACCTTCTCCGCGGCAGGTGTAGTCCCATTTTATAATTTGACTGACATTGCAACTAAGGTGTTCACAGCCGTAAAGCGCAACCAGCTCCTATCACGTGATTTACCCCACGTGGGAAATATTCTGGTGTCTCATGTATAATGAACTCTGTGTTTTTAACGAGATTTACATTTTTTGTGTAGTAAGATTTTGTCTATCGTTTACGGTTTATCAGTTATGCAAAGGTCATCTTGGAAATGACTTCTGAGGACATTTCCAGAAAATTCCACGTGTCACTGTCATAAAAATATCTTAAAACATATGGTATTTTAATCAAAATCGTTAGCCATTTTTATAATATCAAAATATTCGAAAAATGTTTCATGCAAAGGGTAGTCTGGGGTGTAATAACTGTCTTGAAAATCGAGTCGAATCCTTTGAAGATGCGCTGAGCATTTACAGAAATTGTTTTATTTCATACTCCTTATACGCACGTTAGAGGAATGCATTTTTAAGCGGGTCAAATGTTTTAAGAGCGCGTAGCTATATGATGGCTTTGAAATTCTGTTCTCTTTGCAAGACCGAGAGAGAAGAGAGGTACGGAAAAAGAAGAACGCTTTCCATTTGAGACAGGTATACTAAAATACATACCAATAACAAGACATTTCAAAATGGTTAACTCAATAAAAAGGTATGTGATATTTTGTGCTGCTGCTGTCTCTTACCGTTTATCCGTTATGCGAAAATCATTCAGAATGAAGGACTTTAGAGGTTATTACCAACAAATTCAAGATACACATTTAATGTTTCGTCAAACTGTATTAAACATTCGCCATTTTAATCAAAATCGTAGGAACCATTTGTGAGAAAATGTTCTAAGTTCTGCCTCATCCTTCGAAGATGTTGCACAACCTGTTTTTTAACACGCTTTTCATTATTCTGTTTACAGTCTCACACAAGAGTATAACACACATTTTTCTAAAAATGTTTTTTTTTTTCTTCTTCCGGATTCAGGGGGCTTCTGCGTACAAGAATTATAGCAATGGGAAATTGGCATTACTTCTTGAATGTCCATCCTAACCCGGTCTTGTATATAATAAATCAAGCCAGAAACGTAATGGTTAAAACGTTTTGATATTTAAATGTTAGAAAAAAATCCTCAATAAGCGTAGATTTTTGTCTTCGCGACGCAGTAAAAATCCTAACCAGCCCTGCGTCAAATCTTTATTCAACTTGTTTCTAAAGTCAAAGCCCCGATACGGCCATAGGAGCTAAAAAGCGCTCTGCAAAGGCAACTAATAACAATACTTTCATAAACTAAAATATAGGCTTCATTTGCAACGCATAGATTGTGGTGCTCCATTAATACGCTGAACATTTAATTATATCTTAGAAGACTTTGAATGTGCACACATGTAACATAAAGGCTTGTTAATCGAGCTACTGACACAGTTTTATGTGAATTTAGTTTCCCGGGCTTCTGACAACATGTTTGAAAATTTAATAAAGTTGACATAGGGGAAAATGAATTTTGTTACTTTATTTCCTTCTTTTTCATTCTGACCGCAGTTTCGTTGTTCCCTACACACAAGAAAGGGAAACTGGACCAGAGAAAAAGTCATTAAATTGAGCGTATACCTAGTTTCAGAATTCTATGAAACACTGTACGAGCACAAATTTACCTTAAACATAATTTTGGACTTTCGAGCGAGCTGCTGTGACTTCAGTAGTACCCGCATTCTCGCTTGGTGACCATTTTCATAAAAACCCCGAAGGTTTAGCACATTCCCCAGACTTAAAATCCAAATCTAAAAACATGGGCACCGGCAGACTTTTTTTTTTCCAATTCATTATTTTGTCAAAAGTTACACTTTTTGTTGCGGAAAACCGTATTAATTCCTGCTATATAAAAATTGTTCATTACATTAAAATTAAAATAATAGTCTAATAGTAATTGATTGCACATCAAGTTCATTAATTTCAAAGGGGGACCGCGACACCCCTTGCCCCCCCCCCCCCTTCCGAAGCCCATGTCTAAAAATAGACCTTCGCGAAATCTCTCAAGAAACATTTCAACTCATATTCGCAATAAATTATTAAAGAATCCACATACTAGGGGAACTACAATTATACTTATTAGCATACTCAACGCGCAACAAAAAAGTGTGCATTGGACATGACGCGCTCGCGCACACAACCAGTTTTCTACTTTTACAATTACCAAGTTACACAACATGGAAGTTGTGCTGACAACTTATTTCCCGCCTCCAATTTGTTAACCTTGTGAGGGTGGTTCAATAAGTACCCTTGTTAGGAATAAAAACGCCAATTTTTTTCAAACACAAATTATTTATTTCTCAACATAGTACCCCTATAGGGATTACGTTCCAATGGATAAGTTAGCAATCTCATTCCTCTAAGACCTGGATAAATTAACTTGAACAACTGTTAAAGAAATAATTAAACTACCTCGTGATTCTCTTGATATGATATATGCACCGAAAACACTACCTGGTTTGGGAGTGATAAGAGCCGGATGGGAAGCCTTCATTCAGCATTTCAATATATCAAGAAAACTCTCACTAATACTAGATTAACATCTGTACTTATGTAGGGATCTGGATAAAGAGAACAAAGATGCGCTTTCACACTTAAATGTCCCCTGCACTCGTATGTTGAAATCAGTATGTTGGCTCCGTAAAGAAATGCGCTTGGAGTCACATGAGGCATGGTGTAAACTACCTCATAAGGAAAAGGGCTTGGAGTCATATGAGGCATAGTGTAAACTACCTCATAAGGGAAAAGGGATAACACTATCAGTAATTCCTGGATAAGTAATAGGAAAATGTTATCTTGGTCGGAGTGGACAAATGCAGTTAAGATGCCTTGCAACACTGCAAGTGTTCAGTACCTGGTAGAAGTCAGAGAACAACACTTTGTTGACAACATGGATGCGCACAAGCTGAAACCCTCGGTCATGTTTTGGGATACTGCACAAAGCGAGAGCTGCTGAGTAATACTATCACCGAGTTCGCTCATCAATATCCACAGCCCTCCGCAAGCCAAGTGGGAAGTTTATGAGGAGGTCCATTGTATATCTGAAGAGCGGACATTGTGGATATCGACAGAGATGCAGGAAGAGGAATTGTGCTGGATCCTACAGTTCGTATGGAAGACAACATTCAGCAGGCAACAGTGGTGAGCAACGAGGAGACAATTTACCGGCCATGCATCCCTCACCTCATGAGAGATATAGTATGTCCTCAAATGCATGGGAGGTGAAAGGCCTTCTCTTTGGGGACCGTGGATGCTGTTATAAATATACCAGCAACTATCTAAAACCACTTGGTGTGCCCATCAAAGAGCCTGAGAACATTTGTGTTAAAATTGCTTCTAAGACAATGTTAAACAATCATTTATACTCTACATTATAAATGTCAAACATTGCCATTATATTGTTTGCCATTATTTGTTGCTGTTTTAAAATTATTTCTGTTCTACTTCAGTTTCTGTATTCAGGATCCATGTGGTCAACCTCACTGGAGGACAGATGATTTTTAATAAGTATCTATATATTCATCCCCCCCCCCTTCCAATATGATTGTCAAGCTCTGCAAAATACGTCTCGACGATAACCTCATGTCAGCAATCTTATGTTCCCGCGAGTCATTTATTCTGTTTGGGAACAAGAACTCGCAGGCCAAGACGGGCGAATATGGAAGGTGCGGCAGCAATTCATAACGCAATTCATACAGTTCAGCGGTGACAAAACCGGATGAATGTGCTGGTGCGTTGTCATGGTGAAACAACATTTTCTTCTTCGCCAGATGAGACCACGTCTCCAATTTTTACGTACCACCTAAGAAGTCTCCGCGTACCCCAGGTGAATATCACTTATCTATACGAACTGTGCCAGAAACAACAGAAAGAATTCAATGGTCTGATGTATTCACATTGCTTTTTTTCTCTGCTCATTTTCCTACAAATTCTTCTTGCAAAAATTCATTTTCCTGTAGGTATACTTGTTACTCGCAATACAGTTGCAGTGCACATGCATATTCGGCAAGTTGACTAAAGCAAGTCAGTGTTTTGAAAAGCAGATCGCTATGTAATGAAATTTCATGCTCCATTGATGGTCATGAATAGCAATTAACTACTTGAAAAATCTGATGTGATACACATCACTTTCCCTAGCCAAACTTCTACAAACGATTATACCGAAAGTGTATTCATTTGTCACGTTCATTGTGAGAAACATTCGCAGAAAAGGTTTTATTAAACACTTACTGAATACCCGGCGTTGCCCGTAGTTTAACGAATTATCTCCACAACTTTTAGACTTGGGTTTCACTTGCCTCGGCGTTGTCCGTGGTTTAACGAATTATCCCTTCAACTTTTAGACTGAGATTGCACTTGCCCGATAGCCTTGCATTTCTTTGCACAAGTTTAAAATTACTAAAACGCACAAGTTTAAGCAAGGGTTAACTAATTATTTGTAAACTATTTGCAGAAACATACGAGTATGAAGTACAAGCAGCCCATTAATTCAGCTGTTCTTGTGCATCTAATCAGAATTTACAGTAGTGTCATGTGTTGGTTTACGTAGCTTCCTAATGACATCCCACAACCATTAAAAATATTAAAATTTGTTTTGTGTGGTACCATTTAAAATTTATACAAATAAAATTGATGACAATTATCTGGCGCTGCCCTTGGTATGGCAGTTTATCCCTACAACATTTAGCCTTAGGCTGTACTTCTCCAATAGCCTTGCGTTTCTTTGGAGGCATTTAAAACTATTATATAAAATACTTAAAACAGTTAATTAAACCTGAGGACATTATAAAGATAAAGATATATATGCCAAGGAAACACTATGCATAAACAATATTGAACAACCACAAATACTACCTTTGTGATTTCTTATTAATGCAACTGAATGACTTCACCGTTGTATTCGAGCTACCCCATACAGAAAAAAAATCTCATTAGGAAGAAATACCAGTTTAAATGAACTTCAATACAATATTACTGATTCTCGGTAACCAACATACACAAAAATACTGAGAAAACACAAGAGTTAAGACTCAATAAAGACCAACGTAAGTAATTATTCACAAGTTTGCAATGTTTGAATTGCCATTATCGTTGATAAAGATATTAATGGTCTTGCGAGCTTTTGTAAGCATTACATCCTATACGGATCAGAAAACACACATATACCGTTTCGCTGCAAAAACAGTTTGCTATACAATGGCTTTAAAACTACTTTCTCTTTGCATGAGAAAAAACGAAAAACAACTTATCAATTGGCAAAAGTATGAAGTATTTCACTATTCCAACCAATAATAAAGAATACCATTTATGTATGACAAATGGCGTGTTTTCAGATCTACATTTTATAGCAAGTTTGTCTATTCTCTTACGGTTTCGAGTTACACCTGAGACATTCATTCAAATTGAAAAGCACTTCAAAAGTACTTCTTTCTTTTCCTGTTTACCCTCCCTCTTATGTAGCACTTACAAGACAGTGCCTAGGGTCAGACGCCTGCCGGCGAACAGAGGAACCTATGGACCGGACAGAGTGAAGACCTGGAAGCGACTAGCCAGCCAAGCACCAGGTATGATAGTGAGGAAGAGGATATGAAATGCAGGCGAAATAGATGAATGGAAAGGTGATGATGGAGCAATTGGTGGAATGAGTGGCGGGAAAACCGGAGAACCTGGAGAAAACCCGCCCAGACGCCGCTTCGTTCACCACGAACACCACATGTGGGTGCCTGGGATCGAACCCGGGCCGCAAAGGTGGTAGATGAACGCTCAAACAGCTCGGCCACGGCCGTCCTATTTGCTGAAAATTTAGGATACACATTTTATTTGTCAAGTAAATATACTAAAAATGCTGTGTTCTATCAAAATCGTCAGATATTTTTGAAAAATAAAAAATAATGATTTTTTTTTTCTATGTGGAGAGTAGTTTGGGGAAGGAATTATTCTTGAAACTTTTCATGTCATATTCTTGGAAGAAGCTGAACTTAAATACCACGTTTGCTATTGTACTGATTTGTTTTTAGTTATCTGTTCTTTTTCTCACCCACACAGGAAAAAAATACACTTTCTACAAGTTTTTTTTATTCAGTGAACCTCAAAAATAGTATTTCCGGTGAAATCTCGATATCGAATTTTTGGGTGAAATGCAATACTACTTTATTTACTATAGATAATCGATAAAGTCATAAGTGGGTATTCGAAAATTTCCACCTAAAACAAACGATATCTCGCAAGTTAACACGCCTCCCTCAAGATAAATTGTGTGGTTTAACGAGATTTATTTATTTGCCTAAGATTTTGCTTACATCTTAAGGTTTGCCAAACATTATTCAGAGTGGAGAGGAATTATTAGGCTATTTGCAGAAAGTTCAACATACACATTTTGTTACGCAGATGTTAACCAATTCGTTTCCTTTCACTGATAGGAGAGTAACCCTCTGGAGAAATGTTCATCCGGCGCTTACTGGGTATACAGAAGTAACTATTTAGATCGTAAACACTGCCAAGGCAATCTCATCATTTTTCGTCGCATTTTATGTTTGGCCTTTAAGAGTGTCATGGACTTCTGATATTAACGGAAGGTTTCGTTTGAGTGACTGGCAGAAAGAAAGGACAGAGGCTCCCAACATCTTTCTAGAGACGTGATGCGCGACCGCACTACGCAGCTTCCAATACCTAACCGTAAAAGGTAAAAACAGTGCTCCTACCTTCAGCTCCGTATTAACAGAAGAACAAAAAACTTATGCACCGGCTGCGCGGTGTTTTGCCTGTCTGCTTCCTAGGCGCTCGTTGCCGTCTGTCGCAATCATACATGGGAAACAGTTTATCGGTAGCTCCCAAGAATGCAATTAGGCCGACATTACACTAAACTGCAGTGGGCATTACCTACACCAAGAAGCAGTACTGCCAACCTACATAATAAAAGCATGATTTCTAAAATCAAATAAAGTAACATACGTTCAAACAATGTTTGAACATCCTACCACACACACACACACACGATGAACCTACTCACCTACGACAAATCTTGTTCTGCAATTGGATAAAATCACTTCCGTACGCTAAAAATATCGTAATATATTTAATGCGAACACAAAAATAAACATAGCAACAGTAAATATAACTGCATATAATACTCCAAAACAATTCAAGACAAAATCACGCACGCACGAGCAATACAATGGCTCATACAGATTAATACGGCGTCTACACAGAATCTTATTTTAAAATCTATCCGTTGCCTTACCTGCAATGGGTTCGAAAGTAACAGCTTCTATGGCAATATAGCGAACTTAATAACACCAATTACGGCCGTAGCTTTACCATGGTGATATTTTACGAACAGTTGGCGGTACTAATGCAATCTAACACATGGAATATCAAATATATCCACACCATGCCATACTGTGGGAAAAATGTCATACTTGCTTTTGGGGTATTCCAATTAGCTGTTTCCTAATTAGATGCGGATGAAACCATAGATTTTAAAAACTATTTTTAAAGGCTTTACTTACCAACATTATGAAAGAAGATGCTGAAACTGGTCACCGTCATTGTCAATACATTTTAGACACCTCTTTCGGAAACTATGCATGGGTCCAAATGACCTAGCTGTCTACGGGCCTGAAACCCCACTCACTCACTCCTCATAGTTCACGTTGAGAAATGCTGGCAATTTCTTGGCGGGTATTTTGTATGAATTCTTAACGTGAACTACGGCGAGTGATGGATAGTTTCCTACAGGTGCCAAAAATGGACAAAGAGGGTGGCCAGTTTCAGCCTCTCCTTTCATACAGTTGATAAGTTAAGCCTTTAAAGGTAGTTTGTTTTTAAAATATTTTATAGTTTCATCCACGTCTTTCCATATGGCAGACGGCAACGAGAGTCGAGGATGCGGACAGGTAAAACACCGCGCAGTCGGTTCGTAAGTTTTTTGTTCCCCCGTTTATTGTAAACACACCAGAAATGTTTCAATTAAAATATTTAATTTATATACAACTATACACATGTTATTTTCACAAGGCTTTCTCAAAATACTTCTCTCTTCTACAAATTGTTCTTGCAAAATCTCGTTTTTCTATTGCTTCGTGTTAACGTTTGCACAAATGTTTTCATTACACATTTTATTATGCATGTAAAAGGGAGATGCTGGAGGTTGAAGGGTGGCTATTTGCTGGCTTTGGAATTCAACTTCAGAATGGCAGCAAGAGAAACCTAAAAATGGTGCTTAGACCCTTAAAAAAATATACGGTAAACTTAAACCAACGGCAAAGAATATAACTATTTAATAGTTAATGCTACAGAATATTTGGCATAAATCTGATTTAACGAGGTCAAAAAGTTTACTTTCTGTACTACGTAAAGTAGAGGAAGTATTGTATTGCACCCAAATATCCGATGACGAGATTTCATTGGGGATATGTTTTTAGGCTATTTATGTCTAAATAAGTTTTTTGTAGAGTGAGCCATTTCGGAGATATTCCTTGTTATTTGTATGTGTTCTGGAGAACTTATATTTCTGTCAAATGAAACATCGTTATTCATTTGTTTGTACATTAACCGTGCAAAGAGAAAGGAATTTGAACGCTTTAAAAGATTTGACTATCGCTCAAAGTCTACTGTATACCCATATTCTTCTTGTACCTACAAAAGGATAAAACAATAAGATAATTTCTGCAAATGTTTATCTCAACACGAAGAACATATAGGAATAAGAGTTTGAAAAAATGGTTAGTACAAGAGAAGAGAAAGTCGTGAAGTGCAACACAGATTTTTTGTGTAGTAAATCACATACACCTATATATAGTATATCTCATATGGTTTACTATTATACAAGAGTATACAAATCTGCTTAGAATGAAAAGGACTTCTGAGCTATTCGCAGTAAGCTCAAAATACACCTTTATTAGTCATCCAAATACCTTGCACGTGTAAGATTTTAATCAAAATCATTACAGCCATTTTAATAAAATGAAACATTTTCCATCTAAATGATATTTTGGACTCTGGCAATTTTCTTGTCACATCCTTTGAAAATGGTGAACTTAAGCATCAAATTTGGTAATTTGTCCTACATTTCGTCTCTGCAATTTACACGCAGACCTTTTTCTAAAAACTGTTTTTGTTCTGCATCAAGCAACCTCAAACTATGCAGTCCTAGTGAACCTTCTCTGTCGAATTTCTGTGTGCTATGTGATGGGTTTTCTGGACTTCACTATATTAGGTAGAGAAGGTAAACAGCTGATATCAAAATAATGCTATATAGAATTAAAACAAACAAGACAAATATTTTCACAAAGTACGATTGAACAGTTTTATGTTTTTGATTATGCCATCTTCAGTCAGTCAAACTTGCCTTAAACTTGTCCAATTAGCATATTAGCTATTAGCTTTTATTTAATTGCAATGTTTGTTCGGGTCGAATATTGTAACTGAATTTTACAGCACTTATCCTCAACCGATTGAGCTGGAAGTTTGTACACGCTGTTAATTTATCACATGTGCATGGCCCATTTAAGTTACATAGTTATATCGGAGAATGTGACTTAAAAAGCAACTTGATCCTAGACTTGTTAGCGTTAAGTTTTTTTTAAACAATTGGCAGAGGGAACGGCATTATTCTAATTAACGAATCCCTGCCCTGAATCGGATGGGAGAACTCTAGGAAAAACGGTTGTTGTAACGCATTCTTGTGGACATTTGCCATCTGATGAGGTCCTTGGTAATGAAAAGTTGGAGCGGCTGGCAAAGAGCTCCCATTTTATTTCGAGGTCGCTTAACTAATTTTCAAGTCGGCGCAAACTGGCAAGAAGAAGAAATACTGAAAGCGAACTCGCCGCTTCTCTTAGAAGCAACTTGTATGCATGCTTGTGCGAGACTTTGTTAAATTATCTCCTTTTGCCGCATGTCTACAAATACTAAAATGCGCGTATTAAGCTCTCCCAATGAAACACGCTATGGTAAAAGGAATGTACTATTTCTGCTCTTGTACGAAAATTAAACATTTCACTCAGAACTAGAAAGAGTAGGAGTCATATTCAACTTGAGTTATGCGTACCCTAGGGGTACGGGAACACTTAGAGGTATACAAAACGCAAATACGCATAGTTATTATAATACTTTCCTTAATGATCACAAAAAACAAAAAAATATTTCAGCCAGGCAGGTTTGAATTGCCCTCTGTTCAAGAATCCATTTTGCTTACTCTACCAGTTAGTTACTATTGTTGATGATTTTTGGAAATAATCAAATTCCACCTACAAAATATCAGGTTACAGTTTCTACAATACTTTCCAAAAATTGAGAGAGACAATAATTCACAAGAATAGATTATAAATCCGTTTTGCACCACCATCAATTCCTCTGTCTTCCCATAAAACTAAAAAGTCTTTTGGAGATGTCTGCTGACAGTTCACTGAAAATAAAAATCGAAAACATGTCAATTTGTAATTTTTGGTCTTATACACGCAAAAAGTGGACTGAACTTAGTGACAATCCATTAAACACCTTCCCCTCCACTCAGTTGTGTAAACTGCTTTTACAGCAATCAAATCGAAACAACAAATCGCTAGAATGCAAAATCACCATTGGTACTCTTACTAACGAAGATTCAGCCACCAAGAGATGAGCTCATGTCCAGAGAACAGACTAGTTCAATAACAGTTCACAAACATATACAAATTCATATACTTTTCGTGTATGTGCTATCTGTAACGCATTTGCTGTATTTATTTTAAAATATAAAATGTTGAACCCGTTTTAGATATGATTATGTATAAATTTGAATTAAGGATAACTCTAGGGCTAGCCTGACACCTAGGCCTAGGACACAGGCTGGAAAATTGTCTTTTGGGTGCGCGAGGAAAAAAAAGTTGCCATTAGTGGAGAAAGAGTTATAGGCCCCCCCCCCTTTTTTTTTTTTTTTTTTTTTTTTTTTGGAGTCCACAGTTGACGCTCGTACATACCTGTATACAATTTTACGTCCTTCTTTTTAGAGAATTAACCGACAGGGAGCGTGATTTTGCCTTTTTTTTTTTTTTTTTCCCAACAAGACTACAACAGCTCATACAGCCAACCTTTCGATGAGAACAATTGAAAGTGTGTACCAGGACAGAATTATTGGTAGAAATCTGTGGCCCCCTCGGTCCCCCGATCTAACCCCCTGCGATTTCTATCTCTGGGGTAACTTAAAGCACATAGTGCACAAGAAAACCCCACACACCCTGGAAGAATTAAAACCAAATATCCGTCAGGAAATTGCCAGCATTTCTCAATGTGAACTACGGCGAGTGATGGATAGTTTCCTAAAGAGGTGCCAAAATGTATGAACAACTACGCTGGTCAGTTTCAGCGTTTGCTTTAGTTATATTGGTAAGTAAAGGCTTTAAAAGTAGTTTTAAAATGCTGTGTGGTTTTATCCGCGCTGTTCTATGACAACAGCAGTCGGCGACTAGCGCAGAGGACCCGTAGATACAAAACACAGCGCAGTCGGTTCCAGTCTTTTGGATCACCCGTTACCGGGGCGCGTGTCTAACGGAAGGTTCATCAACACCTTATTGTCCGGATCTGGTAGGCCTAGTGATAGCCCAAGTCACAATCCCAACATACGCCACTGGTTTGTAAGAATAGTTTGTACAAGACTAGAGAAACTCATGTAAATGAAACGAGATCATTTATTCAGGGAGTCACAAAACACACATTTGCAGTGAAATTTCGATATGACATTGTTCAGTGGAATACAATACTTCCTCTACCTTTAGAGCATGATGTCATATTCACAGTGAACTACGCTTGTTTCTGGGCAGTTTTGCTGACGCAGCGTATGGATAATGATCTTGTACATGACAAGTTATGCGCTATCAAGCAGTACAAACTGGTCTTTTGTATGCTTCGGCAGTTGCGCCTAGCCGCAGAAGCGTCAAACTTCGGAGTAACACAGAGATGTCGGCTTCGTTGTGCAATCTCGAACGGCTTCATTTTCGAAAGTGACTAACGCGTGACAAACGGAAAGAAAGTTCTTACTTCCCGGGGCCAAACGAGAAGGTGCTTTTTGTTGTGTGCTCTGCCTTACATGTGTAATGCAGCTTTCACTTGAAATAGTTCCTTACTCCGTCCTTATTTGTTGTGTAATCTATGTTAAGAAACCACGTGAGGTGAGAATGCGGGAGTATTTTTATTGAACAACAGCCTTTCTTTAACAGTAACTATAGCCTCTCACCCTTAGATGACAGTACATGTTAAATGGGGCGCAACGTTGCAACATGTAAAGTTCGTCGCTCAGTGCGACGACTTGTGATTGACAGAAGTGAACCTGAAGATATCGCTCTTTGTTTATTCCTCTCCCTCTGACGTTTTACACCCTGCTTCAAATGTGATTTTGTTCCCGGTACAATAAATAATATTACGCTAAGTAGCATCACCAACACATTAACAGTATTAACGCATTTAACAAACTAATTATGGCCATAGTTTCAGTAAGTAAACCAGTTAAACCTCTGTACATTATACTAAAGCATCAAAGCAATAATCATACTTTCAATAAGTAAATCTGTTCAACCGCTATATATTATATTAGTGCGCCAAACAGAGCGATAATGAACATAGTCTTAATAAGTACACCTGTTAAATCTCTACATAGTATAAACGTGTTAAGGAAGTTATGTTACAACACCCTACACAACAGTATCTAAAGAATGAACAATTCGCCACACTCCACGTTGCACTATTCCATCATATTGTGTTAACCTAGCGTTTTTTTTTCTTTTCTTTTTTTCCTTGTCCTTTTGCTTTTTCGATGGCGTTCTAAGAGGTCCTTTAATTCCTTTTTAATCCTATGCACTACTGCTTCTGAACATCCGATAGTCTTGGCTGTTTCTTTTACTGCCTTACTAACACTCGTTTTACTTGAAAAATGATCAAACACATTCATAATTATTTGGCGTTTTTTACTTCTTAAGTTGCCAATATATCGTCACTTCTTGGCTTCCCCCTCCATAACTACAAATATTTGAGGAAAATGTTAAATAAACAACACAATAACACTTCACAGGTTCCACATAGTATACACATGCGACTTCTTTCGAACTGTTACTGCTGCTTCTTATACCGCTTTCTGTGTCACACCTGGCGCATTTTAACAGAACGGATGAATACCTTTTGTTTGCCTTACACGATGAAAGCAAGAGGTTACAGGTTTCTGGTTTATTTTAAAAACTGTCCCGAACCCTCCTCAACATTTGGTCTCGCTTGGCCCCCGATGTAAACTCAATAACAAAAAGGTTTCACACTGTGTAACTTGTGTAGTGCACAGATATAAAATTTTCCGAAAATATCTAATTTAAAAAATTGTAACACTTAATTGAGTAAACATAGGGAGTTTAAAGTAGGCAGGTAGTAGCACTGTAGTTTACTCTAGCTAAGAAAAAAATGTAGACGTATTCTAGCAGTTTGTTAGTGCGTGATGAATATACCAAACAGCAAATATCAAACTTCCACTGAAAAATCGTTTTCTGTGGAAGTATGGGCCTATAGAAATGTATAATAATTTTAAAAAGAATATAACCTGAAAGAGAAAAAAATTCTGCATTGGATAATGTGTTCAACCCTAAAATTTATAACAACTGGATATTTATACCATGCTATTAGGAACCTGGCAATAGTGCGAGAGTGGAAAAGGACGAAGCTAATGGCAACTTGTATGCGCTAGATAGAGACAGATATACCCCATTTAACTCCATACTGTCATCTAAGGGTAAATAAATAAAACCTACTTATTTATTTACTTATTTTAGTCATCTAAGGGTGAGACAGACTAATACAAGCGGACAATCTGGATGGTTATGAAGCGAGAGAACGGTTTTCGCACTAACATTGACTTCGTCAATCTGCATGAGTGTCATAATAAAGATTGATTATGCACGAGTTGTTACAGCATAACAGTTATGTTATCTTGGGATTATAAATTGTACGAAATAAATAATGAAATAATTCGACTTTCTTTGCTGACATTAGGAGCATTTTCAAATGTTTGTAAGATGTTAGCTTCTCTCCTGCGTTTAATTAATAATTACCTAACGTGCTGAACCGATTAGGCAGAACCGTCATCCACACCCTTCCTGGGACAGAAGTGAGCAAGTGTAATAGACTGTGATGTGACCTATTATCCTCAACACAGCATTGTAATTGTAAATTCAGATTTAACTTCTTCTACACTTAACGCACAGACGTTTTAGCATCTTCACTGCTCAGACAAAAGAATATTACAAAAGGTTTCACCTTCTCTCTATAAGCCATGTCAACCTGAAATACCAGTATTACGCGTTTGCTATTATTGGCACGTTGCTAAAACCACCCAATTATGCTTGATTATTGAATTCTGTTTGTAATACCAAGATTGCATAAAATGTTGCGACTAAATCGTGAATAATCTTATTATGCAGCTGCTGAAATATGTGACACTAGTTCGTGCGACATACGTTCGCTCATGACATCGTCAAAACTATCCAATTCTTGCATAAATAACTACTACATGGCGACATACCGATGCACAACCATGGAAAAAAATTGTTGAGCCATAAGAAGAGCAGAATAATTTTGGGTTCCACGTCGTGTTGCAGTGCAGCTTACACAAGTTGATACTCCAACGTGCAGCTGAGCTTATTTATAGTCTCTGATCCATATGTTATCGTCTATTGGACACCACTCAAATAGACTGTGTCCTGAATCACCACTCCCATTTGTATACATAATCGCAAATACAAATGCGAGTGGCGATTCAAGACAGCCTATTTGAGTGTCCAACAGATCATATGGAACAGAGACTATCAATAAACTCAGCTATCGAATCGCGTAAACTGCCCTGCCACACGACGTAAAACTTACAAGTATTCTGCTCCCCTTATGAGCTCAAGTATCATTTTTTCCATGGCTGTACACTTCTGTATATCACAACTTTCGGCGAGCACATTTTGCTCCGATCAATATTCTGGTTCAGCAAGAGATACTTCGAGTTACGTACAAACATTTTCCGATACCATTTTCTTCTTCTTTTCCTCTTAGCTCTTTGCAGTCCACAATACGTTCTTATACTTTTCTTTCTTCTCCTTAAGGCAGTTTTGTGGTAACGTATAACTTTTATTTTCGCCACGTTAGAGATATTTCATCCAACTATTGTATCAGTTAACACTGAAAGCAAGCATTAGTTATTACAGTTACAAATTATGTTTTGCGGCACTAATGAACATTGATAATTCGAAATTTTTCTTACGCAATGCTGAAAACTCGACCTAGTGTGTACTGAGAGGGTGTCGAGTTATCGAAATGTCTAGTTTCATGGAATAAGGGGTCTGTTATTCACTACTCATAACATAGCAAATTACATAAATGGATGTTCTAGCACAATATAAGACACAGAAAAGTATAACATATCATAAATATATTACGTGTATTAAATGTTCCCCTGTGTCCGGTCTCCTTAATGCATATAATTTAATTTCCATTGTCATATTGTCTTGTCTTCCTAAAAAGAAATGGGTCATGAAATTATTTCTGCAAACGTTCATCTCGATTAACACATCTCGATTTAAAATAAGTTTAGTGAGAATAGTTTGTAGAAGCTAAATAAAAAAACATAGGATAGTGGGTACAGAAATCCACGTGAATGCAACACACCAGAAACCTTTCTTTCTTTCGTTTTTTTTTTTTTTTTTTTTCCCTCCTTTCTATGTTACATTTCAAACATATCAGTGAGAAAAACTGTACGCTTTTAGACAACAGCATTGTACGAGTAAACTGTTTTTCTTAAAACTCGTCAGTAAACAACAGCATCTGCTCCTGCGAATATAATGTACGGTCATTGTTTCTGTAGTCGATTCGGATGTATGATGCAGCTAAAGTCACGCAAGTTGTGTGAGACTTCCTGTGGTGACGTGCAATAGCGCACGGAGATTCAAGCTGGAGAAAGCAATTCCGCGATGGGTACCTGAATAATTGTGATCTTCAGAGACGGAGCAGAGTGACACAGCTGCATCTCTTATCGAGTAAGCATAATGTATTTTAATGCCTTGGTTTTGAACATTTGAGTCATTGTATAAATGACTTACCACAATGGTGATTAGCGCAATTTTAAAAAATCTGATGTGTTACACGCACATGACTTTCTCTACTCTTATACTAACCATTCTTACAAACTCTTATTTCTATATCTTCTTCGTGTTGAGATAAACATTTGTACAAATTATCGTATTGCTTATTTCCTTGTAGGTGCAAGGGGAATATGAAAATACAGTAGGCTTTGAGCGATAGTCAAATCTTAAAAGCTTTGAGATCCCGTTGTCTTTGCACGCTTAACATGTAAAAAAATGAACAAAGATGTTCCACTTCACTGAAGTTTTAAGTTTTCCAAAACTGACACAAATAACAAGGAATATCTCCGAAATGGTTCACTCTACAAAAATGTTATTTAGACATAAACTGTGTATTTTAGCGAGATCTATATTTTTGTATAGTAAGATTTTGTCAATCTCTTATGATTTACGAATTATTCAAAAGACATCCAGAGTAAACAGGACTACATAGGCTATAGCCAGAAAATTCAAAATATACATTTCATTTTCATACGAGTATCTTAAGCATACGACATTTTAATCAAAATTAAGTGCCATTTTCGAGAAAATCAAACTTTTCGAAAAATCCATGTAAACGATAGTTTAGGATGGAGAAATTTTCTTCAAAATCTTCGTGTCGCATCCTTAAAAGATGTTAAACATAAATACCAACTTTGATTATCAACCGACTTTTCGTGTTTGAGTTATGCTGTACACACATGGGTGGCTCAGTTGGTTAGACGCTGGTCTACTGATCCCAAGGTGGCGGGTTCAAACCCGGCCCAGGCCGACGGTTTTTAAGTGTGCTTAAAAACGACAGCTCCATGTCAGTAGGTTTACTGGCATGTAAAAGAACTCCTGCGGGACGAAATTCCGGCACACCGGCGACGCTGATGTGATCCTGGCAATTGACAGCGTCGTTAAACAACAAAATAATTTAATTTAATACACACACACGAACACGCACGCACGTGCAACCCGCATCCACACTAATTGGACATTTCCAAAAAATTAAAGGCATGACTTAAAAACGGCCATGGAATGGCCTGTTTGTGTCCATCACTGGATACTGACTGTCCCTCCGCCTGGAGGAGTGAAGTGAGGATACCCGCTCAATAGTAAGGTTCTCCAAAGAGAGAAGATTGGATATGCCGGTTTTGGACTCTTTCCATCACAACTCGAGAGACTGTAGCGTTTCAAAAAGTGAAGTATTCAAAACGATAACAACGGTATTTTGGAAATGGCTGATTCCACAAAAAAGGTTATTTGAAATTAAATCCCTAGTATTGAATATATCTACTTTTTTGTGAATAAGTTTTTGTCCAACTCGTATAGCTTATCTTCCTCTTCATCTGGCAAACAGCTCTTACAGTTTAGCTAGTGCTCCTTAATGATGATAGCTAATTCTTCTGTTTTCGGCCTTTCATCCTCTAACCCCATCCTATGTAAGTCCTTCTCCATACAATCCAGCCATCTTAATCTTGGTCTACCCCTGGCTCCTCTCCCTTCAAGTTTGCCTTCAGAAGTCTTCTTAACGAACCTGCCTTCATCCACGCGTACCACATGCCTTTTAGCTTTATCAATTGTGACCATGCTAGGTTTTTATATAGTAATTTTAGTTCCGTATTTGAACGTATTCTCCACCCCTCTTTATTTGCTTAATGGTTTAATTGTGACTGGCAGCTTATTGAATAGTTTTCCCAATTACAAATGGATTTTTATCAAAGAATTTCTTAATCTTCGTTAGTTCTTGTGTCACATTTATGTATATTGCTGTTACTCCTTATATTTGTAGTTCTCCTAACTAGTAAAATAACTCTAAAAATATATAATGCACTGTAAGAATTCTTTCTTTTTTAAAAAATTCTCTACATGAATCCCTTGATTTTAATGAACAAACAATCCTTACACACCTCTTCTGTAATACCAATAATCGTTTTAAATTCTCTTTAGACGTTGTACTCCATAATCCAATACCATAATTCAAATGAGAATGAATTATTCCATAATAAATCAATCTTAAATTAGGTTTATCCAAATAGTGTGCCACGTAATTTCACATCCATACATCACAACAGGTTTTGTTATTGCGTTATAAATCTGTAATTTAGTTTGCTTAGACAGCTATCGTGTTTTCATAATTTTGGCCAAGGCAAAGAAGCACTTACCACCTGCCGATATTCTCTCTTTGATATCTTTGCTACAGTCATTATCAAAGGTGACCAATAAACCTAAATATTAAAACTTATCAACAACTTTACATTGTACCTCATTTATCACTTTTCGATATTGTCACTTCCTGGATTAACCTTAGATGTATTCATATATAGTTTTCTATACGTTGACTTCTAAACCTAATTCTTTTGTCACATTCGTTGTTTGGTCCATGGCCTCCAAGTTTTGATAAAGATCTAGCTATCAATACTAGGTCATCAGCATAGGTTAAGTATTGCATAGATCTATTCATAATGGTTCCTCCTGAGTTAATCTATATGCTTCTATCTTTTCCAAGGCAATGTTGACAACGAATCCCCTTGTCTCAAGCCACTCATTGTTTCAAAGTTTTCTGATCTTCCATTAATTTGTACTTGGTTAGAGGTTTTCTGTAATGTTATTTTAACTAAATTGACTTTACTGGTACACCAATTTCTCTCATTACATTAAACAGTTGTTGCCGGTTTATACTATCATTTGCCTGTTTAAAGTCAATGAATAAGTTATGCAGCACTACATTATATTAGTATGTTTTCTCCAGTATCTGCTTCAGTTGGAATAAGTGGTCGGTCGTGAAGCGGGTCTTTCTAAAACCACACTGGTAGTCACTTAGTATATATTCTGTCTATTCCTCTAAATACTTAGTTATCAGCTTTGTAAAAACTTTGTATGTCAGATGTAGAAGGGAGATTCCTCTATAGTTCTCACAAGACAGTCTTGTCTTGTGGAGAAGGAGAATCTCCTTCCTTGTGGATAGGGCAAATAATTGCTGTTTGCCACACATCCGGAAGTTTTCCTTTTCCCAAACCATTAAAATCAGTCTGTATATCCTATCCCATAAGTGCTCTACCACCAGGTTTTGGCAGTTCACCAGCTATTCCATCTGTTCCTTGGTTTCTGTTCATCTTAAACCTTATAATAATTTCATAAACCATACTTCTTGTGGGGCTCGGTAATTCATTTTCTGGGCCATAAAATTCTGCATTATTGTCAATTTCCACGTTTGGTCTTGTTCTACTTAAAAGATTCTTAAAATATTGAACCCATCTTCCCATCACCATTCCTTCATCCCCTATTATTTGCCCATCATTATCTCTGCACATAGATGTTCTTAGTTTAAAACCTTTATATCTCCGTACTCCCTGATAAAATTTCCTACTTTCACATCTTATTCTGCTTGTCTGCATTCCCTGTAGTTCCTCCTCCTCATACTCCTTTTTCCTTCCCAAAATTCTGTTTGTTTATCTTCATAAATTCTTGTTTTCTTCTGCTAATCTTGTTTCCCTACTAAACATTTTTGTCGTTTCATTTCGTTTGTCTAACATTTCTTTATATTCATCATCAAACCATTCTTTCTTCTTATATCCCTCTCTATATCCAATCATTTTCTCTGCTACTGTTTGTATTCCTTGTTTAATGTGTTCCCATTCTGCCGCTACGTCGTTCTCATCAGCAGGTCGTTCTTCTAAAATATTTCTAATTTCCTCTCGGAAGCTCTGGGTCAGACCAAATTTAATAAACTTAGCTAAATCGAACTTCTGACTTACTTGCCTTTTTCGCTTTCTTAAGCTAGCTATTCTTGGTTTAAACTTTATTCTTACTAGAAAGTGATCGCTATCAAAATCAGCCCCATCTACATGTTTTCACGTCGATATCTTTAGTATGTCTTGAATATATCAGGACATGATCAATTTGGTTTTTGGTTTCTCCGTCTGGGGATTGCCTTGTTATTTTGTGTATATTCGTGTGGGAAAATAGTGTGCTACTTACTGTTAAGTTATTCGCTATTGCAAAATCTGCCAGTCTGTTGCCATCTTCATTATGTATGCTATATTGCCCTATATTTGGAATATATTGGCCATTATTGCCCGGTTCTGCCTTGAAGTCCTCCATGACAGTCTTCCTATCATATTTAATTTCTGGAGAACTCTATTTAACTCGCCATTATACTGGCCCTTAATCTGCTCTTCTTTTTCTTCTGTAGGCGCATGCGTACATATTATTGACGTGTTACAGAACTTTCCTTTCATTCTTAATGTCGTATAGTTTATCGGTTACACAAAATTGCATATTTTTTGCGAATGCAGGTGCTTCAGAGGCAACTCCCAGAAAATCGAAGGTATACACATTTTTCCTGTATCACATCTAACATTTAAACCAAAACCGTTACAGCGTTTTTATAAAAAGTTACAAATAACACGCCGTCCTCCGTGGTCTAGGGGTAACATGCTAGCCGCTGGTTCCAGAGGTCACGCGTTCAAATCCGGCGGAGAGCGATGGAATTTTTGGGGCGCAAAAGTCCTTAGCATGGCTTCCTGCGGAAAAGTGGTCCCGTGTCGTAGATTTACGGAAGGTAAAAGAACTTAAATGTTAATACACAGGCCTCTTAGCAAAATTTGATACCCAAAATTGAATAGGGCGCTGAAAACCACAGCAGACAGTGTCCATAGACATCCAATTGATTGGTACAAAGAAATTAACATTTTACATCTAAAGGGCAGTTTGGTGTGGATGGGGACTTTGTCGAAAATATTCGTGTCGCCATCCATGCTGAGCTTAAAACACGAAGCATGGTATTTATCCGATACTAGATGACCCGGTGAACTTTGCACCACCTAAAATTGACTTAATTGCAACTTCATATGTGATTGCCAATTCTTCGAACTTCGATTCATTAAAACCGATAACATTGAGTGTTGTTTGGTTATTAAATGAAACTCGTTTATAACTCAAATTAATTTAATGTCTTATTTACATGCAAGATAACTGCAGCTAACATTCAATGAAAAAATTTCTGGTAGACAATTCTTTTTGTTTTCTTGTTCTGTGCTTAAATAAACAAAGGTGATGGCTTTCCGACACGCGTCATACAGTTGTCCATGCGTGACATAAGAAAATTTCAAGATAATTCCAAAAAGTTACGACTGGCCTTGTGATTTGGTCATCGCGAAGGCCAGACGCACGGGGAATTGCAGCCATTTTAAATCGAATGGCAAGTCCGTTGGAATCATTGGGATGCATGGAATCAAAACATCATTTTCTTTGTACTTTCTCTTCATTATAATCGGTGACGTTCATACGCTTTTTCACAGTCAGCCTAATTTGTCCCGTCACAAGCGCTCCGCTATTCGTTTCAGTAAACACTTTCTAAGCATAGACCCATTACTATTTCCAATTCCTCTTGTGGGCTGGCCCCGTAGCGCAGTTGGTAGAGCACCTGCCTGCTGTGAAAGGGGTCCCAGGTTCGATTCCCGGCAGGCGGATAGGAATTTTTCTCCTCATCCTTCCCTGAGTCTGGAAGTATAATGGCGGCGCCGTGGCTGAGTGGTTAGACCTACCACCTAAGCGGGACCCGCATGTGGTATTTGTGGCGGACGAAGCGGCGTCTGGGCGGGTTTTCTCCGGGTTCTCCGGTTTCCCCCGCCATTCATTCCACCAATAGCTCCATTGTCACCCTTCCAATCATCCATTTCACCTGCATTTCGTATCATCCTCTTCCTATCATACCTGGTGCTTGGCTGACCACCTGCTTCCAGGTCTTCACTCTGTTCCAGAGGTCCCTCTGCTCCCCGACAGGCGTCTGACTCTAGGGTGGTGGGTAGGTCCTAGGGGGTGTATGTTCTACATAAGGGGAGGGCAATCAGGGAAAGAAGATTCCTCTTGTGATCCATCCTCATACCAAGCGTCATTCCTTTATTAATAGTATAAATTAAATATATGTGTGGTTCTTTATTGCTTTCTGTTAATTTCTACCAGTTTTTGGTGTTCAGTGTAGATTTTACTTTTTTTTTGAGGCAGTAGACAGTTTTGAGTTGCACATGAATCATAATTGCTCTGATGTAAACACATGACATAGTTAACCAGGCCGCGATACGCGAGAATACAAAGCACACTGTAACATACATGCGCCATTATCTGTGGATTTCCAAGAAGTATGTTAGTCAAATTTTTTGTTAATATGAAATGGTAAACACTAAAAATAGTAAAACTAAAGATCTTTTGCTTAATTCAGTGTGACGTTCACCTCTTCTGCATGCACACATTAACGTATTAAGAATTTGTTCTTCACAGCTGACTCGAATACGAACCTAACCGCAGGGATACGAAAGTTTTGTTTACATAAGAGCGGTTTTAAGGCTGAATGGGCTAAATAAGTGAAGCTTTCGCTAGAGGAATCAACGCTTGCTCGAATCTCAGTTAAAATGCAGATTTGCTAAAATTTCTTTCGGCTTCTTTTTCCTTGCTTGCAACTAGAGAGTACTCCAGCTTTTGTTTCATGTCACGGTCACAATGAAGAACTTCCACAATGAAGACTGATATGCACCATATGTATGCAAATAGCCGTGCCCGGGAACGGGAACGAGAGCCTTAAAATTAGACTTGGTCTTCTTTCCCGTTCTTAAGACCCGGGAAAGCTTTCAGTCAATTGTGAACCTTACATTATAACACATTTATTTTAACTGTTTCTTTCTCGTTTTGATTTCCGTTACCGGTTGTGCTTCAGCCTGAAAGTTTACCCAATGAAGCACTGTAGGACATTCTTTGTATTTCTTCAAAAGAAGAAAGAAGCAGTTTACAATATTTTACAAGAGGGTCAGATTTTTGTTAGAATATCGAAGTAGTCGTTTTAACCAAATGAAAACCAGTCTCTATTTTCTGACCACTTTACCCTATTAGCAAGTGCAGTGACTTTTAATGTGATTTCGTTTATGCAGCTACATAACATATTCAACTATTTTTCACGCTAAATAGAAATTCGTTTAAACAGTCACTTTAACGAGTTATTAGATTAATATAAACCAAACTGCTTGCAAGATCACTTACCTCATACACGTTAGGATGCCATACTTTCGTAAGAAATCGTATGCTGGGTGGAGAGTATGGATAATCCGGAGGAAATTTCATATGCGCCTGAAAATAAAGAAAAGGATTAGTACAACAAATAGGAAAATAAACAAAAACAAAGAAAATACTAATAATTGAGACTAAACACTAAAACAATTGATATCTCGACGGCAAGTGTAAAATAATGATAGAAGTGCCCATCCCAACTAAAAACCAGCGTTGAGTCAGAAAGCCAAAAGGAGCGGCGCAAAAACTCCGAAGAAACCTGGCACTTCTACTAGTTATTACGCGGTGAATGAGAAAATGGTTATTTTTAATGAAGATGGCGAATCTTTATCTCCTGTTTTCAGTTCAGCTGAGACCCCTCATTTCAACGGAGCTTTATTCGACTTTATTTTTCCCCTTTTTGTTTTTTAACATTTCTTTTGAAGTAAAAATATCTCGGTTTTAGAATGCAAATGCGTTCTTTATTCTGCAATAAAACACTGTGCATATGCAAGTGTGCATGAACTGCAGTTTTCATTAGCTTTATGAATAAACAAATTAAAAGTTTTCCCTAGGGATAACCTGTTTTTCTTATTCCATGCGCAATGCATGCTGAAGCAATGCCATGTTTGTTTGTTTGTTTGTTTGTTTTTTTTTTTTTTTTTTTTTTTTTCTGTATCACTTCTTGAAACTATTAAAACCAAAGTTAGAATTTTACAGAGCTGCAGAAACACATTATGACATTACAATTACCCTTTTATACACGAAGCCAACGAAAATATATAAACCAACGGCAATACATCAGAGCTGCATTCAACTGTCTTCTATGTAGGCCCAGGTTTTTCGTATGGGATATAGAGGAAACAGCTTGTTGAAATACCCCAAAACTAACTGTCACATATCCCCCCCCCCCCCCCCCCCCCCATTATGGCGCGGTCTGGTTACATTTGGTGACATTCCACCTGTTAGATTGCATTAGTACCGCCAACTGTTCGTAAAATACCACCATGGTAAAGTTACGGTCAAGGTTGGCATTATTGCGTCCGTTGTGTTGCCACAGAAGCTCTTATTTTTTAACCCATTGCAGGGAAGGCAACCGATATAGATTTTAAAACAAGTTTCTGTTAAGACGCAGTATTAATCTGTGGACGCCATTGTATTGACTCGTGTATGCATGGTTTTGTCTTGAATTGTTTTAGAGCCTTATATGCAGTTATAGTTACTGTTGTTATTTTTGTATTCGCAACACAGTAGTGCATTAAATATATTACGATATTTAGCGTTCGGAGTGATTTTATCCAAAAGTGTTATTGCAAAACAGAATTTGCCGAAGGTTTATCATGTGTTGTGTGGTAACGATGTTCATACATTATTATCGTTTGAAAGCATGTTACTTTAACCCTGTGATATTTGAGGTTAGAAATAATGCTTTTATTGTATAGATTCGCAGTACTGCTTTTTGGTGTAGGTAATGTCCACTGCAGTTTAGTCTAATGTCGGCCATGTTGAATTCTTGGGAACTGCCGATGAGCTGTTTTCCCTATAACGTGTCCCCCGCATATTCAAGAGGTCCTGCGTTCATACCTTGCATGGGCGAGCTACACGGATAAGGCTTTTTGTTGGTTTTCTAGCATGCTTACAAGTATAATGATGAATAACAGCTCCTCCGACCCGCAGGATGACGATTTACAGAGAGTAATGCACCTATCATGCACACCGTAACCATCGCCGACACTGGGAACCCTGAAATACGTAACCAAGCAAAGGAAAGGTGAATTATTGAAATGCGAAGTGAGGTGAAATTTAGCGACCGGAAATTCTGGGGATGTGATAAAAAGAAATACTGTTTCTGGTGTTATTTATGGAAAACATTGTTCTAGTATAACAATAAGGAATTTGTTTAGTTTTTGCTATGCGCAACGTTTTTACCAATAACGAAACCAATCACATGGTTCTGCTTCACGCAATAATTCCCAGTGACTAAGATAAAGTTGCTTGCAGTGACGCAGACGGGCAAACACACTGAGAGGCTGCGTGAGTCAGTACCATCGTCATCTTAACGGTTAACACTTCCACAGATGGAGGTGCAACAAGGCCAATAGGTAGGTAACATTACCTCAAACTGAAAACCGCACAACCTCCGGCAAATTTCACTTCGCGTCAATTGTACATTTCGAAGGTGAAGTAATGCTTCTTTACTTAAGCATAAAGAAGCTAGGGAAATTCACCAGAAGAAAAATATTAAATACGATGCAAGACGAAAATATACAGCTTTTAAATGGCGATGAAAGAATGCCTGATTTTATTCCAGCTCTAAGATACCGATTCCGTGTAATGCTATGTTACAACAAAGTAACTTCATAGATGTTTTTTATATTTTCTTTCGAACTTCAAAATTAATTTTACTTTTCAGCACCTAACAATATTTTGCTCAGTACACCTACATGTGTGTTAGTATATTTATCTGAATGCAGACATTTTTACTTTATTACTTGCCTACAGAAGTAGAGGAAATACCGCGTTCCATCCATAAAAAGTCGATACCTGAATTGTACAAAACAAAGTTTTAGCACTCTCTGAATCTAAAGGACACTTCTAGAAAAAGGTCCACGCACGTGTCTGTAAACAGCATAACTCAAAACGAAAATTCGATTAGATATATTCAAAACTTGGTATTTAGCTCAGCATCTTCCAAGGGTTACGACACGAAGACTTCCAAGAAAACGCCCCACCCTAAACTACACACCTAACATAGAGAAATATTTTTTGTTTTCTCAAAAATGACCCCGATGGTTTTTATTAAAATATCATAATCTTAAGATATTTATATAGGTAATAAATCAAATGTACATCTTCAATTTTTTGCTAATACTCTTGGTCCTCTTCATTATGTAGGACTTTTGTGTAAATGGTATACCCTAAAAGACGTCTTATTAAACAAAAACCCTGGATCTCATTAAAGCAATCAACTTACGTAAAATACGAGTTTTTATGGGCTTATCATTTCCAAAATAAGCTTTGTTATTGGTTTGAACTTTCAAATACTGCCCCCATTGCAAATGGTAAGTCATTCTTTTTTCTCGTGGTCATGCGAAGAGCACATTTCCAAGCAATCATGTACCTTACACCTACATGTTTAAATATATGATGAAAGCTTAACTCGATTAAGAAGTAGAAGAATAAGGTTTTACTAGCGCTAAGTAGAGAAAGCCATATGAAAGCACTACATGTGATTTTTCGTAAATGTAAGAGTACCCACACAGCTATGCGCTGCTTTTAGGCACTATACGTTTACAAGAAAGCAACTCCAGAAATATTTAGCGCTAGGCTACAAAATTTACCAACATTAGCATTATTTATCATTCATTTTATTTCTCACGCGACGATTAACACGGGAGTGTTAGACGATTCTTGCATGCGCTCACTGAAACTCCTATACTCCATCCAGCCTTAGATCCGCACCTTGTATCCCTCCGCGATAACCTGATGTTATCACCTGCTACTGACACAAAAGGAACACCACGTGGACCCATTCCTCGTGTTTATGTTGCAACAGAACGATATTTACTCAGGAGAGTTAGGAATATTGCTGCTATCGTGTTACATTCAAGTAGTCTTTACCAGGGTTATCATACGTCTTGAAAACTCAAAGATAATCGCCGGTATTTAGGGTACTACATTTTATGGTGTGCTTTGGTTTCGGCATATCACGGGTTAGTTGTTGACGGCTTGTGTTTACATCAAGTGCGGATCTAAGGGTGGAGCGATTATAGGCATTTCCACTGTGATTCACAATTCTGCTGTGGAAAGTGAAAACCTGCAACTTAGGTAGGTATACTTGCTTTGCTGATTGTCAAGTAACAAGTACGAAGGGAATTTCACATTTCTGATGTGCGAATATGTCGTGATATCCGAAAGACCAGCAACATACTTCATTTTTTTATATATAGTAAAGTTTTACACTTCTCACAGGGGCAACATGGAAGGAACTTTTGAGACCTCAAATACGCACGATGGAAGAGACCTGGCAAACTTATACGTTGGTTTTTATTACTATCTCTGCAATGTCTAGGGCAGGCATGCCAAACATCACTCCCAGGGTGTGAAGAGAGGAGTCCACCCCTTCTTTACTGCAGTAGCACGCGCTAGTAGAACCGGTTTTCGCTGTTTTTCTCGTTCTCCGATTTGAAGGGAGGGAAAATAGGGGAATATTTTCACACCTGGCGAGTGCGGTTTGACACGCCTGGTCTAGGGGGTAAAGGGAAGTATTGTATTCCACCCAGAAACTCCACGTATAAGATTTTAGCGAAATTCATGTTTTGAGCCCTCTATATAAAAAATCTAATGTGTTGCAGTCACATGGCTTTCTCTACTCTTGTACTAACCACAAACTGTTATTCCTATATCTTCTTCGTGTTAGTTCAGATAAACATTTGTACAACTTATTGCTTATTTCCTTGTAGGTGCAAGGGGAATATTAGAATACAGTAGACTTTGAGCGATAGTCAAATCTTTTAAAGCTTTGAGATCTCATCCTGTTTGCACGCTTAACATATAAAAAAAAAATGAACAACGAAGTTCCATTTCACGAAAGTTGTAAGTTGTCCAAAACTGACACATAACAAGGAATATCTCCGAAATGGTTCACTATACAAAAGAAAAAAAAAATGATTTAGACATAAATTGCGTGTTTTAGCGAGATCTACATTTTTGTACAGTAAGATTTTGTCTATCTTTTACGGTTTACGAGTTATTCAAAAGTCATCCAGAGTAAATAGGACTACGTAGGCTATAGCCACAAAATTCAAAATATACACTTATTTGTTATACAAATATCTTAAACATATCGCATTTTAATCAAAATCGTTAAGAGGCATTTTCAAGAAAATCAAAATTTTCGAAATGTTTTTCCATGTGAAGGATAGTTTAGTGTAGGGCTATTTTCTTCAAAATCGCTGTGTCGCATCCTTGAAAGACGTTTTTAACCGACTTTTCGTTTTTGAGTTATGCTGTCCACACAGACACACACACACACACACACACACACACACACACAGAGAGAGAGAGAGAGAGAGAGAGAGAGAGACCTTTTTCTAAAAATGTCCCCTTTTTTTTGTATTCAGAAGGTCGCAAAACATATATTTCCGGTGAAATCTCGACATCGAATTTTTTGGTTGAAATAGAATACTTCTACTTACCAGTAGAGAAAGTAAAAAGGTGTGCGCGTGTGTAAACCAACATTAGTATCTAAGTTCAGCATCCTCCGAAGATGCATCGCGATTTTCAAGAAAAAGCCAATCTTAAACTCCTTTCACATTGAAAACTTCGACTTTTAATTTTTTGCTTATTTTCCAAAAAATGGCTAACGATGTTTATTAAAGTACCATACATTTGAAATATGTGTATGAGAATTAAAACGTATATCTTGAATTTTCCGGAAAAATTATTTTAAGTTCGCTTCATTCAGAAGGAATTTTGTGTAGCAGGTAATCTGCATGAGAGACACACTGCACAAAATAATGTAGGTTTCTGTGAAAACAACTTATGTCAAATCTTTTTGTGGCAGATGCCATTTTGGATATATCATTGGTTTGAATTTCTTTATATCTTTGTCGTTTTTCTTCTCCTATATACTCCAGTCTGACTTTTCAACATCTATCAAATCGGTTTTCTCAATTCCCCTTGTATGAACAACAAAATGTGTAATGAAACTATTTCTGTAAAGGTTTATCATGATTAACTGAAGTAGATAGAAACTGAGTTCTCGTGAAAATAGTTTGTAGAAGCTATATAAACAAAGATAGCAGATGCGCCCTTCAAACAGTGGTATTTCAGTGTGCGACTTAAGCACTCACATGTGTGCGTTCCCATCTGTATATATTATGCTCCATACCATACTTCTGCATTTCTTGAAATGATGTAACATAAAATGGAATTTACACCGACGACACAAAAAGCGTGTAGATTAACTGGTTACGGGTGTGAGAACGGTGCCGCATTAACATACATAGTTTCTCCATGTGGAAGATAATGTTACTGCAACGCATAGATTACAATAAGAAAAGGCACTAAATCCTTCGCAGACAAGGGCTTCCTAGCCCGGTAGGATTAGCTCAGTTTAACACATGGGATGAACTATTTCCTGTGTGCCTGGCTCAAACCTTTCACTTTACATTAATTATTGTGTACTTATTTATTTTCCACAATTTTCTTTTTACACACTCCACTTTTAGTTTTTAAGATCTGTTAGTGCTTTGTTAGTGATTTTCCAATCTTTCCTCTTCTTCGCTAGTCGTGTCCACTGTGGTCCAATCGCTTCCGTGAAGTCCTGTACTCATCTGCTTCTTAGTCTCTCCTTCCTTTTCCCTCTTGGATCTCACATCGTGGCGTCATAGGTCCTTCTGTCTGCAGTTAGCCTGGCCACATGTCCTCCCTATTTCCATTTGAGTCGTCTCGTCGTTTTGTGTGCGCCATCGATGCCACTTCATAATCTCAGCTCTTCATTCCCTATTTTGTCTTGTAGCTTAATTTCAAAATCTTTCCTTACATTTTGCGCTGGCTATTTGTATATTCTGTTCTTGTTTTGTCAGCGTCCAAGTTTCGCTAGCATATGTTAACACCGGTATGATACAGGTTTATAGTGTTTCCAAACTTAATTTATATTGATTAGATCCGTTAAAATATGCAGTTGTTACTATTTGGGTTAACATAATATTGAGTGTTAGGTCACAGATACAAACACGCAAAAGCAACAGGAACATAAAAACTTGTGGCCAGGTTAATACATGGGGTCATTCACAATTATTTTCATTAACATGAACACTACCGCCACACACGATCCGCAAACCCTGCGATCTCCAACCTTTCATGTTCGTGCTGCTGGGATGAGAGGAGGGGGAGAGAGGGGGGGGGGGGGGGGGGGGAAGAGACTATCTCACTGCATAGAAACGGAGAAAAAACGGAATCATTTTATTTTAGAAACTTCATTGTCATTATGAGGTGTGTGTATCTCTCCACCTACGTGAAGGCAACATTGCAGTGCTATTACTTGTCTGCACGGCTTGGTAAGTTATTTAATTTCTCTGTATTTATTTGGAAGTCCAAACTGCACTTTTTTCTGGGATTATATGACATTATCAAGCTACGTTTTAAATTTTTTTTTTCAGGAATTTAGTGCTAGGAATTAGTACTGTTAATGATGTTAGTAACGTTAATGACTTTGCAAAAGTAGACAATACTAAACTATTTTTTGTCTAACGTTAAATGAAGTATATATTTCAATATTCAAAATGAGCCATAGATCATATTTATCTGGAATTCAATACCAGAGATATGTATATTTATGTAGAATTGTGTGCCTAAAATATCCGAATTTGTTATATTTACCAAAATAATTTACAGATTGAAAAAATGATATACCTATTCTTCTGTTATTCACAGAACACGTAAATTTAATATAATGAAATCAGAGACGCGAAGGTCAACTTTTGTGCGATTTGACATGGAATGACACGCCAAATTATGTGTAATCAAGGATCTGTTGAGGAGAAACAGTCCGCTTGAGAATAACAAAGTAGATACATGAATCGCACTCAAGTATTTGCGCTTTGTCCTCATCAGAATGTGACCTCGAGCGCACCTTCTCGCACTACGGGCAATATGCAATGAAGTTGTTGGTGTTCAAATTCCTTTCCTTTTCCTTATTTTTTGTGAGCCAATGAATAAAGCTATCATCAAATGCATCATCTTCAGTGATTATGTATGTTAATTTACATACAAATAAAAGCAAAACTGAAATATAAGGAATTAATTTCATAATAAATGCAAAACTGATATGGGAAAAAAGCACCAATGTGATGCATCCCAGTGCGGTTAAAAAGAAGCGCAGTGGTGACAAACACGTCACTGGACTTATAAAAATGGCGGACTCGGGGAAAATGTTTTGCCAAAATTATTCACAGGGGTCTATAGAAGATTTATAACACATAGGTAATTCAAAAACCGAAAATGTCGTTTTCCTCTAAAAAAGTTAGTCCTAGGTTCGTAACATACACCACTGCTTGGTCGAACAACAAGGAAGAACGCTCCACACACTCCCTCCCTGCAGTGCACGCGCCGGCTGAAAAGGTTGGTAAAACGCCCGTGTAGCAGTAGGGAGGCATATATGGAACCCAGGGTACATCAAGGAGGGGAATGAGTCGCTTGCGTATCTTCTCTACCTAATATATGGTAGAGAAAGCAAAGAGACTAAATCAGGGAAGACGAACGTTGCTCCGCAAGTGTGAAGAGTGAAGTCCCCCTCCCCCATAACTACAGTAGCACGCTTTAGTTCAACCGGTTTTCGCTGTTTTCCCCACTTCTCCACTTTTATGATCACTAAGGGAGGGGAAATAGGGGAATGTGTTCACACCTACCGAGTAACTTTCCTCAGCCCCGCTCTAAATCTAACAGATTCCCCTCTGTTATCGGATTTAAAAAAGCATGCAGATTCAAAACCTACAGCAAACACCTGGGTTTTTCGCAGAATTTCGATTGAGTATAAGAAATTCAGTCACCTTTGCAACACTGGGAAAGAGAGCTCATCAAATTGCAATTAAACTGACTAAATTAGCAAACTGGCACTGAACACTTCTTACAAAATGTCGCATATTTGCTTCTCGCCATCAAAACCGATGAGCAGCGCCAGAAGTCTAAGAAGTAAAGCTTAGCTATAAAATAATCGATTCTGGGGTGGCCGATCTTGCCAGCTACCGCATTGGCATCCACTGCGGGTTAAAGGGCTAGTCACAGGCAGAATGTTTCTTTACTTGTTTGGCTTGTTTTGTAACAGACAAAAGCTTAGTTTTCTATCTGCCGTATGTTAAACCAGATAACACTTGCAGAGATGGTTTTATTACACAATTTATTGCAGGTACAGGACGAATAAGGCGGGGCAAACAATGGCTAAGTCCACCGGCTTTGAATGGCTTTGGAATTCCGTTCTCTTTGCAGACCAAGAGGGGGAAAAAACGAATAAGGACTTTTAGTTTAAAAAGTGTAAGTATTCAGAGTTCAAACTAATATATTGCTAGTTAAACTGAAAATTTCACCCCTAAAATCTGCCTACATAATACTTAAAGGAAGCTTAAAAAGAAATCTAATAAATAAGATTGATAATAATCGCAATATAAAAAGAAAGATTGATAGTCGGAATATAACAAATATTTAAGGTTAGATATATATATATAGTTGAACGTTTACGTTTTATACATCACATGGAGGAGATTAAGCAAAATAGGTGTAATGATTAAATTGGTTTCCCTACAAACAAGAAATTTTAAAATGCCCACTAAATATGTAAAGATATATCATATAGGAATCGTTATAGGCATTGTAGGATTTAGAGCGAGCGTACGGGCAGAGAAGGCAATACAAGTGCAGATAAAAAGGAACCTTAGAAGAACAGAGGAAAATACTTAGATTGACGGGAGAAAACAATACACAATGACCCTTTTGGTAATTTTGGATTCATGGCCAGTTGACTTAATTATACTATTAAGAGGAGAGACATACTGGCTGAGGAAAGGACACCAAGTACATGTTAGGAACATAACATCAAATTGTAAAAGTGCCAAGGAAATGAAAATGAAGTTATTAGAAGAATAGCAAAAGGAATGGGTAGTGATTGAAGGCAGGACATTATTATCTACATAGGTTTGGAAGGAAACGATCCGGAAGCTGCGATGTGATACACCGGATTTTTTTTTTTTTTTTTTTTTTTTTTTGAGTGCAAAAAATTTGATGCAGTTTTGGGAGAGATGAGAAACTACAAGGTAAACAAATATGGAATGTTATAAGGACAAAAGAAGACTTTTTAGTCATGAATGAAATGGCTAATAAGTATACCTCAGACTTTTAGTTCCTAAAAATCTTAAATATGTTGTATCACAAATCAGAATAGGTTCTAAAATTACAAAATAGGTAAACAAAAATTTCCCATTACAAATTAGCCGAAACATTTAGCAATGTCTTTATTGTACATGTCCATTATTAGTGAAAGCAAACAACTAACATCTTTTCCAAGTTTTCCATTGAGAAACTGCATCGCTTGTCAGATAATGCCATCTTATAAGCCGAAGATGAGCGCTCCACATCTACTGATGTCACCGGAGCATATTTCAATGTTGGTATTAGACGCAAGAGAACAGCACTACGTGTCCAGGTGTTTTGCCAGACAAGATGTGCGGCGAACTGTCAGTCCTGGGTTTGTTTGAAGCACTGGTCTGAGTTTTTCAGAAACTTTTTCACCAACATAACCAGGAACCCAGTTGATTTTTTTCTGTCACCTCTTCTACCAATCTCAGTTGGCTGCAGACTGAAGACTCTTGAGCATTAATAGTGGGGACTAGAAATACATAACGTAATTTGATGAATGCTATATCATGGACAATTGTTGGATCCTGCAGAAGTTCTCTAGCTGAAGTAACGCTCACCGTATCCTCTCCCAATTTCAAAACAATGTTCTTAATCTCCTCCATAGTATGCTTTGTTCACTGTGATTGTTGTTAAGGCACAATTGGCATACAGGCTTGCACGTTTCCATTTTACCAAATGAAGTTGAAAAACATAAAAATAGGCTCCAATGTGAAATTAGGTTGAATTTTAGGAATTTTAGGTTGTATAGGACCACCATGTTCAGACATATTTCCATGTACACAACTTTTATTTTCTATACAAGATGAGGAACAAAACAGGCTTTTACCTAAAATCCGAGGTCTGCTAATAAGATATCCCATATATCTGGGAATTTAATAGAAGAAATGGTGTATCGATAAGAAATGTTCAAATAACGAATGAAGTTCTAATAAGGATTACCCGAGAAAGAAACAGACAACCCACGACAACCGATAGCGGAAATGTAAATGGCGCAGGCGAACGTTTTCATTTAAATGTCACAGGAGAAGATAAGAGATAAGAAATGAGCTGAGATATAGGAATAGAAGGTACTATATGATATCCACCGGAAGGATGGAGGCTGCGCTGAGAAGAAAAGTTGAGATAGGATAGGGAGGAGTAGACGGTGAGGAAGCAGAAGCCTGAAATGGGAGTTAACCCATAAATTGCCATGATCCCCATTTGGGGATGTGTCTTTGTAATGGTTATTTTGTGTTTGTAACAGTGTTGGCTGCAAATGTTATAATTTTACATTGTTGTCTAGACCTCTGTCAAGCTTGTGCATTGATTGTAAGTCAGTTGTTAAGCGAATGAACTGTACAGAACTGTTTGTAAGAAGAGGTAAAGATTTTCAGTTACAACATCTGCCCATTTTCAAAACAGACTAAGTACTATTATAATGTAAATATCTTCCAGTATTGCAGCATTGCTGTGTCCTGTGATTGCTTTAGAACATGTTTATTGACTATTTATATGCAAGGCTTATTATATTTTCTCATGAGAGCAATCCGAAAACTGATCCCCATTTGGGGATCACGGCAGGTACCGCCTAAAACAACATTTTGCTTTTTCTTTTGTATACAGGCATAATGAGTCGCTATAAAGCACTTTCTATTAGGGAAATTGAAGAAATTGTAAATGATCCCAACTTCGTGGCTTCTTCTGATGATGAGGGTGAAGCAAATGAGACCTTTAATATCGTTGAGCTTCCTCCAGACTGCGTAGATGAGATGTCTGACTGTGATCATATCGACGAAAATATATTGGAAGATACACTTCCGGGTGATGTACCAGGTACTTTGGAAGTTCATACTAATGAAGAAAGTGGAGAGCAGGAAAATGCAGGCCATCTCAAGAAGAAAATGAAAGCTAATATCACTTCTAATTGGACAACAGAAGATGCCACTTACAGTAAAACTACCCAGATTAATTAGAAATTGAACAGCACAAATGTAATTTGGTAGCATCACTAAAAGGAAAGTCCGCAGTTGAGTGCTTTGAAAAATGTTTGAGCTGAGCTTGAATGTCAATGAAACTGTCCGGTGTACTACACAAAAGAATAATCACAGCTTCAAGTTATCAAATGAATGCATAAAGAAGTTCTTATACTCTGTTCATCAAGAGATTAGAGGAGATATAAACAAAGCACCGGTTTGTATCACTCCGCGGCCACGTGCTTTCACAATGACGCAACACAGTTACCTACCGCTACGCGTAGTTATAATATGCATTTTACACTACTAAAAGGATATATTTACTTGATCCAAATAACATGTAGCACATGGAAATTAACTGCTACTTACGTCATCTCTGTCCACAATAACACTTTTTCATTTTCTGCTCACAATCTCGAAACCAATCTCCAGAAGCAGCTTGTGGAGGGAGGTTAGTTTTAAATCTGGAAGATCGGGTTCAGAGTTAACTGCCAACAGCACTTTGTTTAAGGTGGGGATTCATTGACTGACGAACCTTTCGACGGATTGCAGATCTCACACTCACAAATTCGTTGCAAACTACATCCACCATTTATCTGGCACGTGGAAGCTTTTGGCTGGGATCTTCACCAAATGATGATTTCTCTTTGCGTGTGCTGTAAATACTTGCAACTGACACACCGGTAAACTCGAATGTTAATTTTATCACGTCTTCGATAGCAATTTCGGGATATTTCTCGCAGAACTTGTTAAACACGTTCAATATTATTGTCTTTTCACCACTTCGCAACGCTTTGCCGCGCTTATGTTTTACAGCACTCACTTGTTCCGCCATGTTACTGTCATACTGAATAATGCGCGCGCAGAATGAATTAGGCTGGTTACAGATTCACGTAAGTGCGCATTCTTACACTTTAGCTATGCTTAGTACACTTAGTTCATGCTTTAGCAAACATTAAGTGACATTTGGGGCCTTAGTAACAGTATTTCTTCAAGGGACTATTTACATGGCGAAAGCGTCAAGAGGGCGCGCTGTGGTAAAAAGGCACGTGGCTTTGTTTACGTCTCCTCTAATCTCTAGATGAACAGAGGATAGGTATACTGCTCTTCACTGGATGACTTGCTCTGCCTCAGGAACAGTTATACTGGAATGAAGAGGACTGATAAAAAGTGCGTACGACAATGTATGAGTGGCAACAGATATGTGGAAATCAAACACATATGGGGGGGGGGGGGGGGCGTGGACAAATTAGACGGTTCGGCAGTAGACAATCTGCAACAGTTCAGTTCAGTTTTCAGATTGGAGGAAACCAAGACTTTAAGGGAGAAATTAATACAGCTTTAGGAGTACAAAAACATACTTCATGGGTGTGTATTGGGAAGATATTCGGAAGGAAATAGTTTGGTGTTGAAATTTGAATTAATATTGGAAATCTCGGGGTAAAATTTTTCTTTTGAAGGGCGCCACAAAAATACACCATGGGCGCTGCGTTGGCTTAACGTACACATATAGGTACGTTTGGAGAAAAAGATCCAGTTTTTGGTGAAGCACAATTTTTTTTTTTTTTTTTTTCGAAGTTGATCTTTCAGTCGAATACTTTCTTATGGCACTCAAAATTTAAATTTAGATTTTACATAATTGTAAAATGTATGTTTTGTGTAAAAGAAAAGAAAGCGAATTTCTGGTAAACCTCATAGCAAATACAATTTTTAACCAATGACCATGATTCTTTTACTGAACTGTTTCTAATTACATACAAAATGTTGTGAAGCACAATTGCTAACTTCTATTAACTTATCAAATATTTGTGATTTTTTTATTGTAAACACTGGCATTTTTAATTTATTTTTTATTTTTACAATTAAACATATTTTTTCTCTCAGAACATTTAGCTCAACAATTCTGCTTCAAAACATTCCTTGTGTTATTCTGATTAATTTGGTATATAAAGTTAGTGGTTCTCTTAACTGTTAGTATTTAATTTTTGATTCTGAATATCATAAAATGTACAAATTTTTAGTTTTGAGAAAACGAGGAAATAAAGTTCATCGTACAACTGCAGTTCTGTAATCACAATTTAAACAGCTAGAACTCCCCTGCTCCATAAGTAGGACCCTCTTCTTCAATATTTCTGTCCTCCTTGAGTTTCCTTCGGCCCCTAAGATATCTTCTACACTGTTTTTGTTCTGGGGTTTTGCTCTTTATACCGTAGCGTAGCCGTGACTCATCTGATTTCAGAACTCCTGACATTGTGCACTTGCCTGGTACAATTTTCATCCTGTGCTTCCACAGTTAAAATGCAATATAGCATCCATAACCCCTAATTTTAGGGTTTCTAGACCTACATAGGTTTCTTTCCAACATATTCGCCAAATCATTCCATTAAATGACTCATTGGCATTCTGCGTTAATCCATGTAGACATTTTGATAGCATATTTGGATCACAAAGTCTTTCATACACAGGTTTGCATGCCTGAAGTATTTTCAGTGGTATTCCTGGTTTATGCTTATATGAATCAAGCTAATCATTGGCATTTGCTTGCTGATAACAACACCGGCTGTCATTCCCTTCAGGTCATCTATGGTATGATGGTCTGTCTTTGTTTGCTGTCAGATGATAAAATGAAGCCCAAATTGCATTTTTCACATCCTCAATGCTGCCTGTGTTGGACCTCTTGTCACTTTCATAAAAGCAACAATTTCATGACAGCCCAAGTCCTATGACATCACTCAGACATTACTCAAAGCATTCTTAAAAAAAAAAAAAAAAACCACTCGTATTTTTAACAACTTTTTAACGCTGTTCTTTGCCTTGCTTATTTTTTTTTTTCACACAGTTGGAAACATGCCATAATAGTAATGATTCCCAAGCCTGATAAACCGAAACAAGACGCTCAATCATATCGTCCTATCAGCCTTTTGCCACTGTTTTCTAAAGTCTTCGAAAGGCTTCTTCTTCCACAGCTCCTCAACGTCCAACAGCCACTCATTCCAGACACCCAGTTTGGCTTTAGAACTTCTCATTTGTGTCCTCAACAACTTCGAGTCTAGGTACAATACTAGATTCCTTTGAAGAAAGGTCAATGTTTTATACTATTTCTGGACTCTTAAAAGGCATTTTATAAAGTCTGGCACGAGGACCCCCGACTGTGAAATATGGTCTATGATACAGTTTTTGAAAGCATGGAATATTCATGACAGATCAGTGAGATGTATGGCCCCAATGTGATGAGTGACAGCAAAGTACATAAATGGGTGAGAACTTTCAAGGTCGAATGGTACAATATCCATAATGAATTGCAATCAGGGTGGCCATCAATGATCGCAGAAGATTTGGAAAATACCCTGGACAAAAGGATCTGTGAAGATCGGAAATAGAATATTTCCACTGGGTATCCTCAAGGATAGCACACTTCTATTATGTTAGCATACAAAAGCTCGTAGAACGTTATGACAAATGTTAAAACAAACATGAAAACTATGTAGAAAAATCGAGAAAGATGTAGGGGATAAATAAAATAATCGTTTTGTAACCATCTGTTATGGTTTGATGTGCATAAAACATTGGACCTAACTTTATGAATTGCCCTCATAACAAACCATATTATTCTTGATAATAGATTATTTAAAAAAGAATTTCCATCTGATTATAACTGAATACAAGTCAAAAGAGGTTTTAATTAAATAAAAGGCCCTCGGGCTTCTCGACACTGTGATCCCAATAAATCTATAGTGAATATCCTACTTTATACACATCATTTTAATTTAATGCTTTTAATATATCCAATAATTTTTTGGGGTGCTGTAAAGGCAATCTCTCCTGGAGTTGGTCCTTATTTTCTAATGGGACAGTTGCTTCGCATTCCCATAGTAGATGCCTTATTTTTCTAAACAGGTTTAAGCGATAAGCAGATCCTTTTATGAATGGATCGCTATGTTATGGCTTAGTAATCCCGTTCTTTTCGGGACCCCGAGAAAAAAAAACGAATAGCAATTTTGTAGTTAAAAAGTATGAAGTTTTGCACAATTCAAACCTATAATAAAGAATATCGGAAACGGTTGTCACAAAAATCATGTAATTAGTTTTTTCTGGCTTAAGTTATACAAATGTACATTTTGTCATGCAAATATCTTAAGCAGCTATTTTAAATCAAAATATTAGCCATTTTTTGAGAAAATAAGAATGGCTAAAATTTCCGGGTAAAGGAGTTTGGGGCTGGGGATTTTCCTGAAAATATTCGTGTCGCATCCTTGAAGAACGAAGAACTTAAATACCAACCTCGGTATTGAAGCAACTTTTCGTTTTAGAGCCATGGCTCACAGACAATATGTACTCACATGGACCTTTCTCTAAAATGCGTTTTATTAGGAGGATCTCAAAGCGTGTATTTCTACTGAAATTCCTGTTTCTAATTTTTGCGAGGAATACAACACTTTTTCTACTTATATACAGTGAGTGTAAAAAGAGTTCGTACACCTATATTTTTTTACATTAGAATGTGTGTTAAAGCACGGATTTCAAGAAATATGTAACATACGTCAGTATGAAACACTTCTTTGCACAAGTACACAAACAGAACCGCAATGCAATGTGTATAATCGTAAAAGACAAATAAAATGATGTCTAAAATAGCCACAAAAGGTGATCGTACATCTACTGTAGTGGTTCGAGAACATGAGCTCAAAGGCACAACAAGCCAACATTCACCTGGCAGCTTACCTGTGGATAGCAGTGGTAAAAAACAGAGCGGGGTCAGACGTCAGTCAACAGCGATCAAACACACAGGAACGTCAAAATGGGTAGCAAGTACAGGGAAACCAGCGAAGAAATAAGAAAAGTGATAATTAAACTACATAATCAATGCAAATCGTACGACAAATATCACAACTTGTTGACAGACCTCGATCCACCGAGCTGACAGTAATAGATAGGTTTTGTGCTTTCAAAAAGGTGCAAAACATGCCAAGAACTGGAAGACCAAAGTTGTTAACAGAGCAAGCCATCCTACATGAAATAACAAAGGATCCGAAAATCAGTGCTGTGAAATTGGCTGCAGACGTGGGACGACGTGGTATAAACGTTTCGGCCGCACCGTTGGCAATGTTCATCGAGAAGCCGGATATCATGGTCGAGTACCTCGGAAAAAGTTCTGGGTCAGTGTAAAAAAAAAAAAAAAAAAAAAAATCAAATAAAGCGATTGAACAAAAGAGCACCGAAATAAAGGATCAGACTTCTGAAATAGGGTGATATTTTCCGATGAAAGTAAGTTCAATATTTTTGGGTCCGATGGTGTGGCGGAAGAACACAGAGCTGCATCCAAAACATCTAGTGCAGGCATGTCAAACATCACTCCCAGGGTGTGAAGAGAGGAGTCCACCCCTCCTTAACTGCAGTAGCACGCGCTAGTAGAACCGGTTTTCGCTTTGTTTTCCTCGTTCTCCGATTTGAAGGGAGGGAAAATAGGGGAATATTTTCACACCTGGCGAGTGCTGTTTGACACGCCTGATCTAGTGCCTACAGTAAAACAGGGAGGTGGCTCAGTGATGGTCTGGAGGTGTAGAAGTGCTTCTGGTGTGGGTCGACTGCACTTTATTGATGGAACGATGGACCATAAAATCTATATGGACATTTTAAAACAATATCTCCATGCTAGTGCCCAGAAACTAGGTCTTGGCAACAATTTTATGTTTCTGCAGGACAACAACCCCAAACAATCAGCCTTACAACACACCAAAACAACTTCATACACCTCCCCAGTCGCCAGATATCAACCCTATAGAATACCTGCAGTCTATTTTGGAGCGCAAAATAAGAAGTCACGCATTTTCCAGTAAAGAAGGCTTAAAACAGGCACTTCAAATGCAATGGGACCTAATTGAGCCAAAGACAACAAGAGAGCTGGTGGAATCAATACCCCGGAGACTGGAGGCCGTTAAAAAAGCACAAGGAAAGCTCACCAAATAATGAATGATGGTATAAATATATTATAAAAATGTTACTGAAATAGTAGGTGTACAATCACTTTGTGCGAAAAAATAGAATTTGTTTATTTTTCAGAAGAAATCATTAATTTATTTATGTTTTTTGACATAAAATATTACAAACTACAACATAAATGCTTACTTACTAGAGACTGCAACAGCTTGAAGAGCAAATGAAAGTTATCGGCATTTGAACTCTGTGGGAGGGAAAAAAAAAAAAAAAAAAAAAAAAAAAAAAAACGGTCCTGAGAACATTAGGTTTCTTCTTTGTTAAAGACGGTCTCTATTGCCAGGATTATATCAGCAGCACCGGTGTGCCAGAATTTCGTCCCATAAGAGTTCCTTTACGTGCCAGTAAATCTACTGACATGGAGGCTATATAGAGAGGGTATATCAACTTTTGGCGAATACTTTTATGTGAAAATATTTGGAAAAAAACTATCTTACATAAGGCTTTCTCCACCCATTATTCTGCCCCTCCTGCTGCAGCAGCACTAGAGCCATTTTCAAGAAAATCAAAATTTTCGCAAAATGTTCATGTAAAGGGTAGTTTAGGGTGGAGCAATTTTCCTCAAAATCTTCGTGTCACATCCTTGAAAGACATTAAACTTAAATACCAACTTTGGTTTTTAACCGACTTTTCGTTTTTGAGTTATGTTGTCCACAAACTGACACACACCTCTCTCTAAAAATCTCAAGTGCTAAATTCACATAACTATTATATTTAGTAACAACCATTCTTGAGAAACCTTATTTTTGTATCTACTTCATTGCAATTGAAATAAAGCTTTGCAGAAATAGTTACATTAGACATTTCGTTACAAACACAAAGGGAATAAGAGATAGTCAAATATTTAACAATTGAACGTTATATACTAATCTTAAAATTCCATACTCTTTCCATGCAATCGCGATAAACCTGAATATCAACAGGACTGGATAACATAAGTATTGAACAATTGGAATGGATATCTCGAAATTGGCTTATGCCACATACAACTTCAAATAAGTTGAGTGTTTGGAAGAGATACTTTTTTGTAAATTACATTTTCGTCTATCGCATAGCGTTTGCCAAAAATATTTACACGTATTATAACGTATATAAAATTTATTCCAAATGAAGTGAACTTAGGAGGGTTATTCCCATAAACTTGAAGATACACATTTTCTGTCATGTAAATGTTTTATTGAGAAACGAAAAACCTCCAAAATGTTTCACCTAAGGATACTGAACTTTAACTATAGTTTAGTATTTATCTCTTTCTGAAACATAAGTTTGGAGACTATGAATTCAGCAAAAGCGTCTGTGTGTGTGTGTGTGTGTGTGTGTGTGTGTGTGTGTGTGTGTGTGTGTGTGTGTGTGTGTGTGTGTGTGTGTTCGCGTCCTTACTTTTTACAATAATGCTTTTTCCTGAAGGGGTCTTAAAACATACTCGTATATTTTAATTGAAATCCCTGTATAGACTTTTTGAGTTGAATGCAAGCTATTAAGTACGTGGTAAATACATCAAAATACTTAGTTTGGGTCCAGGGACCTCGAAACCTGTTTTTCCAGAGAAACTTTAATAACGAATTTCTGAGGAACACAACACTTCATCTAACTTAGATGGTAGAGAAGCAAAAATAGCAAAATTTGTAAACACAGCTCGTTCATAGAACAGGTGATACGTCGCAGAACCTGCAGATGTATACTGAAAAAGAAACGAGCTAAACCGCAGACGATGTCAACGAAACAAGGCAGTGCTCCGGCGGATACATCCGTCGCTAGCAGTGAAATGATTATTTATGGTAGTCAGAATTGTTAAGCGCATCTTTATATTTTGGAAACAATTTCACCAGTGTTCTCGCAACAGTAACAATGAATATCACAACTCAGCCGTATCCAGGAACCATGCCTATTCCAAGAAATCTAAATCACACAACGCATTTTGGGAAACTTAATTCTCGCTACTATCTCGTAAATGTTACTTTTGATTTAGACGTCACTCTTCCTATTAAACGATAAATTCAGAGCAAAATTCGAGGCAATGAGCAAGCAAGTGGCAATTACACAGAGCAACATAGACAAGCGATGGTATGGGGGGCCTGCATCCTACTTGACAGTGTACAGCGGTACAAACTTCAAGCTCTTTCTGGCCATCCTTTGATGTAACCGCTCCCCAAGCGATTCCGATCAACTACGAGCGTGCTCGAAACAAAGGTTTTGATGATACTTGGGGAGAATTTCTGACCGGTCGACGCTGGAGAGAAAAAAAAATGAACAACGCACTCGGCCATCAACAGCATCGTGATGTTAAACTACTATAATAAGTCCATGACTTGTGGCAACGTACAGTTTAATGTATTTTAAAGATGTTAAACGCCAGCGCTTACTACAGACGGCATCATAGGCAGAGATACTAATATATGAACTGGGAAAGGTAATTTGGGAAGGAAGAGTTCCAGGCCTACGTCTAGGATACCTCTCAGGTACATGGGGCTATGAGGACTGGAAAACTGCTGTCTCAGAGGATTGTCAGTGACTGGATTTGAGCCACAGACCTTCCCTTCACGAGTCCGTGCTCTAACTGCCTCGGCTATTCGTGTCTGTTTTAACGTACACTTTGACAAATAACACTAAGCCTGAATAAAAGTACAGTTCAAGTTTCCAAAAGCCTTGTTCTTATAAACATCTAATACGTTACGTTCACATGATTCTCTCTACCCTCCATTGTTTATTAGGGGCGTACAAACTATTCTTAGGAAAGAAAACTTTTGTATCTTTTCGAGATAAAACTGCAGAAAGGAATTGCACGTTTCATTGTGGACACAAGGGAAACCACGATAGTCCAATGTTTATGAACTGAACGCTATATGTTGGCCTTAAAGTTACACATTCCTTCAATCTGCAATCGCAAGAAGCAAATGAATATCGACAGCACTTTAAAAGAATGACAAGGTATTGAACAACTAAACCATTAATAACGGATATCACGTAAATGCCTTATGTCACAAAAATATTTGAAATAAATCTGATATCTGCGCAGTTCTCCACATCGTAAGTTTTACAATGGAAATTTGAAAGGTTAAAACTTTGCAAACAAGCTTCAATATTTGCAAATGAGATTTTGTAGATTTTACAGTGTAATCTCAAAAAAGGTGTTGCTTTCCACGTAATAACCGAGCGAGTAGGCTCCGCAGTAACGTGTGAAGCTCGCATTCGGGAGATCGTGATTTCGATACCCGTGGCCGATCTTCCTGAACCACGGGTTTTTTTCGGGGTTTTCCCAGGTCACCAAGCAAATGCTGGGAAGGATAATTACATCCTCGAATTTCCCTTCCCGCCCTTCCATTTCATCCTCATTTCAACTCGGTCTTTCAGGGTCGGAAGTGCTGGCGATGGGCGAGTTTAGCGCTGCTACGTAAGGACATTGTGAATTGTAACTGCTGTTCTCGGCGGATGGATGGTATTGCAGTCGCCTGAGCAGTGGCTGCTTGGCGAATCCTGGTGTCAAAATGAAGAATCTCCAGCACACGTTAGGGACACCCGGGTTCCAAAACGCCCGCAAAGTACTCTCACTTCATCCCTTCCTCCCGGAGTATCTCAACAGTTGGCTCAATGTGGAATCCCCTCTGTTCATACTCTACCTCCCCCTACCTCTTGCACTGGATAGGAATTGGCTGTCCCTAATTTTCTCTCAAATTACAATTTCATTTTCATTTGTGGCTTAACATGCCGTCAACTTTGACCTAAAATGAAAACCCCGCGTTAGCGCCAAGAGCAATCAACGCAATCTCAGCAACAACAATATACTACAATGCGAGAATCTGTAATTGCGTTAATATTTGACATATTTTAATCTTCAAAACTCTTACGGTTTACCAATAATATACAAAAACCATTCAGAATGAAGGGCACTTCAGAGGGTATACCCAGAAAGTTCAAGGCATACATTTTTTTCATGCAGATATCTTAATCTAATACGTTACAGCTATTTTTTGAGAAAATAAAGTTTTTCTATCTAAATTCTAAAGGTTAAATTGGTCTGGGAGAATGTTCTTGAAAGCTTTCGCGTTGCGTCGGAAGGTACTTACTCAATACCTACCAAGTTTGATATATTGTCGGCTTTTCGCTTGAGCTATGCTGTTGACACCTACACGCGCAAACGCGGACCTTTTTCGACATTGCTTTGTTTTTATTCGGCGGACTCAAAACGCAGAAGTACTTTCAGTGAGATCTCGGTACTAGATTTATGGGTAGAATGCAATAGTTCTACTTATTAAGATAAGTCGCAGAGAAAGCAAAATTGTGTCAATAGAAATAAAGCCCACTTAAGAAATCGAGCACTGCACATTGTGAATCCTCCTAAACATTTAGTCGCCGGACCTTTAGATGAAATAAGCCGAAACATGTCCTGAGTAGGGCTCGGACCTAAAAACTCTTGAAATATGCATTTATATAAAAAAATTAGACCTAAAATTTAAAACAAAACAGAAAAATACGTTTACTTTTAATAGTAAGAGATTATATCATTTATAACTCTCTTAAGCTTCATTTCGCCAGAAATATACTGCATGTCGTTTCTAAAACTAAGAAAAACTAAGCCCCGGCACAACAGCCCATGAAGAGCCAAGCTTTACCGCCCAGCCGCTGCGTCCCACACCTCGGTCCACTACAGGCGTCATTGGTGGGGTGCGTACAGGAGGATGGTGCGTGGTCAGCGTCCCGATCCCTCCCGACCAGTTATGCGGTCTACACGACCTGGGGCCGCTACTTTTCCAACAAGTAGCTCCTCAATTGGTCCCCCTGGGACTGACGAGGCTGAGTGCACCCCGTGGCAGACCTCCCAGAGGAGATAAAATCCCCATGCTGGTACCGGGGGTTCATGTCAGTTTCAGATGGTCAAAATTTAAGGATCTTAGGTTGTAGGAGAAACTTCTTACGTCACATAATGCAATGGGAGCAAACTTGAAATAAGGAAAATCATTAGCAGAAAGGTCTGGTTCATTATCATCGACTTCTGCTTCTTTGCAGCAAAAAATCTGACTCGACGAAATGATGCATATGCAGGATTTCTCTTGAAGTACACGATGCAATTTTTTCCTTAACCTGTAAGTTACCTTGCCTTGTGCACTCGATAACTTACCTTCAGTTTCTTTCACAGTGTTTAATGCATCATACAATTTCATGCCCACAGTGGGGTTTAATATTACGGAGAAACTTTATTTCATGAAGCTACGTTTCATATGGTGAATGAAAAAATTGCTGTTTTTGATTGATGATGAATCACTTTCGTCTTATTGAAAATCTCCTCAATCTCTGCAGTTTATGCAATTGTAGTTTGCAACATCAAGCCAAATTTCCCAACATGTTACAATAGCCTGAGGGGGAAAGTGTTATGAAATGATGTAATGAATTTTACAAAAATCTGGTGTATGTTTCTTTGTCTCGTATGCGTTTCAGTGCCATTCATTCGATTCTAATTAAACTTAACTATAACTCTCCCTTGTGTCCTCAATGCAATGTGTAATGACATTATTTCTGCAAAAATCTCATTAGCATAAAGTGGAGAGTAGACAGAAAAATTACCTTTCTAAGAACAGTTCATAGATGCTATATGCAATCGCACTTCGAAGCATGTTTATATGCACATGCCAACGAATCAAACCAACCTGATTTGCATAAGCACTGTATACCAAGATGAGCAATGATTTATGTGATAACTCCGGCCATACACGGAAAACACTGCGTTCTGAGAGAATGAACACGAAGGCCATCAACCTTCCTTGAAGCAGATTAAGGAAAGAGATTCAGGGTTAACCACATAGAAAGGGAGCTCTAGACGGGAAGGTCGACAGAGAGGGGAGAGCTGATAGGCCACAGCTGATCAAATTCTGGCCTTCCAAGAGACTATATCAAGTCAATGGCAGAGTACTGAGAAAGCTCTTTCTTTTCCAAGGTTTCTCTACTTTTTTCCCCGCGCTGAAGCCAACAAGGTTACGTTAAATTTATACGAGTACTACCATCAGCCTTTTCCAAAACGTTTCACCTTTCCAACAGCCTTATCTAATCTTATTCTCCAAAAGGCATTTCTTTCCAAAGTAATGCATTATTATTATTATTATTATTATTATTATTATTATTATTATTATTATTATTATTATTATTATTATTATTAAACAGGTTTCTAAGATTTTTATTATTCCGAGTAAAGGGTTAGTATAAGTGGAAAAATTTAGACTTGTCCCGAAATATAAATCAAATTGGTATGTATAAGAATGGCATTTCGTTTTACATCTCTCTCACACACGCTTAAACACCCACACATCACTGTCTTGCATTCTTAAAGCATACGACTCAAAACATTTAGTTCCGAGAACCAAATCGTATATTTTAGATGACACATTTAAATGCTGAAGGTTGATTCGAATGTATTCGAGCGGTAGAGAATGTAAAAACAGTACCAACGAAACCAAAAGCTAACAAGAACATGTTGATCTTGCTAAAATTTGGTAATTATGGCTCACTATTCTACTCGTACAAACAATCATGCGCATAACTTTGAAAAATTTCAACCAATGACAGCTTTCATTCACGAAAAAAATTATCGTATTTCATTATCACCTCTTAATTATAGTTATCAACTCCTCTGCTCTTCTTATGTTATGATCAGGTTAGACAATCTAGTGGAAGCCCGCCTGATTAAGGTATTTCAAAAGCCACTGTATTCTGGAAAACCTTTAGTGCTCTGGTTAGCTTTACAACGCCACCGAGGCCATCATACACCAGCTGCACAAATCCTTGACGCAAGAGACCTGTAAAGGCCAAGAATTGCTTCGAGTGTCTAGTGACGTGACGTGCAGAAATTGACTTAAAACATAATGAAAAGAACACTCTCTCAATGTACTCGCCTATTAAAGGAAACCAAATTATCTCTTGAATTTCCTTGCGTAATCTCCAGCATTATCATAACTTCCAACTTCATCCCACTTCCTGGTTAATGGAACCACAAGTACTTGTTAGGATTGAAAACAGAAGAATCAAACCTGTGAGTGCCCCGGAAACATTATGCTTTAAATACGCACAGTTGGCTAAGAATCTCTTTAAAACATTTTTCAACAAAATAATAAACACGACCATGAGCAATTAACACTTATGTGCATCCCTTAATGCCCAATGCCTGAAACCATTTTGTTACCTGCTTGACCCATGTGCCCAACTGCTACAGATTCCTTTCAACAATTTATTATTAAAAAGAAATACTGTGGAAGTGTAGAATAACGTTACGCTAAAAAGACATTATCAGGCTCCGATTTCACCACAAAAATCTTTGAAAAATGACTATTAGATGCATAAAATTAAGATGTACTTAATTTATTAAAATTAGTGTACATAAAATTATAATTAATTTACACGTGGATATAATTAGAAAAGATAGATATAAGAATAAGAAATTAGAAAACTAATTAAGAACATATTATTTGTTCAATGTTCTTGTTTGAAGAACCTGAAGAAAATTAAGAAAACCAACTTTAAGGTAGGTGCTACAAAACTAGTATTAGTAGTTTAGATCTCGTCCCCTGACAAGAGCCACCCCTCCATAAGCAACCCTTTCTTGAAAATCATTAAATAGGAATGATTTTTCCCCCAAGAATGCTGATAAAGGATATACTAAATTACTTCTCAGATGAATAATATAGTGTAATGCTCAAAGTAAAGTCAAGACAAATGACTAAATAAACACGCACAGCGCAAGGAAATGCAAAATTATATAAAATAAATAGCCTTAAATAGAAAATGACACAATCACCAAATTGCCTAATAAAGACGTATTTTAGTAATCTCAGCTCCATGAAAAGGACTTGGGCACGATAGCGTGAAAACATTTGCATTACCTTTGTCAAATTCGCCAGAATTCCTTCTTAGGTTTTTGTTGTACGACAAATATCAATTCACGCTTAATAAGTTAACAATTAGCCCAAATATTTAATGAAATGTCACCATTTCAATGTGAATAGGCTATGTTAAACCTCAAAAGTGAAGAGATAAATGTTCCGACTGGCTGACCTCTTATATGTGGCTTTCCAACACCGTCCTTCACTGAATAATCAAGTTATTTTGGAGCTGTTAACGAAATCTCGGCATACAAGGTGCCCTTAAAAAAACAACCACAGCGCTTAGTGTGTTGTGCAGAATGGCAAATTGATCGGTTTTCAAGAAGGAACACCTAACCACAAATGCACGGTTTGGGCACTGGAAAACGTCGAAGTGTGAGAACGAACCGTTGTGACAATTTAACATTCGTTTTGGCGTCTTAATACGGAAGGTATGCAATCCTTCAGCCATCTATGTGCTGGGATTAACAACATAAGCCTAATAACATTCCTGCGATACGCTACATTTCTCCATAGGGTCCTTGGTGCGCATCCTACTGCGCTACTTGTGTAATTTTCAGCACAGTAACGTTTTAACAACATATACCAGTAAACAGCTGCGGCAATGGCCGACATAAACTCCAGCACACTTTGATGTAAATTTGCGGAATCACCTTAACGTCGCATATCCAAATCGATGGATTGGTAGAGGTGGACCATTGCCATGGCCGGCACGGTGGCCAGATCTGACACCTCTCCACTATTTTCTGTGGGACTACATAGAGTATGGTGTATGGCACTTTTGTAATGTAAGCGGAGGACCTTATTTCTCGAGTCCACGGAGCGATTGAAAATCTTCAAAGACAACCACGCGTATTGGGTCATGTGCGTTAGGTTCAGCCCCACCGATGTAGGCTTTGACGTAGGAGGTACACAGTTCGAATCCCGTTTGTAATGTAAATGTTGGGTTTATTAACGAATTGTGAACGCACTTCGATGCGCTACAGCGCCCAAATCGTGCATTTCCGGACAGGCGTTCCTTCTTGAAAACAGATCGGTTTACCATCCCGCACAACTTACTAAGCGTTGTCGTTTCTTGAGGGAGGTGGGAGGGTCCACCTGTATATTAAGATACATGCATGAACAATTACCAACTGAAAGAGAATTGAGCTATTAAACATCAAAGGAACATAGGTCACTCGCATAATTACGTTGCTTCCGTACTCTTAGTAATTACAGAATGACGCTATACTTTCCAGATTTTCACACAAATACGTGAAGCACGTCTTCACTTTCTCTATGGACCGACTCCACATATTAAAATCTGTGAAGTAGTCAGCGTTCCTAAAGAAGTCCATGGGTTAGAAGAGAAAACGCTATTTTAGCTGTTGCAGTCTCCAAACAGCCTCACTGGCACAACTTACAGCACGCTTCCAAACACAAGGCCACTCGCGGGATACCTTGAGCGATCTTCGTTTTTTGATCTGCTAAACATCAGTGCAAGGCAGTGAGCGGGTTGTGCTCAGAGAGTACCAGTTGCTCAGGCGTGAACTATTATAAAAACTAGCACCTATAGTATGGAAAAGATAGAAGTAATCGATTTGCTACCTACTACCTGTCAAAGCCAAGAGGAGTAACGGAAGGGATGTGAAACTCCCCGTTGTTTACGCGAGCTTATCGCACATTCACAGCGAGACAGTATGCACATTTCGTTCAGATGCAATCCTATCTTCAGGACAGCAACGTCTCATATCGGCAGGCGCGAGAGATCATTCATTTGCATTGCATTACTGACTGTATACTCTGTTCATCTAGAGATTAGAGGAGACGTAAACAAAGCCACGTGCGTTTTGACCACAGCGCGCCCTCTTGACGCTTTCGCCGTCTAAATAGTCCATTGAAGAAATACTCTTACTGTGGTCTGAAATGTCACTTAATGTTTGCTAAAGCATGAATTAAGTGTACTAAGCATAGTTAAAGTGTAAGAATACGCAGTTAAGTGAATCTGTAACCAGCCTAATTCATTCTGCGCGCGCATTATTCAGCGTGAAAGTAACATGGCGGAACAAGTGAGTGTTGTAAAACATAAGCGCGGAAACCCGTTTTGAAGTGGTTAAAAGACAACAATATTGAACGTATTTAACAAGTTCTGCGAGAAATATCCCGAACTAGCTATCGAAGACGTGATGAAATTAACATCCGAGTTTACCAGTGTGTCAGTTGCAAGTATTTACAGTACACATCACGAAAAATAGTCAGTTGGTGAAGATCCTGGTAAAAAGCGAGCACATGCCAGATAAATGGTGGATGTAGTTTGCGACGAATTTGTGAGTGTGAGATCTGCAATCCGTCGAAACGTTCACCAGTTCTTTGTCAACAATGAACCCCCACCTTATACAAAGTGCTGTTGGCAGTTAACTCTGATCCCGAGCTTCCAGATTTAAAACGAACTTCCCTCCACAAGCTGCTTCTGGAGATTGGTTTCGAGATTGTGAGCAGGAAATGAAAAAGTGTTATTGTGGACAGAGATGGCGTAAGTAGCAGTTAATTTCCACGTGCTATATGTTATTTGGATCAAGTAAATATATCCTTTTAGTAGGGCAAAATGCATATTATACCTACGCGTAGCGGTAGGTAACCGTGTTGCGTCATTGTGGAAGCACGTGGCCGCGGAGTGATACAAACCGGTGCTTTGTTTATATCTCCTCTAATCTCTTGATGAACAGAGTATACGCTAAGTTACTAAAGCGCGTCTCACCCTTAAAAGACAGTACACGTTAAATGGAGCGCAGTGTTGCAACATGTACTAGTTGCGAATCTTTCTCCGCGAGCGACTCGAGGTGGCCTGAGTCCTGTACTTAGTCCTTCAATTGCTGCTTGACGAGACGGGCACTTTTAACTTTGGTATCCCTCCATGCCTTTGTTACTGTATGACCTAAATTTACAAATGACTCGTCTGTATAAACAATTGATTTCCCCTGGTCCCTAAACCTTTTACGTCTTTTAGATATTTATGTCGCCATCTGATGATATCGATATCGTCTCTTTCTATTAATATGCACTTGTTACCCTTTCTTTCATATTCGAACCCCAAATCAGAGTGGCCCTTGAGAAATTTGGTAGGGTCTCATCACTGTTGAACTGTGACAAAATTATATTCAGTGTGGGTGGAATATTTGCAAACAGTAAAGAATGAACAATTCGCCGCACTCCACCTTGCACTATTCAATCATATTGCGTTAACCTAGCGTTTTGTGTAGTCCCGCCCTTTTTGCTTTCTTTTTCGATGGCGTTCTTAGAGGTCCTTTCATTAGTTCCTTTTTAATCATACACACTACTGCTTCTGAACACCCGATAGCCTTAGCTGTTTCTTTTACCGCCTTACTTACACGCATTTTACTTAAAAAATAATCTAACACATTCATAATTATTTGGCGTTCCTTACTTCTTTATTTACCAACATATCGTCCCTTCCTAGCTTCACCCTCCATAACTACAAATATTTACAAAAATATTAAACAAATAGCGCAATAACAGCTCACAGTTACACATACGGCTTCTTTCGAACTAATGCTAGTGCTGCTCCTTATACTATCTTCTGTGTCAGGCCTGACGCAGAATAGATGAATACCTTTTGTTTGCCTTACTGGATAAAAGAAAGATGTTACTGCCTTTTGGTTTATTTTAAAAACTTTCTCCAACCTTCCTCAACATTTGTTCTCGCTGGTTCCCTGATGTAAACTCAATAACAAAAAAGTTTCACACTGCGTAACTTTTGCAGTTCACATATATAAAATTTTCCGAAAACATTTAATTTAAAAAATTATAACACTTAACTGGGTAAACATAGAGAATTCAAAGTAGGCAGGCAGTAGCACTATAGTTTACTCTACCTAAGAAAAAAATATAGATGCATTCTAGCAGTTAGTTTGGTAGTTAGTGCGTGATAAGTATAGAAACAGCAAATATCGGACTTCTATTGAAAAAAACGTTTTCTGAAGAAATTTGGACCTATAGAAATGTACAATGACTCTGAAAAGGATATAACCTGATAGAGAAAAAAATTTTGCATAGGATAATGTGTTCAAACCTGAAATTTATAACAAATGACTATTTATACCATGCTATTAGGAATGTGGCAACAGAGCGAGGGTAGAAAAGGACGCGGCTAATGGCAACTTGTATGCGCTAGATAGAGACAGAGATGTCCCATTTAACTCCATACTGTCTTCTAAGAGTGAAACGCTATATAGTATTTCGCTGTTCTAGTAAACAAGATAAGAAGCGATCACAGCGCTCGACAACCATGTCTCGACGCTTTGCCAAGTAGTACAATAAAATGTGTAATGCACGTTTATCTCGACTTAAGTAAACAAAAGAATAAGCCTTTGTAAGAATAGTTGGTATAAAAGTGAGAAGAGAAAGTCATCAAATGCAACAGGATTTTTTCTTTTGCATAAATCATGTGTGGGAGATAGATAAATGGAGGAAGAGTGTGTCCCAGTTTTAACCTTTGAAATGATGGTCACCTAACTCGACCTTTCGGGCAACCATCCAATTACTTCTTAACATAGTAGACATTAGTCTGAACAGACATGTTGAGCTGTGCAGCACAGTATCCGCCTCCCACTACTCATCTCCATTTATTTCTGAAAGCGGCAGACCTTGCTTCAACTATCACAGCGCACGATGTGTTGGTCTCGGACATTTATTAATAGTAAGAGAAGTCATAGCTACTGGATTTTATTTACAGTCCTACAATTCAGTGACTCCGAAGGTTCGTGACGATACACTGTCCTCATCCTTCAAACTAGTATGACTCAGTCTAAATCTTTTGTTCCGAAGAATCAGGTGTTGTAAGGAAACACCAAATCGCTATGATGAAAGTTGGACGCCGGCCTTTGTAGGCAGACCCTGGAAAAGCCCTGACGCACGAAACACATCCAAGGAGAAAGAGAACACTGCGACAACAATGAATTTTCTTCCGTTAAAAACCTCAGCATCTTTAGGAATAGCTATCTTTAATAACTCCAATATTCACAATTTCATTTCGACTCATTTGAAATTTTAATAGGGCAATTAGGGTTTAATTAACATTATCTACATTAGATTCTATGCATATTTTTAAACTAGGTCCCGAAATATAATCAAACTCATTAAAGTATATTAATAAATTCTAGAAATAACTGGTAAATTATCCTATTTATGTTAAACATGCGAGGAAAATCGATATTAGTATATCTCTCGGCCGCAACTCATTCGCTTTTTCGTGTCCTGGTCATGCAAAGACAATGAATGTCAAAGCCACCACATTAATTTTTCTCAGAGGTCAATCAGGCTTGAGGCGCTTTTTGTGCCGTAAAGTTATGATAGGGGAACACTGGTTTTATTTACCTTCCGAAGGGAATTTTAGGAGGCAGTAGTAATGCTGTACACTTTTACACACTTCTGCAATTCTACGTTTTAGTTTAGTTAAAAAATGAACTAAATTATTATTACACAATGTCAACATTGGTTTAGGTTAGTGTTTACTACAGATCCGGAGTTCAAAATGTTTGTATGTTAGTGAAGATAGTCCTGTAGACGGTGAGGATGGTGAATATGAAGATGTAATCAAAGCAGGAATCGCTTATTCTGACACTTGTAATGAAAGAGACTTTCTGAAAAGGAAGCCCATGGCAGCTGGATGTAATACGAACAAACGTGAAGTCATTTGCCCTTTTTATTTAAAAGGAACTGATAGTTTTAAAACTGTTAAATTAATAAATGTAGTACAATTCACAACTCAATAGTGATATCGAATCATCTCGTGACGTGCATTAGTATTCTAGGGTTCCAGTACCTTTGAAACCAACCAGCTAACACCAGAACGACTATCCAATAATCTACCCCATGTGGAAAAACATTTATACAGAGAGACCCAAAAACATCCGAACCGCTGTGCGGTGTTTTTCCACTGCGCACACGGAAACACGATAACACGCAGCTGCTGTACACAAGGTCACGCGGTTGACTTTTTATCTGCTCTGAAAGCGCAGTATTAAAGTGACGGTGATATCGTGCGGTTGAGTTATTAAAAGGGTGATTTATTATTTTGTCCTGTACTTAGTCACAAAGTGTATTATGGCTCAGCATTTGTTTTCTACTGGACAGCGTGTATTTATGATTCGTATATGTTAACTCATATTGCCACGGGAAGGTGCAATTTGCAGAAAGATTTCCAGCTGTAAAAGTTCCAGGCCGTATAAAAATCGATGAGCTTTACAATAAATTTCAAGCCACAGGAAGTGTTCTGGCTCAGAAATCTGCGTAGGGTTCTTAACTAAAAAAAAAAAAACCAAAACAGACGACGTCGGGTATTGTTTAGAGAATTCTTCTAATAATCGCTTAGGCATGTTTCACAATAAGCAGGGATTTCTTATGGCTCTGTGTCAAGAGCTACTTAATTGCTGAAGTTAAAACCATATAAAATAACTTACATGTGCTCTTCAACCAGGCGTTCCTGTAATTAGATGCACATTTTGTGAGTGGACTCTCAATAGTGTATACAATGGCGAAATTGACCACATTTTATCTTTTTTTTCACGGACGAGTCCTGGTTCCACCTTCATGAATGTGTACACAAAATAGTCGTCATTGGAGTTCTGAGAAACCTAATATTGTACATGAAACGCCCCTTCATGACGAAAAAGTTGGTGTGGTGCGCCATTAGCGGAGAAAGAAGGCCCATTTTTTTCCGAGGCAACAGTTGACGCCCGTACATATGTGAATACAATTTTGCCCCTCTCTTTATAGAGAATTAACCGACAGGGAGCGTGATTTTGCCTTTTTTTTTCTCAACAAGACTCTGCAACAGCCCATATTTCGATGAGAATAACTGAAAGTGTGTTTCGAGACAGAATTATTAGTAAATATTTGCCCCCCCTCAGTCCCCCGACCTAATCCCCCTCGATTTCTATCTCTGCGGCAACTTAAAGCATAAAATATAAAAAACAAACCCACACACCCTGGAAGGATTAAAAGAAAATATCTACCAGAAAATTGCCCGCATTTCTCAACGTGAACTACGGCGAGTGATGGATAGTTTCCTTAAGAGGTGCCAAAATATACGAACGTGGCAAGTTGCAGCATCTCTTTTAATAACATTGGTAAGTAAAGCCTTTAAAAGTAGTTTTAAAAATGTTCTACGACAGTAGCAGTTGGCGACGAGCGCCGAGAACGCGTACAGGCAAAGCACAGCGCAGCCGGTTCAGTCTTTGGATCGCCCGTCATATGAAACCAGGGATCGGCAAAACTGTACCGGCTGATATGATGTAATACCACCGTCAGGGTCAAGCAATACGTAGCCCTCCCTCCTTCAAGTAACACGCGTTCCAATGTAAACAAGCAGCGGTGTGCATCTCATCGATACGACATGGTTCTTTGGAAACAACGAAAACGTAAGGTAATCTCCCCATTCCAAGAGGAGTGGGGAGAACAATATTTTTGTCGCAGTGTGAACAAGAACGTCAAATATCTGTTGTATTCGAAAGTCTTGATGTGTGTTTACAAATCAAATATTAAAGGAGTTACGAACATTGTCATAAACATCACAAGCAATTCAAACAGGAAATGTTAAGGCATTTTAAAAGAATAATATACGGTGAGCAGTTATTTTCTAAAGTGAAGATTGTAAAACCTAAAAGCACGTCGCGATTGTTAGATAAAAACCTACGCGCTCTGCTGTATTTAAATACTTGTGAATTAACGTTAGATGTATGCGTAACTATAATGCTCCAGATGAAATAAAGAATAAATAAATGAAAAATAAATGTTAAAGCCCTCTCAATTTATTTATTTATATATATTTATGTATGTATCAAGCATGTATAAAATTGAACTTGTTTTAGAGCACTCCCTTTGCGAAGCCACTCGGACCTTGAAACCATGCGTCAGGTGCATGGCGGGTTGCGTTCCTGACGTCACCAAACGCGCAATCGCGATTACCAATTTGCCGACTTAAGGCGACACTCTGGTACCAAATGGACTTTCTCCCCTAATTAACCAATTTTAATGAAAATGTTTAAATTAAGTTGCTCCTGCCATGATATACTGTTGGTATAAGTTTCACTGCTCTATATTAAACAGCTTTTAAACTAAAAATTGTTTATTATGCTTTTGGAAAGAATTGATTAGTACTAAAAGGTATACTTTTTGCAGTTTAGAATTAAATTAGAGGCCTGGAATTTGGTATGCTAGTTTCTCTGTGCCTATGCAATAAAATTGTGCATATTTTCCAAAATATTACTATTTATTAGAAATATGAATTTTTTTTATTCAGAATAGAATAAAGTGAAATATTACTAATAATTACAAAGAAAAAAAGCATATACTTTTAAGTATGAGTGTGATCAACAAACCATTGCACAGTTTTCTTTAACAAGTTATATTTTACATATCCTGAAAATTTCATCTTTATCCATCAATATTTACTACAAAAAAGTTTACCCAAAAGCACAAAAATTGTCACATGGAGAACACACTTACTGGAAATGTTGCAAGAGTCTAAATAAATTTGAAATACATCAATTTCCAGGTGGATTTGACACTTTAATGGCCATATTCTGGACATGTTGAAGACAACATTTCTTTAAAAAAATGTTTTCTGAAAAAATCGCATTTTTTGCCATTTTGGTACCAGTGTCCCCATAAGCTATAATTATAGCTTATAATTAAGCTATAACTCATTTAAAAATATTCTGAAATGACTCCTGTGCATACGGGTCCCAATTTCTTATACTTCCATTACAGCCCAATAACAGGCTTTAGAACCTTTGTCCACTTCTATGCCTCTGTCTTAATAGGCACATATCTGTAATCATTAATGAAACTATTTTATAATAAACGCAGATATAATCGAGTAAAATGTGACGGCCAGTGTGTTTAAATATCTCAAATTGAAATTTAGATCTCTTTTCGTATTAATCTGTTACGATCCGGTACTGTCTGCTGTCGTTAATTCCTGCGAACCTGCAGGGCAGTTACGTATTCGTGTTTCTGCTAAGCCAACCATCACCACGTGGACGGCGGCGCTATTGTCTCCGCTGGTTGAAACGTCAATCACCATTACTAAAATTGCGCTGACAATAGGGATGTTGAAAGTATTAACAGAAAGTGAATAGTGAAATTTTTCACCTCAATACTTGCTCTTCCCCAACCCCTATTGTCATTACTGAAGATGCAGAAATGGTTTACTTAAATTTTAAGATAAATTATAATTTATTTCCTCACAAAACCTTGTTTTTTTATTTAAAAAATGCATATATAACACCATTTCTTCTAGATCTTAAAAATTACACATTAAACGTATAAAGAGCTTCCATCGCTTAAATAGCCGAAACTCCTATCTGTGGCTTTGACTTAATTTAAGGCCTTTGCTTGAATACCTTAATTGCTAAGGGAAGAACTTTCAGACTATTCTATCCTACAATTTGTACTTCACGGGTCCACATGAAACTCCAAACTTGGCCTAAATAAGGGTAGGAAACGTATTTGGTGTGACAGGCAAGGTGCAAAGATCTAACAACAATAATGTTCAGAAAGAAATACTGAATATTGTACCACAAGACTAACATTGGAACCAATGAAATATGCTAGCATTTTATATGGAACACATTCCAGTGACTCTTAAGACTTCAGTGTTAATCTCCAATTAGCTCACTTATGCAGTATCACATATCCATTTTTCAAAAACTTATAAGAAAATTCCCTCACCCAAACTACCTCCATTATGTGGGGATAGCATGCTCACTTTGTATTCAAAAGGTCCTAAGTTCAAGTTTCAGTTACGGTGAGTTACCTGGGGTTTCCTTTATCCTGTAATGATAAATGTACGGTAACTTTAAGCTCTAAGAATTCCAGGTTCATTTCACCATTTGATGCATTCATCATCCGATATGACCTACCCAGTTAAAGCACATTACACTACAAAAAAATTAAAATGACTAAAACATCTGTTCACAAAAACAAAAATTCAAGAAATGATGGCATGTTAATTTCATATGTGATGTCACAGAGGAATTTCTACATTTTCTTGAACTACTGAACTCGTAAAGAGCGGTTTGGGATTTCTATAAAAGTGTTTCAAGAGAACGCCTGAATAGATGGTTTTGAAAGTCTGGTTATTGCTGTCAGAAATTATTCTGAAAGGGAAAAACTGCAAAGCTTGCAAAAATTAGGACATATGAAGATTTTAGAAAAACACTAGGAAGTAGGATTTTGTTTTGTCACACATTGGATTTTACACTCTGCAAAATGTAAAAACACTTGTACCCATAATGATAGCAATTTCATATGTTGCCTCTTGCTTATTGGATTTAACAGCTGATTGTTCATGCAACTTTTTCCATTTGACAGCAACTGTGAGAAATTGCAGTCAATAGCAGCATGAACATCCCATACTTTCTATATATAGAATACAATTTTAGTTGGAAACCGGTGAAAAATTAAGAGTAATTTGAATTATGATCCTCTACTGGAATGAGAACGTTATAAATAACTCCTGAAGCCATTTCATAAAAAAACTACTACAGACAAATGTATGGCAGGGTAAAAGTAACCAAGAACATGACAGCATACATAAAGCACCTTTCATAACTTGGAATATTTTGTGAAACAGTCACTTTCTGAGATCAAGCCTTTATGCATTGCAGAAATGGTCCTAATCCTCACGACTGTGTGTAATTCTATATTTTTACTCTTCTTGTACTTCAAAATCACCCTGCACCTTTTTGTTCTCTTAGTGTCCATGTTACCAATGCACTGTTGAGCGTGCTTTAAATGTAGTTTTCTAAAGACTATGGAAGCTCACATGCTATCATGAGCACAAGAATTACCAAGTGATCCCTTGTACGTGGAAGAACACAATTTACAAGCACTATTTCCAGCAATTCAAAATATGTTATGTATATGCCTTGTGTTTGGTAATGCAGTCACCAACTGTCTTACTCCTAAATATTTTTTGCATAAGAGTATATGTTCAAGAAAGAGCTGAAGATGACACTTGTCAATTTCCTCTTGGAGGCAACACAAATGAACAAACTGAAGAATCGGAAGTTCTAATCATGTGTGACAGCTTTAACAATCATGCCCTGTGCTTATTTGGAAAGATGCCAAGTTGCATTCTTCCTTGGTTATTTGGGGATAAGTGGTCCTGGTTCACTGAGGCACTTCCATCTTTTATTTTTTGAAAATGATCACAAGTTATGAACAAGAATTTAGTTATTTATTTATGCCAACAAACTCACTATTGGCATACAAAAACTTTGCCCACACACGGCTTGTGTGTTTAAAAACACCAACAGTAAGTTTGTTGGCATAAATAAATAATTACCATCTGAAGGTTATTTAATCCTGGGACATAAAGTACTTACAATAGTAAGTCACCATTGGGGTAATTTGTCTCTGATGTGAGACTACCTTTGTGGTTTACCAGGAGAAATACGAACTGGTTTGAGAATTTAATGCCATTCTGGCAGTTTGTCACAATACCTCAATGGTTAGAGCAGCTGCCTGGTAAGCGGAAGGTCTGTGGTTCAAATCCCAATTGTGGCATTGAATTTTTAAGTTCCAGTTCTACCTCTAAAAGAATTTAGTTATCAATCTTTTAATTTTGAAGAAAGATACCTTTGACTCGAGTTTTTTTTAACAATATTGCTTTCCTTCTTAGCAAGCTGATCACCCAATTCATTATCAAATAATGTGATGACACCCACTGAGGGACTGTTCCTTTATTGTGTTTAGTGAAGTCACGCCATTTTATAGCAACCCATGATAGATGTACTTAAGACACACGTTTGGCCCAATCCTCATCCACAATTGCATGCAAAAAAGTTATAAGATACATTTGCACTAACTACCTTAGGCTTCCCTCATAAATTAATCTTTTTAACACAAAGGCTCAAGTCACTTCACCTATGGGTCCACATCACCTGACACACATGTATCGTTTAATGTCAATACGCAGCAATGAAAAGCAGTGTCGACCACAACCAAACTGGAATTTGTGGTTGGAATACAGTAAGTGTAGTAAGAGATACAGTTTAGTGTTTGACGCATTTTCTGTTACAGGTCCTGTTAAAATGACCTTTGTGAACTTACAAATAATTACCATCAGCAATATTTGTGAAAAGAACCGTAGAAAATATCTGTCTCTGAAAGACAAAATTGAATCATTAATGCCAGTCTGTTTAGAGGAAAGAATGTAATTTAGGTATAGATTTACTTTTTATTCATAATGGTGAATACTGAATAGCCATTTTGAATACATTTGAATGAAAGACCATCAATACTTGAATGATAAAACATGAATCATTCAGTTTAACACTGCTTTCTTTTTCCCCAGTCATTAAACAAGGTAAAATGGTAAACCTTTGAAACCTTGACACATTTCGTTTCTCTCACACAAGCATTGTTTCAACAGAGAGAGGACTGCCATGAAAATTAAAATGTCTTCTGTTGCAAACTTCCATTACAAACAATCCTTAGTCAATGAAAACAGAACTACAACAAATTAAGCATCTGGCTACAGTGTATAAATGTTGATTTCTAAGGGAGCTGTTGAAGACGAGCCAACTTTCAGTTACAGGTTTTTCCGTTCTGTTATCCTCATAGTTTTAGATCTTTCCTATAAAGTGTTTATCTTATTCGCCCAAGGGTCGAGCCCCTCCTAAGGCATAAATCTGCATTTTTATAGGTACTTACGTTCCAGAAGGAAGTGTTCAGCAATTCCTGTGATTGTTTACAGAGGCAGCAGAGAGGGTTGCCTTAAAAGAGTTTCATAGTCTGCAGATGTTTCGTGAAGGGTCCATGTCCAGAAATTATAGCAATTAGTTTCCTTGCTTACTTGCAGTTCCTTAAAATTAAGGCTTTGGTCAGGTAGGTACATATGTGATAATTTGAGTGTGATTTTACTCAATTTTTGGCCACAGAAGTTCTGCCATTAGTGTCAATGTTCCTTGTTACCTGTTAGTGGAACAGAGTTCTAACAGCTGGTAAGACAGCTTTTGATCCAATAAAGGGGTCTTCTTTTTTTTCCCTTTTGGTTGAGCCTAGAGCCTGCTTTTACTACAAACGGCACCACAGGCAGTGACACTGATTATACATGGAATGAAGATGGAGCACCAGTGAAATGAGATGGTGGTAGAAACCAGAGAACCAGGAGGAAATCTGTCCCTGCATTGTCTTCTCTAGCACAAATTCCACATGTGGTCGCGTGGGATCAAACCTAGGTTGCTTAGAAAGGCGTCTTGGCCACTCTTTTGGCAAGTTTATCTGCATTCTAATGGTCCATGATGCCTCAATGACTAGGTACCCAATGGAGTTGGATGCAGAGAGCATGATTATAAATCTAAAATATTCCCACACAATCTTGGAATTGAGACAGTGGGATTTGAATGCCAGAACTAACACTTGGTATTTTGCCTCTGTGGATTTCGTTAATATGAACCATGTACAATTCACTTTGAAGATAACATTTAACATCAGCAAGAAATACAAATTACTGAAGACCACAGCTTGATAAGACACTATACAGAAAAATCTGATGTGTTGTACTCACATGACTATCTCTACTCTTGTATTAAACATTCTTACAAACTCTTATTCCTATATCTTCTTCGTGTTAAGATAAACATTTGTACAAATTATTTTATTGCTTATTTCCTTGTTGATGCAAGAGGAATATTAGAATACAGTAGGCTTTGAGCGATAGTCAAATCTTTTAAAGCTTTGAGATCCCGTTATCTTTGCACGTTTAACATATAAAAAAATGAACAATGATGTTTCATTTCACCAAAGTTGTAAGTTTTCCGAAACTGACACACATAACAAGGAATATCTCTGAAATGGTTCACTCTACAAAAAAATTTGTTGAAACATTGTGTGTTTTAGGGAGATAAACATTTTTGTACATTGAGATTTTGCCTATCTCTAATGGTTTATGAGTTATTCAAAAGTCATCCAGAGTAAACAGGACTACATAGGCTATAGCCAGAAAATTCAAAATATACATTTCATTTGTCATCAAAATATCTCAAACATGACATTTTAATCAAAATTGATAGAACCATTTTCAAGAAAATCAAAATTTTCGAAAAAGTTTCCATGTAAAGGGTAGTTTAGGGTGCGGCTATTTTCTTCAAAATCTTTATGTTGCATCCTTGAAAGACAAACTTAAATATCAACTTTGGTTTTTTAGTGACTTTTCGTTTTTGAGTTATGCTGGCCACAGACACACAGACTGACACATACACACATGCAGACCTTTTTCTAAAAATGCTTCTTTTGGATTCAGGGGGTCTCAAAACATATTTCCGGTCAAATCTCAAATGCTAATTTTTGGGTGGAATACAATACTTCCCCTACTTACCAGCAGAGAAAGTAAAAATACTATGTCTAAAAACATATGTAACATGTCACCAGATTTCAACCATTCGGAAAACATAACATGAGGGGGGAAAAAGTGTTACACTCATATTACATTATTCTACCCACCCCTCTACCACCAATTATTCCTAAAGCTAATTCATTCAGTTACTGTTTAAGGTAAATATTCCCAGAAACATGGAGTCCTATTTTATTTATTTATTTCCTATTTACTTCAGATTTTATTATAGGCATACGAAAACTACTATAACAAAGAGACCTAGGTGGTAGTTAAGTGTTCAAAAAGTGAGTCACTACGTGACATGGAACTCCACTCTTTGCACCACCACGAGAAAGACAAAGACAAAGAGAGAGAGGGGGAGGGATACAGAGAAAAATAGCAGCAGACTGGCACTTGAAATAATAGTAGCTATTTGAAAATTCAAATAGATAAAGAATATCCTGGAATGGTAAATGCCAACAACAACGATAATAATAAGTATATATAATTAGTATATTATTATTATTATTATTATTATTATTATTGTTGTTGTTCTAGCAGGGTCTACATTTTTTGTGTAGCGAGCCTTTGTCTATCTCTGGTTTACAAGTCGCATATAGTTCATTAGTGAAAAGCACTTCACTGGGTATTTACAGAAAATTCAAGATATATAAACAATGAAAAATATAGAGCTGGAGGTGAGTTAACAGTTCTCAACTAATAAACAGTAAATGTTGTTACAGTTTGAATTTAATTGTACTGCAAAATACTATATTTCATCATAAATATATGGCATAGAAAATAATTAGCAATCTTTTGGTTAGTAATTTAGGGCTGTTTTAGTGACAGTAATTTATATTTTGATTAAATGAACAATTAAAGTGAATTTAATCACTGTATATTTTTAATAACATGTAAATAAATGGTGTGATTAATTACCTCAGAAATTCAGAATCTTGTTGCTTCACTGTTAATAGCTTCAATTTTCCTTATTTACCTCAGAAATGTTTGTGCTGTCAGTAGCTTTTAGATTCATTTTGTCTTCCAGTTATGCAGTATTCCAAAACACCACTTATTTTTGTCCCCAAAACAGTGTTACATGCTTTGCCCCCCACTTTTGTATTGTCTTCTTTAACTAGTTGTAATCATTTTGAAAAAATACTTCTATTTAAATATGTAGTAGAATACACAAAAATATTTTAGGAATATAACATCGTGTGAGCTGTTGGGGAAGTACCTGTTTATGTGATTCAAATACAAAATCATCATCCTTCCCATTGCATAACATGTGCAATAATACTGCCAGTGAAAAAACTGAATCTCTTTACATTCACTTAATACTACTAACAAGCTTATAAACTTAAAATGACTAAACTAATTTTGTAGAATATCAGTTGAAGCTTTGTATGGTTAGGTATATTAAAAAATAACATTTTTTTTAAATTAAAAGTTAACTAACGTCACTCAATTTTCTCACTTTTTCATTTTTTGCAGCAATGTCTCCTATAGGCACAAATATCACTATGCACAAAGAAACTCCACTACAGTTGGCAACACTACAATGCAGATAACATACTCTACAGAATATGTATGTTAAACAAAACCTTAGAAGTATTTAGTCAACTCCAACTGCTTTTTACATTGTTGGTGGTTTCACTATGTAAAGCTCCTTTTCAAGTTACCAAGTTGTAGGTAGTTTTGTCATGAAAATATCTTATTAAATAAATGGTATTTTAATGAAAGTCAACAAGAGCCATTTTCAAGAAAATAAAAAATAATTAAACATTTGACATGTAAAGGCTAGTTTGGATGGAGTGATTTTCTTAAAAATCTCTGTCACACCATTTGAAAGAGAACTTGAATACCAAGCTTCGTGTCTGACTGCTTTTTGACCCATTTTTGGTGGAGAGCAATACTTCCTTTACTTAGTATAAGCAACAGTAGAGAAAGTAACAAATACAACACTCTTTTTGAACAAACTTGTGTTACATTAAGCATACATAATGCATCCTAGTACGGAATGAAATGTAACACAATGACTCACATGCACATTTCATGAGCACAATGGTGACATGTTCAGTTGCTGACCCAACTTCGATAGACTGTGGATCAGGTTAGAAGTAGGTTTTGTTTAGGACTATGATTTTTCATGCTACAACCCTATCATAGGTTTCCTTTATAGTGAACTCCTGTCTGGTCAACATGCAATTTGTCATTCTAATATCAAATTTACTTGTCTTAAAAGCTGCAGCTTCAACCAACAAATAGCACAATATGTAATTATGAAAACAAGAACAAAGGATTAAAACCAGGAACCACAATTTTACTCTTTAACCAACCCTTACTGTCCTGGTGCTGCATAGCTTATTCTTGAAATGGTGATTCATGAATTTTTATTTATTTTTTATACTATGCAAGATGGAGGAAAAGACTAGTATTATTGATGATGGGTATATTAGTAGTCATGATACAAATTCTATAATTGTATAACATATTCAACATCCCTGAGGTTTGCTCACAATGGGACCAAACGAACAAATGTACAAACTATGGCTTTCTATGGCCTGGCTGCTATTACATGCATACAACCTACTCATTATAAAGCAAAATAAAATAATATTTAAATTTAGAATAAAATAAAATAAACAGGGTACAAGCAGCATACATTTGTAGACATACTTTAATTCTTTGCCTATGTTATTATAATTGTGTCAATATGTAAAAATGAAGAGTTAGGATATGGTATAATAAATACCTGGTTATTCATGACAAAAGTGGATGTTGCCTCTGATAACATAGGAGGCTGTCATCCTGTTCATATACACACAGTAGCATAGGCATCACAGCCTAACATGGGCTAAATTTCAATAACACAGGGCCTTGTCACTCCATTCATTTACACACACTTACCTAAGCATTGTAACCTAACATGGCTAAATTTTAATAACAGGACCTTATGATCCTGTTCATACACACAACTAACCCAGGGCTCATAGCCTAAGCCATAAAATCATCTGTGAATACACGGACAAAATTCGACACAGATATTATAGCTTTTTGATTCCTTTTTAAAAAATACAAAAAATGGAGAATTCAGTGTCATTCTGGGAGGTTGCCATAGTAGCTTAATGGTTAGAGCATATGCCTGATAAGCGGAGGGTCTGTGGTTCAAATCCCAGCTGTGGCATTGAATTTTTCAGTTACAATTCTACCTCTCAAACTGAAGTTGTGTTTACCCACTAACAGGAAATGGACAGCGTTTTCAGAGGTACAATTACATTAAACTTCCTTTTGCTCTAAATGTTACACTGGTGTTTATTGTATAAAAGTTTGTCATTGTTAGAGTTCTTCCTCTAAAATTTTAATATAACCATGATAGATTTTTTCTACAAGAGGGAAATTTGCATCTCTGAAATCTACTTCAAGACTACACAGGGGAAATCTAAAAAGGATATCCTGGTAATTTATCTACAATTATCTTTTAGTTTAATGTTACGCATCCTTAGTAGTCAGGCACATACGGAACTGGAACCGAAGACTTGCTTGACGATTTCAGGGTAGGTAAATATTAATCCAGAGTTAATAAGGAGATTTTTGCCAGATTTGAAAGCAATGAACCTCTCCGCTAAAAATTAACACAAAGTGAATGGATGTAGGAACAATAAAGGTCAGCAAAAACCTCCTAGGTACTAAGGACAGCTAACCTTAAATATATTATGTACATAGCATGAAATTCTTATTAATTAGTATTACACGGTAAATACTGTCACAAAAGCTTAGCTCGCATACTTAAACAACAAAGGCAGTAATATATACTGAAGCTCTCTACCCTACAATGTCATTATTGCAGTACTGCTAACATAACCTACATCATTCTCCCAATAAAAGACTTCTATTCAAGTTACTTTTTGGCTTATGTACACTGGATTATGAAATACTTATGCTAATCAGTTTTCATGTTGAACACCATTTAGTTCCGTACTGTATTTACTGTAGAAAGAAAAGGCACTTACCTTGAAGTATCCACCTTGATATAATGTATCTGGAGGACCAAATATTGCAACTTCCCATTCAAATAAATTATCTTCATTTACTAATTTCACTCGAAATCCCTCCACGGGTTCTTCTTGTAAACTCTTATATTCTAAAGCAAGAGCACGAAGGGCACTACTTGTGGGTTGCTGGGCCATTTCAGTTTGGCCTAAAATATATTAATACCACCGTCACAAATATAATAAATGTCGTTATGCGAAAAGATAAGAGATATTCCGATCTTCAGTATCAACAAACAGTTCAGCCAAATTCAGCTACGGAACACTGCTAAGATTATCAACAAATATTACTTTCAGATACTAATACGCATTCACCTCGATCGCCACAGATTCGTATAAATCCTTGTCAGTTCACCTGAACATACACAACGGTATGAGTTTATTTTTGACTGTCCCCGATTACATCAAATATCTCTACACAGAACAAAGACAATGGAAGATTTCACCAACAGCTTTACACCATGCACCAGCCAAAGATCAAAACAGCTGGGTTCCGCTTAGGTAGCTTGGCTCTGGTTTTGTTTCTTTCTGCATTGACTACAGTGCCATCTGCTTTATCAATTGTAGACTAAGTTAACATTCAAGAGGAATTGGGTGCGTTCTATAATTGCCAGTCCTATTCTTGGAAGGTCAAGTCAATACTGTTCATTATGCTGCGGAACCTAAACACATTTTAATATACTAGACGTGTCTTCACCAAAGCAATGTAATAAATATGTAGATTTAACTTTTTACAGCTTCAAGTCACCCATTATACCGGTCGATTTATGCTACCAATTTCGGACAAGGTAATGTAACAGTCATATAGTCTGTGAGTCTAATCATGTCATTGAAATATCATAAGTAATGCCACGAGTATTAACTAAGTTTATCTCTTCTGGGCTTGTAGGCCGTGGTCAAGAAGGCATCGAACATACCGACGTTTCGCCAAAAACTGCGCTTGGCATCTTCAGGGTAAGATCCGTTGTCTGCGCGGTCAGAGCTCGAATTAGGACGCCGGCCGTGAAAGCCTAAGTTTATACAATGCCACAAATGATTATCAATTTATCTGGAGAATTTGACTATCACGAGCTGCATTTATTTTATTAAGACTATTTCACGAATTAAAGGGTTATATGTCCAATGAAATGTTATTTAAATGTATTGTAATTGTCAATATCTTACAAGAAACATGTAGCATTAGTACATACATCAGGACCCATCGGTATGGCCTACTAGATTCCCTACTGTTGCTCCAATGATGTCAGATGTTAATGTCAGACCTTGGAGTATGTACTGTTAATTTATAATCTCGTTCAATACAAAATTTGTCAGACTGATTCCAAACATATTTCCTATTGTATTCTGTGTTCTGAGGTTTCCCTCTTCGAATTATTTCAATGTACTTCAGCATAAAATGGTTCACCGAAGCTAGAGTCAGCCATTTTAGACATTTGAATAGCGTTCTGTTGCGTCAACTTATGTCAACTGTTTCTCTAACGTCACAACAACATAAAAACAGAGGTGATAATTAAATGTCATAAACTTTTCGCGAATGAAGGCTGTCATTGCATGAAATTTGAAATTGTTATGCACGATTGGTTGAATTTCAACAAGTCCCGTGTGAGTGGAATATTCTTTGTAAGAATCTCACCATCAAAATAACTGTTAATATGCACTTACAGAGGAAAATAATATCTAAAATATGAAAGTCGGTGCACTCACTATTAAGATAAGCCCTCCACTAAAGGTAAACTAGAACACGAATAGACACAAATTGACAGTGTTGCCAGCAAGAAATTATTATGGCATAGTAACTGTGCACATACAGGCACGTATAAAAGTGACTTGGCTCAAAATGTGTTTATTCATCATTCGTTCTGCGACTTGTGTTCGATGCACACGTGTAACATGCTGCTTGGACCTCCTAAATATCTAATCTAGAGGGTCCTGCTGCTTGGCGATTGGTTCCAGTATATCTCACCAGGAAGCAGCAGGAGGACTTCCGCAGCGACCGTGTTGGAGCGACACGACTAGTTGTGCCAGGCTACAGCACAGTAAACCTCGTGTACACTATAAGAGGCTTGACAAGCAAGCTTTAGGGTATACAAAGGCGCTTTCCTGGATCTACGACCAACTGATAGCGGTGAAGCAGTGGGCACAGGCCCTCAACTAGCTTACCGGTCGGCCACCAGTGAGCGTGCCGATACCCAGGAGCCAGATTCTTCATACTTCTCTTCTACTGTCATCTTTTTTCTTGACAAAAGACAAACTGACAGACCAACCACGAGAAAACAGGCTCGCAAGACCGCAGTCAAAGTTAAGGGCCTCTGGCCCAATATCTCAAGCAGTAATGGCTTACACAGGCACCTCCTCTAACGGGGGGAGGGGGGGTCCGGTCCTCTACGAGCAGCCGGAGGGCAACCGTGCCAATTACGGACGATGGTGCAAGACCTAGTACCTCAACCTCCGCACCTCCTGAAGCGGTACAACCAGTGCGTAAGAAGCGCAAGTGCTCTCTACCGCGACAGATAGTCGAGATGGAAACATCACCACCACTGGTTTCCTATCATCCTCTCTCTTCCTCTGACTCAGACGCTGATATGGACACAGACACCGAGGGCTTCACTGTGGTGAGGGACGCCGGAACAGGCGTAACTCCAAGGGCTCTCACAGCACAAACCGCAGGGAACAACCCAACCCCCAGCCAAAGGGGGAATAAAATACCGCCAATTGTAGCGGATGCTTTTAAGGAGCATACTAAAACCATGCGGCCTCTAGCCTCGCACCTGAAAGGGCGCTTTGAGGCAATCAGGAAGCCCAGAAAAGTTAACATTAAGACTTTCTCGCTTGAGGACTTCGAGGCAGCTAAGCCTGTACTGCGGGAGTGAACATCCCGTTCTACAGTTATTCGCCGACACGCCCTCACGTGGAACGGCGGATAATCAGAGGCCTTGCCTCTGACTGTACTCCCGAGGATGTCAGGCAGGTAGTCCTCGAAGAATATGACATCACGGCATCAGTGGCGCAGCTGAAGACGACCATTGTCTCCGACAGCGGCTCTGAGAAGGTGCCCAGGCCTCTCTTTCTGGTCGTGGTAAATAAAGTGCGCGACCAGGAAGTCCAGCCAATCGACGCTGTGCGCTGACTGATCTACACTGCCGTAAAGGTTGAACGCTCTTACGAAGGGAGGGTCCGGCACAGTGTCGTAATTGCTTGGGCTTCTATCACTCCAGTATGGCATGTGAACACCCGCTTGCATCCTAAACCAGACACAGACAGGGAGTGTGTCAACTGCAAAGGCGCGCACTGTAGTGTGTATAGAGGATGCGCGAAGCGCCTCAAGATTATAGAGAGCCGTCGCAAAGGACGTTCGGAAGCGGCTGAGGTCCGCGTCGGCGTCTCTTTTGCAAACGCCCTAAATAGGGCCGAAAAGACACTGGTCCAGGCCCAGGCAGTATCAGCAGCAGCTGTAACTGCCCCTGCCACGACAGAAATTGCGGCACCACCTCCAGGCCATACACGTACTGAGGAGACTGCAGTGGCCAACGCTCCTCCAAAACCTAAGCGGCGAAAGAAGAATAAGAGCAAGCGCCAAGCCGCGGAGAGAGTAAATACAGCTCCTCAACAGCCACCCAAGATGCCGGTAGAGCAGTCCACTGAGGCAGCTCCGGCACTAAGGGCCACTGTTGTTACAGCCGGTCCACAGGTAGTAGCTGTACTACCCGCTGTACCCATGACCCCCCCCCCCGACTTTAGAGGGAACGCTCTCGCAGGTGGACTGGAGGAATTTCAGGACCTAACTCTGTGGTTCAATAATATAATAAACAGAATCTTGCCTGCACTTAGGAAATTCAAGCTGCAGTACGAAAGCCCTAACCTGAGTCCCATGCAGAAGCATGCCTTACTGGTCCATACTTTGGCCCAGCTGTTCCCTAACTCAGACAATTAATGGCCTTCAGACTTGTCCGGAGACCATTCAGAGCTGCGTTCTGGAACGCAAACGGCATACTTGGTCATTACCTAAGCCGCACTGAGTTTTTACAATCCTATGGAATTGACATTCTAATGGTCTGTGAAATCCACTTGGATACAGCAACCAACTTCTCGCTGCCGAGTTACGTCACCCATTGGTCTGACCGAGTCGGCCGACCGGGGGTCGATACAGCCATCTTCATCAAGAATCACATCACACATACCTCCTTTCCCCTCCCACAACTACAACATGTGGAGGCCTGCGCCATTAGGCTTGGCATTGGCGGGGTGGACACGGTGTTGGTGGTGGCATACGATCCTCCTGATAACCGCTTCTACGAAACAGATCTTAACACCCTCCTGAACCTACACCCAGCGGTATGTATCGCAGGCGACCTCAACGCCAAGCATGCACATTGGCATAGCCGGGTCAGTAATGCCAAGGGGCGAGGGCTTTACCGCCTGATCAGCGGTAACCCAAGCGTACTTGCGCATGGACTGAGAGGACCTACGTTCCATCCGGCCCGAGGGAGGCCGGATGTGCTTAACATCATGCTCACCAAGAACATACCATTCCATCTAAACCTCTCAGCGGTCAACGAGCTGGACTCTGATCATGACCCAATCCTGGTGGATTCCAATGCTGATTTGCCAGCTCTGGTCACTCCAGATTGGACATACGAGGTCGACTGGGATGCAGCCATCCTCGAACTGAACCAGTCTGTGGACCCGCGTCCACGTATCGATTCTAACGATGCACTGGAGGCGGCAGCCACGGCATTCTCCAAACACATCCGGGATGTGGTACGTGCCCACACACACCGCATTCCGTCTGACATATCTAACCCTAGAACTATTCCCATTGAACTCAGGAGTTGATTAAAGCAAAAGCAACTGTCAGCAGGCTCTGGCAGCCTTTCCGCCATCCCAGGATACAGACAGTCTATCAGCGGTTCAAGACCCTGTCATGACGCCTGTTGCGGATACACCGCAAAACTGCCTGGGAAAACACGATGGCAAATGTAGATCTTTCGAGAAACAACCATGGCGGATAATGAGGTCCCTTAGAAAGGACAAAAACACATCAGCATCCTCTACATGGCACTCGCGGGAGAATCTCTTTTGAGCCCCAAGAGAAAGCCACGGCTTTCGCAGACCATCTAGAGTCTCAATTCGAACCTCGGGAAGATGTCCAGGACGAAGACTATGCTGAACTCGTGGAGGCGACGGTGGACTACCTCTATGAGGCACCTCCGCCGTCACACACAGAGATCCGTATTCCCTTAGTCACCCCAAGACAGGTGGCTTCTCACATCAAAAGCTTAAAACCCAACAAATCCCCGGAGCATGATGGCGTCACGGCGCCCATGCTCCAGCACATTCCCCGTAAGGCCGTAGTCCACCTAATAAGGATTTATAATGCATGTCTGCAGCTTCGCCACTTTCCAACTTGTTGGAAGGAGGCAAGGGTGGTCTGCATTTTAAAGCTCGGCAAGGACCCGGTCTTCCCTTCAAACTACCGTTCCATCAGCCTGCTACCCATCGTTTCAAAAATATTTGAACGATTAATCCTATCCCGCCTAACTCCTCTTTTTGAGGAAAGGCAACTCATCCGGGATCATCAGTTCGGTTTTCGTCATGGACATTCCACTACAGCTACTGTGGCTGATCGAGAAGGTTACCCTGGGATTCCAGGAAAACTTCAAAGCAGTCGCGGTGGTTTTGGATGTAGAAAAGGCCTTTGCAACCACATAGCACCAGGGGTTATTGTACAAACTCACAGAGGCAGAAATACCTCCCCCCTACCTCACCCTAATTGGTGGCTTCCTACGGGATCGCACTTTTCGGGTGCCGGTGGAGGAGAGGTTCTCCTCGGTCAGACCCATAGCGGCTGGAGTTCCGGAAGGTAGCGTGCTATCGCCGTTGCTCTTCGCTGCCTACATGTTTGAGCTACCCGTGGAACCGCATACTGTTACGTGCCAGTATGCAGACGACGTCCTCATACTGGCACAGAACAAAAACGTTCGGTACTGCTTCCCTCCACTACAGTGACGTATTTCATTTCCCATAAATATGTATACCTGAAACATATATCATTTTAATCAAAATCTTTAGAGCCATTCTTCAGAAAATAAAAATTTACCAAGCAAATGCTGTATTGGATTAGGTTGGGTGAGTGAGTGTTGTTGAAGGGCCCGCCCATCGACAACTAGGTCATAAGGGCCCAGGATTGGGTTGGGTGAGTGAGTGTTGTTTAAGGGCCCGCCCGTCGACAACTAGGTCATAAGGGCCCAGGATTGGGTTGGGTGAGTGAGTGTTGTTTAAGGGCCCGCCCGTCGACAACTAGGTCATAAGGGCCCAGGATTAGGTTGGAGGAATTTTCTTCAAAATATTCTCGTCGCACTCTTGAAAGATATTAAGATGTAAATACCAGCTTTGGTTTTCAACCAACTCCCTGTCACTGTTCAGGTGGAGTGAACAGTGGAGAATGGCCATTAGCCCACAGAGGAGTCAGTCTCTTCTATTGGGCAAAGTTCGAAACGGGCGGCCGGGTGTATCGTTGGCACTGCAGCGGAGAAGAATCCCCTGGGTTAACTCCGCCAAATACCTGGGGGTACTGCTTGACCGTGGTCTAACCTTCACTCCACATGTCAGGACAAAGGTCGGTCTGGGACATGGCGCCCTGAGACAGCTATGTGCCATATTCCACTCAACCATGCCTACTCACCTGAAACTACGCTTGTGCCGTGCGATCGTCCCACCCCTGATTCTGTACGGGTGCGAGGTCTGGGGAACATTGGCTCGTTCCACCATCCGCAGGCTGCAGGCCTTGCAGAATAGGGCGCTTAGAATGATCTACGATACCGACCGTAGATTCCAATTACACATCCTACACACTCATTCCGGCATACCATATATTGTGGACGTCGTGCGGGACAGGACTCGCACAATGTATGCCACACTTACACCTCACCCTAACCAGTTGGTCAACACACTGGGGCAACAAGATCATCGCCTACCTAGACGACGGCAGAGCTACCGCTTGCCCAAGGATGCCCTTGGCTGGTAACTGCCGCTATCCCTTCTAACATCTAAACCGCCAAAGGTACTTCACACTTGACAACCACCACACACTTCACCTATTCCTCTCGGTTTCCTGTCACTGGCACTGCATTGCTCGAAGGTTCCACAACTGGCCGACGAAGTAAGCAGTAGGGCAATGGTCGCTCGGATGGATAGACATTCAAGATCGGACACATCCCACCGCCAGTAACAACATAGGAAACTAACCTGCACCATTAAAAACATTACACCAAAGCTTGTAAAATTAGACATAACCTATACAACCTCACGGGTAAATCCGCATTAAACGGATAGGTACCGTGGCCACTTTACCATCCGCCTGGGTTAACTAGGCGACTTGTATTTACCCCTGGACTCCTGTGTGTAGTACTCACTGTTTGAGCATACATTGCGAATTTTTTTTTTTCAAATTATTTTGTTGTTTAACGACGCTGTCAATTGCCAGGATCACATCAGCGTCGCCGGTGTGCCGGAATTTCGTCCCGCAGGAGTTCTTTTACATGCCAGTAAATCTACTGACATGGAGCTGTCATTTTTAAGCACACTTAAAAACCATCGACCTGGGCCGGATTTGAACCCGCGACCTTGGGAACAGTAGGCCAGCGCCTAACCAACTGAGCCACCCAGACCGACACATACATTGCGCAACAAGCAAACAACAGTGTTGTGAAGTTCCAGTGCTAGACAGTTCGAGGCAATCATTAGATACGAGGACCGTTTTTTCAAGGTCCAATCAGTTTCGAAACAAAAATCACAGTGAAAATAAAATAATATTTTGAAATATTTAGCCACACTTACGTGCTATTTCTCTACGAAGACATTTTTCACAGCGTGGTACCAACTTTACAATCCCCTCGTCATAGGAGGCCGCAGCCTATGCTTTCAACCACTTCTCTATGTGCAGCTCATTTTTCTTCTTCTTTACCTGATTACTCTCCCCTTACGTAGCTCTTACACCACCTAGAGCTTACGAGCCAGTGCCTAGAATCAGATGCCTGTCGGGGAGCAAAGGAATCTACGGACCGGACAGAGTGAAGACTTGGAAGTTGGTCAGTCAAACACCGGCTATAAAAGTGAGAAAAAGGATATGAAGTGCAGCCGAAATCAACGAATGGAAAGGTGATGATGGAGCAATTAGTGGAACGAGTGACGGGGGAACCTGGAGCAGCTAATTGTCTGTGCCAAAAAGCTGTTTTCCTAGCCAACATTTCATGTAAGGAAAGAGATGAAAATCACAAGGAGCCAAGTCCTGACTTTATAGTGGGTGGTCAAACACATCCCATGAAAACGCTGGAGTAGCTTCTCTGATGCAGCTGTCCCCATGTCTCATCCCGTCACAATTATGTTTAAACAATCGTTCCATCATGGTAGCGCTGGTGAGGCGTTAAGGTGGCGACCATTCACTGTCGGAAAGCATCTTGGAAACTCATCTCGTACACAGTTTGCGGTACTGAAGGATCTCGGTCACGATGATATAGAGAGCTGGTCTTTAAATTTTGGGAAACGAATTACTTAACACAGAAAATGTTGTACCACGATTTTCTCGAATCGTCTGATCCACTCGGTAAACAAGATCATCGGTTGGCATTCGCTTTCTTCTCTGAGCGATAGCGTCATGAACATCTGTACTTCCTGCTTCAAAGTTTCTGCACCACTTTGGCACTTTGCTAACACTCATGAATGTTTCACTGTGTACATTATTCATTGTCGAATCTGAATCGCCTTGTTGTGGTCCAATTGACAAATTAATTTGATCACACATATTCTTTTGTTCAGCAGTGAGCAGTTACTCATTATTAGCAACAAAAGTAGCCATAGATGTCATATCGAACTGTTTTTGGCGCTGAATATCGCTTTAATGATTTATGCTGCTGGGTGGTAGGCGATGGCATACCGGAATAAATGAGTGCCAAATTCGAAATGAAAATACAGATGTCCTCAATCTTTATTAACGCCTTCTTATATATTTCCGGCTATGCACAATACACTACAAGTTAGTTTCTGTGGCTTAATGCAGTAGCACATTTCACTGTAAGTGGGGAAAAAATCAAAACGTCGCTAATACTACGAATTGCGTTTCTCTTTTGGGTTATAAGTCGCCATTGTGCATGTAGTGTAGTGGGAACATGGCAATGTTTGTTGTGTAAGAAAGCGTATACAAAGGCTCTAGGACAATATGCATAATGTATATTTTAAATTGCAAATTAATCTTACTTCAATGAATAATAATATATGGAGTTTATAGGTTAAGCTGATTGTGATATAATGCAGTGTATGCGTCATTGAATTTCATGACAAATCGTGTAAAATACCTATATGCTGTGCCTTGTACATTTGCACAATGTATATGTTTTAATTACACTTTAGCACTTTCTTCAATAAATATTAATATATTACATTTGTATCTTAAGTTCATTGTTATAGGATGTACGTGTATACATCATTAGAATTCATGAAAGAGATGTAAAATACTTCAATACTGCACCTTACACACTGCATAATGTATCTTTGTTAATTACACTTTTAATTACTAGTTCTCAATAACTGCGCACTTTTAATGTAATATTAACGCTCAGCCGTGACAAAAATGTCCTAGAATCTGATCGCATCACCAAACACAGAAATTCTAAAATGCGATCGCAGCTCTGTTTGACGGATCCAATTATGAGACTAAACCATCTAAAGATCAACATACATAATTATATTAACTAAAATAACATGTTCTATCGGGTTATATTGTGGATCTAAACCATTCTTGAAATACCTTTATCACACATACAATGTCATAAAAATCGGCCCAGTTGCTTAGGAACACTTTAGTCACATACACCAAATATATAATCAGCTTGCCATTCCATACAGCATACTAAGCATTGTCGGTGTGTTTGGGACACCTTATATACTTGCTCTATAGAAGGGGGAATAAATTTGTTTGTGTAAAATTGTTTTTACTTTCTCTACTGGTAAGTAGGGGAAGTATTGTATTCCACCCAAAAATTCGATGTCGAGATTTCACCGGAAATACATGTTTTGAGGCACCCTGAATCCAAAAAAAAAGCATTTTTAGAAAAAGGTCCGTGTGTGTGTCAGTCTGGCAGTCTGTGGGCAGCATAACTCAAAAACGAAAATTCGGTTAAAAACCAAAGTTGGTATTTAAGTTTAATCTCTTTCAAGGATGTGACACGAAGATTTTGAAGAAAATAGCCCCACCCTAAACTACACTTTACACGGAAAATTTTTCGAAAATTTTGATTTTCTTGAAAATGGCTCTAACGATTTTCATTAAAATGTCATATGTTTGAGATATTTTGATGACAAATGAAGTGTATATCTTGAATTTTCTGGCTATAGCCCCTGTAGTCGTATTTACTCTGGACGACTTTTGCATAACTGGTAAACCGTTAGAGATAGAAGAAATCATACTGTACAAAAAATGTAGATCTTGCTAAAATACACAATTTATGTCTCAATAAATCTTCTTGTAGGGTGAACCATTTCGGAGATATTCCTTGTTATGTGTGTGAGTTTCGGAAAACTTGGAACTTTCGTGAAATGGGTCATCGTTGTTCATTTTTTTATATGTTACGTGTGCAAAGAGAACGGAATCTCAAAGCTTTAAAAGATTTGACTATCGCACAAAGCCTACTGTATTCCAATATTCCCCTTGCACCTACAAGGAAATAAGCAATAAGATAATTTGTACAAATGTTTATTTTAACTAACACGAAGAATATATAGGAATAAGAGTTTGTAAGAATGGTTAGTACAAAAGTAGAGAAAGTCATGTGTGTGCAACACATCAGATTTTTTTTAGGAAAGACACCTATATAGATAAACTTTAAACGCAAAGCCTTATCCGAACATAAAAGTTGATGTAAATATTTACTGCCTTTTCCGATCTGCGCGAAATATGACTTGCTCTAAGAAGAGGGAATAAAATATATTTTTGGGTAAATCGCGTTTTCTCATAAAGACACCTATGTAGATAAACTTAAAAAAATAAAACCTTATCTGCATACAAAGTTTGATCCAAATCATTACAGCCATTCCGGGTTCCGCAGAACACACACACACATACACACACACACACACACACACACACCACACGCGCGCGCGCACACACAGAAGAATTGTTTGAAGCCTATAAAACCCCCTCACCGCGGGAAAACGGCTATAATCATCACTGGGCAAGCGGTCTCTGGATCAGGGTTGAGCCAGAAGGCTGGTATGGGGGTGAGGAAGATGATATGAAATTATGCTGAAATTCATTAAAGAAATGGGGATTATAGAGCAGTTAGTGAAATGATGATGGGGAAAACCGGAGTAATCTACAACTTTGTACACCGTTAATACCACATATGTTCCCCTAGGATCTCGCCTTTGTGAGGTGCTGTTTTTGGTGTTGGCGGTGGTGGTGATGGTGGCGGCGGTGGCGGTGGTGGTGGTGGCGGTGGTGGTGGTGGTGGCGGCGGCGATGTCGATGATGACACAGTTTTAATGGTGTTCAACTACTTGGTCATCAGCGCCCTTGTAAAATTGATAATATCAAAAGCCATAGATACATTTCAATATACAGCTTGCTGAGAGGCGAGTGATCAAACCAGTCATGGCCACGGCCCCGCCGTGAAGATATACACTAGTGACAGGAAGTTTAAGCTCACCATACAAAAAACTTAAAGATACTCCTTTTTAGGTGCTGCACTTGTAAACATGGTTGAGATCAAATACTTATTTTATTCTGCAACTGACTTTAGTGTATATGCTATGCAATAAACCAAAATTACTCACATAAACATGTTTTTGTTCTGTCTGTAGTCTTTCTTGTATGTTGTAAGGAAATTATTGAACGCTTTTTTTTCATCAAAATGAACACCGCTTGCGTTAATGGCCACTTTACAAATTCCGGGTATCCTTGCAGTCAATGTTTGTAACACCTCTGGAGTTATATTACCCCAGGCTTGCCAAAGACACTACTATGGCTCATCCATTCCGTTAGGGATAATTTGTTTTGCTTTCCTATCAAGCTCCTCCCAGAGAAGTTCAATTGGGGATAGATCCAGATATTGTGGGGACCAGGTCATGGAGTTTAGCACTCCCATCTCTTCTTTACTATTCGCATAGCTCTTAGGTTACTTTTATGTGTGTTTAGGATCATTATCTTGTTGATGAACAAAATCACGTCCAATAAGTCTCATATCAGATGGCACAACATGGCGCGAAAAAATATAATGGTACTGCTTTTCCTCCAATTTACCATCCACTTTCAGTAGATTCCAAATTCATTGTTCCTGAAACACCCTTACACCATCACACTTCCACCTTCATGTTTCACAGAGGGAAGCTTCAGGCATTCTCTCCCCGGGGAGATGGTGGACATACTGCCGACAATCTGAACCAAATTTCTCAAATTTGAATTCATCCATCCACAGAACCTTTACCAGTAGTTTAGGGTTCAATTCTGGTGCTCTTTGTCCCACAGTGAGCTAGTGCTGTTGGCATAACAATGGCTTCTTCACAGCTACACCTCCAAACAGCGAAACTGAACATAAGCACTGTCGACACTGGTTCTGGCTCTGCGCTGATGGTATTTATTTCACTGCAAATGGACACAGCTGAACGCCACCTACCACTTTTGCTCAAACGTATAATTCTATTGTTCTCCACTATTGACATTTTATTGGGTGTCTACTGCGTGGTTGATAAGCTCCACCAATACAGAACGAACACTATAGTAAAAAATGCCCAGTTTATGTGGAACCTTTCTATTGAACCAACTTGCATCTCAGTATGCACATGCCACTGCTCTTTTTCCTGCACCACGATTTGCTCTTTTACTCACTCTTGTTTATTTGGGGCACTTAGTGCTGCACTAATATGTAGAGTGTGCAATTTATGGGTGGGCTTTCACAGAACTAACCACCTAGACCATTGTTTACTCTGATTATACTACAAGAATTGGGAAGAGCTCTGGGACACTCTAAACTAAACATTTCACAATCCATAATACAGTAGCATGTAAAAATATTGACATAATCTAATATGTTTATGTTATCATGACACCAGAAAATATCATTCAGACAAACATGACACCAAAGGATAACATTCAGAAGCACGTTACAGTTATGCATTGATATTATTTCATAAATTGAATGCTGTATAAAATATTGTGAGAAGGACAAAACCATTTGTAATGAAGTACACTGTAATTGGCCTTCAAATATCTAAAAGAATATATTAATTCAGAAGTGATAATTTTGCTGGAATCAATGACAATAAACATACAAACCAAAGCACAGTTGGTGAGTTTAAACTTTCTGCCGCCTGTGTACGTACCTTAATATAATTATAAAAAGGGATCTTCGCTGTAAACTATAAAGTGTAATTAATAATCTTTCATTAACTTTTCTGAATTTGTTAACATTTTTTAAATTTGTTCTTATCTTTTGTAATTTGCTCCTACAATGCATTATGTATGTATTCCGAATCTTGTGGTTAGCCGCAAATTTCGGTGCTGCTGCCAACGTCACATTCATATTATAAATTATTGTGTTAATATATGAAAATACACATACACATTATGACGGAATGTTAATGACTGCTTGTTTTACATATTCAGAAATATTTGAAAAAAATAACACTTCTGTTTCTGTTAGTATTCAAGTGCATTACTTGATTGCGACTATTGCAGAAGTTAAGTTGATATATGTATTATGCAAGTATTTTAGAAGCAGTTTCTATATACTAGTTGTTTGTAATCGCGGATTCATTATAAATGTTTTAATATGTACATAATTATGTGGCCATTTAAATAAAACGGCACCAACGTTTATGCTAAGAAATATGTATGACTTAGGAGCTTAGCTTTCATTGGATATACATGTATTCGATCTTGCTCTTCTAATTAATTCGCAATAAGTGTTGCAAGAAAAACTCCAATCAATAAATTAAACATGAAGTTACTTTTTGCTTTTGATTTTTAAATTCACATTTTGAGTGGGCAAAATACTTGTGTGTAAATTAAGATTTGTGAACGCTCTCAGAGCAGTTATTACGTCACGGACATCTAGGTATCCTTAACAACAGGATTTACTATGTACGTGTAGCTAAAGATTCTAAACCTCGACCTTTTTACTGTCCTCCACGTGCAAACCATTCTGCCGTTGACGTTACAGAAGTTAATTCAATTCAGGCTGGCATATTCGCAAATCTGAAACGCAGTATTTCGTTTCACGTAGTCAGTAACGTTAAGCTGTTCGAAAATTGTAGGTAAGAGAAAATGAAATAATTACAAATATTAAAATAACTGTAGCTTTTGTTTCTCCAGAAGTTTGTTATGAACGAAGGGGCGGGGCAGCTAAATGTATATTGCCTATGAATAGAATAGCAGTAATAAGATCAACGCAGAAAGTATTTCTTAGGTGAATGTGTATTGAGAAGATGAATCAGAATCTGGAATTTTGTTTAGTTTAATAATATTTGCGTGGAAAGATGCACGCAATTTATATGTGCAACCAAGGTCAAGTAGCATTGATTTGAATCGAAGTGTAATACTTAACATTATCAGATTAAATGCCGGAAAATGTGTAACAATCGCCTTAAGCATGTTATTAAGAAAATAATAAAATCGAAAGTCGTATCCAAATCTGGTTACTTTGTTGCGTTAATGCTGTAGGATTTATTTCAGTCAGCATTTGAACTAGGTGTGTCAGAAAAATAGATAGGCATAAGAGGCGTAAATGAACTAAATTTTCTCTGCTCCTGCAGCCTTCCTTTGAAGAAGTACCAAACGTTACTATGTCATTGTTGATCACTAGCAGATTAAAAAATTATGTAAAAGCCATAATTCAATAGAACGGTCTCCTAAGTCACATTTGGTCATGTATAATGAAGGCAAGAAAAAGAGCACCAATAAATGATATTGAAAAGGCAAAGAATGAAAAGTTTTAGATACATATTCTATAATTTAAGGTGAAGATGCTTATCAATTTTTGTTACAGGAAAGGCACCAAGGTATTCTTTAACTTGTTATAAGCTGGGAGGATTAATGTTCCGTATAGTAAATAGTACTAAAGTTCAGTAATGTGGTTAGCAGAACTTCAGAAAGACTTAAGTTAGCGATTTCAGGGTAGGTGAACATTAATCCTGAGTTGATTATTGGGATTTTGCTACATTGGTGTTTCGACTATATTCTCCCGTTGCTTTGCAGTTGGGCGCTGCTATACTCCTCTGCATATAAAAAGGCATCACTTGGCTATGCTTTGCAGATTAGGGCACTTAATAACCTGGCTAAGCTTTGCAGCTTAGGGCCCTCAGTATATTTCGGTATACTTACTAATTAGGTGTGTACCTTCATTTGTTGTATGCTTGTGAAGGCTGTTGTTATGCAACCATTGAATTTCAAACCATATTGCTTCTAATTGACATTTATTCTAAATTAGTTTTATAGTGTCCATGAGTCTTGTTTGTGTATTTTACCCTATCCATGTGGTTATTTTAACAAAATGTAATAGAAGTACTGTCTGACCACTAGAAGAAGGCATGCTGGAGTAATGTGCTATGTAAACATTTTCTACCATCAACAATCATGTTAATGAAGGCTGGCATCATGAAGTTCTACCTGGCAAAGCAACCAGGTGTATTGACCTTGGTTGCCCACCGCTGCATTTGCTTGCTCTATTGTTCACTAGAACAACAAAATACTAGTAATTTGGTCTATATAGTCAGTAATGCTACACAAATAGATCCCTTGTGCTGGCCTGAAGACATGGCATCTGAATAGTGTATATTATACACTGTCTCGCTGTGTAAGTGTGTTAACCTTGCATAAAGAACTCTGTAGTTTTACATTTTCTGATATGCCTCATGGGTTTGTCATCTATAGATAGACTGCGAACAAAATAAAGTTGGAGGTTTGGCTTACTGAAACTGAAGCTCTGCTTTCCTCCTCAACTGCGCTGTCTGCTCTGGTCAGCTATTCACTCGCTCTCGCATTCACTGTTGTACCCACTTTCTGCACTTGCTTCAGAATCATTGCTTCCATCCTCTGGGTTTCAAGAAATTATGATTGTCAATTTCCTGATCGATGGTGAGGTCCTGTCCGAGGTAATTGTTTTCCGTTAACTTCACATTGTCACAACACTTAATCGACTTTTTAACAGAGTACTCAGAAAATAATTGTTGGCACAGTTCTTCTTGCTCCTTCAAACTTCCACCAATTTGGTGCTGTGCAACTTTTCCCTTGATGTCACCCCATACCATTCAATGGGGTTTAGATCAGGATGATATGGATGAAGGCGCAATGGAATGTGTCCATATTCGTAAATAACAGTGTCAATGGAAAATTGTTTCTCACGAGGCCTGCTGTTGATAACTTCCAACAATTTCGCTTTTGTCATAGCAGGATCAAAGTTAAAACTGCGGTCCTGCATTCAGCGTGTCATTTCAGATTTTTCTCCAGCCAAGATTATTCCTCATCCTTCCCTGAGTCTGGAGTCCGTGGCTGAATGGTTAGACTGCTCGCCTATCACCTAGGTGGCCCAGGTTTCATCCCAGGGACCCACATGTGGTATTCGTGGCATCTGGGTGGGTTTTCTCCAGGTTCTCCAGTTTTCCCCACCATTCATTCCAATCCATTTTGCCTGCATTTCATATCCTCTTCCTCACTATCATACCTGGTGCTTGGCTGACCACCTGCTTCCAGGTCTTCACTCTGGTCTAGAGGTCCCTCTGCTCCCTGACAGGCATCTGACCCTAGGCACTGACTTGTAAGTCCTAGGGGGTGTAAGTCCTACATATGGGGAGGGTAGTCAGGGAAAGAAAGAAAAGTACCTGACAAGTAAAAATTGCGCACTGTTAGATCTAGAGAATGAGGGGGAAATACACTGATCACTGTCTGCAAACATTTTTGAGATTGTAAGAAGGGAATATTCAGCTGTATGAGCAGGGACTGAAACTACCCACATTAACTAATGGAAGAATAGTGTCAATGTCATCTTAGTACCTTTCTGCATTTACTGTCTCAAAAAGAAATAGGCCCAATTATTTGTCTTGCACAAAAACATACCCAACACCCGTCTTCCTATCATGAGGGACTTCATAAACACCATTAGAATTTTTTTGTACACTGATAGCATGATTTATGTCCGCTTACACGACCATTAAGATGAAGCCAGGCCTCATCCAAAATGAACACAAGCTGTGGGTCGAATAAATGATTGTTCATTGATGCCAGATACTATGCATATCTTCTTTGGATCAGTAGGTTTTAAACAATGGGTCCATGTAAGCCTGTACGGTTTAAGTTGTTATCTGCTTTGTGACTCTGTGCAGAAGAAACTGGAACTCCTACTTGTGCTAATTTTACAAGTGATTTATTCAGTGACTGTTCAAGATTCACGCCAATGACATCTAGCTTTTCTTCTGCACCTTTGTGTACTGAGCCAGTAATTTTAAATGTATTTACAATTATGTTAATTTGTGCTCGCGAAGGTTCACCACGAAATTGTTGAATAAATGCATCATGTACCTGTCATGCTGACTCATACTTAAAATAAGTTCTACCTATGAAAATATGGTACTGCAATGATAACTGTCTTACTATGCTAACAACTGAGGTGCAGACTGGCAACTGCTGTTTGCAAGGTCAAGAACTGTGTGCATGCCTCCAATAATGCAGCTTACATACCAGAATAAACATGCTGCTTGGGCAGTCTTAGTTTATATGGCTTATATTTAATAGAGCCTGTTTCTATATGTATGAATAGTTGGATATGCTATGTAAGGTAAAATAAATGCAGTTTGGAGTCATTCTTGTATGTTGCTTTAATTATACTTCTAGCCGAGCACATTTAACTTTCAAATAGGGTTAAGTTCCATTGTGTACTATCATATTAAATATACATAGGTTTAAAAAAGGAAAAGAATTAAACACACCTGGCATTTATTCCTGTTAAAATCTAATTTAAATTGGAATGGTTAGAGTGAGACTGAAAAATTGAATGCCATGACCAATCATGTCCTACACACGGCTATTGTGTGAGAAAAAGCATTTATTGCATTAATTGACCTTATAGTTGGTTGAACTAGAAGCCCGGTACTTAGGTACTTAAATGTTGTAAGTCGCCATTAAGGTATGTCACCTCAGAGTAAACAGAGTAAATTGAGATCTCCTTGTGTGGTTTACCAGGAATAATGCGACTGAGTTAGAGAATTTAATGTCATATCGGCACGTTGGTCATGATAGCTTAGTGGTTAGAGCAGTCGGACAGTAACCAATAGATCCGTGGTTCAGATCCCAGTCAAGGGATTCAATTTTTCAGTCTCACTCTACCCTTCCAATCATGTCCTACACACGGCTATTGTGTGAAGAAGAAAAAAAACATTAATTGAACTAATTTAAATTATTTGCATTTCTAGAATTATTAACAGTAGATATGTTCCTTCCAAACCCAGCATCAAATATTTTTCAAAGCAATATAAATATACTTTCTATTATGGTTATCGGTATATTGTATATAATGCTGAACATACTCACATAGAGTTGGAATAATGTGAAATCTCACTTTGCATAGAAGAATCTAATTTTAAAATAGGACTAGGTATAAATGTTTAATATGTTAGCTGTGCTTAGAATCATTTTATTTTGTGCTTGGTTCTTCTAGTTTTGCTCATTGACAAGTGATTTTCATCATAAGACTGCCTCTAACGTAGGTAAGCCTGAACACACATACTTGATTATATATTTTGTCAGCATATAAGATTAATATCAGGAACTTTGATTAAAAGAGCATTTAACTGTCTGAAGAGGAGGAACCATCCACAGACAAACTTGTAGAACTTATTTTCTCTTACATTAATTATACATTTGTCAATGTGACTTTTTTCCATTATCTTTGGATTAGGTAACTGATGGCCTGTTAGCTACGACTGTAGCTGTAGCCGGTGCTAGACGATACAAAACCAAAGCCCCAGAACCAATCATGTGGCAGTTTCCACAGCCCCATAACAGTGATTGGTGTATGGACAACCAATAGGAGATGAGAGGCAGTCCCTCTCACCTATATATAAGCCGGGCACTCCATCAATCGCCCTCTAGTTGTCAACCAGCTTTGAGACATTCTCTGAAGATGCCCAGCACAGTCTTGGGCAAAACATCAGAACATTCGACTGGACTACTGCCTACAAGCCCAAAATCTACCATCTATTGGAGTAACGCCGGCCATGAAAGCCTCAGCATGACTTTTTGTGTTGTCCTCGCAGATTTCATTTTGCTGTGGAACTGCAGGTGTCAGGCCTAGAATTGCTCCTCTTTGCAAGAGCTAACCTACAACAATCTTCCTTGGGGAACTAGGAACCCCTTCATAAGGGAAACAGGCCTTCTTCAAGAAGTAGATTTGTATGCATTACCAGCACTTAAAGCTATCCTTAACCTTATTGGGTATTGCATTCCATGCAAAACTTCAGTAGCAAGATTTCACTGAAAATATCTATTGTGAGGTGTACTGTATCCGAGAACAGCATTTTTAAAAACAGATTGTGTGTGCTCTTTTTTTTCCCTCCATCTCAGATTACCTTTTACATGGAACACTTTTCGAAAATTATTTTCTTAAAAATGGGTTATGATTTTCATGCCAAATGAAATATTTATCTTGAATTTTTTGGGAATGTCCTAAAGTTCTCTTTCTGGATTGCTTTTGCATAACTGGTGAACTGTAAAAGCTAGACTATATCTTACTACACAAAGAAGTGTAGATTTCATTAAAATACACAATTTGTCAAATACATTTTTTTATAGAATGAACCATTTGACATATTTATACAACTTTTCCAATACTTATACTTTCTCAAATGGGGAAATCAATTTTATGTCCTGGATAGCAAAGAGAATGAAATTTCAAAGTTATCATACAGCAACGAGCACTTAAAAGATCTGGCTATTGCTTGATCCTACTGTTTTGTCCTATTTTCATTGTACATAGCCATTTCTACAAATGGCTGATTAAATGATTAACATGATATAGAAGAATAAACATTTCAAAGAATTATTTGTACACGAGTAGGTAGAGAAAGTCATGAGTGCACACATCAATTTATCTTTATTAGTTTGACTTTGCTCTTTCACGTGCACATTCCTTCATTATTTGATCAGCGGGCAAAAAGAAAGCAGCTACAAGTATGTAGACAGGAAAAGAAGAAAAGTAAAACAGAAGCATGGCACAGTTTTTAGAGAAAGCAAAAAGAAAATTGATTAGTGAAGTAAGAATGGCAAACAAAAGTGAAAGAATGAGTATAGGGAGCAACAAGATGACCAGTGCTCTTATGTATCTCAGAGGAATATTAAGACCTTGAAGCAGAAAAAGCTGTGCCAAATCCTTTTATTTCTGTTTTTTACATCAAAACATTTTATAGTGGGGGAAAAAGGAACATTCATTGCTGCCTCTGAGCCCATTGGCTATTACAACTCTTAAAATTACAGAATTCACCTTCTTGAATAATGAAAAACTCTTAGAAATGTCTGGACTCTTGACCTTACAGTGATAGGAAATCATGTAACATACTGGGAGCCTTTAGATTACTATCACAGTAGAATGTGTGGTTTTTCTTTCTTTTCTTTCTTGACAAACTAAAGCAATGATAACCAAACAATGATAACACACTTAAAAACAGCTAAGTAGTCCTCACTTAGATTCTGGCTAAAACCAGTTCAGAGCTCTAATTTAGTAATTACTTTGAATGTCAGTAGCAATTGGAAATTTGCATTTTATGTACTTTCATAACAAAGACAAAGCAGGTGTACAGTATGGTTCAGACAATCACATTTTATCAGTTTCCTTGCTGTACTGATTTTAGTGCTGTTGACTCTTGCTTGTCCTACTTTTTCATAAATCTCTGGGAAAGTCCAGTTTTGGTATCTTAATCATTGAGCATTTGGTATTTATTTTTGGTGCAGTAAACCACAAGCATTGAATCGCTATGTCACATTGAAGTACTTTATCAGTAGTTTTGACTTCTACCATTGCTCCAGGGTTTATTCTTTGTTCTTGAGTAAATTTTCCTGCTATCTTTTCCTTTTACTGCTCATTAATAAGATAACATTGGCCAAATTGAGACATGTTTTGTAGCAGTTACAAAACAACTGGGTACATCATGCCAAGGAATGTGTAAGCAAATTAGTTTTTTTTAACTACCTCTCTGGTGATAGCCTATACAAATACTAGAACTGGTAGCACATTGAAACAAAAGATAAATTGTGTTGGCATTTTCTATCAGATTTTTATACTTATAGTTGCATTGTTGCTGACAAGTATCCTCACTGAGCATGTCACATTTTGTTTCATTGCTAGACTGAGAGAGGTTTCAGGCAAGTAATGATTTTGCTCGAAACATAAGTTACTGTTGTGACAAAATGGACATTTAAAGTTTTCTGTAACTAGCCTTTGTTGAATTTTATACAGGATGAGTCAGAATAACACTACATTTTAAGGTATGATTCAGTATGGAGTACTTTATCAGGAGTGTATGTCTGTAAATGTTGTATCAAACCAGAGGACATTTAAGTTTTTTAACATTGTGTCGGATTGAACGAAATTCTGCCAAACGGGTCACTATGCATTTTTACTACAAGACATTAGGACAGTTTTGAAATAAGTATAGATGCACATCTTTTATTTAAAAAAAATACAAAACTGTTTAAAATCTAGATTTAATTATGACACTAAATCCATGTGCACTGAAGCAGGTCAAACCTTCCAACTGATCTGTTCAGTAACAGCAAGTTCCAGTTTTGCTACTATCTGGTCGTGGTTTTATCATCAAATCACACAGTCCAAAACAAAATTGCTTGTACTTGATACAAGTTCTTAATATTTCCTTCAGAATTCCACAGTTTAACTTCCTTTAGCCCTATAAGATGTAAGCACCCCTCAGTGTGCTAATTTCAGTTCTCCACGTTTCTTTGGCATTCCTATCTTGTGAATACTGTACTGATTCACAATGTAGTTTTGTGTATGAATATGTGCAATTCACAATATTATCGAACATGTCAAAATCAACAAACTTGAAGAGCTGAGAATTCATTCCTAATATTTCTTGTACAGCTTTATGGGCCAGGAAAATGTTCAGTGTTCTTCCTTTTGGTTTTACCATGTTTCAAAAAATCTTATTTTCTCCAGTGACCCATTCATATGTAACCTATAATTCTACACTATAATTCTCTTAACTATTTGAAGTATATACTCCCATTTACTTAACTCACTGTATATAAACTTCGCCTAGCCGCTGTTTACCCCACCTCTGCCCAGTGCAGGCATCATTGGTAGGGTGCAGTACTGAAGGGTTGCACATGGTCAGTGTACCGAGCCCTCCTGACCAGTTATGTAGCTTTCTCAACCTGGGGCCGCTACTTCTCCATCAAGTAGCTCCTCAATTGGACCCCATGGGACTTAACAAGGTTGAGTGCACTCTGTACCAGACTTCCCAGTGGGGGGGAAAATCCTCTTGCTGTTACCAGAGATTTAACCTGGGTCCTCTACACCAAGGCAAGTGTGCTACCAACTGTGCTACAGAGGCAGTCTAAAGTTTATTGTTACTAGGTACAAATATGTGGTGGGTTGGGCGTTAGCCTTGGCTATTTACCCAAATCCAACCGCTAAAAAACTAAACATCTACTTAATTACATACATAAAGCTTATTTTACATATTGCCATTGCTTGTTTTGTCATCTGACCATCTCCATTTCCTCTTAATCTTCCAAAGAAACTCCCCAAGTTTTGTTACCTAAATCATCAAAAAATATTTCCAGTAATAACCTTTTAACCCATTCTAACCACTTTTTGGCTAATAGACTTTCTCTCCATTCCATCATACCATTACATTGAAAAATTATACTGATTTCATCTTCATTTCCACCACAAATAGGACAAACACCAGGGACAAGCACTCCTTGCATTCCCTTTAATTTCCATATTCCTAACTTAGTCCAAGCTATTCCTTCCCTTCCCTTTCATTTTTATTGTAAATTGAGAGAACTTCCTTTCTCCACATAATGTGTTAGAGCTTTTCTCCCTCATCGGAGAATATCTTGTCCTATCCATGTCCTTCAATCTTACTCTTCCATTCAGAATCCTCCCTGAGAGAACTTCCTTTCTCCACATAATGTGTTAGAGCTTTTCTCCCTCATCGGAGAATATCTTGTCCTATCCATGTCCTTCAATCTTACTCTTCCATTCAGAATCCTCCCTGACTTATCCCAATCAACTACCATCCATCATCCCCAAGTTCTCTTCTTGATATCTTATCCCACTTTCAAAATATTCTTATCTGGTAGCTCTTGAATTCTGAACAGATATATTAAAACCCTCTCCATCACTAACTCTCTTACACTAAGCTTACCTAGCTCTCCCAAAGCTGCTGCCATTGCTGGCACTCTAAGTACCATCTTACAAAAGGCTCTGTAGAATCCCATCCCTCATCTATGCCCCACGTTTCTGCCTCATAGATCCATCTTGCCTCAACCAAAGTGAAATAAATTCTTTCATTCCACTTAATATTCATACCTGATGCAAAATATATTCTTTACTCAGATCTCGGAGTAAATTGAGATCTCTTTGTGTAGTTTACTGGGAATAATGCGAGTGAGTTGGAAAATGTAATGTCATATTGGCACATTGGCCATGATAGCTTAGCTGTTAGAGCAGCTGGTTGGTAACCAGTAGATCTGTGGCTCAAATCCTGGTCATGGCATTCAGTTTTTCCTTTCCAATCATGTCCTAGACAAGGCTATTGTGGGGAAAACCACACTCTTTGTTTCTCTCCAGTTATAGCAATTATCTTTCTCTAAAAAATGTTTTCAAAAGCAGTGTTCACTGAATCCTCTGTCACTCAGAATGCTCAGATTAGTTATATGATCATTTTCTCCAACTACTTCCTCTTCATCATATTCACCACTATCTAATATGTTGTCTTCCGTCAGGTCATTGAATATAATTTCCTCTGGAGTCATTTTCTTATATGAAATACATTTTTATTGCCATAGTTTAATAGCTTCGGATACTTGTCATAAACACACAAAGCACTCGCTAACAGTCATATATGCATTATAATGAAAATAAGTCACTTATGTGAGCAGCCCTACAAGGAACTTCATTCATCAGCCTAATAATGCTGCACAAATGATTATAAACCATTCTTCAGAGTTGCACAACAGAATGACTCAGTGGATGAATAAAAGAGCAATGAACGAATAGTTAGTGCACCAGACTGATAAAATCATTTGCAGTGGTGCCATACAAAACAAAGTAATGCTGGAGTACTTTATTTGAGATTAAGGCTCTTGGTTAACCACTTCTAAAATATTCAAAATTCTAAGTAATGTCATTGGTTTAGTTTGTGTTTTCGGAACTTGTGCAAAGCGTGTAATATCAAGGTAGTCAGACCCTCATATCAGACTCCCTTATAGTCTTGTATACCTGCAACAAAATTTATACTAAGTAGATTCCACTAATATGAGTAACAGAGAGGGTAGATAAAGTTCTATTATGATTGAATTGTAGAACCTTGGTTTATCAATAAGAAAAGAAAAAATATAATAAAGTATTGATGTTTTTTAACAATTTATTTTATATATGATTTGCAGTGTTACTGAAACATGGTTTCAACAACTGGAAAAGAAAATGGTATTCAGAATGTGAATGCAGTAGGCCTTCCTCCAGGTGATTATCATGTGGTGGGCTGGGATCTTGATACAACTGGAAGGCGTCTAATTGATGAAATATGCCAGATTGCTGCATACTCGCCTGCAGACACTTTTTCCCAATATGTAATGCCTTTCCGAGACCTCAATCCGGCAGCTCGGCGCAGACATAATATTCGTGTTGTAACTGTTGGCCGCTACCGAATGCTTAAAGATTCTAAGACTGGGAAGGTAAGCTGTATTGAAGTGTTTAAACTTCAAATGTTATTTTGTCAATTTCTGAAAAACTGTTCATTAAAATTGAACATGGAAGTTTATATTGTTTACTGTATTAATTACCTTATGCATTATATGAAATACCTAAACTGCTAGTGTTTAATTCATTAAAAAGGAAGCAAGAAAAGTGCTCTATAAATTACTGTAACTTTAATTAGTGATTAACAAGATTACAGTTTTAAAATTCAGTTTGTTGCTTAGGTATAATGTTTACTGACCCATTAAATATTGCTCAGTTAAACTGGATCAGAGCAATTCCAAGAAAATGAACACTTTGATAAAAACAATAGTGTGCACCAGAATTGCTGATCAGTTAGGGCTGGTCCACACTAAATCAGGAATGGAACCTAACCAATGAGTTTGGTTCACAAACTGTGGTAACAAAATGCCTATTGATGACAAGCATGGCTAATGTTGAAAGTTCATTTATGGATTGAGATGTCATTTGTTTGAAATTTAGCAGTGATTTTTTCATCTCCTTGGAGTTAAGCAGGACCTTCTAGATACCGGATCTGACACTGGGATTCAAGATGACGGCCTATGTGGTGGGAGCTACTTATAAACAACTTGTCTACAGGCTACGATTTCAATGCAGTAAAATAAAAATGTGGTGTAATAACATGCCTGTTTTGTGAATATGGCACTGTCTTAAACATAACCTCAAGTAAACAAAAGAGAATGACATTTAATATCAAACGATAATCCATGGGCAATGAAATATATCACCTTAAATAACATTCATGCAATCTACAGTTTTACATGCCATTATGTAACTGCATTACACACTCAAATTACAAAGAAGATAGACAAAACTGCAAGCAGCATGTTACTTAAATAAAACAGAAATGTTGACATTGAGTTGACTCAGAATTATTAATAATTGTTTACACTATTTTTCTCACTTGCACCACGTACATAATGTTATATACCTACACAAAACATATACTGGATGGCTGATATACAAATGCTGCTATTTAGAATAATTAGCTACCTATTGAATTCAAAAGCTTTAGGGTGGAATTTTGCTTTTACTTTTACTGAAAACTTATGATTACTCAGTTTGCAACAACATATTACTCACCACTTCAGACACTTCATTTTACAGGGGGAATCCACAAAAGCAGATGAAATATTAAAAATAATAACCCTAAAACAGCACTGTAAATGAAATATGTGAAATACGTAACCTTAAATCAGCATTGTAAAGCAACTTTGCTATAGTCTACAGTTTTACATGCAGCAACATAACACATTTCTTCTAAACTACAGCTACACATTTAAATTACAAAGACAAAAGATAATGTATAAATACAAGCAGCATACTACTTACATGAAACAAACTGTTGGTGTTACAGCTGTCACTAATTGAGTTCACTCAAAATTATTGTCTTTCACTATTCACACTGTTCACCATGTTATATATACACCAGCAACTAACACACATAATGCTGCAATTTATAGTAATTAAATGCTGAATTTACAAGCTTTACGTTGCAATTTACCTTTTGTTTTAACTGAAAGTTTCTCATTTTTAATTTGCATCCGGGAATGCAACAGTTACGGGGCATTGTCATGTTGAGGTTAGGTTGAGGTATGACTACAATAACATACACTACTGAAGCAGTTTCTCTTCAACCTCTCACCACTGCAATTGTGACACAAGTTGTACTTGCAAACAGATAAATTAACCACAATATACGGCTAATGTAGCCATAGTCTTAGATGGAACACAAGCATAAATATGTGGAGAGCACACGGCACAGTCAACACGTTATTAGATTTATTCCCATTCCCTATATTGCTCAAATAAGTTTTTAAATACTCGCATTGCTAATATGAAGACAAACTTACATAGGAATTATGACAAACAACAACTCAAAGGCATAGAAAACAGTACGAAGGATAGGGTGTGGAAACACCTCAGAAATCACCACCAAGAGCCTGCGCCATTTTTGTACAACTGGAATGCCACTGTCAGGTCCGTTATCCAGAGGGTCCTGAGTTAAGCCAACATTATGCAGGTTAAACAACTGCTAAACTCAACTGAGTAACATTCCCTTAAAGCTATGCCATTATATTCCTATAGATAGACTGCGAACAAAATAAAGTTGGAGGTATAGCTTACCAAAACAGAAGCTCTTCTGCTTTCCCCCTCCACTGTCCTTTGGGTTGCCTCTCATCCACTGCGCCGTCTGCTCTGGTCAGCTATTCACTTGCTGTCACATTCACTGTTGTACCCACTTGCTGCACTTAATTGTTCCTTTGATAAATTAGATTTTATATTTCTGAAAAATATGTATGGGCATAGTGAGCTCATATGATACCTGTAGTGATACCATTGCTTATGCATTGCATTTAATGTATAAGCAATGTTTTAATGTTGCTTATACATTTGAGAAAGAGAAGCTCCCTACTATAAACTTTTACAGTTCTGTTAACTTGTTAATCCTTTAATCTCATTTTGATGGATAGTAAACAGTCCATGAATAGCAATAAATATTAATTTATTAGCACCTTTGATGCTGTGTAGTTTCCATTTGCAGTAAATGAATTTTTTAAATGTAAAACAGTTGAAAGCATTTGAAAATTTATATGCTGCTTTTTAGTTTGAAGATTCCAGTAATAAGTGATTAATACTTTCCTGATTCATATCCTAAATGTAGTTATTTTTCTGTTGCAGGTACTAAAAACTAAAAGTGAGATTTCAGCACTTTCAGACTTTATTCAGTGGTTAGAAACATTGAAAGGTTCTTCAGTAGAAGGAATCATACTTGTAAGCCATGAACCACGTAAAGTGGTTGCTCCTCTTCTACTGGAAGCACTTCGTAAATATAACTTATTGGAAAAATTTTGTACCATAGTGAAGGGATTTGCCAATGGATATGCCATTGCAGAAATAAAATGTGCCAAAACTGTACGATCCTTCTCCCTGCGCACTCTGTCTCGTGTCTTGTTAGATAAGGAAGAGGAGCTAGACAATGCAGCTGACAGAGCACGTCTTGCTTTTCAGGCGAGTATTGTGAATATGTAGTAGGATTTTTGCTAGTTGAGAGTTGAAGTAATGAAAAAACAATTTCAATGTTTGTTCTCTTGCACTCCTGTATTTTGATGAATTGGTATGTTTATCAAAAGTGTAAAAACTTAACAAGGAGAAGACCCTTTAATTCCTTTTGACAATTGAAGGCTTAACCCTCCATTAAGCACGTGCTCTGGTAGAACACTTCGTCAAATGTGTTGTTTAGTGTTATTGACTCACCTTTTAAATTAAATTGATTATAACAACACTGTTTTCAAACTTCTAAGAAAGGAAGATAGGCTTTAATTAGTTTGCGAGTTATCCCTCGTATACCATACTGTTGCATTTTATTTGTGTTTCATGACTAATGCAGTCAAATGCTTTGCTCAAATCTAAAAATATACAGCTATTTTGATGCTTTTTTTCTAAGCAGTCTATCAGATGTTCTATTACATCTTGTGTGGATTTACCTTTCTTAAAACGAAATTGTAAATTATTTAATACTTTGTGTTTCTCTAAAAAAAAACATGTGCAATTACTTTTTCGACAACAAGAGAGAGTGGGGAAACTGTTATTGGTCGGTAATTATCTATAGATTCTTTGTCACCTTTCTTGTGAAGTGGGCTTATGATGGGATTCTTTAAACAATCACTATCAACAATCACAACTGACTAGTTTCAAGTTGTATCCAACTCAATTTCAAAGCTATCCAAACAAATTACCATAGCTGTTTGGATAGCTTTGAAAATGAGTTGGATGCAACTTTAAACTAGTCAGTTATTGAACTTAAATATTACTAAGTGAAGCTTTTGGTTTCTAATTCTTATTTTAGATTCTGTTGTTTCACTGTTAATAGCTTCAATTTTCCTTGATGTAACCATTATTACTTATTTTTTTCATTTTATCAATGAAAAATGAAATATATTATATTCATATTCAGCTTTGTTCACCATATAATTTGCAAGTTAAATGTGGTTACTGGCCACTCCTTTTATTGAATCTGATATACAGAGCAGTTATTTGAATCAGATGACTAATATGTTACCCAAAACTGGAGTTAAAATCAGAATCCGTAATTTTGATCATTTTCTTTGAGATCTGAAACTCTTAATGCAAGTTAAAAATAAAAAGGCTGTAGTTGGTCAAAAATAGGGTTCGAACCTTTATCAGCTATCATGAAATGAGGTAACAATTTACCCCCACAAGGCAGAGTGTGATGTCATTGTGCGAATACAAGACAGCACAAAACATATTGCCTACAGTGCATAGTGTCTTGAATGTGTTCACAAATTCCACACAGTAAAATGCCTGCAGCACAAAAATGGAAATATTCATGTATTGCTGAACTTGTACAAGAATTTGGGAGTGAACATTTCACTGCAAATGGTGACAACATTGAATGTTGTTGTTGTTAGCTAATGCTGGATTTCTGACAATGAAGTCATTAATCCTCTTGCTCTCCAATATTTTTCACTGATGGATGGGGCACTAGAACTAAAATAGTCTTAATAAATGCAACTCGTGATATTCAAATTCTCTAGGTAAATCGATCGGGCCCTAATGACCTAGTTGTCGATGGGCCCACTACTCACTCACTCTAGGTAAATTGACGATCACTTGTAACATTATTTGTGATAATTTTGGGTATCCGTTGGTTTTCACGCATACTTTATACTCAGGGGTCTCCATCTAGGGGATATGTGAATGGCAACCACAAGGTACCCAAGCTGAGCAGAACATCACTTCCACTTACTGGTGTTTTGCTCCTCACTGTAACTTCTGTATCTGACCTTACCTTGGTCATCTCTTACTCTCTTCCGACCCTGATGCTATTAGGGTTCCTGAGGGCTAGGGAGTCTTTATTTTTTCCAACCCCTCCATTTCTCTAATTTTTCTATAAAATCTTAACCCCAAACATGCTGACCTGTCATGGCATGTAATAGTCCTCTGATTGGTAATCAGAGGATATGGTCGGTGAATTTATTTTGATAATTCTCCCGGTTAGGTTGTTGAGACCCGTAAACCGACAGGTGTGGTCCTCCAGACATTCCGGAGGTTGTGAGAGAGCGATGTGACCTCCAAAACATAAAAATATGGTGCTCTCTAAAAAGCGGTTACATTTACTGCTAAGTCTCATCAATATTCATGAAATATGACTTGAGGGGTAAAATGTTCCGGAGTTAAAATAGTCCCACATTCGGATCTCCGGGCGGGGACTACTTCTCGAGAACCAAAACATTATATTAATAGAAGATCTAACATCAGACTTCTACAACGGAATGCGGGTGGTCTCACACAAACAAAAAGAGTAGAACTGAATAAAATTGTATTTGACTATAACATTGAGTGTAAATTATGCAAAAACTTCATCTACAATGTTCCTACATCGACTATACCTTGCCTCTATGTTGTGATCATGTGACAGACTGATCCCTTGCACTTCCTATAGTCCAAAACCCACAACTTTTTGTTTCCTGTATGAAGGTTGTCCCTAATCATAAATAAAAAATATAAGGAAGATTTTTTGTTTACTTTAATTTTAGAACTATAACTAGTTCCAAATTTTAATGTAACAACTGGACATTCAATTTAATTATTATTTATTTATGCCAACAAACTTACTGTTGGTGTTTTTAAACACAAGCCGTGTGTGGCATTGAATTTTTAAGTTCCAGTTCTACCTCTTATTCAATTTAATGTTTTTGTCTTCCAAAATTGAACTCTTGTTTTTTGAGTTCATGGTATATTGTGGCATTATGACTGTCACATCTTGCTCGTGATATTCCACTTTTTTTTTCCACTGCTTTGGGGATGGTATGCCAGACTTCCTAAGTTTTGCAGTCAAGAAATTTAATTGTAATTGTGGCCCATGAAAATCCTTAGTGTGTAACAATGACATAGATCCTTTTTACTTTTATTATGTGTAGTAAGTAGGGGAAATAGTGTTCCAGTAAAAGATTCTATATCAAGATTTTATTGGAAATACATTTTTTGAGGTTCCCTAAATAAAAAAGAAGTGAAAAATGAGAAGTTAGTTAAATACTAAACTATGTACTTCAGTTCAACATCTCCTAAAGATGCAACATAACCCTTCTCCTGACACTACCCTTTACAAAATATTTCTCAAATTTTTATTTTACAAAAATAGCTAACTTTTTAATTAAATACAATATGTTTAAAATATGTTCAGTACAAATGAAACTTATATCTTGAATTTTTTGGGAATATCCTCAAAGTCCTCTTATTTCGGGGGACTTGCATAACTGGTAAACTGTAAGGGATAACAGTATCTTACTACAGGAAAAATGAATGCCATTAAAACACACAATTGATGTCACATTTTTTTTTCTTTTGTTTTTCTGGATTGAACCATTTCAGAGATATTCCTTGTTATTTGAATTCTACAATTCATATTTATATTCAAATAGGAATAAGTTATACATTTTCTGATCTGTTGTCCATGCAAAGAGAACAAAATTTCAAGGGCACCTCATAGTGACCAATTTTTAGAACATGACTGCTTAAAGCCTACTTTAATCCCATATTCCCCTTGGTCCTACAAGAAAATTAATAAGACCATTTCTGCAAATGTTTGTCTTGATTGACGTGAAGTAGAGAAATAGCTTTTGTAAGAATGGGGTTTACAAGAGTAAAGAAAGTCATGAGTTCAACACATCAGACTGGTTGGCTTAAGCCTTTAACCATATGGACAAATGTTCTTTCGGAATGGCTCCTGGTAATTTTGTGGAGAAGTGAATGATCCACAATAAAAAGTTTCACTTGTATTCATTCAACAGCATTAGCCTTTTTGAATGAATTTTATACAACAATTTTAATATACATAAGGAGCACTCGAAAGAGCATTAAGAGTTTAGTCACTATAGTCTTTTATGGATTTTGTTCTTTTTCCACACGTTATTATATGATAGCGTCCACACTTTTGGTCGCACAATGAACATATGCAGTCAGTGTCCGGTTGGTGGAATCTTTGCGTTCTGCATATCTTGTGATGGAAGCCGTGGATAGCAAACCTGGTTATCACATGTCTTTGATCTTGGCATGTCTCTGTCCACATCCGGTCCGTCATTGCGCTTGTGCAATAGAAGTCTGGGTCAAAGTCGTTTCGCTTCCTATGTCATAACTCTAGGTGTGCTTGATAAGGGCCAGTAGATGGCAGCATTAATTCCAGCCTGAGGTCCTCTATGAAGAAACTTTCTCTGGTCAACGCATACACCATCCTTGAGGCTGAATACTTGCCGACTCCTAGGAGCCTCTTCAGGAATCTTGCCTTCAGGTTCTCAAGTCTTGCGAGGTCACTGCTCGTCAGCTTCTCCCATATTAATTCTATTCCATAGGATGCTATCGGTGTTATGACTGTGTGGAATAGTGACATTGCTGTGGTCAAGGAGAGTTTGTTGATGTTAGGAATTCTGTTTATGGCTTTCATGGCTGCCGTTGCTCTTTCCTGGATGTGGATGCTGTAGGAAGTCATGGTCGGTTGTAGGCTTACTCCTAGGTATTGGAAGTTGTTCACAGTTGTCAGGATTTCTCCCTGCAGGGTAAATTTGTCATCTTTAGCTGGTTTTCCTCCTTTTCTGAAAACCATATGTACTGTTTTTTCTTTGTTGATCTCGAAGCTATTTTTTTTGGCCCACTGTTCGAGCTTCTCGAGTGCTGCTTGTAGATCACTCTTGCAGTGTGAACCTAGAGCCATGTCATATGCACACATTATTAGCTTCACTGTGGGGAGGTCCTTAACAACGTCTATGATGTCTGCCATTAAGATATTAAACAGCAGGGGGCTCATGGGGTTGGCCTGCGGTACGCCATTTGTCTGTTTGATCTTTTTGGACAGGGCTGCACCATCGATAATAATATAGTTATTATTGTAGTACAACAATTTTGAAAACTGCAAAATCATTTTTTGGTGGCTGGGATTCAGGAAGTCTCAAAATACTACTTCTGATGTTATCTCAGTGTTACATTTTTGAGTGGAATACAATACTACATACTATAGACAGTCCAAGATATTGAAATGACTATTAAAACCATTTTTTGAACAATTAATGTGAAGTGAATGATAGCCATTTTCAGCAGAACTTTGCTACTTCAGACAGAATTATCAGTGCTGGGTTGTGATCCTCTTGTAGCCTCATTCTGTTGCCCTGCAAGTTTCATGTATGGGAATACCTAAAAAGAAGAGTCTATTAGAGTAACCTGCATCAAATTGTAGATTTAAAACAAATTTTCACTGGAGGAATTGCCAGATTCATATCTGTAGAGCTTATGGATGTTCACAGGAATTTGATATGTAGATGCTGTAAATGTAATTGGTGTTGAAATAGGTACAGAGATGCAATTTTCACTGCTGCTTCATATAAATTGCCAACAATATGGTCAAGCTATGTTTTGCAACTAAATAATTTCCCTATGTTATTTATATTTACTCTCAATCCCTATTTTTTAAAACTTCAGTTGACTTGAGAGGTAGAACTGGAACTTAAAAATTCAACACCACAGCTGGGATTTGAACCACAGACCCTCCGCTTACTAGTTCCAGTTCTACCTCTCAAACATTGCCCACACACAGTTTGTGTGTTTTAAAACACCAACAGTAAGTTTGTTGGCATAAATAAATAATAATTACCATCTTCAGTTGACTTCAATATTCTGCTAAATATAAATTTAATTCCTGGGTAATCAGCAAAAAGTAAATCAGTTATTTCTAGTTAAAAGTAAAAATTGAATTGATTGAGATAGAACAACTTGCATTTTAAATTTCCCCGAACAGGTTTCGTAGGCCAGTTTTCTCCATTAGGGACTCATTTTTTACTTGTAATTTGATTTCAACAACATTGTTGTGAACTTCCTGTATTTGAAAACAGCTATTTCTGTAATATCACTGGAAAACACCTATTTTCTGTTTGTATCTCCTAAAAGTAGTATGTGTGTATATTAAATAATTGGGCTGAATTTGCTACCTCTCTCACCTTTTACACTCTGCATAAATTGAAATCTTTCTTCCATAGTTGGATACATGGATTTTTTGAAACCAATGGATTAGACCATATGGTGAAGTTTATGTATTGAATATTTTCTGTTTTGAGAATACCTAATAGAATACATGTACAAATGAGTAAGGATTCATTTTGAGTTTAAAATATTCTTAATATCTTACTCATAGAAGTGTTTTAAATGATGATACATGCAAGCAAAATTAATTTGGCCATTATTTTGATTTGTAGGTAGTGCAGCAACTTTGTGCTGGTGAAGATCGCCCTCAAGGCAGTGGAGATGCTAGGGATACAACTGCCCAAGGTCTGGCTGATGCTGTGCGTCAGTTTGCTCAGTCTATTACCAAAGAGGAGGAAGAACTTGCTGGGTTGAAAATGGTGTTGAACCGTCAGAACTCATTGCGTCCAGTGTTTGGACCAATGCTTCGTATGAACAGGCGTGATAGGCAGCGGGCAAGCAGCTTGAGAAGACTCCTCGCAGAGGCTGAAGTCGATTATGCCGCTTTAACGTCAGCATACGAGAAGGGTGGGAAAGAAAGCCTAGTTGCACTAACAACCGCAAAATTACCCAATGCCAAACCAAAAGAGAAAGAGGAACTGCAGGAGCTATTATGCAACCATTTTGACCCAGAAAAGTCTAAGTCTGATAGTAAGACACAAATTAATAAAGAAAATAAGGCAGGAGCTGGAGATGGCGCAGATGTCAGCGGCTCAAGTACACCAGATACAGCGACAAGCTCTCCTGTTAAAGCTGCAAGTTCATCTGGTGATGCAAATACCAATAATAACTCAAATGCTACAAATTCACCACAAAGTAATGCTAATTCTCCAAAGAAGAACTCCACTGAGCCTGCAGTAACCAATACACCAGAATCTGCAGCGTCTTAACTTTCTAAATGATAGGTGTATTTCAGTCTTCAAAAAATGAGAATGTCTGTGAGTGCCTTATTTAAACAATGACGAGTTTTTGTTTGATGCCAGTGTTGCCTTTGTTTATCGCAGTTATTTGGTTGGAAGTTCATATCGTATGAATGATCTAAAGTGCTTTATCTGTTATAATTTGATTTTACCAATCAAAGAATGTTTTTGTTCTATAAAATGTTTTGGGATTCGAGGCACAAGTGGATTTGTTTCTTTCCAAACTATTTGCATTTTCAGGCATTTGATGTGCCATCTAGAGGTACTTTTGTTTTACAGGCTGTTCTTCTGGAACATTCCTGATAAGCAAGGCAAAAATGAAATATTTAGTTCTGTATGTACACAGTCATTCTAAATAAAAGTTCGATCTCATTAAGAAAGCATATATAAGACTTCAGATTTATGTAATTTATATTATTTGAGCAATGTTAACTACACCTTAGCAGCTTCATAAGAGATATGTCCTGCTTTTTCCTTTGCACAAACCTAAACTGCCTTTATATTATGAAAAACTGAAGCTATTAACAGTGAAGCAATAGAATTCTATGAATTATAACATATCTTAAAGACTATAAGCTTCACTTTCCTTAGTATTTGCTGAAAGTTCTTGAAATTAAAAGCAGACTAGTTCCACAGTACATATACTGTATCATCAGTGCATTCTTTTAATTTCAAGAACTTTCAGCAAATACTAAAATAAGTGAAGCTTATAGACATTTGTTATAATTTCTAAACTGCCTGCTTTTCCCTCCTTTACATATAGAAAAATATTTTTTGTACTGTACACAGATTTAAGTTCTAGTTTCCGTTGAAATTCAGGCAAAGGCAGATCTGCTAGTTCTGCATAAGAAGTTGACAGACCACCCAAACAACTGAATGAAAAAATGTCAGTGCTGGAGAGTGGAATGATAGAGCAAACTGCACCTGTAGTGTACAATCCTCTAAATACAGGATATTTTGCTTAAATATGTGTAACAAAATAAATTCACTTAAAAAATAAAGTTAAAGACAAGCTTGACATCACTAAAGCATACCTCCAAAAGATTTTAATCCATACACTGTCAAAGAAATTATGTATGTGTGAGTAATGAAAATATCCATTTATCCCCTATTACGAATGTGAAGCACTGCATCAAATGCTTTCTTTCTCTTTGCATGTAGGATTGATGCATGACATGAATGCTCATCACTTTTAATGCTAATTCAATCTGCCAATAATAGTGCACATACCCCATAAAAAGTGATGCTGTACGTGTGTTGTAGATTTCAAGCGATAACTTGACAGGCAAAACAGGAAGTTTATTCTAAACCATCCTCACTATCAATATGGAAATGTTTTTACACTTTGTAGGTGTATAGAGTTCTATGGACAATATTAAAAAAGTTGTTTAGTAATATTATGGTAAAAACTTCATAAAAATCTTAATACTTTCTATTTAAGATTCAATTTAAGATTTTAGAATGTTAGCAGTGAGTTTGCAAATCTATTCGGGCAATTTTCTATGAAACACATTCAGAAATCCCAAGCCACTCTTTGAAGCATTGCACTTGAGAAAATGTAGCATTTACTATAATTTGTATATAGAGCGGCATCTGGGTGGGTTTTCTCTGGGTTCACCAGTTCATCCCACCATTCATTCTACTAACTGCTCCATAATTTTCTTTCCTTTCATCCCTTTTGCCATTTTGTATTGTATCCTTCCTCACTCTAATACTAGGCTTTTGGCCTAGCTCTGTGATCCAAAGTTTGTCTGCTCGAAAGGCATCTGACCAGTGCACCCACTTGTAGGTCTTACGGGTGTCGGCCCTCCATGCAAGGAGGGTAAACAGAGATAGAAGTATTAACTAAGGACAAAGTTACCCACATTTTTTATAAGTTTAAAGGTTTCACAGTGATTAAAATCAATTCTATGTAATTTGCTATGTTTCATTAGAAGTTTTATTATTGAATGTGGGCAAAAATCTATGAAACCTAGTGTTGCTTCCTCTACTATACACATTAGAGAATGCTACAAAATGTTAACACAACTCCAAAAAGTTAATAAGACTGTTCATCTCCAATGGATTCCAGCACACTGTGGAGTCATGGGGAATGAAGCTGCAGACTCACTTGCAAAGAAAGGCACAACAATAAAACAAAAGTCTAAATTCAATTTCTCATATTCCTCGATAAAACGCTTGATCATTAAAAAATTTTCTCATTTATACCTACAAGAAATAGAAACAAATGCCAAAGATAAAAAATGGATTACACTGCTTTCCAAACCAGATATAATCCCCCAGAGACCAAGGAAAACAGCAGTTGCAGCCTTCTGACTATTGACAAATCACGACTGCTTGGCGGGTCATCTCTACAGAATGGGTATCTCAGATTCACCCAATATGTGTCCTGTGTAACGATCCAGCAGAAATTAGCGAAGTCCACTTGAAGACCCGTGAAGCATTAAGATCAGAAGAAACTACAGTTCAAAAGTATTGGGAAGCATGAATGCTAATGGCTTCATTGCCAGATGCAAGGCACTAGAAAACAACTTTAATAAAAAGACGTATATGTAAAATGTTCAACCAGATTTTAGAGCGTGATGAGATGCCAAAGAATTGGTATACGTCATATATAACACCTATACATAAAAAGGGAAATTGTAAAGATCCTGGAAATTATAGAGGAATTAGTGTAATGTCATCTATTAGCAGAATTTTCAGTAGTATTATTACAAACAGACTTGAATATGCTGTTGAAGGGAAAATGTTAAAAGATTAAACAGGATTTACTAAAGGAAAACCATGTATGGACCATATTTTTAGTGTGAGACAGATTATAGAAAAATCTCATGCAAAGGGTCAAGAGATACATTTGATATTCGTTGATTTAGAAAAGGTCTACATTCAGTACCTATTAATCAACTTTGGAATGCAATGGTGGGTGTTGGAACAAAGAATTCTGTAAAGTCATCCTAGAAACCGCAAAAAAACATATTCCTCGTGGAAGAATTAAAAATTTCAAACCCTTTTGGAACCACCAGTTAGAAGAACTGAAAAAGCAAAGGGATATAGCTAGAAATACAGCTGAACAAACAAAAAACATATCAGATACACAAATATGGCGGAAGAAATGTGCCTCACTAAAAAAAGAAATTAATACTGCTAAAAGGAATCACTTTAATAATTTCTTAGAAAAAATGGATTATAGGACAGATGGTAACAAAGCTCACAAGTTCATAAAAAATGTCAAGGACAGGAAAGAAAACAACAGCACACCTATCATACACAACAATAAAATATTAGTAAATGATGCAGTCATAGCCGAAACATTCAATAAATATTATGCTAATTCACATAAAGTAACAAGAAGTAATAAAAAGGAACGCAAAGAATTTAAGAAACATTTGAAACAAGAAAGAGAATGTGATCCTAACACTCAGTGCAATATATTTTTCCAAATTTTAATATGCAAGAACTGAACATTGCAATAAATAATCTAAAAAACAAAAATTCTCCTGGACCAGATCACATACATCCAGAGATCATAAAAAACCTTGGAAAAACAGCAAAACAACAACTAATGAAACTCTACAATCTATCCTGGAAAACCACTGTACCTGCTGAATGGCGAAAAGCAATAATTGTCCCACTCTTGAAGAAAGACAAAACAGCAAAAGAAATAAAAAATTATAGACCAATAGCTCTTACTAGCATGATAGCAAAAGTGATGGAAAGAATGGTGTCAAACAGGTTAAATTGGTTTCTAGAATCACAACATTTAATATCCCCATGTCAAGCTGGATTCAGAGAGTTCCACTCTACAAATGAACAAGTCTTACTTCTCAGTTAAGAAATCAAAGACTCCTTCAATAGAAAGGAAGATGATTTTTCAGTTTTTATTGATTTCCAAAGTGCATATGATTCTATATGCAGAACAAAACTACTAAAGAAAGTAAAAAAAATAGGGATACAAGGTCCAATGTTTTCATGGCTATGTCATTTCCTAACACAACGCTTTATTGCAACCAGATATGGAAGAAATATATTTAAATACAAACAAGTACACTGTGGCTTACCACAAGGCGCAGTGCTCAGCACAACACTTTTTAATATATTTATTAACGATCTGCCACAACAAATACAAGAATAAGGCGTGAAGTGTGCACTATTTGCTGATGACTTAGTAATGTGGACTTCAAAACCAAAAAGCAAAACTACTGAACTAGAAAAAACCATGCAACAATCCTTAACCAACTTACAGAGGTGGACCAAAGAAAATTTAATGACTGTTAATACAACAAAATCAAACTACCAAATCTTTTCACTAAGAAAAAAACCACTAAAAATAAAACTAAATTTTGAGGGTCAACAATTACCAGAAACAAAGGAAGCAAAGTATTTAGGAGTTACATTTGATACCAAACTTACATGGACCAAAGAAATAGAAAATGTAATACAAAGAGCAGAGAGGCGCCTTTCACTGTTAAAACGTCTAACAGGAATGAAGTGGGGATGTTCCAGAGCAACTCTTAACACAACATACAATGTATATATAAAGCCATTATACTGCAGTGAAGTTCTTGTAACAGCAAACACAAAAAAGATTCAAATCTTTCAAAACCAAAGTCTGAGATTAATTACAGGTGCTATGAAAACCACACCAATAGCAGCTATGGAAACACTAACCAACCAATACCCCATTGAATATGAAATAGAAAAAGCGGCTCTTATTCAACACGAAAAGTTGATCAGACTCCCATTCAATACATGGCACAAGAGAAATTTTACACATACACTAAAGACTCAGGAGAGCTTTCTTTCCAAAATTCAAGACATCAAGAAGGATGTACACCTTCCTAATTCAAAGGAAAACTTCATATCTAAAGTCAATCCAAAACATACATTAGACATTACATATTATTTACACCTGACAGAAGAAGTTAAAAAAGTGATACTCCAACTAGTGTTCTAAAATTATTGGCATTAGAGACAATCCATACTAGATTTCCAGAACATGAATGGCTCCATATTTATAATGATGGATCATTGATATCAAACCAAGATGGAGCAGGTGCTGGAGTCACATGTCACCTCTTTTCCTATTACAAATCTTTAAGTTATGGAACTACCAACTTTGATGGAGAAATTGAAGCAATTCGAATGGCCCTATAAAATCTTTTGTACAGAATGTCACATTTTCAGCAAGCAGTTATTCTCTCAGATTCTAGGGCAGCAATTATAGCAATTACTTCCAAGTTGTCACCAAAAAACCAAACAATTATAGAATGTTGGAAAATGCTTAGCCATCTAACAGCACTTCAAAAACAGCTAGTCTTCCAATGGATACCAGCTCACTGTGGATTGAGTGGTAATGAGAAAGCTGATTTTCTTGCAAAAAAGGGTACCAGCGGTGTACAAAAATCTATAGTTAATCTACCATTTTATGCAGCTAAAAGATTAGTCAACTCTGAATTCAAAAAAATTATTGAAAAATATTACTATGAAAAATCAAAGAATAAAAGATGGGAACTACCAAACATTCAAACAGTAATTCCTGAGTATCCTCGAAAAACAGCAGTTGCAACCTTCAGGTTGATTACAGGACATGATTTTCTGGCAAAACATTTAAACAGAATTGGGATATATTCTTCACCACTCTGTCCTCTATGTGATCTGCAAGAGGAAATGGATCGAGACCACCTTCAAATACGCCCGGCCACTTCTGGTGCCCCATTCATCAGTGAAAAATATTGGAGAGCAAGAGGATTAATGACTTCATTGTCAGAAATCCAGCATTAGCTAACAACAATAACATATATATATTTTTTTTTTAATGCAATGATTTTGAATTTCTATCAGGACTGAGGGTTTGAGAAAGTTTTCTGAGGTAATCAGGATGGGGTAAAGAAAGAACATTGGAATCATGTAACTGTCTAAAAGCTGCTGGGTGGGAAAAATAAATTGAGCACACCTATAACAGGGTATCGGGCATATATTTAATTGACTTTTGACTGACCAATTTTACCTGCTCTTTCAGGAATTTAGTTTTTAGATATTCTGTGGAATCTTCATTCATTTCCTACCAACATTCCTTTAAAATGTTGGCGGCCAGAAGTAGTTTATGCTCTGTTTGTTCACTTGCTATTGTGAGCCCATTCATATGACTTAAAAGAGGATGAAACTTATACTATTTATCCAATATCATCTGTTTACCGAGAATTCATTTAAAGTCACTATTGGGTATTACAATTTTACCCTGTAGAACGTGAATAATAAAATTGGAATTAATTTTCAATGCTGCTACAATTTTAGGAATTTCTTCAGTATCAATTTTCACAAAAATTACATCGCTTTCTTTTATGATGACGGTGAATCCCTCTAATTTCATGTCACTAATTCTATTTTTAAAGCTCTGAAAATGAACGATTTCGTCATCTTTGACCCATTTACGAAATGCTGCTGCATTCCTTTCCAACATTTCCCCTCTTCTTTCTTCTGGATCCCCATGTTTGGGTGCTGGTTTGGAAATAAGTTATGATGGTAAATTAGGAAACAGCGAGGGGCATGTATCTTCAGTAAGTTTAGGAGTTGTTCTGGGTACTGCAAGAACACTTCCATCCTTTTGCATGGCAGTAAATTCGCTCACTATGCACTTTTCAGAAAAACGTTTAATACATACCACAGCAGCAACACCTGGTTCATAATTATCCCTGTGAGTAGCATGTACCCACTTGTCTCTCCTGAGTAGTGATCCTTTGGAAACGAAAACACTGTAACATACTTTTCTACACTTGTTTCTTGTTTTATAGTTTGAGGTACAATCCAGTACACACTTCCTAGGCATTTTGTATTAAAAACTACATCACTTTTTAATTCAATTTTTCGCTCACTTAATTGTTTACTGACACGTTGTACTACCTGGCAAAGCCATAAAGTGTATCAGAAAGAATGTGAAACTGCCCAGATGTTTATGCGAAGTTATTGCATAAACATAGCTAGACGGTGTATGTACACCCTGTTTAGATAAAATCGTATCTCCAGGATAGCAATATCTCATATATCAGCAGGCATGAGAGATCATCTTTTTGTGTTGTAACACTGACTATACGCCAAGCTACTGATATTTCGCTCTTCTAATAAAGAAGATAAGAAGCGATAGTAGCGCTCGACCACCAAGGTCAATATGCCTCAATGCTTTGCCAAGTAGTAAGACACAAGCAACTTCTTAGCATTCCAACCTGGCACTGATATGTTGCATTCCCATAATAAACAAGGAGTTGATAAAGATGAGCCCCCGATAATGACGTCATTAACGTAATCTCTTTCAGCCTCCATACCTGTATAGGTAGAGATGTCCTTGCTCAGAGTTGTGAGGACATTAAATATACAGGTGTTTCAAAAATAGGGGGTATAATTTCAGGTAGTATTCCCCAATTGTAGATAATCAAATTAGTTCATAACAACATGTGTCCGAAAATGCCTCATTTCCGAGTTATGGACTTCACAACACTGAAATTCCCCAGAACATTTTTCTTTCTGCAGGTCATCATTACAGAAGATGTTCAAAATGTCCATCTCCTACTTGAATACAGGCCTAACATCAATGTCTCATTGAACTGCGGACACGATTCCAAACTCCAGGAGTATTGCATTGTCCTCACAACCTGCCACAATTCGGTTCTGAAGGGATTCCAAATCAGGCACTGGAGACGAACACATCAATGATTTTAAACGGCCCCACAAGTAGAAATTGAGAGGCTGGAATCAGGTGAGCATGGAGACCAAGCAATTGGGCCACCTCCACCTATCCATCAATCAGAAAACCTTCAATCCAAGTACCGGTGAGCCATACGACTGAAGTATGCAGGAGCATCATCATGCAAGAAGTGAGCTTGTTGATGAATGATCAGTGGAGTGCTCTCATAAACATGAAGTATTTGTAATGCCATCTCGTGTGAACTGTGCTTTATCCGTAGATAATATTAAGACAAAAGTTTGGATTTACGCCACACTGCTGCAAGAACCACTGGCAGAACCTAACTCGTGCAGGGTAATCTGCTGGTGACAGTTCTAGAGTATCTCAGTATAACATTGATCAGCTTGCTACACCATGTATATCTTACATTTGAGCGATGAAGAAAATACAGCAAGAGCCCATGAATGTCAAAAATTCCTTATTTTATAAAAGCTGAAAGTTTCTCAGCACATACTCCCAACACAGCTAGGAACGATGGGTTAATATGAAGTTTGAATCATCGTGACTTTGGCAGGTAATGGGTAGCAAAGGTGTATAAAACAGCAACCTAAAATCATCAAAGTAAAGCCTTACTTACTTTAAGGGCTTCTCCACTCTTCAGCAGTTGCCTTGTATTCCCATTTGCCATTGAATTGAATTGAACTTCTCTGTCTAGCTTCAAAAGCAATCTCTCATTAGTAATGTTTACTAATCCTTTAAAATCAGTTCTGTACATAGTACTTGGATACAGGATACATCAATAATTAAATTTATATATTTACATTACAATAAAGTGAGATATTCTACAAGTTTGTTAGATTTTTGTATGAGATAAATTTATTATTTAATTTTACTTTTAGGATATTATTACCATCACCATCATCATCGTCGTCGTTGTTTTGCTGTTGGTGGTGGTGGTGGTTGTTGTGGTTATTACTGTTGTTATTATTAGTATGATTATGATGATGATGATTTATTATTATTATTATTATTATTATTATTATTATTATTATTATTATTATTATTATTATTATTATTATTATTATTATTGTGGTTGTGGTGGTGGTTGTGGTTATTACTGTTGTTATTGTTACTATTATGGTTTGCACTGTCAGTAATATAAAATTTAAGACAAACTGTTTTGTCAATGTATAAAACCAGGTTGTTATTATCTATCCAATACACCAAATCTTTACTGGCTTGGCTTAGTGAATTATTTAACATTTTATTGCTGTTTTCTGTTATTAGTAAATTAGTATCATGTGCAAATAGTGCAATGTTATGAGCTTGAATGTTATTCGTTAAGTCATTTATATACAAGGGAGGGAGAGAGGGTTTGGATTAAGGGCACTCAACTTCATGGTCATCAGTACCTTAAAAAAACAGGAAAAAATGGTTCATGGCAATAGCCAGATATAAATTTCAATCAGAATAAAATTACGAGTAACAAAGATAATATACATATAAACATAAAAAATAATGGCAATATCCAGATATAAAACAAGATGGTAAATATGTCAAAAAGCATAAAAAGAGATATCTAAAATTTCAAATCCTCAAATTGATACTACACTCTGCTAAAAACTTAAAAACTCTATCAACCACTGTTTTGTCATCCGCTAAGACCTCTGCAAGTCTGGCAGGCAGCTGCTGAGAATCTTGAAGGTGCACTAGAGAGGAACAATCTAGCAGCACATGACGGACTGACAAAAGGTTGTCACACAGCAGACATAGAGGGGCAGGGTCCCTTTTAAATCGGTAACCATGCGAAAAATTTATATACAAGATAAATAGAGAATAGTCTTGTAGAACTCCAGTTATATTAAGTATGTTAGATCTAACCACCGAAAGCGTATTAGTGTTTGGGTTTTCATCTGTAGTCTCGTTTATTTGCTTTTGGTTTGTGAGCTAAGATTCAAACCAAGAATATGCCAAAGAAATACTTTTGTTAGCAAAATTTGATGGTTAACAGTATCAAAAGCTTTATTTAAATCTAGGAATATGCCAATGGCTTTATCTTTATTATCTAAAGCAGTTATAACACTATTTAAGAAAGATGGTGGGGGTTTTTGTAGGTTTAAGGGTGCTCAACTTTGTGGCCATCAGTGCCCTTAAAAACAGTTCATCGCATTAGTCAGTTATAAACTTCAATAAAAAATAAAATTACTACTAAAAAGAAAATATAAAAATATACAAAACAGTGGCAAAAGCCAAAATTAAAACAAAGTCATAAATATATCAAAAGAGTATAAAAATTAGGTATCTAAAATTTCAAATCCTCAATTCCACGTTGCACTCCGCTAAAAACTCTTTCGACCACTATTTTGTATTCCGCCAAGGAGGCCTGTGCAAGCCTGGCAGGCAGCTTCAGAGTCTTGAAGGTGCGCGGAGAGAAACACTCAAACAGCACGTAACAGACTAACAAAAGGTTGTCGCATAGCGGACAAAGAGGAGCAGGGTCCCTCATAAATAGGTAACCATGCGAAAAATTGCAGTGGCCTATTCGCAACCGAGTCAAGCTAACCTCACGACGAGATATGTCAAAGGAAGTTACCCAGTTTATCGGAAGTGCTTTCACTTCTCTAAACTTATTACCGCGGAGAGCTGACCACTCTTCATGCCAGCACGATAGCACTGCTCTCCGCACTTCAAGCCTAAAGTCTTCCGAGGTAACGCGACAGATGGTAATACTGGTTCTGTAGTTGCTGCGAAATCTGCCATTTCATTCCCCGGCAAACCTAGGTGACCAGGAGTACACGCGCACACCACGCTAACGCCAGAAGCATGTAAAACATGGAGAGCATCCTGGATACATTGTGCAATAGAATGGGGGTTGTACAGCTCACGAAGGCTCTGAAATGTACTAAGGGAATCACTCAAAATCAGGCAATCACCTAATTTATGACGGTGCACGTATAAAACGACTCGGTAAATTGCATACAGCTTTGCAATAAAAATGGAAGTGCTATTAGGAAAACCGAATGTATATGGTTCGGTTCCATAAACATAAGCACATCCAACACCGCTGGTGCTCTTGGATCCATCGGTGTAAATAAAACGTCGGCCAGCGTAGCCTGGAAAAAATTCTAAAAAACACGTGCGGATACTTGAAATAGGCATCGTGAACTTCCGGTGTACAGTCATCCCAAGATCTACATGGGGCATGCCAGATAACCAAAGGGGCGGGGGGGGGGGCGGTCGTCGAGCTTCTTACTTTTGGGGAACATCGTTGGCATTTCAATTCCAAGCTTCCTTAGAAGCTCCTAGAAACGAAAACCTGCTGGCTTAGGACTAAGTGTGGTTTTCCTATATCATTCTCTTAGCGTGGTGGTGAAAAAAAGAAGTGAATGTTGGGTGCTTAGGCTTAGATCTAAACGCACAACCAGAATTTGTTAAGAGAATCTCAATCCGATATTGTAGAGGAGGTTCTGTAGCCTCAGCATAAAGGCTCACGACTAGGCTTGTTGGAAAAGCTCCTATTGTCATGTGGATGCCCCTATTACGGACAGTACCTAATCTCCTCAGCACAAATGGTCGTGCTGAAAAATAAACAATACACCCATAGTCTAGTTTGAATCGGACGAGTGCGCGATACATTCGCAACAAAATAGTCCGATCTGCTCCCTACGCAAGATATTCAGGGAACGGTCACATCGTGCTCTAAGTTGTGCTATATGAGACGACCAACTAAGCTTGCTATTCAAGATCAACCCCAGGAAGCACATCTCATCTGCGATGGGGAGTAAATCTGGACCGAAACGGGGCGAAGGTGGTAATCGTCTCCTACGGCGCCAGAAATTAACGCAGATTGACTTCTCCGTTGAGAAACGGAAGCCGGTTTTTGAGCTCCATTTTCGAAGGTTGTCTAACCATTGCTGCAGGCGGCGTTGTAAAAACGCCGTGCCCTGAGAAATACAATAGACAGCAGGGAAGCCGTCTACGAATAGGCATGACGAAACTCCTGGCGGAACACATTTCCAGATGAACTTAATTGCTATAGCAAAAACCGTGGCACTTAGTACAGAAGCCTGAGGTACTCCTTCTTCCTGAACAAAAGAATTAGAAAAAACCGAGCTGACCCTTACTCGGAAAAAGCGGTCTTTCATAAACTCCTGAATGAACAGCGGTAGGCGTCCACTTATGTTTCAGGTATATAGGGAATGTAAAATCCCTGCTCGCCAGCACGTATCGTAAGCCTTCTCGAGATCAAAAAATATGCCAATGGTTTGACAGTTCTTCATAAATCCGTTCATTATCTGTGTCGATATTGACACAAGATGGTCTACAGTTGAACAGCGTCGTCGAAAACCACACTGGATGTTAGTAGGTTACGACTTTCTAACCACCATACCAGTCGTCCATTGATCATGCGTTCCATCACCTTGCAAATGCAACTGGTGAAGGAAATAGGACGGTAGCTGGAGGAAAGATGACGGTCCTTTCCAGCTTCAAGATGGGAATAACGGTGGCCTCCCGCCAATTTTCTGGAACTATATTGTCAACCCAAACACGATTATAAACCTCGAGAAGGAATCCCTTACCTTCAGGAGAGAGCTGTTGTAACATTTGTACGCGAATACTGTCTGGTCCTGGTGCCGATAGCCACGAAGATGACAGAGAATGTTCTAGTTCTAACTCCGCCATGGTGAAAAGGTGAATGTAATCTACGTTTCTAGAACGAAACGCGAAACCTTGAGATTGGAAGGAACTCAGGAGAGTAGTTATCCGAGCTAGACACTTGAGCGAAAGCACTGCCAAATGTGTTGGCTTCTTCAAATGGATCAACAACAGCTCCTGTGGTTGTTTTTAGGTCCGCAATTGGTATATGGGTCGATTTCCCGTCTACGCGCCTTAACCTATCCCATACAACCGAGTAAGGTGCATGTCGGTTAAATGAAGCTACAAATCTGTTCCATGATGTATTTTTGCTATCCTTAATAACTTGTCTGAATCTGGCGCGTATTTTCTTGTATTGGATTAGGTTATCCAATACAGGATGACGTTGAAAAGCCCTAAGAGCGCACGCCTTCGAGCACGAATGGCATTCTGACATTCATCCGTCCACCAAGGAATGGGAAATCAACGGGGATTGGAAGTTGGCCATGGAATAGATTGCTCAGCTGCAGAAAGTATCCTGTTGGTGAGATGCTGCACCAAATCATTCACTGAGTCATGCTCATTTTAAGTAAACACAGCCAACTGGGTGTAAAGGTTCCAGTTGGCATGGTCCAAGCGCCATCTAGGTATACACGTGGAACATGTATTTTGCATTAAGAGACTAATAAGACATGGAAAGTGGTCACTAGAGTAAATCAGAGATGCCATTCCATTGTAAGGAGACTGCCAACTGAGGTGAACAAACTGCAAGGTCAAGATGTGAAAAACTATTGAAATAGTCAGAAAGAAATGTAGGCTCTCCAGTGTTGAGGAGAGCTAGGTTGTAACTGTCCAAGAAATCAGCAATGAGCGTGCCTCTTGCACAAGCACAACTTTAACCCCGAAGTGGGTGGTGTGCGTTGAGGTTTCCCACTAATAGAAATGGTGTTGGTAACTGGGAAACTAGATCTTCTAAATCAATAGGTGAGAAGACAAGGGATGGAGGCAAATAAATGTTACAAATGGTAAACTGAATGGTTGGCAGTATAATCCTTACAGTGACTGATTGTATATCAGACCGCAATGGTATAGATTCCATATATACATCATCCCTGACAAGCATCATAGCGCCACCATGTGCCGGAATACCCTCTTCTGGTGCAACATCACTCCGTACTGGGGTGTATCGTCTTAGATGGAAAGCATCTTGTGGATGCACCTAAGTCTCTTGCAAACATGGGACCAAGGATTCGTTCTTTTTGAGTAAAAGCTCAGGTTCTGGTCGTTGTGTTCTAATACCACATATATTCCATTGTAGGATAGCCATGCTGAAATTTTTATGGGATAAGTACTCCAAGGTAACTCTGAATTACCTTGGAGGAGGCGGTAGTTGATTCAATTTAGCCCTTTTTTTAATCTCTTGGGCCTGTAGATTTCTCACCTTTATCCTACCTCTTTTTCACTGGTAGTCTCCCAGTGTGGGCAGGATCTTCTTGCATCTCCTCTACCGAAGAGGTCCGTTTCCCCATAGCAAATTTCAGGTTGAGAGTCTTGAACCAACTGGACACCGGCAAAGATGAAAGTTGCCGGTCTGTCTCCATACCAGAAGATTCTTCAGAAGAGGATCTTGGAGATGAACATTGGGCTTTCTTTCCCTTAGATTTACTGGGAAAAGAAACATTACTTTCTCTGAGGAGGTCTGTTCTTTCATAATGAGTTCTAAACTTTTTTGGTGATGTCATATACATACAACAGGTTTACTGACACTATTACTGGAAATTGGCAACTTGGATAGCGACTTTTTAGAGATGTTCTTTTTATTAGCTGACTTGGTGAATGACTGAGATGTAGCTGCAGATGTTGATGGCTTGGTGCAGTTTTTGCTACAAGAATCTTATCGTAAATTGTGGCTCTGTTATGATAGCTGGTTTGCGTAACAATTTCCTGCTTCAGTACCAGCTTAGCTCCAATTGAACTATATGTACCAGACCTTGGGATAGAGGGTTGTCAGATACATAGGAGTTTACGAGCTTCTGAGAAGGATACCTTCTCTTTAACCCAGTTCTCCTGGATCGTCCTTTCCTCCATAAAATGGGGGCATTCTCGGGAGCTAGATTGATGCTCTCCTCTGCAGTTAACACAACTGGGAGGTGATGTACATTAATTGTCATGGGCAATGCCTCCACAGTTCACACAGGTAACTGTACCATTGCAAGTGTCACTTGTGTGACCAAAGTGCTCGCATTTATGACATCTCAATGAATTCGGGATATAAGGTCTAACTTCAATGTCCACATACTCTGCAGGAGATGAACCCGATCAAAAGTAAGGAACAGGGTAAGGGTAGGCAGATATTCGCCTCCATCTTTTCTCTGAACCTGATATCACCCCTTGAACTTCTAGATTCTCTTTAATTCCTTCATTAGACATATCGTCCAATGTGCAGGTATTCACAACACTATGCATCTCTACATGCCCCAGACAGCTGGCTAACATGTTGGCTTTTAAAATAGTAGCTGCCTGGGATGCTGAATTAGATTTAACCAGCAGGCGTGCCATTGCAAGATCTTGTCCAGTTTTTAACTAGGTCAGCTAACCCATCCAGACCCCTCTTTATTACGAATGGATTCACTGATCTAAATGTTTTACCTTCCTCTGTTCTTGTTATAACCAAGAAGCGAGGACCACTTAACTCTGCTACTTCCTTTTCACTACCTTTGGTGTATTTGGTTTTTTGAGTTTTCGAAGAACTCTTGGCGATGATATCCTCCACCACTGCAAATGTCTCCGATGGCACGGTCACATCCTGGGCACCACCCCAGCTTAGGTGAGAGTCCTGACCTGGATCTTGCTCACCCTAGGGCTTCACCTCCCAGTGTATAGACAGAGGGACCCAATCGCCTTCAGGAGTGCATCAGCTCATGCAATGGCCCCTCCCTGGGACCGACCTTTATCAATGAATATGAACACAGATCCTACATGATAACCAGGGGCTGGGAATTACACGGTTACCCAATCACCCCTTGCGTCTCTCCATCCACCTACAACCTGCATGTAGGTTATCTATTAGACTGTATTCAGGGAGATATCAGGTGGGAGGTCAAACACAAAAGTGGACTGAAATTAATTGGGCATTTAGCAGATGCTCTCTCACCCCTTAGAGGAACCCAATCGTGAGTATGGCTCAGGACCCCGGGTGCGCCAAACCCGTACCTACCATAGTAGGCCCCTGGGGGGTATTTACGAAAGAGTATGTCACAGTCTCTGTTGATCTTTTTGTTGAAATCCATGCCGTGAGTTAGTAATTATATTATTCTTTTCAATAAATGATGGAAGTCTCCTGTACATAATTTTTTCCAATATCTTCGAAAATATGGAAGGTATGAAAATAGGATGATAGCTACCTCAGTCTTTTTCCCTTTTTTATGCAGGGGTACAACCTTAGATATTTTTAACATGTACAGAAGTATTCCACCAGTAACGAATGCATTACACAATGGACAAGTGGTTCAATTATGTGCTCATCGCATTTTTTTATAATTAAATCTGGTATGTCACCAACGCCTGCAGAATATGTATTATTCAATCCATTTATTATGTTAAGCATTTCTTCAGGTGTAACTTCATGCAGGTATATAGAATTTACGTAATTGATAGTATGTCTTTTTTGGAGTACGAAGATGTACAACTCTTCAATTATTTCTGCAAAGTAAGTATTAAAGTACGTAGTAACTTGAGTTGCATCTATAATCTTTCTGTAATTATGTTCAAGTCCTATTTTATCTTGCCAATGATGCATATTATTAGTCATTTGGTTTACTATTGGCCATATAGCTTTGGTCTTATTTTTAGAATTTGTAATATGATTATCATTATTATTAATTTAGTCTGTCTTATAACCTTATTTAGTATACATTTATCATTCTTAAAATAATTATCAAAATCTGTCATTGTGCAACCATTACTTAACTCATACAATAACCTTTTCTGCTCACATGACTTTCATATACCCGGTGTTATTCAATTTCTCTTTACTTTCTCACTGTATGTTCTTCATGTTTTGAGAGGGAAAGCAGTATTAAAGCAGAACATAAAACTTTTTACAATCTAAATTTGTCATCAGTATCAGCTGCATTATACATATCAAACCAATCTTCCTTACTTAAAGAGATAATTCATATACAAAATATTGTCATTGTTAAATGTTTTTTTTTTATTATTGTTGATCTAAACATCATGGTTGTATTGGTTTCAGTTATAACTATTTGTGCTTCATGATCACTAAATCCTGTGCTTTGTATGTACAGTTCTCATTAATTATAATTTGATCCACTGGTGTTTTTGAGCGATTTGTTATTCTTGTAGGGGACGTTATGACATGCATTAAGTTATGGCTTTCAAGCAGGTGCACGAGATCTTGCTTCTCTTTACTGCCTTTAAGAAAGTCAATATTTAAATTACCGCATAATTCAAGTTTTTTATAGGTTTTCACAAGAATATTGAGTAGTATCTCTAAGGTTGAAACAAATAGAAATTTGTGTTTTGAGAAATTTTAAGAATGAAGTATTTAGTATTCATTTGAAATCTGTCTATCAACATAATCCTACCAAATAAGAAGAAAAAGTATACTCAGTTATGAAAAACGAACTTATATTTTTATCATTTTGAGTGTTTAATTTATTTTGGAAGAACTGAGCCTATGCAAGGTATTTTAACTGAAAATATTCCCAAATGAAAAACTGTAACATTATTAATTTTTCTGATTGTATAACTTGTTAGTAAGTTGAGGTTAGTATTTGCAAACAAGTGGGAAGCTAGAAGAAGCAATAATATTGAATTAAATTTATAGTCAACTTTTGACTCATTTTCCAGTTGCTGCACAGACAAATAGCCCAGTAGCTTCAATGTGACAGTTAATCAAATACTGAAACCGCTTTTCCCATGATGTTGAGCTTAATCCCTTTCTACTTTTAATTAGATTTTTAAAAGTTCTGATTCCCCATGTTTATTTAGTTTTCTCATTTGTTTGTGCTTTACCTAAATATTCCTCAAATTTGATAATGTCCTTCCCTGATTTCAAGTTCAGCAACATCTTCCCTACTGTATCTGATGGTAGATTGGCATATTTCTCAAGCCTTACTTCTCCTTTTATTATTTTGGATTCCCTCAGATTCAAGAATCAAGCAATAGTAGCTCCTTCACAGGGCTGTAAAGAAAGTACAAAATGATATCTACACAATACAGTGAAGAACTTTTGTTACAAAAATTACACTTTCCAAACTCTTTAAGCACAATGCACTTGATTGTTCAATCCATATATGCTACATCAGAGAAGAAATTTTATCTTGTGGATCTTTCTCAGTTGACTTCATGATTTTCTGTACTATTTTCTTTGCGGAGATACACTCTTGCAATTAATTATAAGTAAGGAGTGTGTTTTACAGTTATCTAGCGAAAGTTTCCATATGTCATATTGAATACTGATCCTTTAATACCTGTGGAAGTTTTGTTCTATTCAGCAACCTGTTGTTTTTGGCAATTTGTTAAGGTTCGATAGACTTTGCTCATACACTGTGGATGTAGAATATTACCAGTAGTGATCAGGGACGGCACGTCCTATGTGTTCAGTGGTTCAGTAAACCCTGGAAAAAGGTTATTTGTGCAAATTATATTTAAACAACCATTTTTTGTTTCCTTCTCGTCTTAGGTAATTTTATGTGCATTTTCAAAGTATTTTATTGCATGAAAAACTTTTAAGTTGTTCAGATAGCACACATATGCACCAAAGTTTGCCCAGACATTCTCGAGGTTAAATTTCTCTTGTGAATCTCCGAGTGTAAGCTTATGGGTGCTCTTTCGGCGGGGAGAGGCAAGAGGGGAGGTTGCTACATGTACGTGGATGTGATCGGAGTAGCAGCTCCAACTGCAGGTTGGACTCAGGTGGAAATGCACGAATCAACCCGAACTAAAAGCAACCTAACCAGAACAATTAGCACGTGTGTTTTCACTGTAATAATGAAGTGATTTTCTACAACTGTTTATCTGTATTACAGTGTATTCAGTTATTTACTTGTGCTTTAGTGTTTATTTGCTATTCATTTGTTCTAAGAGCAGAAACAAAGATGGCATTAAAAAAATTCACATATCATCCATGGACCTTTGATAAATTCAAAAAAGTGCTCAAGGAACACAACATTCAGCTAACACCAGTAAACCATTACTCCATAAAAAAACCTGTTACTTTCAAACATCAAAGATGCTATTCCACCTAACAAAAAATATGGCATATACCAAATTGAATGTAGTGATTGTAATGAAGTATACATAGGAGAAACCAAAAGAAATTTAGAAATTAGATCCAAGGAACACGTTAGGAACATCAAGAGTAAACAATTACAAAAATCAGCAGTTGCCTTTCACTTTTGGACAAAAAATTATGACATAAAGCCAGAACCGAAACTTCTCAAACACATAACCGCAAAACAAGAACTGTCCACATGGGAACAAACCTTCATTTTAAAAAATAGAAACCGAGTATTTAATTTTGACATTCCTCAGAAAGATATTTTCAGCAAGTTCCTTGAACCGTTACCAGAAGAAACATCAGAAGAAGCATCGCCGTCCCCACCATGAAATACCATGGAAACCCGGTTATTGTCCAGTTGATAATGGAGGAAAGTTAACCTCCGAAATGCGTTCCAGAAAATTATAATGTAAGTTTTGTTTAGTGTTATTAATTGATTCACTTTTTAAATTAAATTATGCAGATTCCTTAGGCTGCTAAGACATTTAAAAAGTTGCTATTCTCTATTCTTAAAAATAAGCATCATAATTTATATGAACAGTGTATTGAAATTGTTTACAATGTACATCCTTAGATAGTAGCTTAGTCATAATTGAAGATGTCCATCTGAAACGTTACTGTGTAGCAGGCTCTTATTCATGCTAAGCAGTTGTTCACGTTGATAGGTAGTGCCAAACATGGCCAGTAATTTGCTTGCAAAAAGGTGCAGCTTGGGAAATGTTTTCGGCAGTGATCTGTACAAATCCAAACCAATTTTACCTGAACTGTGCAATGGTGTGTTGCTTTGAAGCTTAATTAATTCCACTTGCTGTTCATCTTGGACCACCAAAGGATCATATGTAAATGGATATTTAATATCAGTGGTTTTGCCTATGGCAAGGGAAAATGAACAAAAAAATACTTGCTCTCCCAGTCCCAATTAAACCTTTGTCGTCCACTCAGTTGAAAATGCAAGCCGTCACTGCACTGATAACACTGCCACGTGAGTATAGCCAGAATCAACTGGTTTGGCAGGCTCTACCTGGCTATTGAAGGACAGTAGTGGGGATGAGAGGGAGGGTAAATTCATACCTCAAATGCCTTCCTTTCCACCTCTGCTCTAATCCTTACCCTTTCTTCTTTTGCCTCTAATTTCCAGTCAACACCTCCAAGATGACCTCTACAACCAGGTTCCTGTTGATGTAATAGAAATAATTTATCCTCTCCTGCTTTTATCATGTTCAAAGCATTAGCATGGGTAACATTGAACAAATTATTTAGTTGGAGAAAACTTACGTTCTCACTCTTTATGAATTTTCGTCTTTCTATGAACACCTTTCTGCAGATTGCGCCACTCTGAATACAGATCTATAAGTTTCTTTGTACAGTGAGGTAAAGCTCTTGTGGGAATCTTAGCCTTATCTCAAAATATTATACATTCACGTGCAATTAAATTAGCACTTTCACTGATGGTCAACTTTATTTCATGTGTGTTATACAAGAGTGACAAAACCTGTTGATTAGATGGTAATATGTCCACTGATCTGGTGCGGAACTTCACCAATTAAATAAATATGTCAGCACTTCTTAAACTACTCGCCATTATGGAAACAAACATTCACAACATTACTCAATGGAAACCGAGGGTCAACTGAAGGGGAACAATATGGCAGCAGTACGCATATAAGCAGGAATAAGTCAACATGATGCAACTTTCTCAAGCGTCCCTCTTCTTCAAATTCAACAAATTAGGTATTAAAATTCTTGTTAAAACAAAAGGGAAAACTTTGGGGGTGTGCGTGAAGAAATGCGAAATTCAAAGAATAAGGACCACCCGAATGTATATACATAAAAATTTGGAAATTAAAACTCAAGAAGTACTGGATAAAATGTGTAAAAAGTCTTGTCGGTTCTTCCTTAAATGTAATGTATAACTCTGTAAGACAATTATCTAATATATATTTATGCCTCCGATGACATTTCCAGATGTTCTAATTGCAGCACCTCATCAGATTCCCCCCCCCCACCTCATCCGAAACAAATCCTGCGTCCGCCCCTGTTTGTGCTGGATGAGGTAGCTTGAATCCATTCTATTGAAGTACTTCTACACGAGATGCAGATCTATTGAAAAAAGTATGAATGCAGTAAGATTAGAGTTGGAGAACTTAATTTAACTGTCTTGATAATAGTAGCAAGTTAAGTTGGTGTACTAAACAATGAACAAACATTACCTTGGGATATTTTTGTCGAATTATGGGTTGCACTCCGCCATGATAGCCCGCCATTACTGATGCCTGATCATAAGACTGGCAGATTAGTTTTCCTCCATTTTGTATTCCTATTTCCTCTAGGGCAGCAATAATGTTCTAAGAAAGTCCTTCAGCACTTTAATTTGTCTTATACAGCATAAAATCCAAGAAAATGTTCTTTTGCATTTTTGGAGAAAACTTACGTTCTCACTCTTTATGAATTTTCGTCTTTCTATGAACACCTTTCTGCAGATTGCGCCACTCTGAATACAGGTCTATAAGTTTCTTTGTACTTAGACCGCGGGAGTGTGGGATCTTTAGCACAAGTTATGTGTGCCTGTACTGTACCTTGGTGAGCATAAGTGACCTCGCAAGGCAGCAGCTCACGGTGTGTCAGTCAGACGTACAGTCCTGAGTACATGAATTGTCCTTGCATACAATAATCCTACACTTTGTACATATGGACCTAAGTGATTCAATGTCGATGAAATCTTTTCAGCTCTTCCCTTTTCCCTTTCCTTACTTTAGGCGGTTCCATAAGTGACTCAGTGAATCTGCACTTCTTCCCCCCTTCCCGTTTTTGGAGACAATAAACTTTAGTAGCTCTGAGAAAAGGAAAGCTTAGGAAAGGCATTTGCTTTATTTAACAAGTTTCCTAGAAAATAATTTGCACAATGAAATATACATATTTTTCATAATAGTACGGAATTACAATACATAACTATGTACATAACCAGACTGACAAAGGTGAAACGTCTGAGTTTATCAGTTAGTATGTTTGTACTGCGAGAAGCTTCTTTTGACAATGCATGAGGATAACGGAACGTATGTGAAGAGATTTATATTGTCATTTAAGTTATTGTCCTGTTTTTTTCCTCACCAACTGTTCAATATTGCATAGCCATTATTTTTTGTACCACACAAGTTTTGCACAGCACAAAGTCTTTCCCTGCACAGTTCTCGGAAAGTATACCAACCACCACATCTACCACTTATATCTGTAGACTCATTCACTGAAACCCAAATTTTCAGATAGTTGATGCTTTCTCAAATTTTGATGTATTCTGGTTGGTACAAAATTGGTAAATATTCTCTATGTATTGTTGCTTCTCCTGGAATATGTTGATTTTTGTATTTTGCCAGAAATGATCTAAAGTAGGGACTGTCCAAGATTCTGAATGGAATTTTCGCAAGTATCATCATGTCATACAAATCTTTAATGAATTATGACAAACCATTTGAAGTCTTGGTTCTTGTTTTAATTGTGTTCGTTTTCCTATGTGCTTTACTATTACAGTGTACTTCTTAGTTTGTATAATCTGAAATTACACAAGACACATATAACACCTCCTTCTTGAAGAAATATATCACTTCCGAATTCTTCCACTAAGTCATTTAGTATTGCACTATGAATCTCTGGACACACACAACTCTTCAGTGTGACAGCTAAGTCCATAGGGATGCTGGGATTCCGATGCACAGAAGTGTAAGATGAGAGGAGGGGGTGAGATGCACGTCACAGGCTATGTCGTCGGCATAGTTAACTGCAATCGCCTAACTAGGGCCACACTCATGCGGTCTAGTCATACACAATCATACTGAACTGTACCTTTTCAGACACCTCCGTAGTTTAGTATGCCTGATTTGACACAAAGTTCAAATTATTTATCTCGTTTCATTTTATCTTTTATTGCATCTGTCACTGTTTCAATAAAATCATTTCGAGTTTCGGAGGAAGTTTCTTTGAATACTGTGTTGCTTTCTAGATAGGTAGTCTTTCATTGAACCATCCTCATTAGCACGTAAATGTAAAGTTTCCAAACAGTTTCCTTTATTCAGAGATTGCACTCTCATCACGTGCTCCGAAAGTTTGTTCTTGTTTTTCCAAATGGCATACATCAATGAGGCGACCTGTTACTTTCCCTACTACATATAGTAAAGTAGAGGAAGTATTGTATTCCACTCAAAAATTCGATATCAAGATTTCAGTCGAAATATATGTTTTGAGGTCCCCCGAATCCTAAAATAAAGCATTTTTTAATTTCTCTACAATGTATAGTATAGTAGAGGATATACTGTATTCCATAAAAAAATTCGATGTTGAGATTTCACCGGAAAAATATGTTTTGAGGCCCCCTGAATAAAAAAAAAAAAAAAAAAAAAAATTTTTAGAAAAAGGACCATGTGTGTGTGTCAGTCTATGGACAGCGTAACTCAAAAACGAAAAGTCGGTTAAAAACCAAAGTTGGTAATTATGTTTAATGTCTTTTAAGGATGCAACACGAAGATTTTGAAGAAAATTGCCCCACCCTAAACTAGCCTTTACATGGAAATTTTTAAAAAAATTTTGAATTTCTTGAAAACAGCTCTAACGGTTTTGATTAAAATGCCACATCTTTGAGATATTTTTATGACAAATGAAATGTATAATTATCTTGAATTCTCTGGCTATAGCCCATGAAGTCCTATTTACTCTGGAAGACTTTTGCATAACTGGTAAACTGTAAGAGATGGACCAAATCTTACTATATAAAAAATGTAGATCTTGCTAAAACACACAATTTATGTCAAAATAATTTTTTTTTGTAGAGTGAAGCATTTCGGAGATATCCCTTGTTATTTGAGCGAGTTTTGGAGAACTTACTTCTGTCAAATGGAACATCGCTATTCATTTATATGTTAATCATGCAAGGAGAATGGAGTCTGAAAGCTTTAAAAGATTTGACTATTGCTCAAAGCCTACTGCATTCCCATTGCATGTGCAAGAAAATGAGCAATAAGGTAATTTCTGAAATTTTATCTCTACTAACATGAAGAAGATAGGAGAATAAAACTTTGTAATAATGGTTAGTACAAGAGTATTGTATTGTTTAAGGGGGTTAGTACAAGAGTACAGAAAGTCATGTGAGTGCAACAGATCAGATTTTTTTTCTATTACATGCAACATTGTTGTTATGCATGTCTGCTTCAATAGGGACACTCTCTGAAATGCAGTAATCAATTCTATACCTCCCAGTGAATGCAGCATGTTTTGATGCTGTAAGTTCAGTTTTTCAATGTTGTCAGACCATTCTTACTCCAAGATTCCTCTCCGCCAAACATCAGGATATAATAGCACTGATAGGTTTGTCTTACTTTGTTCCCTATTAACCATTTATATTTTGAATATCACTTTCCTTGAAAGGCTCTTGTATATTTACCTTCATTATGTGAAAAGGTTAACTTTGGTCTTCTATTTTTCCTTTCAACTGCACTTTTTTTCTGAAAAGACAAAGTTTCAAAATAATTAATAAGGAGAACATTTATGAAATCATAATAGTCTGTTAACATCTAGAGCTTCCTGCATGTCTAAGACACTTAATAAAATAGTATGTAATTTGCACTCCTTATGGGCAAAAAAAGACACACACCCCACAGCCCCACACACACTCACAGTGAGAAAGAACAGCAAGACTGAAACTGGTTCATCAATTTCACCTGCATTTCATATCATCCTCTTCCTCACTATTATACCTGTTGCTTGGCTGACAACCGCTCTCAGGTCTTCACTCTGTCCAGTACATTGGTTCCTGTGCTTCCTGACAGGCGTCTGGCTCTAGTCATTGGCTTTTAAGTCCTACATAAGGGGACGGTATTGTATTGTATCAGGTAAAGAAAGAAAGTGCCCACCTCAGTAGCGTGATGGTTAGTGTGTCTGCCTCACGTTCAAGAGGTCGTGAGTTCGAATCTCGCTTAAGGTAAGTTATCTGGGTAAGATTTTTTTCCGAGGTTTTCCCTACCCTGAGAAGACGAATGTCAGGTAACTTAAAGCTCCATGGACCTCGGACTCATTTGAGCATCATTTCACCCATTTCATTTGTCCGATATAACAGAATGTTGGAGGACGTTAATTTAAAAAAGAGAAAGAAAGTGCAGTCAATTACTGACTATAAGACTAGTGTTTTAATTTTGATGTAAAAAACAATTATTATTTATCACAAATTAATACGGTTATCTGCAACAACAGAATAATGCATTTTTAATGAATTTGACAACAGAATAATGAATTAATATTGTTTGATTGCCAACTTCTGACTCCCCATGAACATAAACACTATTTCATTTGCACTTACTAAAGGTAAAATAATATTTCTTGCCCACAGGAATTAATTATTTTTACTCCTAGCTCTCATATCACAGATATATTTTACACTGTATTCACGCACAAAGACTGAAAGAAACTGACACATATTTCCAACTATTAATAGGGCATGACTCTCAAGACTCAAGCCAGGTATTTTCGGGTGGTCATCAACCCCTTCAATCCTTTTGGTCGACCTTGGTCAATGGAATGTCTGCCTTCTTGTTTCCACCCTCCCAGTTTGCTCTTAACTTGGTGAAAAAGCTTTACAAATGGTTCATTTGCCACGGCAGGGGTAACTTATTTTAAACACGATATCTCATTACTATGGAAACCATATACATGTAGCGAAGTGTAAAGCAAACATTTTCTCCAAGGTTCCAAATAGCACTAAATGGCACACAACTCACTGCTATCGTGGCCTCAAAAACAGGCTCCTACTGCAATGTTTTCATGTGTATCTTGTACAGCAAGCACATTGTATTTAACTAGACAATAGGCGTACTTGGTAATTTATTGCCATTGTGGAGTACTGGGTAGCATGTTCATGGCGACCATCAGTCCATCCACGTCATCACAATATACATTTTCTTGCTTAGAAAAAAATATTGTAGTGAATGCTGATGAACTCGAAAACTGGTTATTTTCACATTTTCTTAAAGAACGTTACACTCCCTAAGACGTGATGCCAACAACTCGGCCTTATTCTTAGGGAGATCTAAGTCTCTCAGAAGGTCATTTAGTTGAGTTTGAGTCACTTTATGAGTTTCAGAACGTAGTGTATCAAGCACAAAGTCTGTATCTTGGGATGTTGATAGTACTGCTTCATCAGAGGAGTCAGTAAGTCGTGGCTATGTGGCACAGGGGATGGCTGAGGGGATATTTGGGTAAGCTAAATAGTGCTTCTTCTTACTATTCATACCAATAACCAAAGGAACCATACAAAAGTAGCAGTCATTTACACGATTGCTTTGCTCCCTCCAGATCATTGGTATAGTGAAATTCAGAGACGTAGATTTGAGGAACAATTGCGACAACAAATATGGGGTGCAAACAGTTTGTCCTGGTCACCTACTTTTCAGCCAAAATAAAGACTGTATGTCTTTTTTACCATGGGAGTTAACGGTACCTTTTGCGATTTAAAAGTAACTACCCCGCATATATAGTAAAAGTTATTTGGGTTATTAACACACTTGCGTGGCATTTTGTAACTTTCTCGAAATGCCTGTTATTTTAAAGCCACTGAAACACCATTTCATGCACTCACAAACTAAACACTGAACTCAGTTTCTAAAGGAATGGCAAGCTGAGGATTGGACTCTGCCTGCTAGTCATAAATCAACCCTCACACTTCTGTTACAGGCGGATTAAAAGATATTTACTCGATCTAATTTCTACTAGTAAATCAAAGTCTAATGCAACAGTCTGAACTGTGTATTGTAAAAATGAGAACCAATCTACAAAAATGAAGGCCATTTTCGTGTTTAACAACCCAAAATTAGTAAGTTATGACTAATTTTATCTTGGAATACATTTTGGCTGTTGCTCAGTGAAATACTAAGGTATAACCCTTAAAACACGCCTTAAAATTGTATATCCTGTATGTATATATTTTAATTTCTAGTGCTCCAAGAAGTTAGAGAGGACTTTTGATGACAATTTGAATCTCTGGTTTTAAGGTAAAACAAAACAATTGATTTAAGTGCAGGGTTTACTATTAATGTCATCATGAGAAAGTTTGTAGAAAATGAACCATAAATATCATAGCTGATTGTCTCGAAAGCAGTGGAAAAACCAAACCATTTCATGATTGTGGGTGTTGTCCTTGGTGCTGTGTGTTCAATGACCTGTTCAGGAAAGAGGATGGGAAACATGGATAGAAGCAGCACTATTATAGCAATCACCTTGAAGAAGTAATAGATGTTGGAAGCTTTGGATACAAATGTAACTATAGTAAATACTTGGAATGAGAGAACTCTCCAGGATTAATTACTATTAGAAACAATTTTAAAAACTGCTACTGCAACTGTAAACAGCCTTTGTCATAAAGGGGAAAAAAATTGAAGCTTGGACAGAAGGAAAAGTTTCTTGTTAGAAAAATATTTGGTTAATTGTAATAAAGTCGACTGATAACAAGATTGTTGAAAGTCTGTGATATACAGGATTAGTACAAATGATTAATTTGTTTTCAAAATGCTATATTTTCCAGTTTATTACATGTACAACACTGGTTGATACATCAAAAGAACGATAAATTCAACAAGTTTGCAAGTAGGCACTACCAGTATATTGCCTTCACAAAATGATGTCAAAACAACAAAAGAGTTAACATGATATGCCACAGGATGTACGGAATGAAATTAACCACTGCCTCGGCATGTGTGCCAATTGTGGTGTGAACAGAGAACTTGATGAGCTTGATTCTTTTGATGCATCAATCAAAATTTTATGTATAATACTGTGGAAAACATAGCATTTTGAAATTGAATGAATCATTTTGTGGTGACCTTTTAATGCCAGACAATTGACTATTAATAATTTGAGATCATAATTGCTATTTTCAATAACTAATGAAAGTTTAAAAATACACACTGATTACTTTATAAAAACCAATAACATTATCTATGAAAATTGTGTAATTCATTATGTTATTAAAATATTTTGGGGCATATTTTTCTATTTTAGAGCACATTTTCATGTTTTGCTGCACAAATGCATGCATATATTCATGGTATTTTGTGCATATAAATTCATCCTCTAATAGTAGTAATATATAATACACACAGATCTTTTTCTAAAAATGCTTTGTTTCTGTGTTGAGGGAGCCTCAAAATGTTTAATATTTTTAGGTGGAACACAATACTTTTTCTACCTACTATTAATGTGGCAGAGAAAGTATACTAAATAAATCAAATAAACAAAAATTAAGAATAAAATAATTATAATTTCCCAAGTATTTTACTCAATGAGAATGAAGAAGACTTCAAAGTTTATTAAAAAAAATTGAATATATAAATTTTATTTCTGATGAAAATGTCTGAAATGTATGATCCATTTTTGAGCAAATCTTTGAGTAGCTGAAATTAAATACCAAGTTTGGTACTTAACTAACTTTTTGTGTTTGAGTTACGCTGTTCAGATACACAGATATTTTTCGAACTACTCAGCTTTTTATTCAGGGGACATCAAAATGTGTATATCCAGTAAAATCTATCAAATTTTTGGGTGGAATGCAATACATTCTCTACCTAATATGTATGAGGTAGAAAAATTATCCCCCTTCTTCTCCCCTGTCTCTATAACCATAATGATAGGAGATAAGCTTAATACAGTAAAACCTGCCTAAAGTGCACCCCCTATGTACTGGAAATATGGGCAAACTGAAAATAAATCTCAGAATAATTTTCTGGAATAGTTTGCTTAAATAACTTAAGATGGATTATAATATGCATAATATATAGCTACGTGCTAAATTTTTAAAGTGATGGCCATTAATTTTGAATGCGAATGTACTGGCCCCAATGTTTCAAGAACTGTTCATGTGAGATTTAACGTAACACCAGTTATGAGCCGACAGTTCAAAATCAAAAGAATCCAGTGAAGAAAATAAAAAAGTAAATAAAATCAGCAATGTGAGAGTGAGTCAGAAATAGCAGCATGCTAGGTAATTAAGATGATAGGAATACTGAAAAATAGTACTATGGAAAATTGCACAGAAGATAGGTAATTGCTAAAATGTGGGACCATATAAACAAGATGTCAAATTTATTTTAAAAGTAAAAATTGTAGTGCAAAAGGTTGTACTAATTCAAAGAGCCTGCCAATAGTACTCAATAAACTTCAGGACAGAGAAATTGCAATTTTAAGTTGAAAATACAGCAAAATGTACACTGGACCTATTTTTATTTTCTCTACTGGTAAGTAGGGGACATATTGTATTCCACCTAAAAATTTGATGTCGAGATTTCACCGGGAATATATTTTGAGACCTCCTGAATCCAAAAAAAGCACTTTTAGAAAAAGGTCTGTGTGTGTCTGTCAGTCAGTCTGTGGACAGTATAACTCAAAAACGAAAAGTAGGTTAAAAACTAAAGTTGGTATTTAAGTTTAATGTCTTTCAAGGATGCGACACAAAGATTTTGAAGAAAATAGTCCCACGCTAAACTATCCTTTCCATGGAAAATTTTGATTTACTTGAAAATGGCTCTAACAATTTTGATTAAAATATCATATGTTTAAGATATTTTTATGACAAATGAAATGTATATCTTGAATTTTCTGAGTATAGACCCTGCAGTCGTATTTACTCTGGACAACTCTTGCAAAACTGGCAAACCATTAGAGATAGACCAAATCATACTATACAAAAAATGTAGATCTTGCTAAAATACACAATTTATGTCTCAATAAATTTTCTTGTAAAGTGAACCATTTCGGAGATATTCCTTGTTATGTGTGTGAGTTTCGGAAAACTTAAAACTTTCGTGAAATGGAACATCATTGTTCATTTTTTTATATGTTAAGTGTGCAAAGAGAACGGAATCTCAAAGCTTTAAAAGATTTGACTATCACACAAAGCCTACTGTATTCTAATATTCCCTTTGCACCTACAAGGAAATAGGATAATTTGTACAAATGTTTATCTTAACTAACAAGAAGATATAGGAATAAGAGTTTGTAAGAATGGTTAGTATAGGTTGCACGTTTGTTCTTGACGAATGACCTTAAATAGAAATCCAGTGAGTAGGCCTACCCTTAATAAACAGGTCAGCAAATGTTTATGCTACGATAACACACACCTCTGTTTTCCTCTGTCGCATACGTGTATACAGTCGACTGCAAAAGTTTTGTGCAGTACAGATGTATGCATGCAACGAAAATAACAGTAATTCAGATGAGGAAGAAATGTCGGGAATAGAAGAAATGCAATAAAGTTAAGTGGAAACAGTTATAGAGGTATAGTGTATAATACATGTGGCTGATATTATTGGAAGTGTGATAAATTGATTTGTAGTGTTGTACTACTTCAGCTCAGAAGCATGTGCGTCATCTCACTGCAGACTGTACCTCCGCTCTCTTTCGATGCCGGCATTCCTGCAAAAGCTGAGTAGTGACTCGCATCCAACCTTTCATATAAAATTTTCATTCATCAAGAAGTAACGCGCGACCTGTACAAGAGTAGAGAAAGTCATGTGAGTGCAAACATCAGATTTTTTATTTACAGACTTCACATTTTTACTTTCTCTTCTATGTACTGGGATAAGTGGAGGAAGTATTGTATTCCACCCAAAAATTTCATCTCAACATTTCAGCACTCGTTAAAAAGGTCTGTGTATGTCTGTATGTTCCCACGCGTCATTTTGTGAATTGCAAACTAGAATGAAAAGTCAGCTAAATACCAAAATTGGTATTTATGTCCAGTATCTTCCAAGAATGTGACTCACAGACTTTTAAGAATATTTTCTGAACACAAACTACCCTTTACACCAAAAATGGTTCAAAAATTTTAATTTTTTCATAAATAGCTTAGTAATTTTTTTTAAAATACCACATGTACCAGAGTTTTTGTACTTTGTTTTATTAAAGAATAACCCTTGTAAGACAGAAAGCTGTAAATCGGGGGGAAGGGAATGAGGAGGAAATTGCTAGAACAATAGCACTCTGTTATAGACAGGTTTTACTATATTTCATTACTCTTAGAGCTGAAATATGGCAAAACCTAATACTTTCATACAAATTTTTCTTTGTTTGGATGGAACAGGGAAATTAATATCTAAACCTGTGCCTTGCCCAGTTACTTGGTACAGTAAAACCTCGTTTATCCGGACTAACTGGGACCAAGGCAATCTGGAAAATTGAAAATTTGGATAACTCGCGTTATATGGGTAATAAGCAAAACAAAATTCTTAAATACTTAACTAAGCAGTGTCACTTATGACGATAAGAAAACTATGTCCTGTAACAAAATTATGTACAGTACATAGTATGCATTGTTTACAATACATGAAAAAATGTTGGATAGAGCTAGATTTCTGACAATGAAGTCATTAAACCTCTTGCTCTCCAATATTTTTCACTGATGGATGGGGCACTAGAAGTGGCCAGGCATATTTGAAAGTGGTCTTGGTGCATTTCCTCTTGTAGTGGAGATAATTAGCAGTAGATGTAACAGCTTTTTAGAGAGCACCATATTTTAACTATATATGAAAAAGTATAACTACATAAAATCACATAATTTCTTAACAAGAATTGATCAGGCTTCGGTTCTAAACACGTGTGGCATTTTAACAAAGTATGGTCATTATCATTTTATCATTAATAGTTCAGCTGGGGTGGTATCAGGCTGATGCTCCAAGAACGGCATAATTTTTGTCAGCAACTCCCAATTCAGCAGCTATAGGGGAAACAGTCTATTGGCATTTCCCAAGAATTCAATATGGCCAACATTACACTAAAAATAGTACTACCAACCTACATAAGGATTATTTCTAACCTCAAATATCCAGGGTTAAAGTAACAGTTTTGGGAATGTATTTCAGTGTTTCAGTGTACAAATTTAAAATGACACCAAAGCGAAAGAAGGTCATGGTTCCAATGGATAAAAAGTTAGATGCTATTAATCAAATGGATAAAGGAGAAACATTAAAGAAAATATAGAGGAAACAGCTTATTGGAATAACCCAAAAACCAACTGTGACATTTTTTTATATGTTAGGCGTGCAAAGAGAACAGGATTTGAAAGTTTTAAAAGATTTGACTATCGCTCAAAGCCTCATTAGCAATACAATGGGATACATAATACTCTAAAAGTTTGGTTTTGTCTTGAATTGTTTTAGAGTATTATGTGCAGTTATAGTTACTGTTGTTATTTTTGTTTTTGCAGCACAGTAATACATTAAATATGTTAAGATATTTAGCGTTCAAAAGTGATTTTATCCAAAAGTGTTATTGCGGAACAAGATTTGCCAAAGGTGAGTAGGTTCATCAAGTGTTGCGTGGCAACGATCTTCAAGCATTATTGTTTGAAAGCATGTTACTTTAGGTTCCCAAACACTTTGATAACATAGAAACCACACACAATAAACTTAATGACATGTGCCATTTGAAAGCTGAGGGGATTGAGGAAGGTGTAGTGAGCAAGGTCAACGCTTTCTTCCAGTGCTATTTATAGCTGGTGAGACATACTGTGTCAGCACCATGTGAGTGTGTGTGTAGTGTTTAACGCCCGCTTTTACTACTACGGCACCACAGGCAGTGACACTGATGATACATGGAATGAAGATGGAGCACCGGTGGAATGAGATGGCGGGGGAAACTGGAGAACCCGGAGAAAACCCGCCCAGACGCCACTTCGTCCTCCACGAATACCACATGCGGGTCCCTGAGATCGAACCTGGGCCGCCTAGGTGGTAGGCGAGCGCGCTAACTGCTCGGCCAAGGCGCCGCCCAGCACCATGTGACAATACTAAATCTTTCATAAACTCAACAGTTGGCATTTTGCAGTACAGTATAGTACGTATTACCATACTTTATTGTACAATTTATGCAGGAACCACACACTGAATCAAACTGAAAAGCTTATAAAAGTTTATAATCTAATGTGAACATTATTTAAAAAAATATCTACAAATCTGATCTGGAGATCCAGAGTGAGTGAGTGGTGTTTAAGGGCCCGTCGACAGCTAAGTCACTTGGACCCCACAGATATCTAGATAAATGAGGTTTTACTGTATTTCACTTTGTTAATATCTTGAAAATGTATACATAATGGGAATATATATAGCACAATACAAATTATGTGTGACATAAGACAGATCTGCCTAATGCTGTGGGAGAGATAATAATTGGATGGAAGCAACTGAGTGATGGAAAGGTTGTGCTGGTAGCCAGCTCAGTTTCAGATGGAAGGGTTTTGGAATTTCTCTCTGTATTTGACCCTAATTTCATTCTTTTTATCGCCCATTTAAACTTAAATCCCATATACATTTACTGGTGGATTAAGAAGGGAAAATAAGGTTCATTATAGTTCATTCACCTTAACAATGCACTTATATACTGCGTACAATATGTAATTGCAAAGATCCAGTCATTTACATGTTTGAGGACACATTTTTCAGGTACATATGTCCACTTTAGCCAGTACTTTCAGCTAAAGATTTATAACACCTTTTATGTGCTATTATTAGATTTTTAATCAAAATTTAAAAAATATGTATCCAACACACCTTATTTCATTTACATAAAGGAACTGTACACATGGAAATAAAAAACGAACATGCAGAACAAAACTGGGTGACAAACCACTTTCATTACAATCTTCGAACACTTAATAACATTTGTTAACAGTCAAATATATATTTATATTCTTGCACCAAATCCAAAATTTAAACTTTGTATACTCTACTCTTACAGTCTGGCAAAACCACTCTTACCAGCTTTCAGTTACTTCAGCATTATCACTTATACCAAAAATAATTCATGGAATAATATTAATATTTATTATGAATAACCAGTGATAGCAAATTACTTTTGCTCACTACAAAATTCAATAGAAAATACAGGAAAAGAATAATACAGGTTATATATAGTTTTAAAATTATTTACTGATGATCGCACTTACAAAATAATGCTAGACTACACATATAATACACATTTGAGATATATCCTCATAGTACACTAAGAATCATCACACTATAACTCCAATCAAACCTGAATATATACTGAAGGTTGCAAAAAAGCCAAGAAGACAAATATAAAAATGTTTTATCTTTGAGTATAGCGTGAAGGGGAGGAAGAGGGAGTGGGAAGGGACAGAACTAGAGCCACATAACATTTTACTTAAAAATCAGATTTACTTGCACAGGCATTTTCATTAGTTTGGTGGTGGAGGTGGATATATCAAAGTCCTTCAACAGGCAATATAAACAAGGAAGTTTTAACATCATTTTCAGTTCATTTAATTCAATGATCAAAACATTCTATACAAGTGAAGGGATGACACTGCTACACATTCCCTCATAATACAAATGCATGGCATTCTCCTATACACGTTACTTGAAGCTAACACAAATACAACACACAAAATTAATGTGCTGAAGTGTTACCAGGAGATGACATTTCCTGTAACCAAAATTTTAACACAAACAGCTACAGTATAGTAGTGTGACCTACAAAAGTTAAATCCATCAAGAAAGAGTTTATCGTGAGCGCAGTTGTTTCAAATGTTGACTTATGTTAGCACATCCTGACATAATTTGCGAAATTATACATTGTTGATTAAAACATTTTCTTTTTTGATTAAAAATCATATAGTTACAAAAATTTTTTAATCTTCAATGTTTTATTTGCACAAAATATGTAACATCTTGCACATATTATGGTAAATAATTCACGAAGCACCTGTGAAATTCCCCCATCCACCAAACCTGCTTTGCTCTGCCAGAAAAGTGCCTCTCAATTAGGAGTCCAGTACGATGGACTGTAACCCTGCTTGGCACCAGATTTATTTGGTTGAGTAGATGACTGAGAGCGTTGGTTCGAGCTACTGCCAGATTCCTATAAATAATAAACATGGCAATATTAATCATCTGCATAACTTTGTTTTGGAATTTTTTCCAACTTTTAATTCTAAAACTATATAAAAACAATGCAAGTTATTATTTATTTATGCCAACAAACTTACTGTTGGTGTTTTTAAAAACACACGAGCCGTGTGTGGGCAAAGTTTAAGAGGTAGAACTGGAACTTAAAAATTCAATGCCACAAGGTCTATGGTTCAAATCCCAGTTGTGGCATTGAATTTTTAAGTTCCAGTTCTACCTCTTAAACAATGCAAGTTATTTAATTTTTTTAAAAGCACTTAACAATATAACTAAAATCTTATTCTTTTTATATCTTTTCTAAGTCAATGCATCAGTGAAAATTTAAAAACCTAGTTTTTTCCCCGCATTTGCTTTGACTTTTTTTTTTAAACTGTATATTCAAAATATAAAACATATAGTGCTCGTAAAATTTTAACTACTGTGATTAACTCAGAAGAATGTCTTTGTCCTTAAACATGCAATCGCACTAAGGAGAGGGAGCTTCTTGGTACATGTAAACAGAGTAACACCAGCAGTTCAAAATTACTGTCTACAAGGCAGTTGGACTGCAAGTCAGTGTTGCTACAATATTATATCATGTGGTTCTTGAGTCTCCTATTGGAGACTTAATTCATTAGTGATATCACTGAAAGTATGATCATAATCGTTTTATTTTGTGCAGTAATATAATGTATTAGTGATGCCCTTTTGCGTAGCATTGTACTGGGAAAGAAGGGATAAGTTGCTTTTGAAGCAAGGTGTAGAACATTTCACCCAAAAATTCAACGTCGAGATTACACTGGAAATATATGTTTGGAGGCCCCCTGAATTAAAAAAAAAAGGTCTGTGTGTGTCAGTCTGTGGACAACATAACTCAAAAATGAAAAGTTGGTTAAAAACCACAGTTGGTACAAAGTTCAATGTCTTTCAAGGATGCAACACAAAGATTTGAAGAAAATAGTCCCACCCTAAATTACCCTTTACATGGAAATATTTTTATTTCCTTGAAAATGGCTCTAACGATTTTGATTAAAATGTCATATGTTTGAGATATATTTATGACAAATGAAATGTATATTTTAAATTTTCTGGCTATAGCCTATGTAATGCTGTTTACTCTGGATGACTTTTGAATAACGTAAATAGTATGAGATAGACAAAATCTTAGTATAAAAAAAATCTGATGTGTTGCACTCACATGACTTTCTCTACTCTTGTACTAACCATCCTTACAAACTCTTATTCCTATATATTCTCCGTATTAGTTGAGATAAATATTTGCAGAAATTATCTTATTGCTCATTTTCTTGCATGTGCAAAGGGAATATGGGTATACAGTAAGGCTTTGAGCGATAGTAAAATCTTTTAAAGCTTTCAAATCCTGTTCTCTTTGCACGCCTAACATATAAAAAAATGTATAGCAATGTTCCTTTGTCTAAATACATTTCTTTTGTAGAGTGAACCACTTCGGAAATATTCCTTGTTATTTGTCAGTTTCAGAATACTTAAAACGTGAAATGCAACATAGCTATTCATTTTTTAACTGTTAGCGGTGCAAAGACAACAGAATTTGAAAGCTTTAAAAGGTATGACTATTGTTCAAAGCCTGCTGTATTCCCATATTCCTCTTGCACCTAAAAGGAAATAAACAATAAGATAATTTCTGCAAATGTTTATCTCAACTAACACAAAGAAGATATAGGAATAAGAGTTTGTATGAATAGCTAGGACAAGATTACAGAAAGTCATGTAAGTGCAACACATAAGATTTTACTACCTGGTGACTACAGAGAACTCTAGCGGCTGTTTCATGGTGCAGCTGCATTGAATAATTTCTACTGAAAAATCTAATGTGCACAATTTAAATCTAACATGCAGTGCCTGGCAACAGCAACAAACAAGTTGAAACTTGGCCAAATCTTCCTTCCTGTTCCTGGAGCCCAGAAAGACTTTCCATCAGTTGTGAACACTCAGATTTGAATACATATGTTTCAACTTTCTTGTTCTGGTTATTATTGATGTTGGCTGCGAACTAGTCTTTATGGTCAGAAAAGATGCTGATACTAAAGATACAGAAAGCAGACAAGAGTGAAAGGACAGGGTAGAAACAGCACATTTTACACTACTTCTTGCAAATCGTTTCCAATTGCATTTATGGAAGCAAAACCTGATTCCTTGCAAAGGGTGGAATACAAAGAATGGTAAAACAAGCACTGCATCATAAACAAAAACACTTCGTCTCGAGACTTTGAACAGGAAACACCTCTTCTTGAGATGGGAAGACAATATACCAGAAGAACAAAGCTGCCCTCCCCAGCTGTGGCCGGAGCTGAGGAGCCAGTCAACACTGCTGTAGCTGACCAGTCCAGCCTAGCTCCTGCACAACATGAAACCACGGCAACCACAGCAGAATCAGCGGAAGCCCACTCACGACACCGAATACTCTTAGTGTTGTGATAGTGGGCGTTCCTCACCACCTGCCAACACAGCTTCTCCTGTGCTATGTTATGAGGCTGTGGCCCTCAATTTTGAGGGTCACACCTATACAGTCTAGGACACACCCCTCGTGTTGTCCTTTCATCAGGGAGAAGTCAGACTACGGTGCAGCTCTCTCCAGCGGCCTGGAGCTCCTCAGGATAGAACCAAGCCAGGCTGATTGGATTCCACCCTGCCGCCTTTACGGGCACAGGAAGGATGCACAGCACCATCTAGGTGCCACTACTGCGGGACATTGAACATGGCCTCAGCCTGCACCCAGCGCGACCTCTCCAGATGTCACCGCTTTTGCGCATCCTGCTGGGGACAGGACCACGTCACTGGGCAAACATGTTGTCCGATGAGGAGACAACCACCACCATCACAGCCGAGGACTGTGGTCGAAACCAGCCAGTGTCAGGCCAGCCTGCTGCAGGCTAGTGTAGGCAAGAGCCTGAGAGCTGTCCCAGACACACCAGTAACTGCACTTCAGGACACCTCTACAGTTGAGGTTCTCCAGAGGCTGGAGGATCTACAGTCAGAGATCCTGAATCTCACCACAAAGGTCGCCTCACTGGAGGAGGGACTCTCCGAATCCAGAGAGGTGCTGGCCTACCACATGTCCAGGATGGAGACTCTCATGCCAACCAAACTGGACCTAGGACTCCTGGCAACAGCAAAGGAGCTGAACAGCAGGATGGACATGGTGGACAAGCTTCTCCTGTCAATCCGAAGGCTTGTTAAGGAAGAGGTGGCAGCTCTTAAGACGATGCTGGAGGAGCACCAGAGACACGAGCTATGCCTGCACAATATGGGCACACTGTAGTGCCTCCTCCGCCACTCACCTGTGGGCGTCGGAGATACCAATAAAACCCCAAACCCTTCTTTCTTACCTACACCCCTACTTCCTTCATATTACCATACTATACTTTCCAAGGGTGTAATCAGGGCCTACGCCATGGTTACATCCTGATACCTCTTTCACCTGGCTTAGGCCCTAGTGGCCAGCCAGTGGAATATGCAGGTGCAATAGTGGTACCGCTGGATTTCCTCTCTTAAATTCTTACTGGTAGGGGTTTTTTGGTGGGTAGTACCTTCGGGTGAAGCTCACAGTCCCCACTGTGCCTCCATAAATGGATTTTTATCTCCACTTGAGGGGAGGGGGGTGGAGGGGAAGCAGTTGTATATCAACTATAAAAACAATGGGCAGAAGACATTAAACTTAACAAAGAGGAGCACAAAAGAAGAAAATCCTCTTAAGGCTACAATTACAAAAACAAATACATGTTTCAAACTGGGTCTATGTTCAAGAATATTTCCTGTATGCAAAAATAGAGTAAAAGCTGTTAATTCTTCATATACTTGCTTGGATGTTGACATTTTGTACTTTGCAATTAAAATTTATTATTCTAGTAAAAACAACAAATTTATACTTTATAACAGTCTATAGCATAAACAACTTTAAAACATAAAGTTCAGTCATCTCAAATACTTTCAAAGAGGTGTGCATCAAAATAAGGGAAAAAAAAAAAAAAAAAAAAACCCCTAGATTATAGAAAATTTAACTGGAAGTATTGGCTAAGTTTAAACAAAATTAAAATGTTAGATTTAATAGCTTATAACACTCCCTTAAGATCCTTTATAAAGCTGTGAAAAAAGTATCAAATGTAAAACTTTGTTATGTACCTGCGTTTGAAAGTGTGAACATCTTTATTTTTTGCTTCCATCTAAATGTCTTAAAGAATGCAACAGTATGCAGAATTTTACTTTCTTTACCATTCGAATAGTAAGCAGTACTTCCAAAAATTCAATGTTGAAATTTCATTGGAAATACATGTTTTGATGCTCCCTGAATAAACAAAAGCATTTTTAGGAAAAAATGAATACCAAACTTGTATTTTCCAAAGATGTGACATGTAGATTTTCATTAAAATCCCTTTACCACAAACTACCCCTTTCATGGAAAATTGTTGGATACTTCAGACCTTTGTTTTTTCAAAAATGGCTGTAACAATTTGATTAAAATACCATACTTTTAAGCTTTACAAAAGTGTATCTTTAATATCCTAAGAACAGCCTATGGAGGACTTAATTAGGAAGGAATTTTGTATAATCTTGTTTAACTGAAAACTTAAGCAATAATGAAATTACAACACCATTCTCTCTCTTTAAAACACACAATTTCAAATAATTTTTTTTTTTGTGGCATAAGCCTTCGAGATATTCATTATTAATGGTTCAAATTCAATGCTTTATTCTTTTAAAGAGTTGTTGATATTCAACTGTTTCTTGCAACTGCAGAAAAGAATGGAATTTTAAAGCCAGCATATAGAGTCCAGTTCCTAAACATTTGACTACTGATATTCCCTTTGTATCTATCACAAAACATGTAGCTATTCCTTCAAAGATTTAGAAGTAGACAGAAAAATAAGCTTTCTGAATAGTTTGTATACCCTAATAATTAAAGGGGGTAGAGACAGTCATGTGAATGTAATAACAAGATTTTTAGAAATGAGTATGCAATGGAATTCAGACTCAAGTTCATCACAGCATTGCGATTAAACTTAAGCAAGTGCACTCGAAGCAGATGTGCTAATTCCTAAATTATAGTATAGCGAGGTCTTAACATGGTTCTACTTTTCTGTGTGAAAATATCACCTATGCTACATCAGTGAAATAGAGCCATGGTTGGTGGCTGCTTTTATCTAAGGTAACATGGCTAAATATTTTACCTTGTCTTGTTAATTAGAGCAGTTAGGTACTGCAGCATAATTTCAACATTCATATGTTGTAATCTTCTTTTATTTATCCTCCATGTATGGAGAATTTACACCCCCAGGACTTACAAGTTAGCACCTGGGGGTTAGATGCCTGACAAGAAGCAAAGGAACTCAAGATCAGAGAGAATAGCCAGGAAGGTAATCAGACTGACACTTGGTATGAAAGTGAAGAAGGGGATTGATCAAGGGATTGTGAAATGGATGAAAGGAAAGGTGACTATGGAGCAGTTGGTGGAATGAATGGGGGGGGGGGGGGATATCACAGAAAACCCACCACAAAGTGTAATCCCTGGGATCAAATCTTGGCGAGAGGTGAATGTTCTAACCACTTGGTCACAGTGCCATTGATATGTGTTGTAATCATTAACTTCTTATTTGAAGGACCACTGGCTTTAGAAGCATCAAAAGTATAAGAGACTGGACTGGAAAATTTTTTAAGTTAAAATTAATGCAACCATGTGGCAATCTCCAAGAAGCACTGTATATTTATCATGTGTTACTTCCAAGAGGTTGCCTTTGAAAGCCCAGCACTTTCTAGTCTGACCATGTATTATTGAACAGTTAAGATATCATTACTATTGTTGTATTTGCAGTGAAAATTTAATATTTACCATCCACTGAATGGCATGTGATCAAAACTTTAATTCTTAATGCAATACTTTGAATTTAACCATAGATGTTGCAAGATTGATCATGCCTGTAGTGACCATCATGAATGATGGCAGTTGCACAGAAGACAAATATCCAATGATGTCACAGTCACGTGTTTTCTAGCTAATCAGGTGTAGTCTGTTTGAGGCACATGTGCGGCAGTACTTGCCTACAGTTTAACAGTGAAATTAAATAATTCCAAGCAATAAGCACACTTCATTGTGTGATAGTAAGTTTAACAGTTCCAACGATGGTAGAAGCAAAAAAAACTTGAACTCACAGTCAAGCCAGAGAAATGGTGTATAATGTGTACAAATACAACCTGACAAAAATAGAAACAATTGCAATGCAGCACTTCACTAGTTCTCCTACCTGTGCGTTATATGTCATTCACCACCATCGATCCTAACAGCTACTCTAGAATGAAGCTAATGGATAAAAATTTGATTCATGTTACTTGCTCACATGCAAATTCTCTTAAATGAATGGTTTTATAATATATTTTTATCCCCCCCCCAAATTCTGTTTCAGATACAGCACATAAATTATAACAGCAGGTTCCAGATTTTATGATTGTAGCAAAGAAGTTTTGACAGTAAGAATCATCAAATTAAACAGAAATGTCAGCAAAAACACATGAGTAATACTGCTAAAGCTGTTGATAAAGTGAGATCTCATATTTATACAAAAAAGGTTTCATTTTTATGTGCATTTATATGAGACCCTTTCTGTTATGTCTTTTGCTCTCTTGGTATCTGATGAAGTTTATTCAGTCAGGTCAACAAAATAGGTTTTTATTTATATGTAAATTGTGTGGAAGCATAGTGACTTGTGTAGTACCATGGACATTATACATAACAATAGAGCATTCTATTGTTAATGAACTGCCATTTTGTTTGTGTGATTAATATGAGTGGGGCTGCTGAGCATTGTGCTCTTGCTGTTCAGAATTACTTAAATAATAATGATAGTGTGGTTAGTATACAATGCATATTTAGGTGACACTTCAATTTGGGATGCCATGGAAATAGATGCAATGAATATCTATCAATACTCAGCCGTTTCTTCTTCTGCAAGTGCAGATGATGTAAATGGACCTTATGGTTCCAACAAGATGGAGAAATCTTGCATACAGTCAGAAAATACATGTTTTTAAGATGGACCTTTACTAAAGATATTAATCCTCTCTAACATGTACTGATTTTTTCTTATGGGGTTTCCATACACATCTATTACATAGGAATTTAAAGAGCACATAAGAGATGCTATGTCCATCATCCGTAGTGATCTGTTACAGTGCATAGTGGGAAACTTCTCACACTGGTTAAAGAATATGTGGCACAGTGGCAGTTATTTGCCCAGTCACATTTAAATGTTCAGTGATAAATGGAAATCTGCTTACCACTATTGTTCTACCAAAGGAACAAATAAAAAGTAATTGTTTCCTTAAGGTGCAATGTTATAAATATACTAAGAGCATTGCAACATTCTATATATATTTCTTTATTAATTTTACAATTATGGTTGTCTCAAGAGCAAAAGTGGTACTCCTAAAATGAAATTTTAGTCAGAAATGTTCATATATTTTCACAAAAAGGGGTAGATGGACAAGAATGGTATAAAATTGCAGATGGAAAGGGTGTGGCAGAGGCAAACAAGGGGCTCTACAAAATCAGCAGTTTGTTGATGTGGGAGATATTTTGCAGCCACACAACAGAGAACACTAAAAGTTGCTGAGCATGAAACAAAATTAAAATTGGTGTAATACAGGGCAGTTTAACTTCGATGCTACAACCTTTAGACGTCTCTTTGAGTAAACCATTCAAAGATTGCATGTGTGAACTATGAAATGAATGAGTGGCAAAAAGTTGCATACGAAAGGCGGAGCTATGCAGGCTGGGTGCTTTGTGATTTTGTGATCAAATCATGGGAAAAAGTGAAAGAGGAAACAGTGATCAAAACTTACAAAAGTATGGCATTTCTAATGTTATGGATAGCATTGAGGATGATTTGTTAAGGAATATGGAAATTGACTCACCAGGTACAGAACAGGACGCATATGACAACCTTCTTAACAACGAAAGTGAGGATGTATTTAAGGAGCTGTTAGCCTTAGACAACGAATGCAAGGATTTTGCAGATTTTACAATGGTTTAAATTTATATAAATTTCAATCTAATTTTTACGTTGTCTACTACATATAGTGGCCGCCTCCGTAGCGCAGCTGGCAGCACGCTTGCCTGTGGCGCGGAGGACCCGGGTTCGATCCCCGGTACCAGCATGGGGATTTTATCCCCTCTGGGAGGTCTGGCACGGGGTGCACTCAGCCTCGTTAGGTCCCGGGGGGACCAATTGAGGAGCTACTTGATGGAGAAGTAGCGGCCCCAGGTCGAGAAGACCGCATAACTGGCCGGGAGGGCTCGGGGCGCTGACCACGTCCCACCCTCCAGTACTGCACCTCACCAATGACGCCTGTAGTGGGCAGAAGTGGGGGACGCAGCGGCTGGGCGGTAGGCCTTGGCCCTTCGTGGGCTGTCGCGCGGGGTTTACATTTACTACATATAGTATGTAGGGAAAGTAATGTATTCGACACAAAAGTATGATGTCAAGATTTGAACGGAAATATGTTTTGAGGCCCACTGAATCCAAAAAAGCATTTTTAGAAAATGGCCCATGCTCGTGTGTGTGTGTCTGTGAACAGCATAACTAAAAAACAAAAAGTCAGTTAAAAACTAAAGTTGTATTTAAGTTTAATGTTCTTCAAGGATGTGGCACGAAAATTATGAACAAAATTTCTGCACCCTAAACTACCCTTTGCATAGAAAATTTTGATTTTCTAAAAAAGGCTAACAATTTTGATTAAAATGCCATGTTTTAGATATTTTTATGGCAAATAAAATGTATATTTTGAATTTTCTGGCTATAGTCCACATAGTCCTGTTTACTCTTGATGACTTTTGCATAACTGGTAAACCGTAAGAGATAGACCAAATCTTACTATGCAAAAAATGTAGATCTTGTTAAAACACACAATTTAGGTCCAAATGCCTTTTTTTTAGTGATCCATTTCGGAGGTACTCCTTGTTATTTGTGTGAGTTCTGCAATACTTATACTTTTCTCAAATGGAAGGTCATTATTCACATTTTTATCCGTTGGCCGTGCAAAGAGAACGAAATTTTAAAGCCATCATATATCGACCAGCTTGAACAGATTTGCTCAAAGCCTACTGTATTCCCATATTTTCCTTGCACCTACAAACAAATTACCAATAAGATAATTTCTTGTTGTTAGCTAATGCTGGATTTCTGACAATGAAGTCATTAATCCTCTTGCTCTCCAATATTTTTCACTGATGATATTGAAGAGAGCAATAGCAGTAATAGTAATCGCTTTTTAGAGAGCACCATATTTTTATGTTTTGGCGGTCACATCACTCTCTCACAACCCCCATAAGATAATTTCTACAAATGTTTATCTTGACTAACATGAAGATAGAGGAATAAGAATTTGTATGAATAGTTAGCACAGGAAAAAAGGTTGAGCACATTAGGAGAGCAATATTTCTAAGTTCCATATGGTGTTGCAGTGCAATTTACACAAGTTGATATTTCCAACATGCAGCTGAGTTTATTGATAGTCTGATCCACATGTTATCATCTGGTGAACACACAAATATGCAGTTTGCTACACTGTTCTTTTCTTTATCAGGAACAAATATGAATACAAGTGATAATTCAAGACACAGCCTATTTCAAAGAAAATACAAAAGGAAAATGCAGAGTGAAACAAATGTGGGAATACAGGGAATTAGAAAAGCAATACAAAATGTCAGGTGTGATCAAAAGGAAAGGATAGGAGGGGACAGGGCTTTAAAACTGCCTAGGCAAATTGCAGGAAGGAAAGAAAGAATAGAAAGGCAGAGGATAGAAAACATGATAGGTAAATAGAAGGATTGATAAAAGCGGCAAGTGAAGTTTAATAAGTGTAACGGGGAAATGCAAGGGTTTAAGTGAATAATCTTAAAAAAGTGAGGCTAAGAAAAACCAGGCTGAATGAAGTTGAAATAAGAGGTAAATAAATAGGTAGGAAAAGACAAATTTTGGTAAAAAGTGATGAAAAACATACGAGCAAAGAAAACCAATAACCATTGGTAAGGAAAACAATATTTACAAAGGGAGAGGAGGAAGTTAAAATTTAAGGAGCAAACATGTACTTAGCAGGTAAATGTATTGAACAGTTGTCCTAATGGCAAAAGGGCCAAGGCCTAGCTCAGGGTTAGCCTAAGATGTATTCTCTTTAGTACCCAATAAGTCAAATAAAAACAAATAAATGAACTGCGATTAGCAACAGTGATCCAAACTCCAAAATCACAAACTGAGATATGTATCTTCTTGTAATCGTTTTTCTTATAGAAGTTGTATTATAATAGCTATTCTTAAAAATGCTCTTTAATGGTAGTACATTGCACCGATTGCCTGGATATTTTTTTCTAAACTAGAATAAATTTGTTGGAACCAGCAAAGTTTTGGGCCCTAATGACCTAGTTGTTGACAGGTCTTTATTACACAATCACTTGTTTGATGCTAGGATCAGTGTTGACAATTGGAGTCCAAATATTAGTAGAAAATGATATGGGAAGCAAAATCCAAAAATCATATGCAAATATACTTTGTAAACTCATAAATATTATAATTCAAAGAGCAGCAATAAATTCCAGAGCACACATCACTATAAGGTAACCAATTACTATGATGATCATGAAAGAAGACAGCATTCTGATGGATTTATCAGTTGGTAGCAATGAAAGGTATAATTGTAATATTACATAAATTATTTCTTTCATACTATACAGATGAAGTAAACCTAGAGAATATAAAGAAAGCTTAGGTAATGTTTAACCGATACATTTTCCTAATAAATGTGTCCATAAATAAGTATAAAAAATTAAAACTATCACATTGTATTATATTCAGAGCACAAAGTGCTAACATGGTACGCAAAAGCAGAGATAGAAATAGGCCCAAGTTTGACAAAGTTGGTGTAGGTTCCATAAAAGTCCAAAAGCCCTCTTCTTGATATCATTTATATTATTTTTTCTGGAACGTATGTTATGGGATTATCATCTAAGGTTTAGTTATTTCTCCAGCATTATCCAAGATGATATTTTGCCTCTTTGCATTGATAATGGGGATACTGTTTCAAACCAATTAATTAGCAAGCAAGCACAGCATATTCATGCTATTTAAATGCAGAATTGGATATTAAATGCAAAGTCAATGCTAATTTTATAACATATTTTTCTCCTATAATCACTATTTATGCAATTGTCATGGCAGAGCATTTCCATTGGAAGGATCTGTAATGACAAATGGACTAACAGAATGCTGTCGGACCTCAGAACAGGAAGATGTATGGGTAGGCAGAGGAACAGATGGGGGGACTTCTTTATGCAATGAGACATTTGTGGTCAAGACATACAAGAGACAGAAGAGAACAACTCTTAAAGTTCTCATGTAAAATATCTGTAGAGTAGAAGGTTCAGGGCAAAAGTAGGTGAAAGAATTCTCCAAAGTATCAATGTTAATGAAAATTACTATTAACACACAGTGCATGAAATATTCATTTTTCATTGGTTTTTCAGGCAAATTAAAAATTTTCAGCTGCTATTAGGGCAACACAAAGGTGAAATACCCCCCCCCCCAAAAAAAAAAAAAAAAAAAAAAAAAAAAAAAAAAAAAAAAGAAAGAAGAAAAGAAAGAAGAAAAAGGAAAGATTTAAACGTTATGTATTTTATCAGTTTTGGTCATTTAAATGCCCTAGTGAAGTAGGAAACTGCCATGGCAATTCTATTAAGTTTTCTTCCATTTAAAATGTTCAACATTTTTGTTGATACATATATTGCTTGTAGAAGATTTATTGTCCAATTTTAATCAAACTTGCAGGAAATACTTAGCAATCTATACTAATGAAAATCACATGCCTTTTTACGCAGCATCTATGGTTTGCATTAATGGGCATTTAGCTTTACATAATACATTTACAATTAGAAAAATTATCAGAATGTAAAACTGAAAAAATATCTAGCACAAGTACTATGCATTTACTAATCTTGTAAGCCACCTTGTAGATACTCGGTGTATTAAATTCTTGTAAATTTCTATGTGGAACATTTTACAAAACTTATTTGCATATCACTGAAAATTAAGCAGAGGATTAAAACTTGTGTCTCATCTGGGATGTGAGTATTATGTACTACATATTTCAAAACAATTGAACAGGTGCAGAATTTAGAATTTCCACCTCATTATGCCTTAAGGAAAGGTTTGCCAAACTGTGGCTTGGGGTTTGAAGCTGGCTGCAAGCTGCTTTTGTTTGGCTCACCTAAAAACTTAAAGAAATATAAATATATACAATTAAGCACTCAGATTTTTTATTGACATATAGTTGATTTTACAACTATGCAGAGTGACAATGTCCTGGTTTGAAACACTTGGTATGAGGACTTATATCAGTGTTCGCTTTATTGTTTATCTGTAAAGACATTTGTCTACTGATCCCAAGGTTGCAGGTTCAAATCTGGCTCAGACCAATGGTTTTTCAGTGTGCTTAAAAATGACAGCTCCATATCAGATTTACTGGCATGTAAAAACTCCTGCGTGACGAACTTCCGGCACACTGGCGATGCTGATGTGATCCTGGCAATTGACAGTGTTGTTAAATAAATGTTGTAATACATTTTCAAAATGAGCATTTAGGTGTCCATTTTGAGGACAGACAGCACAAAATCAGAACCATAAATGTTTGCAATTATAGCACAGGAAAGCTAGTTTCATTCTTATCATTGAATAAAGATTGCTATTAGCATCAAAATACTTTGTGTAAGTTGTTTATATATTGCCTATGAGTTACATTGTCATCAGACCATCAATGAAAGACTAATCATTTGTTAAGTGTTTAATTACTTTAGTTATCAATACGTAAATGTAGATTTTAGTTCAATAAAACACTATTTGAAATCTAATTTGATTTGTATGCTTTGTGTCTAACAGGTCTTAAAGCTTAATGTGCTTTGCCCACAATTCATTCACTGATAGTTAATGTGGCATTCCTTAAGAGAGGTTTGGCAACTGCTTATTGCCTTAAGGCAGTACCACAATACATGGAAAAGCTATCCTTATTATACTACCAAACTTAGTAATTATAGATATTCAGAGATTAAAAAGCAAATAGCAGCTACAAAATTCATAAATAATTATTTTTTAACTACCCCAATGCATTAAGCTTGGCTTCATAAAAAAGTTACTACAACGGTAGCCAAATGCAGCAAGCAGAAACGGTTAAGGGATTGCTGGAAAAGGATGGGAGAGTTTTTCACCTTCTTCCACATTGCTACTCCTTTGCAAGAATGAAATTAAAGATTTCTTTTGTGGCACCTGTTTTCTGAAGTAATTTGATTGCATCAAATACTTTGCTGCACCATGTAATTCTTATGCAATATCTGCATAAAATGATGACTTCTAACATTTTAGAACTCTTCTGACATGCAGTACTATATGAGCAGCCAACAATTCACATTTAAAAGAATGCACACAAGTTAGGATGCCTATGAATGTGGTTTAACAAATGTTTGAATGGTGCCAAAGTAGAGTTACAACAGGGTTTGAATCAAGAAACTTAAATATATTACTGCAGCATCATCATCCTATGCTTAATTTTTTTTTATTTCTGTTTGCTACCACTAATCTGTGTGAAGAAACAAGTAGTGAAAAGTTAATGTTAGCTGCATGCTATTTGGAAACAATATTTTTTAGTTGGTACTTGTATGAAGCATTTTATGGTTCCAGGAGTTACTTTTATTGCATTCTATATCCATTTAATCAACCTAAACAGCAAAAACTTTAATTTTGAATAAAATAAAACCAGGCAAATCTCTTTATTTCTTTACTATTTTTCTTAATGGATTAATTTGTTATAAAAACAAAAATCTTTGGTTTAAAAGATCTTTCCTGAAACAATTGATGTTTTTCTTTTAGTATCTTTCTTGATTGAGTTTTCGATACAAGGCAAAGGTGAAACCAAGAAAATGGCACTAAAGAGACAGTATCTCAAGTAGATTTTATTTTGACGCAAATTTAACAAGCACGATTTACAATTATATATTTTTTATACAGAAGTTCCTTACTTACTGCCAAAGAACATTTATGTACAAACACAATCACTGTGTATAGCAAAAAAGGAATTCTTATTACAACAAATCCGGTATTAACATGGTCTTATAAACAAAAATAAAACAATTGCTTTTCTTGTACATCTTTCTACAAATAGAAGTTTAAGACAGCTTTGAATCCACTGCTTAAAAATTAGCATACTAAATCAAAAAAGGAGAAACAGTAAAACTAAGAATGCACATCTGTAACATTTCATATCACAGAGAAGTGGAGGAAGGGAAAAGAAAGAAACAAGCAAGCAAAGAAAGATGCCCTCATACAATGTTATAGCACTGGGAACATTAAGTCATTATCTGCACATATATGTACACTTAACATTACACAATGATACTGATATGAACAAAATTCATTTAATAATTTATATGTTTGAAGAAAAGTTTATCACAATTCTTGCTGAATATTTGAGACGGCTAACACATCACAGATTCCATGAATTTAAAATTCTTTGGTCTCAAGAAATCTGTTGAAAATCTGATTCCAAATTCCACATCCCATTTGCCACAATGCACTGTTGTGAGGCTGGCTTATCTACAATGACAACCATAAAAGAAACAAATAAAAACAGATTGAACATCTACTTTCACATAGTGATATTTTTCGATATGCATTTTTAAAATAAGTAGTTTTTAAATAAATATTAGGAGAAAAAACAGTGGGGATAAGGTTTAGCAAGACAGAAATAATTTAAGTTTTATACTTTTATAAGTATATGCATACTATAACTAGGAAAACTGAAGTGGATAGTCCTATAGACATGAATCTGGTTTGAATGTTAAGTTATTGTTCTCTCTTACATTTTTAGCTTCCTTTCCTTTCCCATGTACTATACTAAAACTGACAAGATTCCTCTCACACTGCATAAGATACCTAACAGGCAATTTTTTACTTTGGTTCAATGGATTTTTTAAATACTTTGTCCACACACATCTCAATTAATAGCAGAAAACATGGATAGCTACTTTTTAACATATAAATATTTTAAAGTTGCCTGTGAAAGGGGGAAGAAGGGGTTTAAAGAAAAACATAATTTAATGTTGTTACACATATGATACTTTTCATTGCTGATGATTAGGTACAGTGAAATTTCTTCAAAGATCAATTTGGCCATATTACACACAATATTACTAGAATTTAGCTAAGTGGTTATCCACTGCTATTGTATTTGTTATAGCCCTGTAGTTTCAACTGTTTACTCTGAGGAATCTGATACCTCAATAAAGTTCATTTTGGTACTATTTAAGACGATTTTAAGTTGCAATTCCTAGTCATGAGAAAGGGAACATAAAAGTGAACAGGAGAGCTAGGGATGCAGCGCTAACTTCTGCCCACTATATCCTGATTGGACAACAGCTGTGGAAGCAAAAACCATATGGTCATCCTACAAGCCTCCAACCTCCCTTTAATACTTTTTCTTTTTAATTAATACCTAGCAGTATATACAAATTTAATGTAGTGGCTATTAAAGTGGTTTTGTTTTGGCAAGGCTGATGGAGGCATATATATATATATAGAGAGAGAGAGAGAGAGGGCACAGCAACACTCTATTCCTTCCCACCATTCAATCATGCCTGCACAAATTCATAATGTACTGTGTGCAACAACGCATATGCATCACTTATAATTCCTCAGTTAATCCACCTTAATGTCATTTGTTGCCATTGTCTATTTAAAGTACAAAATATAACAAGCATCTTGCAAATCTTAAGCATATATGTGTGTGCGTTATATTATTTATTACTTAAAACAACTTATCATGGACAGAACCATATTGCACAAGCGCAACAGCATAAATACATCTGACTGCCTGGAAAATTTCTGGTGGGTGTTATTACTCTCACAGCACATCTAAGGCCATCAGCTTTCCTATATGGAAGTTGCTTTAACCTATAGATGGTGGTATGAATATGAAATGGCCTTTGCTATTTGTTTTCCATTGTTTCTCATTTGGCAATGGACATCTCCCGTCATTCTAACCTTTAGTTATTATTGAAAACTATCCATGTGTCATAATTGTTGGTAATAGTATGTTAAGTATATTTGTTTCAGCTGCATCTTTCCAGAGACACATGATACAAGGTGTTATGTGGTTTTTTCCTTACCCCAATTTATTACATCAATTGTTTTAAAATATGATTTGAAGCTTTCCTAGCGATGTCTCCTTATCACTGCACCTGGCTCGAAGCCCGAGAGCATCTTGAATATATATCAATTGTTTTATCACTTTAAATGTACTTCTTTACATTCACTTCACAAATAAGTACAATTTGTATAATTTAATATATGATTTAACTATGTTAAATTGAAGAAGCGACCTCCAAGAAATGTAGAATTCAATGTCATGTTACTTATCCTTAATATGAAAATTGAAGTTGTTGAATTCCTATATCAAAGACCTTTTGGTAATTCAGGATGAAATGATCTCGGATACCCCACTTCTTAATTTGGAAGACTTGTCCCATCTGCCCATATAAGTAACACACTGCTATGATTATGGTGGCTCAATCTGTGCAAGGTGATTTGAATGTGATAAAAAGATATTGTAAATGTGTTTTAGCTACAAGGATATATAATTTTTTTCTCCCCAATCTTTGTAAGCAAGCATACTCATGCCAATTTTACATTCATACATAATACATGGTGTTTCCAAATTGCTGTTCACTTTGTTTAAATAAACAACCTAATATCAGCAATGATAGGATGTCCTTACATTTTATCATATTATGTAAGATTACTTGCTTTTGTTTCAGTTATTTTATTTAAAATTATTCTTGTATTGCTAACAATGTCACCAGGCACAAGGCAAGTGTATTTGATATGCCAACATTTAAGTTTTAATTGTTACATTAATCTGATATACTGTTTGTGTGTCAATTGTATTGCTTATGAAATGTCAGAAATGTTTCTCAATTTTATTTTTAGGAAGATGCTCCTAAAAATGTTTTGTTTTTTTGAATGAAGTACTTAAGAATGAATGTTTTAATGTACTGTATTTATATTTTCACTATGAACTTATGAAGAAGTTTTGGAGACTGTCTCCATCATTGCCTTACAAGCCACATAGGGCAATATGGCAAGAAACAACTCTGTGAAATATGCTCCTTAAGCTGGAGGTAAGAAAAGAGGTATCAATACAGTTATCATATTTGCCATGTGCTAATGCTGATATTTGAACTATTTATTTCATAGATCTGCATGGGCTGGAATGGATCTAAACTTGTATGTAATGAAATCAATATTTGCACCAGTATTTTCTTCTTTCAAAGATAGCCTACTTCAGTCTCTAATCAATCCACCTCTTACAAGGTCTATGAGAATATTATTAAAATATTAAAATTTTATTTAACAAAAGGGTGGTGTTGCTTCCATTTGCCAAATTTATTACAAGTATTAACAGTACCACAACCTAAGAAATCCTTAATCCTGAAGAACTTTGCAGGTTTCAACTGTCTTCTAACACATTAGCACCAATTTGAAGATAAACAATATTTCCATTATAGATTTAGAAATGTCTGCTATATACCTGAAATTTGAAACAGGTCTACCTATTAGAAAAGTCAGAGACTATTTTAAAGCTTTACTTCTATCCATTCCTTCATGCGATGAACTTTACACTCAATAATGTTTGATGCTGCTTTCTGATAGGCAGCTTTGAGAATTGTAATTATGAAATAATAGTCCTCATAAATAATATTGGAATAACAGTATGTTAAACACTGTTCTTGCACAAGTAATTTTAATTAAAACTCCATAATAACTTGGGGCAATGTAATGATAAATCCATAGCCATTGTACACACATCATTATTATATGTATGTACCAATTACCCAACTTCATTTTATTTAAGCGATTAAATGAGAGTAAAGACTTAACCATGCAAAACCCACTAAAATAAAAAGTTGTCAGTAGATTTGATTCCTAGACCATCATACACTCTAATTCTGCAATTTTTCTAAGCTGTCCCAATGATATGCTACTGTCATTTAATAAGTCATACAAATGTGACAACAGCTTTTAAGAATATTGTAAACTACATGCCAAAGTTTAAACTGGAGGCTTTTCTTGCTTCCTTCAAACCAGCAATTTTACAAAGTCTGTAGCCATACGACAGTGTATAACAATTCAAATTTTTATTTCATCTTATGATAGTAGTACGTTAAGGTACGAATATTTTACAAGGTAAACAGTATCAAAGCACAACAAACACCAGATCACAGATAAGTAGTGATTTGTCTCCAGTTGTGTATCCTATTCTTAACCAGCTTTCCTATTATGCAGGACTAATTCAGAAATACCCTTTTTTAAAATAATTACTCTATTTCTGCAAGAAAAGAACCTAGTGAGCATTGTATCCAATAGTTAAGTTGCTATAGCATATCAGTTTTAACCACTTTTCCTGTTCAAACACTTTGCTTCCTCAGCATAAAATCAAGCATATACTCGTTTTGTTCAGAAGACTAAATGAAACAAAATTTGTCTTGTATGCACTAATTTGAATGTTCACAACAGACCATATGGAACACAGTTGCTTATAACTAGGGTTTCTGTAAAACTGATATGGTTTCAAAGGAAAGTAATTTAAATATAGCTTAAAAGCACTAATGTGGGTACGTAACACAGCTGAAAAATGCCTTATATTCCCCACAATTTCGTTTGTTTAGCATTTATGTGGGTGGTACTAATGTATTCAATATAAGTAAATGTTACAAAATCTTTCTTTAGATGAGAAGTGTACATAAATAATTTATGACACCTTTGACATTCAGAGATATTAATCACAATCAGGATATTGATTTTAAGTAGCCCCTTCAGTGCTAGGCATGGTTACAAGAATTGTGTTCTCATTCATCATGTTAATGAATAAATGCTCACAAAGTACTATATCACGCTGACAATACATGCTGAGAAAATCTACTGAAGTTCCTTTGACAACTACAGATGCATGTCTACCTGTTTCACATAACCTTATATTTTGTAGCAATTGACCCATGCCATTAACAGATTTAAGCTCGCACTGTTTGACTGGTAATGCTATTTCAGGCCTATCAATGTCATGAAATGAATGCAAACATGTCTACAAATATTTGTCATATTTATAGATTTGTATTGCTTCCTGCATAGCTTTAGTTTTTCATTGAATGCAAACACATGTATTGTCCATTGCTATGTAAGATACTGTTGTATGCATTTGAAAAGTTGAACCCAGATGATTCATCTCAGATTTGTTGAGGTACCATGGACTCAATGGGTTCAAATGCATACTTACATTTTAATAAAAAGAATGGAACTTTAGTTTCCGTGAAATTTTAATATTTGTAGATGTACTCCATGATGGAGCCACATGCAGACTGAAATGCTAATTCATACAAAACATATTTGGTTTGTTACATTATATATCTTTTTCTACGCTTTACTAATAATAATTACTTTCTCTATAATGTACCTAGTACGCAGAGATGTTACATTCCAAAATTGAAGATTTCACCAGAAACACAGGTTTTCAGGTCCTCTACATCAAAATAAGCATTCTTGGAAAATGGTCCATGTTTATGTATGTAAACCATTTAACTGAGAAAAGAAATGCCATATTAATACGAGACTTGTAATTAAGTTAAATATTTAACAAAGATGGGATACAAATTTTCAAGAATATCCTCTGCCTCAGACTACCTTACAAATGGACAAATCTATTATTTTTTATTTTCTAAAAAAAATGGCTTTTTTTTTTTATACTATATATTTGTGACATTTACATAACAAAAATGAATGTCAAACTTCTGGAGAGTAGTCAATGAAGCCTTCATTCAGAAGTACAGTAGAACCCCACTAATCTGGTGTGATCGGATCATCCGAAAAACGAAAAGGGAAAAAAAAAGTATATAAATTCTAGGATTAGCAGTTACGGTAACATAGCATAGCAATCTAAGGAGTGGCAACATTGTAATTTCCATGCACATCACGGAAATGTGTTCAACATGATCACAATGTATTCTTCTGACCTGCGGGCATAGCCGATTTGTGTGCAATAGTGGCGGTACGTGGCCAATTTGTTTCACTATTGTTAGTGGTCATTCTAGAGTAGTTCTGAACCACAGCGACAGTGGCTTCATCACTGATGTCTTGATGACCACTATTGTCGACGGATATCCATCCAAGAAGGCAATTTTCTCTTGCATCTTCACACTGCATAATTTCTTGAACAAGTGAACGATGTCATCATTGATTTCGCAATGGTGCTTCTTCAAATACGAGACTTGGCCTCAGCTTCTTCCACAATTTTTATAGTAACTTTTATTCAAATTGTCTCAAGCCTCAGCTAGCCAGTAGGTGTCATTTATGGCTATTTTCATTTTTTGTGGATTGCAGCAGAACAGTCCACTTCTTCAATAATGAGTTTGTCAGTTTTAAAAATGCTTTCTCTACACTACAAATAAGCATTTTACTATTCTGAAATTATACGTTTTGTGTTTGGATAATCTGGAGATTCAGATTTGTGGGGTTCTACTGTAACTTCATTTAATACTGTATCACTGGTAGACTAGGAAATACAAAAAAAGGGGGGAAAAAAAAGTAGATCTCTCTAAAGAAACAATTTACTTAAAACAATTTTTTTTCTGGCATCAGCCAATTTCAAGACACTCATGTATTTGGTTTGTATTTCTTACAGTTTCTCAGTTGTTTCTGACAATGTTAAGGCCATCACACACTGACCCATTTTAAAAAATTCCACCTTCTCCAACCCATACCAACAAAATATGAAACTATTTCTGTAAACATCTTGATTAACATGCAGTGGATAAAAAAATATACCTTTTAAAAGTAGTGTGTGGATGCTATACAGGGTGTCCCAAAAAAACACATACAACAGTATGTCGTGCAGGATGGCAAACTGATTGTTTTCAAATAGAAACCCCTGTCCGAAAATGCATGGTTTGGACGCTGTAACACATTGAAGTGTGAGACAGGTGAATGTTCACATTTTGACAATAAACCCAACATCGAGCTGTCTACAGTACAAACAGTCTTCGAACTGTGTACCTCCTATGTAATTGCAGAGCCTATATCAGCCTTGGTAAGCCTCATGCACATAACCAGCACATACAGTTGTCTTTGAAGATTTTCAATCGCTCTGTGGATTCAAGCAATAAAGTCCTCCGCTGAAGTTACAGGAGTGCCATACACCATACTCCTCATACAGCTCCACAGAAAATAAGAGAGGTGTCAGTCTGGCAACCGTGTTGGCCATGGAACTGGTTCACCTCTACCAATTGATTTGGATATGCAACGAGGTGATTCCGCACATTTACATGAAAGTGTGCTGTAGCTCAAGACGGCCATTTCCGCAGCTGTATACTGGTATGTGTCATACTGCTGTTAAAAAATTTTACAGTGCTGGAAACTACACAAGCAACACAGTAGGATGTGCCCCAAGGACTCCATGGAGGAATTCAGCACATGCACAGGAATGTTATGTTCAGGTCGTTCATCCCAGTACACAGATGGCTAAAGAGTTGCATACTTTCCATATTAAGATACCAAAACAAATGTTAAACTATCATAAAAGTTCGTTTTCAAACTCTGAAGGTCTCCAGTGTCCAAACCGTGCATTTCCAGACAGTTTCCTATTTGAAAACCAATCAGTTTGCCATCCTGCACAACATACTAAGCACTGCCAGTGTTTTTTGGGACACCCAGTATAAAAGCAAGCAATGGTGGATAGATAGTGAAGTGAATGTAATGTACCAGATGTTCCTGTATCTTTTTTTACAAACTATTCTTACACACACATATGTCTCATAGTAGGTAGAAGATATACTACATTTCACCAAAAAAATCAGAACCAAAGATTTCACTGGAAATATATGCAAATCTAGTGTGTGTCTGTTAACATAAATTAAAATCAAAAGTTTAATAAATACCACACTTTTATATTTGAATTCAGCATCTTAATGATTCAAAACAAATATTTTCAAGAAAATCCCCCCATATTGAACTACTTCTAACTTGGAAAAATGTTAGTTATGTTTGGCTTTCTCCAAAATGGCTTTAAAGTTCTAATTAAATAGCATTTGCCTATCAGGTTTTTTCCTTCTACTTCATACTAATCAACAAACATTTAAAAAACTAGTTTCATTAATACATTTGGTTGTAGGAGGAGGAGGATGTAGCTGAAGCAATATTAAAATCTTCCAGGTGTTGCTACACGCAGATTTTGAAATTTCACATTATCAGTACGACAATGTAACAAAAGCATGGTGAATTAGCATTAAAAAGAAAAGCATGATAGAAGTATCGAAAATTGAAACCATTATTAAGCTTTTTTATTTTGCATAAATTGTTTTTTTAATGAGATATATATTTCAGATTTTACTCAGTTCTGTTTCCAAATTATATAAAATTAAATTAGAATGATGAATACTTCAAAGGCTATTACAGAAAATACAACAAATACTTTTTATCCTTCAAGTTAATATAACAAGCTAAAACAGAGCTCTTTTCTATTTAAAATATACTGTGGGGGAAATTTTGTATAAATCTTTGGGTTGGATCCTTGGAAGATGGACACGAATTTGGTATTTATTAAACTTTGCATTTTTGAATTGTCTTTGTTCTCTCTCATATAAATGAACATTTTTGTAAAAATGCTTGCTTTTTGGTGTGTGTGTGTCTATATTTAGAGGACCTCAAAAATGTGCAGTTTCAGTGGAAATTTGATATAAAAATGTTGGATGAAATATAATATCTCTACCAGCCATAAATGAGATAAAATGAAGGTAAAAAATCTTATGTGTTGCACTGAATGATTTTCTCTACTCTTGTACTAACTGTTCTTACAAACTCTTATTCTTCTATCTTCATGTTAGTCGAGGTAAACATTTGCAGAAGTTATCTTATTGCTCATTTCCTTGTAGGTACAAGGGGAATATGGAATACAGTAGGCTTTGAACAGTCAAATCTTTTAAAGCTGGTCACTATGTGAGGGCATTGAAATTCCTTTCCCTTTGTATGGCTAAGATATAAAAAAGTGAATAACGAGCTTGCATTTGAGAAAAGTATTGGAAAAGTCACACAAATAACAAGGAATATCTCCGAAATAGTTCACTCCACAAAAAAATTCATTTGGACATAAATTGTATTTTAACAAGATCTACATTTTTATATAGTAAGATTTGCTCTATCTCTTACTGTTTACCAATTAAGCAAAAAGTTATCAAGAGTAAACAGGGCTATGGCCAGAAAATTCATTCATTTGCCATAAAAATATCTTAAACATATGGCATTTTAATCAAAACCGTTAGGGCAATTTTGAGAAACTCAAATTTTTCAAAAAATTTCCCTTGCAAAGGCTGGTTTAGGGTGGAGGAATTTTTATCAAAATCTTCATGCCGCATCCTTGAGAGGTATTAGATACCAACTTTGGTTTTTAACAGACTTTGTTTTTGAGTTATGCTGTTCACACACACACCTTAAGTGTTTTAACAAAATCTACATTTTTTATATAGTAAGATTTGGTCTATCTCTTAATGTTTATCAGTTATGCAGTCATCAAGAGTAAACAGGGCTATGTGGGCTATACCCAGAAAATTCAAACTATGCACTTCATATGACATAAAAATATCTTAAACTTATGGCATTTTAATAAAAATCATTAGAGCCATTTTCGAGAATATCAACATTTTAAAAAACTTTTCCATGTAAAGGCTAGTTTAGGGTGCAGGAATTTTCATCAAAATCTTATGTCGCATCCTTGAAAGATATTCAACATAAATACCAACTTCAGCTTTTAAGAAATTGTTTTTGAGTTATACTCTTGATACAGAGACAGACATCTTTTTCTAAAAATGCTTTCCTTGGATTCAGAGGACCTCAAAAAATATATTTACGGTGAAATCTCAACATTGAATTTTTGGGTCGAATAAAATACTTCCCCTACTTACTATACGTAATAGAGAAAGTAAAAATTTGAAGAATTTTCTGTAATGTTATTTGCAAAACCTTATTTTACTCAGCATAAAAGTGCTTATTCAAAATTTCTGGAAAACAAAAATGGGCAAAAAGAGAAAAAGAAAAGGGGGCAGGGGAAGATTTGCTTTAAAATTGTGCAAAAATCCATTTATAAAATTTGATGTAATCTGAAATTGGCAAGTCCACTGCTAGGTTGCTTTAAAGCCTTACTATTACCATTATTTCTACCAAGGCCAATTATATGACGGCTGTATCCTCTGCCTAGGAACAGAGGGGAGTTTTAGGAGAGAGAAGTCGGCATGTTGAATCCCCTTAGCTACCTGCGTTTTCTCCGACTAGGAGCCACTATCACTCTAAGACATCAGCACATGCTGAATCAATCACGTTAGCCACATTTTTCTCCTGCTTTTGCCTCAGAGGAAAAGGGAGACGATTCTAAAGCTTTTTAACCTCTTGAGCGACAGCCATTTAAAAGCTCCGCAGGCCGAGAACGGATACCCAATATCCAGCGCAGGGCATTTAAATTGTTAAATGCGCTAAAAGTGCTTCCTAAATACACAGCTGTATTTTGCGTAAATTTTAAGTTATTTTAATGAAACAAAAACTCGTATAAAACTCATTATATGCAGTATACATGTACATCATCAGCAATGTTGAGTTGTATTTACAAATCGTTGAAATGGCACTATTTGTTTCACTGTGGTAAAAAGTTAACTTTGCTTTGTCGACGGCGCCTTAATTTCTCGGAAAGAAACAGTAGTGGACCCATTGTATGTGTGAGCTATGCGTCAGCAAATCACAGCACAATGTGAAATAGAACACTACTGTATGCGTGGTTTATGAGTCATCAGAATAAAGCAGGTTTGCAATTTTTCCTTACACGTGTTTCGTAACTTGGATATAGCAGGCTCCGTTTGTTTCTTTCTTGAAATGCATACGTATACTTTCCTGCTTGTAGCTGAAGTGAGAAGCTTTTGAGTGTTACATCTCAGAGCTAAAACATGGCATCAACAAGCAGTGTTGCACAAAGGTTAGCGAGTGGTGGAAGTGTAAGGGCTTCTGAAATTACACACGATAATGTAGAGGACTTCTTGCTGTGTGACAGCGATTTGGATATTGATGGCGAATTTTCCGAATTTGAGGGGGTGTGGAGGATATAGGTACGAGTAGCAGTGAGGAAGAATGTGACCAACTTCCTTCAGGTGTTCGTGAAGAGTCAGCATTGTGGAGTGCTGAAAACAATTGCAATACAAACAGGCACATCTTCACGAGCACAGGGTCTGGTGTTCAATCCCAGGCTCAGCTGACTTCTGACAGCCAACCAATTGACATTTTTACAAAATTTTTTACTACCGACTTAGTGTCTCTCATTGCTTCGGAAACAAATGTATATGCGTGTAAGGTGAAGGAAGACCTGCTCTCTAAAGGTAAATTAGGGCCTAAGAGCAGAATTCAAAGGTGGACAGAAGTAACACTCAATGAGATTTACAGGCTAATTGGTCTAATTATACTTATGGCTGTTATTCGTAAACCTGCATTATACATGTATTGGTCCACAGATGACATGCTAGCTATTCCTTTTTTTTTGGAAAATGCATGTCAAATAACAGGTTTACGTCAATTTTGCGGTTCCTTCATTTCACCTGCACAGAGAATGTAAATGACAAACTCCACAAAATTAGGCCTGTTTTCGATTATATTATTTCAAAATTTAAAGAAAATTATGTGCCTGGTGAAAAGGTCACTGTTGATGAAAGCCTAATGCTTTGGAAGGGCCGCTTAGTTTGGAAGCAATACATCAAAACAAAAAGGGCTAGATTTGGCATAAAGAGTTTTGATATTTGTGAAAGTAAAACGGGATATCTTTACAATAGCTGCATTTACACTGGTCAAGGGACTGACAATACTGGAGACAAAGATTTGGGCTTATCTGGCTTCATAGTAGTAATGCACCTAATGGAACCTGTGCTTGATCAGGGTAGCACTGTGTACTTAGAAACTGGTACAGCTCTCCTAAATTATTCATGGCCTTACACAAAAGAAAGACTAATGCAATTGGAACAGTACGTTCAAATCGTATTGGTTTGCCAAATGATGTGAATACGAAGGCTCTAAGGAGAGGGGAAATGGAGGTGCGTAAGCTCCCACCTTTGACCTACCTTGCCTGGCAGGACAGGAGGGTGGTTACGGCATTATCCAATTGCAGCTCTAAGATTTTGATGATTGACACTGGAAAAACAGATGCCCATACCAAAATGTGCATTTTCAAGCCTGACGTTATCCAGGAATACAATATGCACATGGGCGGTGTCGATCTAGTAGATCAGGTATTGCAAGCATATCCCTCTTTACGAAAAACAGTGAAATGGTATAAAAAGGTATTTTTGCACCAGCTGGATATAACCATATACAATTGTTTGGTAATTTGGAGAGCTCTAAACCCACACAAGACAATGACCTACCTGGACTTTCGACTATCAATAGCTCGCAGCCTAATTGAACAATACCAGGTTGAGAGGCCTCTTCATACTGGGGGTAGAAAATCCAAAACCCCTGCACCCCTCAGACTTCAAGGAAAACATTATCCTAAAAGGATACTGTCAACAGCAAAGAAGTCCCGCCCATCTCGAAGGTGTTTCGTGTGCCGCAAGAAGGGAATCCGTAAGGAAACTGGGATGATTTGTGGCGAATGTGGAGATGTGCCCTTGTGTGTTTATCCCTGTTTTGAGGCATATCACTGCAGAAGGAACATATAAAGGTAAGCCAGTAAAGCATATAGAATTTAATTAAATGTTTCATAACGGGGGATAATTAAAATAAGTTGAGTTAGATAGAGGATAAATAAGGGTTAAATGCACAAATGCACAGGACGTGTATACACGTCCATATCGCTCGTCCGTCATTTTAAATGGACGTGATTTCACGTCCATATCCCTGAAGAGGTTAATGGGTTTAACTTCTGCTGCATGTATAGTTAGCCATTTAAAGATTGGAAAACACAATTACATTTTTTTTTGAACAGAAAGATTAAAAATAAATAAACTTAAATCTCAAGAGCTTCTTTCCACACGAGATGTGTGCAGGGTTATCCTCAATATTTGTTTTCCCAAATAAATGTACAAATCTTCTTTCTCCCTCACATCTGGGAAGATGATACTTTTGTACATGAGACATCTTTCCATAACACAGAAAACTCGTTCTTTTTCAATCTTTTAAAAACGAAAATATGTTGTTGTTGTTGTTAGCTAATGCTGGATTTCTGACAATGAAGTCATTAATCCTCTTGCTCTCTAATATTTTTCACTGATGGATGGGGCACTAGAAGTGGCCGGGCATATTTGAAGGTGGTCTCGATCCATTTCCTCTTGCAGATCACATAGAGGACAGATTGAAGAGAGCAATAGCAGTAATAGTAACAGTTTTTTAGAGAGCACCATATTTTTATGTTTTGGTGGTCACATCGCTCTCTCACAACCCCCAGAATGTCTGGAGGACCACACCTGTCGTTGGTTTACGGGTCTCACCGACCTGACCGGGAGAGTTATCAAAATAAATTCACCGATCATATCCTCTGATTACCAATCAGAGGACGTATTACATGCCATGACAGGTCAGCATGTTAGGGGTTAATATTTTAGAGAAATTGAGAGGGTGGAAAAATAAAGACTTCCTAGCCCTTGGGAACCCTAATAGCATTGGGGTCGGAAGAGAACAAGAGATGACCAAGGTAAGGTCAGATACAAAAGTTACAGTGAGGAGCAAAACACCAGTAAGTGGAAGTAATAAAACGAAAATATAGCAACAGGTAAGTTGAGTTAGAGTTGTATTCAATGAGCGAAATCCCCAGGGGAGGGGGGATGGGTAGGATTTCCCCCACTAATAATTTTATACCCAGAATTCATCCGCCCCCACCACTAAAATATCCCTGGGTGGCGGTTTATAAAATGAGGCAAGCAGCGAAACACACACTACTAAAATGCTTCCACCGCACCAACATTTAACAATTTCACACCCTGGTTGTGCCTTTATTACTCACACTGCGAAGGTGAATGTTGCTCACCTCCCCAGGCCAAGAGACCGTAAAAGGGATAATTTATATCAAATGATTTTATGGAATGCAATACTTACAGTACTAAGCCACTAAAATAAAAGCATGCAAACTAACATTTTGAGTCAAAATTTTCACTTGACCCTGAACAGCTTAAGTGATCAACAAATAAGTTAAATATTTAGAGATTAAACTTCACTTGTTTTAGGTTTTAACTTTTTAAATACTTTGAATAAGTTAAGTCAGTTTGGCAAGAAAATCTCTTGCATCCTCCATAGTGTTTGCTATAGTTATTCTTGTAGGTTAAGCTATTTTTATTCTCTTAGAGAAAATAGACTAAGGGACACAAAGAAATGAAGCAGTTTAACACTATAATGACTACACTTTAATGTTACTTTTTTTGGGTCCTAAGGAAACTTTATTAAACAATGCATACACGTTTTCCTTAGTATAAATATCTATTTGAATATGAAATAGCTTTTGATTGGGACAGGGTTTATACTGACATTTTTTACTATCCCTACTATGTATTTATAGTAAGTAGAGCAAGTGTTGTATTTCACAAAACAATTTGATGCCAGGATTTCAGTGGAAATACGTATTTTGAGGCCCCTGAACCCAGAAAAAGGACTGTGTCTGTAAACACATAATTCAAAAACAAAAAGATCTATAAAATTGTAATTTTAAGTAGATATATTAGAATTACACAGATTGATAAATTAGCTGTGGCAAATAATTTTTGGCCAATCATGAAATAAATCCAGAGGTTTATTTACTAAAACAATTAAATGGACGCATAGATTTTATGTTTTGGGGGAAAACATTTATTTTAAAAAATAAGGATATCCTAATGAATTTAATTTAAAAGGTGACTAAATTAATAACACTGAACAACACTTATAACATATTTTTCTGGGACGCGTTTCGAAGGTTAACTTTCCTCCATTATCAACCGGACAATAACTGGGTTTCCATGGTATTTCATGGTGCAGATGGTGATGCTTCTTCTGGTGTTTCTTCTGGTGGCAGTTCAATGAACTTACTGAAAATGTATCTCTGAGGAATGTTGAAATTAAATACTCGGTTTCTATTTTTTAAAATAAAGATTTGTTCCCAAGTGGACAGTTCTTGTTTTCCGGTTATGTGTTTGAGAAATTTCGGTTCTAGCTTTATGTCATGATTTTTTGTCCAAAAGTGAAATGCAACCGCTGATTTTTCTAATTGTTTACTCTTAATGTTTCTAACGTGTCCCTTGGATCTAATTTCTAAATTTCTTTTGGTTTTTCCTATGTATATTTCATTACAATCACTGCATTCAATTTGGTATATGCCAGGTTTTTTGTTAGGTGGAATAGCATCTTTGATGTTTGAAAGTAGTAGGTTTTTTATGGAGTAATGGTTTACTACTGCTAGCTCAATGTTGTATTCCTTGAACACCTTTTTAAATTTGTCAAAGGCCCATGGATGATATGTGAATTTTTTGAATATCATTTTTGTTTTTGCTGCTGTGAGAGTTGTAGTTTTTTAAATAATTTTTTCTTTTCTGCTTGTTTTACCTTTTTATCTACTAGTTCTTTGGGAAAGCCGTTTTTTTGTGCTATTTCAATTATTTTGTAATATTCTGTTTTATATTCTTCTGCTGAAAGAGGGATGTTCACCAATCTATGTGTTAAACTATTGAAAATTGCTTGTTTGTGGCTTCTTGGATTGTAACTATTAGCTTTTATGTAGTTGTCTGTCTGCGTTGGTTTTCTGTGAATACCGAAATTTATTCTATCCTTGTTTTTGATTAATTTTAGATCTAAAAATGGTAATTTATTATCTTTTTCTACTTCCACTGTGAAATTTAGACTTTCGTCCTGTATGTTCAGAAGTTTTAATGCGTCACTGATGTTTCTTTTTGGAACTATTGCAAATATGTCATCCACATATCGCTGCCAGAGTTTGAACATCCATGGGAAACCTTTTGTGATCCTTATTTCCAATGAACTCATGTAAATATCTGCTAAGAATGGCGAGAGAGGGTAGCCCATTGCTAAACCTGAAGTTTGACGGAAATACTTTGTTTGGAACTGGAAGAAATTTTGTTCTGTGCATAATTTGGTGAGTTCTATGTATGCTATCTAATAAATTTAATTCATTTCCTAAATTTGAAAGTTTAAGCATAAGAAACAGTTATGGACTAATAGAACACATCAAAGACTTCAAATTAACAGAAGAGGACACCCTTGTCTCCTTTGACGTAAAGTCACTATTTCCCAGTATACCAATAGAAAAGCTCCCATCACTGATCAAAAATTGGCTCAAATCACTTGGAATGTCATTGGCAGAAAATGCAGAATACATAGAACTCACCAAATTATGCACAGAACAAAACTTCTTCCAGTTCCAAACAAAGTATTTCCGTCAAACTTCAGGTTTAGCAATGGGCAACCCTCTCTTGCCATTCTTAGCAGATATTTACATGAGTTCATTGGAAATAAGGATCACAAAAGGCTTCCCGTGGATGTTCAAACTCTGGCAGCGATATGTGGATGACATATTTGCAATAGTTCCAAAAGACACATCAGTGACGCATTAAAACTTCTGAACATACAGGACGAAAGTCTAAATTTCACAGTGGAAGTAGAAAAAGATAATAAATTACCATTTTTAGATCTAAAATTAATCAAAAACAAGGATAGAATAAATTTCGGTATTCACAGAAAACCAACACAGACAGACAACTACATAAAAGCTAATAGTTACAATCCAAGAAGCCACAAACAAGCAATTTTCAATAGTTTAACACATAGATTGGTGAACATCCCTCTTTCAGCAGAAGAATATAAAACAGAATATTACAAAATAATTGAAATAGCACAAAAAAAATGGCTTTCCCAAAGAATTAGTAGATAAAAAGGTAAAACAAGCAGAAAAGAAAAAATTATTAAAAGAAACTACAACTCTCACAGCAGCAAAAACAAAAATGATATTCAAAAAATTCACATATCATCCATGGGCCTTTGATAAATTTAAAAAGGTGTTCAAGGAATACAACATTGAGCTAGCAGCAGTAAACCATTACTCCATAAAAAACCTACTACTTTCAAACATCAAAGATGCTATTCCACCTAACAAAAAATCTGGCATATACCAAATTGAATGCAGTGATTGTAATGAAATATACATAGGAAAAACCAAAAGACATTTAGAAATTAGATCCAAGGGACATGTTAGAAACATTAAGAGTAAACAATTAGAAAAATCAGCGGTTGCATTTCACTTTTGGACAAAAAATCATGACATAAAGCTAGAACTGAAATTTCTCAAACACATAACCGGAAAACAAGAACTGTCCACTTGGGAACAAATCTTTATTTTAAAAAATAGAAACCGAGTATTTAATTTCGACATTCCTCAGAGATACATTTTCAGTAAGTTCATTGAACCGCCACCAGAAGAAACACCAGAAGAAGCATCACCATCTGCATCATGAAACACCATGGAAACCCAGTTATTGTCCGGTTGATAATGGAGGAAAGTTAACCTTCGAAACGCGTCCCGGAAAAATATGTTGTAAGTGTTGTTCAGTGTTATTAATTAACTCACCTTTTAAATTAAATTAATTACAACAACACTGTTTTCAAACTTCTATGAAAGGAAGATACCCTAATGAATTTTGAAATGCAGTCGATTCTTTCAAACTGTTTTACTTTCAGTAGTTGGCAATGCAATGGGAAAGAGTGCCTAGCAGCAATGGCAATAACAATGAAACAAACATTTCATGTGCAGAACAACTAATTTGTGAAACTAGTTCTGTTGGAAAATGCATAATTACAAAAGATAAGTGAAGTTTCAATCTCTAATATTTATTAATACTTGTTAATTTACGTTGTTTAACTGTTAATAGCTTCAGTTTTTTCATTTTTAAGATAGCTATTTTAATCAAAATCATTATAGCAACAATTTCGAGAAAATAAGTATTTAAAATGTTGCATGCAAAGTGTAGTTATTTAGTTCCACTGAAATCCTGCCATCAAATTTTTGGGTGAAATAGAACACTTTCTCTACTTACTATAAATACACAGAACAGATAGTAAAAATACTGCCAATGGCTGTCTTTATTTTATATTGCAAAGTAAATTGTATCTTTCTTTTATCAAGGATACCAACACCACTTTCAGCACTTATAATATGCTACAATTTTTGGTTTTTCTTGTAATTTTGTCACTCTTTATTACAATGTATGCCTGATACTGGGAACACAGATTTGCCATTATTTTGGACATTAGATAGCAAAGTAAGGTTGTCTTGGAATCCATAAACAAAAGAACAAACTATTTACAGGACTGAAAAATTTAATACCATAGCAGGGATTTGAACCACAGATCTTCCGCTCATCGAGCAGCTGCTCTAACCACTAAGCAACCATTGCCAACAAGATATTAAATTCACCAACTGATTCGTACTTTCCTGGTAGACCACAAGGGAACCTAAAATCAGAGATAAATACTCCAAGAGCAACTTACAAACTTAAGTACTTTTAAGTTCTGAGTTTAAGTAACCTTTAGATGGTAATTAATTATTTATGCCAACAAACCTACTGCTGGTGTTTTTAAACACACAAGCCACACGTGGGCAATGTTTAAGAGGTGGAATCAGGACTGAAAAATTCAATGCCATATAAAGGATTTGAACCACGTATCTTCTGCTTATCGAGTGGCTGCTCTAACCACTAAGCTACCAAGGCCAACTTGCCAGCATGACATTAAATTCTCCAACCGATTCATACTTTCCTGGTAGACCACATGGGAATCACAGAGATAAATACCCCAACGTAAGTACTTTATGTCCTGGATTTAAGTAACCTTTAGATGGTAATTTTTATTTATAAATAATAACTACCTATTTCTTGATGAGCTGTTCTGACATTTTCAGTAAGTGATATTGGTGAAAACCAGTTATTTTCAGTTACACTCTTGTCGGTGCTTACAATTGGTGATGTCAATCTCAGGACTGACTGCGTGGGTATGATAATTTCCCTTTCTCCAGCTTCAAGTTCCATGTCATCTGTTCCCTTTCCACAAATGTAAAAGTAGGAAGAAGAGGAGGAACATGCATCAGTGAGACACTAATATTAAGGCTATATTTTGCTAATTTTCCAGAATTTATACTTTGAAACTGAATTTATTCCAAAATGGAATATGGATTTCATTATCACAAACATGTTCAGTTAGAAAACTTGTTCTCTGACAGTTTCCAACAAATTTCTTTTAAATGTTGGAAACTGTAGCTCCTTTGTCTTCATTGCTTCCCATTTCTCTGGTATCTAGATTAAATAAATAAATAAAAAATATATTAAAAAAAAAAAAAAAAACTTCTGCTTGGACACAATTAGCAGACATGCCAGACTTCAATACTGGTCTTCTAAAGCCATCTGTATGAAGAAGATAGTATCTCTTTGTATCCAGCTATACAAATTGAGAATAACAAACAGAGCAATAAATATTTCTACTTATGTATCTTTACACTCAACTAACGTCCTATTACTGGGATGCCTGACAGAATGGAAAATCTAAGACCCAGAGCATTAGCACACAATAAAGCCACTACTTCATATGTATCTGAATTTCTGAAGTTAATATTTTTGATCTGTTGGAATTCTGTTTCTAGTTTTGTTGGTGCATGCCTTTATTTCTTGGAGAATGCTATCAACAAACACAAGCAAAACAGCTTTTCGGGGTTACTCTTACACTTTATCTATTTCTAGACAAACCTGGCAGAGCTGTTATTTTTTCAACAAAATAAACAAATTCTTTGGCAGTTCTTTTGCTTGTTGCTTAAAGGCATTTTTGGCATCATAAATTCTTACTGTTTCATCATGTACAGGTTCACTATCTGTACTTTCATGTATCATTTGAATTCACATCCTCAATTTCACTTTTACTAGCTTCCTAAGAAAATTCTTTTAGCCAGGCAAAATGAAGGGCAAATGTCAAAATCAGCATAAAAGATTATAGGGTTTTTGTCTTCCTCTTCTTGTACTTCATCCCACATTTCCACAATCTTCACTGCAAAATCAGGATCTGCTTTGAACTGACAGATTCCTTGTTCTGTTTCTTTCCCTAAGTATGGGGTGATCCAAATTTCCAAGTAAACAAAATAATACTTGAAGTATTTAGCCCTAAAGTTGTCATCAAAAATAGGCACATAAAAGAATAACTTTCAAAAATCCAAGTCCAGGATGTATGAGGGCTATTATTTATATTTTGAGCCTTGGCAACACTAATTGTTGTAGGTGCCATCTGGCATTTTTACTGGATAGTTTGACATATGTACCATAATCTAATTCAGATATTTTGCCTTAAGAGCATTATTTGTTGTTTACAGTGACTTGAAAATTGTGTCTTAAGGAAAAATGGAATTAACTTGTGAAAATGTTCATGTAATGATTTATTACGACTACTGATTTGGATTATCGAGACAAGAGTGCACCGTTCTACTTACTTCAGCATTTGGCAAAGCTCCATCCTTGGCCACTATGAAATGCTGGTGTAATGAGTTTAATCATGGCCACCATTTGCTTACTGAAGGAATCTGTGAAGGTTGTACAACATTGATTCTTGTGCCAGGAAACTTTAATGCTATACAAGAAGTGCTAATGCAAGATCATCATAGAACATACTGTGAGATAGAGGCAACCCTAGTCATTAGTTCCACCAGCATATATAAAATATTGCATAAACCGTTACCTGTGAAAAAGGTTTGCTCTTGAAGGATCCTATATAATTTGATGCAATCTCAAAAGGATGCTTGTGTTGATTGGTGCACACAAATGCTCAAGAAATACAATGGTGCTTTAAAAGATGTTTATATGATTGTAAAAGGATCTATGCACGGATCTATGCACATGAGTCAGGATGTAAACAGCAGTCAACTGTACAGTTGTTTCAAGATGAACCAAATCCAACAAAAGCTGTTCATGCTCAAGGCATTTCGAAACAAATGGTCACCTGTTCTTCTCAGAGAAACTGAACATGTGGCAACAATGGCTTTAGAGAAATGCAAGAGTCAATTCTGAATAGTATGCAACTATTTGCTTTTAAGTCTTCGGTTAAATAAGGAAGACAAACAAGCACCATCAGATTGTTCTTCTTGAAGACGATGCAAGCGCTCACACATCTCGTCTAGCTGACTATTTGAACACTCAAAAAATCGAATTGATGGCTCATCTGCCGTACAGTCTTGATTTGGCACCCAATTACTTCTTTTTGTTCCCAAATGAATAAAATGCATGGACAACAATTTTCATCAGCAGAAGAAGCTGTTGATGCATTAAAAAACAGTGTTTAAGAGGTGTCTCAAACAGATTGAAATGCCATGACAAATTGTTCAAAGGCATGCAAAAGTGTTATGATCATAAAGGTGAATATTTTTTAAAAAAAGGAGTTTTCAATAACAAATTACTGTTTTTTTATTATTAGGTTCAAAACAAATGACATGCAACCATTTACAGTACAGAGAATAACACCACAGTGCATATAAAAATCAATGTATGTCAGACTGTGATAAATGCAGTGCAGAACCATGTGCAGTCACATGTGACACAGGTTAGTTGGACACGGAGAGCGAATGACGTAAACGGTACTGCACAACCATCGTATATACAGGATGGAAGTGAAATGATCCATCAGACCTTAACAGCAAATTTCTCATGTTGTGAATAACAAATTAAATTTAAAAAAACTGTTAAATCTATTGAAATAAGCCAAAGGAAAAAGTTGTAGTTTATTCAATTTTCTATGAATATAGCCATAAATCAAGAACCTTCAATCAATAATAATTCAGCCAGGCGATGAAAATTTTTTTTTGATAAAAAAATTTTTTTTTCTAGAAAACTATAAACTTTTCAACATTTTGGTATTAGACTTTCTTGTTATTCACAACATGAGAAATTCGCTGTTAAAGTCTGACGGATCATTTCACATTCACCCTGTATACATGCATCAGCAGATGCCTGCAGCTGTAGCGCCAGCAAAAAAGAAGCAGTTGTATACATGAATGAGTAGCAACAGTAGAACCCATGTCCACTAAACTTGTGGTTTATTGCACAATCTTCCACTCTAGTGATAAACCATTGTAGAAGTCCACACAGAAGAGATATCTACAATCAACCTCTTCACCATGTATTAACTCAACAATGAGGTCTACAGTTACTGCAATCGGTTTTGCCAACAAAAGATAAAAGCACCTGATAGAGATGCATTTTCTGTTATATGGTTAAAGCAGCCTGTATTTTCGGTTTCCTTAATGTAACACTAATGTAAATGGCGATAAAATGATGAACACAATTGAAATGTTTCTACATTACTATATATGCAACACATACTTAGCAATTTTGTTCAAGATTTTGATTTCCAACAATATTGCATTAGAAGAATAAGTTATGTGTAAATCATTTTAAATGGCCTATAATAATTAAATCTTGTTTAATATTTCTTTATGTTCAAGACCAACCATTAGATTCTTAGTTCTGTAACAACTCATAGTGACAGACTCCCTCCCAAGCCTGACAAGATTCCACATTTTGAACAACAGAAAGGTAGCGAACATGGGCTAGGTAGAATAGATAAAAAGGATATGTCACAATATTAAGATATTCTGTTAGCCCTTCTAAAGTCCCATTTCTTCCAACATGGAACAATGGGCATCCTCGTGCATGTTTATATAGGTACCAATCAATACGAAGAAACTTTGTGCACAAATGTATCATATTGTCTGAAGACTATATTCCGGACCTATATGATTTTAAGCATTATTCTTTCATGGAATTTGTTGAAAGAAGGAAAAGAGAATACAAGGTTGGTCAAAATCATTCAACAAACTTTTGTTTGAATGTATTATCCAGCAGAGTGGAAACATTTCACTGAATTAGAGCAACATGCTGACCAATACATCACTAGCATGTAAAGAGATTTGCATTTGATTCCTGGACAGGAGATTTTACAATGGAAAATATTTAGATTAAAAAATGAATTGTGATTTTGTCATACTGCGGAAGGCCATAGCAAATCATTGCATTATCATCTTACCTACAATGGCATTAATGTCCCGCTTTTCAAGCAGAGCAGGTTGCACCATCACAAGTTACCTTAAACTGACACATACACTGCACACTAGTCAAGTTTTTGCAAATTTTTAGTATTTTTTATTTATCACTGTTATAGCATCAATGAGGCTTTGAACATACACAATACAAGTAAACTTTCTCCATCCTACTAACACAATTTTACCTTAGGCTGATAGTCTTCTCAGCTTTTTGTGCCCAATTACAATATTAATTACTTCATTGGAGCATTCAATACAGACTAATTTAATTTACAGCCCATGTCAGTTTGAACCAATCACGGTAGACTCTCACTGAAATGTTGTTGAAATGAGATTATAGCACCTGTTTCACAATTGTTTGGAAACTCCCTGCTGATTTGCAAGCTAAAGCAACAAAGAAAACTTTCTTAAAGAACTTAAGAGGACTGTGATATGTCATTTCTTTCAGTAGCCTTAGCAAATATCACTTGTGAATTATATATGTCACATTAGTCCAAGTGATGCACTCGGGCAATTATCGATAACATTGAAAACTTGTTCATTGTACTTAGTTTAATAGAGTTCCACAATATTATCTAAATTATTAATAAACAGTAATTTTAGATTTGCTTTGGAAACAACTTCAGACAGCTTTTTAGTCGAGAACTGCCTTCTAAATTGAAAAGTAGGTAATCATGATGCATTTCCATAATTCTGTAACAAGTAAAAAAATTTAATGACAGTGAGTTGAATACTTTATCAGTTATCAGGAAAAAATATTTGGTAAACAATTTACAGATGTTTTCCAAATATTTTCTCTTAATAACTGAATGATAAACATTAAGTTATATATGATGATTATCTTCAATGCTCCACTGTATATACCAAAAATTAAAAAAAGGACCGATTTATAGAACAACTCTCGAGTAATACAGAATTTTTGAAGGTGTTAAGATATATGCAATTATTAAAAATATACTAAACAAAAATCAACCACAGCTGTATGTATATGGCTTTTTTTTCCCTTTTGTTTTATTTGGAGGGGGGCGGGGGAACAAAACTAGTCAACAGTTGCAAGCTTCAGACACATTGACTAATAATTATAATAGCAGTCAGTGGCATATATTGTGGGCTATCAAAGCTATCACTGAAGCCCATATCTAAAGTAAACCAGAAATTAATAAAGTAATACTAATAATAATAGTAATACTAGACAGTTTCCCTCATGAATTGGCACATAGGATGGGCTATGCTCCCTCTCTACCACTGAACAGAGGCGAGAGTAGGGCTTCGGATGCTTGCTGCTGCAGCCTTCACTACGATGTGGGAAGAGAGAGGTGAGGTGGCAGAATGCAGAAATAAGTACGCCCAGGCTTCAGAATCACATGTTGCTATACTCATACAAGCATCTCCGAAATGTGCTGCATGAACACAACTGGCTACATAGCAATAGCACGTGGAGTTAAAACCAAGGGAGAATGTACTTTTAATTTTGTGATTATTATGGTCTTGAGCACCTATATTAGTATTATTTATTTCATAATGTACAGTGTACCAAGACAGTGCTAGTGCTAATGCTTCAAAAAGGATGCACAATATGTAGTAAAACAATTAGTGAAACAACAATATTTGCAGTTGAAATACAAGGATAAATTAATGATAGCAAAACAGGTAAGGCCTACTGCAGTGCTTCTGTACTTGCAGTATGAGTAGCAGTAAAAGAAATAAGAATACTTACAAAAGGTATTTTAATATAAACGATTATGATTAGTATGTGTGGCTGACTGGTTCATGCGAATTAAATAAACTTTATTGCAGGCCATGCTTGTTGTTTGCAACCGAGAAAATGCCCCGGAATACGAGTTTCGCGAATGTAGTATATTTCATGGCATTTTTGGATAAACATAAATCTTTTGAAGTTCTTTCTATGTAGTGTAGAACAAATTGTAATGTATACTCTATTCATACTACATTTTATGTCTTGATTATCTACATAGTACCGCCTGCATTTTTTTTTTTGAATTAACGTCCTCCAACATTGTGTCATATCGGACGAATGAATGAAATGAAATGGGTGAAATGATGCTCAAATGAGCCCGAGGTCCATGGAGCTTTAAGTTACCCGACATTCGTCTTCTCATGGTAGGGAAAACCTCGAAAAAAAACCTTACCCGGATAACTTACCCTAAGCGAGATTCGAACTCGTGACCTCTTGAACGTGAGGCAGACACGTTAACCATCACGCTACTGAGGCGGGCACCGCCTGCGGTGCCGTATGTAGTAAAAGCAGGTGTTAAACACTACCAAACCAATTGATCTATCTAGCAAGATAATCCTAACAAAAGCCATGTATATTTAAGCTAAACATGGGAATGAAGGAAAAATGCAGTTAAAAAAAATAAATACAAGCATACGCCACTGGTAGCAATGTTGCAGATGATTGAAGCAAAATAACTATTGATCTCAGAAGTACAGAGGTATTTTTTAGAGGTGGCACGTGACCTTGCTCGGATGTGCGCGAGTGACGATGATGAGGGTAAGTTTCCACCAGCAGCCTGCTGGCTAATGGGTTAGAAGTCAAAGAGACACCAACCAGACACCCCTTTTATCTTGCAATAGACAAGTGGACTCGACCATGAACTACTGCGCAACATTACGTCACACGTCACCTCTAAACAATACCTCTGTACCACAATAATAGTGATAGCAGCAATAATTATCAATAATAATAACAACTACCATCCATGAGCTTTACTGCATACAGGGTTCATTTAAAACATAATGGAGCACATGACGATTTGCCTCTCCCGTGACCTTGCTGGATTCCCTCACTACCGCAATTGCTGTGCACACGGGCTAGTGTTTTACCAGCCACCAACATGAACAGGTATGTGACTCTAGAGAAATGCATTTTCATGTCTAAAAGTTATTATAAATGGGAATCACCAAGCCACGTTTGTACAGCATATATTAAAATGTTCCCTGGTGAAGTGCCTCCTTCCAGATTTACAATTCACGAGATTGTAAAGAAATTCGAAACCACTGCTTCTGTGCAGAGTCTTCTGCACATAGAGCAACTAAATTCTTAACGTATAAGTGCACAAGTGTCCATGCTTTAAAGGTGACCCAGTATCACAAATGCATTATTATGAATGGTTTCTTTTATCAGTGAATGACGGTTTAATTGATCCACTGCTTCTGTTCTTTTCTGAGGCATGATTCCACCTAAATGGTCGTGTCAACACTAACAGTTGGTACTAAGTCTCTGAAAATCTACATCGTATTCAAGAAATCCCTCAATATGATTGGAGAGTTGGAGTTTGGTGTGCTGTTAGTGCTAGATGCATAATTGGTCCAATATTCTACGAGCAGACTGTAAATGCAGAGAGTTACAGAAATGACATTTGGACCCCATTTTATCATGAACTGACAGAAGAAGAGAAATTATATGGGTGGTTTCGACAAGATTCTGCTACTGCCCATACAGCCAAGGACTCCATGAATAAAATTAGGGAACTTTATTGATCAATGCTTCACGGGTGATCAGCCATGTTAAATTTAAGGTCGAACTTTCGGCCATTGTAGACTCCATGGTCATCTTCAGGACTAAAAAGGTGAAAAAGTCTCCTCAGTTTTCCAAATATATACTATGGTTTGGAGGATGTGGGTTGTATTGTCCTACCCAATGCGCTGGTGATGGGGCCTGCTGTTGTGAGGTATGTGTATCCTCGGCTGAAGTGTTTTCCCGCGGGTACGAACTTTGTGCGGTGTCGCCGGTTGGGGTGTCTTCCTGCGGGTACGTATTTTGTTCAGGGTCCATGGTGTTGCTGTTTCTGATGGCTATTGTCCACGCGGAACTTAGTTTAAGTCCGCCATCTCTATTGTAATTGTTGGGGTGTAATTTGATGTGGATGGCCTCCTTGATGAGTCTGTCCCAGTAATTTTCTGCGTGTTCTAGAACTTTTGTGTCTTGGAAGTTTATTTTGTGGACCTGTTCTATGCAATGTTGGGCTACTGCTGATTTTTCCGGCTGGAGAAATCTGATGTTCCGTTGATGTTCTTTGCATCTTTCCTCTATCGTGCGTCCTGTTTGACCCACATACACCTTCTCACACTCGCAAGGAATCCTGTATATTCCTGGGACCTTAAGCCCAAGTGGTTCTTTCACCGGCCTGAGGATTTGTCGGATCTTACAAAATTAGGGAAGTGTTTGAAGACGGAGTGATTAGTGCTTGTGTTTGGCCCTCTCACTCCCCAATCTAACAGGGTGTGACTTTTACTTGTGGGATAAGCTGAAATACAAAGTTTACAAGACAAATCCTCATACATTGGAAGAACTAAAACAAAATATTAGAAATTAAATCTGAAACATTACAGTGGCCCAACTTAATCGTGTGAATCAGGATGTGTTCTCCCGATATAATGCTTGTTTAGTCGAGGATGGATGACATTAGCAGCATCTCCTATAAGGTAAGAATGTTATACATTCTTTACATGCATAGTTTATGTAGGAGCAAAGTCGGCTGTGGCACATCCAATCACACACAGGCGAAATGCCATGCATCCATTAGGTTTTAAATGAAGAATGCTGTATGTCTCATGACGGCACACTTAACACATGCCCTGTTACCCATATAAAATTTGTGCAGATAGGTACAAGTAAATCCTCTCTTAATGTTAAAAACACTGGCTTTATTTGCAGTATTACTTAGAGTTCATTTTAGGACCCTTTCTTATGTATGTACCTCTTATACACACAAGAAGGATGAAATGAATGTTGCAATTATCATGGAATAAGTGTAATTTTGGCATTATTGTCAATAATTACTTTTGAATAGGGTTACCATATGTCCGGAAATTCTCGAACATGCCCTTAATTTTAACCATTTGTCCAGCATCCGGAAGGAATTTTTGAAAAGTGTCTGATGTTCTACAAGTAGTGGTCATTAGAAAATGAAATTGGAATTGCAAAAATTGAAATTAATAATTGGTTATTAGCTGAAACTGCAACTCACTATGGTAACACAGCATTTGCACTCTGATGCAAAAGGTTGGTATTCTGTGGAGGCAAAGTAATACAATGCTGGTGTTGAAAGAGTATTTTTACTAATGAGTACACTGGACAGATGAAAGGAACAACTTATCTACTGATTCAGTTAGAGGTATTGTTTTAGTGAAGTACAATTCAAAAAATAAAGTTGTATGGAACTTTATGATATTTCAAACAAGCTATAGGTTTTGTACCAGATTACTTATCAGAGAAGTATAACTGATTATTTATGATCACATTTAACGCTACGTTTCAATATAAATGTGTGTATATATATAAATCTATATTATAAATTTATTTTTGCATTGACCGACAATATCCTACATTTTTTACCATTGTGTCGAACATTTTCATAAAATAATCTGGTAACCCTAATTTTAAATATCAATTATACCTTGTTTCTCATATAAGTATATGCATAAGTATATGCCACCTCAAAAGGCAATATTGCAGAGTTCAATATTATATGGTGCTCTCTACAAAGCAGTTACATTTATTGCTAAGTCTCTTCAATATTTATTGAAAAATATTGGAGAGCAAGAGGATTAATGACTTCATTGTCAGAAATCCAGCATTAGCTAACAACATATTACAGTCAACATTTAGCTGGGGATATCTCATTAAGACTGCAAGCTAAAATATACACCCCTCTTCCAATGCGCACTTCACCAATAGACAAGAAAGAAAAAGAAAAGAGAACAAAGATATGTTGTGTGCTGCATTGGGAGATGATAACAAAAATACTTGCCAATGTAAAAAGTGTTATGCCACTTTTTATATGGAGAACTGTTTTGGGATCTACCCCGCCAAACAATGATACTTAGCATCAAAATCTACAAGTCAGTGCTTTCAGTAACAGGCATGCACAATTTTTGGAGAAAAACTGGTTGATTTTACATGAATTTTTTAACTTCACAACACACTTTTATAGCTATACTGTGATTTAAATCAGATTTCTGAGTTAGACATGAAAGTATTTAAATAAGACTCAGTGTGCTAATTATTGTTTAGCAAACATCATAATAAGACAGAAACTTCCATCATACTAGTACATTTACTATTCTGATATGAGTATAGCTATATTTTCACTTATTCAGGTTTAGACATTAACTTTCAGGTGATTATGTGGCGGTGGTGGTAGAGTGCACACATCTTTGGTGATTCGAAGGTGAGATGAACATGCAGTGCACCTAAAACCCTAGTTTTGCTTGTCCTTCATAAAATATCTTAGACGCAGCTGGAAAATCCCCACTAAGTTTATATTTTAATGAGAACAAAATTGTTGGTTTGTTCTCTTACGCTTTAATTATACTCCAGCTGACTTCTGATGCTGAGAGAGAGATTTAAATTAACATGCAAAGAAATCTGTAAAATCTTTGAATATGTAGTACACAGGTGTTTTGTTGGTCAAAGTGCTCAGGACAACGGTTTCCAATTGAACAAATTGACTTTTAAACATATGCTTCTCTAAGAGGTAGAACCGGAACTTAAAAATTCAATGCCACAACTGGGATTTGAACCACAGACCTTCCGCTTGCCGGGCGGACGCTCTACCACTGAGCTATTGTGACAAACTGCCAGAATGGCATTAAATTCTCAAGCCAGTTCGTATTTTTCCTGGTAAACCACAATATACACAATAACTTTTTATACCAGGAAAAATACGAACTGGCTTGAGAATTTAATGCCATTCTGGCAGTTTGTCACAATAGCTCAGTGGTAGAGCGTCCGCCCGGCAAGCGGAAGGTCTGTGGTTCAAATCCCAGTTGTGGCATTGAATTTTTAAGTTCCGGTTCTACCTCTTAAACTTTGCCCACACACGGCTTGTGTGTTTAAAAACACCAACAGTAAGTTTGTTGGCATAAATAAATAATAATATGCTTCTCTATTTATAACAGCTTGATTGATATTTTATCTAGCAGAAATACCTAATACCCTGAGGTACTGACAGTTTTGGTAGAACATAAAATATTTGTATATTTAAATTTCATCATATCCTTCATTGTCCCAAATTTTCCATTTGCACTGAAAATACTCAAAACTGTCTTCAATCCAATATTTTTTAATTCCATCCCTGATTAGGGATGGTTTTTCACTCATAATCTAAAAGAATGAAGAACAATGATTCTCTCATTATTGAGAAAACCAGCTTTTTGTGCTGGATATCTTCAATATTGCTCTCTGTTGAACATTTTCCACACCCTCTCCCTGTTTTTATTGTGCTACCAGTTAAAAGAATGAAGAGAACACACTTTGTATTTTTACTTCACAGAAAGACTGAGTTGAAACAGCTCAAATTGTTTCCTCCCTCTCTCTTACATTAGAAGTGGTTTTTCGAAATAGCAACCCCACAATATTTTTGAACTTGTCCTAAACAATGTGTGTCAATCTTCCTTTCATAGAAGTTTGAAAACAGTGTTGTTATAATCAATTTAATTTAAAAGGTGAGTCAATAACACTAAACACCACTTACAACATAATTGAATGTTGGAAGATGCTTAGCCATCTAACAGCACTTCAAAAACACCTAGTCTTCCAATGGATACCGGTTCACTGTGGACTGAGTGGTAATGAGAAAGCTGATTTTCTTGCAAAAAAGGGTACCAGCGGTATACAAAAATCTATAGCTAATCTATCATTTTATGCAGCTAAAAGATTAGTCAACTCTGAATTCAAAAAAATTATTGCAAAATATTACTATGAAAAATCAAAGAATAGAAGATGGGAACTACCAAACATTCAAACAGTGATTCCCGAGTATCCTCGAAAAACAGCAGTTGCAACCTTCAGGTTGATTACAGGACATGATTGTCTGGCAAAACATTAAAACAGAATTGGGATATATTCTTCACCACTCTGTCCTCTATGTGATCTGCAAGAGGAAATAGATCGAGACCACCTTCAAATATGCCTGGCCACTTCTAGTGCCCCATCCATCAGTGAAAAATATTGGAGAGCAAGAGGATTAATGACTTCATTGTCAGAAATCCAGCATTAGCTAACAACAACATAATTTTCCGGAATGCGTTTCCAAGGTTAACTTTCCTTCATTATCAACCGGACAATAACTGGGTTTCCATCATGTTTCATGGTGCGGATGGCGATGCTTCTTCTGAAGTTTCTTCAGGTAACGGTTCAAGGAACTTGCTGAAAATATCTTTCTGAGGAATGTCAAAAATTAAATACTCAGTTTCTATTTTTTAAAATGAAGATTTGTTCCCATGTGGACAGTTCTTGTTTTCCAGTTATGTGTTTGAGAAGTTTCGGTTCTGGCTTTATGTCATGATTTTCTGTCCAAAAATGAAAGACAACTGCTGATTTTTCTAATTGTTTACTCTTGATGTTCCTAACGTGTTCCTTGGATGTAATTTCTAAATTTCTTTTGGTTTTTCCTATGTATATTTCATTACAATCACTGCATTCAATTTGGTATATGCCAGATTTTTTGATAGGTGGAATAGCTTTTTTGATAGGTGGAATAGCATTTTTGATGTTTGAAAGTAGCAGGTTTTTTTATGGAGTAATGGTTTACTGGTGCTAGCTGAATGTTGTATTCCTTGAACACTTTTTTAAATTTATCAAAGGCTATCTAATAAATTTAATTCATTTCCTAAATTCGAAAGTTTAAGCATAAGAAACAGTTATAAACTGATAGAACACATCAAAGACTTCGAATTAACAGAAGAGGGCACCCCTGTCTCCTTTGACGTAAAGTCACTATTCCCCAGTATACCAATAGAAAAACTCCCATCACTGATCAAAAATTGGCTCAAATCACTTGGAATGTCATCCTCAGAAATTGCAGAATACATAGAACTCACCAAATTATGCACAGAACAAAACTTCTTCCAGTTCCAAACAAAGTATTTCCGTCAAACTTCAGGTTTAGCAATGGGCAACCCTCTCTCACGATTCTTAGCAGATATTTACATAAGTTCATTGGAAATAAGGATCACAAAAGGTTTGCTGTGGATGTTCAAACTCTGGCAGCGATACGTAGATGACATACTTGCAATAGTTCCAAAAAGACACATCAGTGATGCATTAAAACTTCTGAACATACAGGACAAAAGTATAAATTCACAGTGGAAGTGGAAAAAGATAATAAATTACCATTTTTAGATCTAAAATTAATAAAAAACAAGGATAGAATAAATTTCGGTATTCACATTAAATCAACGCAGACAGACAACTACATAAAAGCTAATAGTTACAATCCAAGAAGCCACAAACAAGCAATTTTCAATAGTTTAACACAGATTGGTGAACATCCCTCTTTCAGCAGAAGAATACAAAACAGAATATTACAAAATAATTGAAATAGCACAAAAAAATGGCTTCCCCTAAGAATTAGTAGATAAAAAGTAAAACGAGCAGAAAAGAAAAAATTATTAAAAGAAGCTACAACTCTCACAGCAGCAAAAACAAAAACGACACTCAAAAAATTCACATATAATCCATGGGCCTTTGATAAATTTAAAAAAGTGTTCAAGGAATACAACAATTCAGCTAGCAGCAGTAAACCATTACTCCATAAAAAACCTGCTACTTTTAAACATCAAAGATGCTATTCCACCTAACAAAAAATCTGGCATATACCAAATTGAATGCAGCGATTGTAATGAAATATACATAGGAGAAAACCAAAAAAAATTTAGAAATTACATCCAAGGAACACGTTAGGAACATCAAGAGTAAACAATTAGAAAAATCAGCAGTTGTCTTTCATTTTTGGACAAAAAATCATGACATAAAGCCAGAACTGAAACTTCTCAAACACATAACCGGAAAACAAGAACTGACCACATGGGAACAAATCTTCATTTTAAAAAATAGAAACTGAGTATTTAATTTTTGACATTCCTCAGAAAGATATTTTCAGCAAGTTCCTTGAACCGTTACCAGAAGAAACTTCAGAAGAAGCATCGCCATCCACACCATGAAACACGATGGAAACCCAGTTATTGTCCGGTTGATAATGGAGGAAAGTTAACTTTCGAAACGTGTTCCGGAAAATTATGTTGTAAGTGTTGTTTAGTGTTATTGACTCACCTTTTAAATTAAATAATGTGTATCAAATTTACAATTTGTACCTAATGTCCTAAAAAGCACCTACCATAAAACAATTGTCAACCACATCAAAATGCCCCTTTGATTTGAAAATCCTGAAAATTGCCTCCTGCTGAACATCTATTAGCCCCTTTTCTTTTGGGAGTAGTTTTCTGTGATACAATTCCCCAGTACTTCTTACCTTTTCCTAAAGAATGTGTGCACTAAATTTGGTCGAAATTGGTGCATTTCATTGATCATTAACAGTGGACTAATTTATGACGCTCAAGAAACTACCTCACTTAATGCAGTTCTCTTCACAATAGTGGGTAATCTCTCTTACAGTTTACAATTTGAAGGCATTTACAGGTTTATAACTCAAAAATCAAGAGTTTTTATCCTTTATACAGGAAAGCCAATTACACAAATGAAAATAGAATATGCATGCACAAATGAGTTCAGGAACTAGGTAGCACCCTGAGATATTGCATTCAGAACAAAAATCGCAATCAGGTGGCTTGATCTAGAAGATATTTGGATTCAGTTGCGCAATGTGAGACGCAGTACGTTCACTTTTGCATTGCTATGTCAGTTGTCAAAAACGTTAAAGCTTCTACTACCAATAATGGGTATAGCAGATGACTTGGATGTTGTAGAGGACTTAAAACCAGATAAACTGAACTTTCTATTAAATAACACTTTTTGATTCCAACCCAATCATATGCAGAAAACTAGAACTTATATTTTAGTTGTGGAAAAAGCTCACCATAAACAACAATTAGTTTTATTGCACATTTGATAAGTCACTCGTCTATTGTGCGGTCCAAACGCCACTTCACTTTGGTAACATGTTCCCTATCTGTTTGTGGTAAAAGCCATTGTAACTTTATAAATGCTAAAACAGAGCCTGTCACTGAAAGAATTGAACAACTGTAATAAACTGAGGTTTAACTCACAACTGAGGTACCTGCAACACTTCACTACTTATTCTGTGATTGTTACTCCAATAGCCTTACTTCTGAAGTACAAAATGACAAATCAATGTAAAAGCATGACAAAATATGAAACTGAATGTTTTTGTTTTTTATTACCCTACAAAACCTTAAAATTGTTGTACTTTCAAGCTATGTTTTTGTAGTAATTGTTTCCAGCACTGCGACTTCTTGAATACAGAAGAATGGTGCATGCCAACTATCAGGCTGTCAGTTTTACCACGAAAAAGTAGCAAGGTCTGCAGGCACATGCATGCCACAAAATTGGATACTGTCAATCTAGATTAAAATCTTTCATTTATGTATTTTTAAACTAATATTTTACACAATGTAACTCCCAGGTTTATGCACTTTAAATCAAATTTTCCTTGAAGATAAAATTCCTTTAAAGGAACTATAACTGTTTCTTGTGTTTTAATTCATACTTATGTCCCAAAATATGTTGGATCTGGAGTTCACATGAGCAACTTTTTTTGGAGAAGGGAAAGGGGGAAGACCTACCCATCTTTCAACTTTTTGAGAACACCAAGAGCTTCCAGCAGCAATTAAGTGTGGAAGTCCATGAGTTAGTATATTTCTGATGCAACATGCAGTGCAGGTAATCTAGTGCATTCTCTTAGTGAGGTTGCACTGATAGTTCTTGTGCACTGAGTACTGCTATCATGAGATCTAGAGAGGGGTTGTGTTTGACTCCACAGTGAGTGAGGCTGCTTCGCATGTATTTCATTATGCTGCTATGTCATGAAGAAAAGTGACATGGTAAATTTGAACTACATCACCGAAGTGAAGTAACAGTACATGTGAAGTGACTTGAAAATTGAACTAGATCACATTATTGAAGTGACAGTGAAAATTGGACAAACTCAAAATATCTTAGGCTTGGAGTATGACTACACAAACATGTACAAAATTAAAAGAGCTTCGAGTTAATCAAAATTTGCCCTTTCCAGATAAGGAAAAATACCTGAAAGAAAACAAAAAAAAAATCTGATGCATTGCACTCGCATCACTTTCTCTACTCTTGTACTAACCATTCTTACAAACTATTATTACTATATCTTTTTTGTGTTAATTGAGATAAACATTTGTACAAATTATCTTATTGTTTGTTTCCTTGTAGGTGTAAGTGGAATATTAGAATAACATAAAAAAATGAACAACGATGTTCCATTTCATGAAAGTTTTAAGCTTTCTGAAACTGACACAAATAACAAGGAATATCTCTGAAATGGCTCACTCTACATGTGATGAATATACATTCTTAACTCTTTTGAAAAATATTTTCCACACACAACCACAGATTTATGTGATCCATGTAAAATTTTATAAAAGTGATTGCAGATTTTCTGCTCTAAAATAATGAGTTGTATGTCCTTCACACCTATTCTATAATTTGTGGTTAAAATTTAACAGCTTGTTAAAGAAGGTAACTGGTTGCTAACAATCTAATGGGAAAGTAAATTATGTTGAACAATACCAAGAGCCACGACCAAGTTGTTAGCACTAGTAATACTAATATTATTGGCAAAAATGGATGCACTTTTAGTGGCTCTTGATCTTAAAGAGTATTATTGCCTTTTCACCACTTCGCAACGGTTTGCCGAGCAAATTATTTCACAACACTCACTTGTTGCGCCATGTTACTTTCATACTGAATAATGCACGCGCAGAATGAATTAGGTTGGTTGCAGATTCACTTAACTGCATATTCTTACACTTTAACTATGTTTACTCAGGGGTCTCCGTTTAGGGGATATGTGAATAGCGACCACAAGGTACCCAAGCTGAGCAGAACATTACTTCCACTTACTGGTGTTCTGCTCCTCACTGTAACTTTTTTATCTGACTTTACCTTGGTCATCTCTTGCTCTCTTCCGACCCCTATGCTATTAGGGTTCCCGAGGGCTAGGGAGTCTTTATTTTTCCAACCTCTCCATTTGTCTATAAAATCTTAACCCTTAACATGCTGACCTGTCATGGCATGTAATATAATACGTCCTCTGATTGGTGATCAGAGGATATGGTCTGTGAATTTATTTTGATAATTCTCCCGGTCAGGTCGGTGAGACCCGTAAACCAACGACAGGTGTGGTCCAGACATTCTGGGGGTTGTGAGAGAGTGATGTGACTGCCAAAACATAAAAATATGGTGCTCTCTAAAAAGCGGTTACTATTACTGCTATTGCTCTCTTCAATATCATCAGTGAAAAATATTGGAGAGCAAGAGGATTAATGACTTCATTGTCAGAAATCCAGCATTAGCCAACAACAACAACAAAAAAAAATTTATTTAGACATAAATTGTGTGTTTTAGCGAGACCTACATTTTTTGTACAATAAGACTTTGTCTATCTCTTACGGTTTACGAGTTATTCAAAAGTCATCCAAAGCAAACAGGACTACATAGGCTATAGCCAGAAAATTCAAAATACACATTTCATTTGTCATACGAATACCTTAAACATATGACATTTTAATCAAAATCATTAGAGGCATTTTCAAGAAAATCAAAATTTTCCATGTAAAGGGTAGTTTAGGGTGGGGCTATTTTCTTCAAAATCTTCGTGTCGCATCCTTCAAAGACAAGCTTAAATACCAACTTTGGTTTTTAACCGACTTTTTGTTTTTGAGTTATGCTGTCCCCAAACACACACACACAGACCTTTTTCCAATTTTTTTTTTTTTTTTTTTTTTTGATTCAGGGGGTCTCAAAACATATTTCTGGTGAAATCTCGACATCGAATTTTTGGGTGGAATACAATACTTCCCCTACTTACCAGTAGAGAAAGTAAAATAGAATAAAGAACTTGCACTGGCAATTATGTACAAATGAGATAATTCATTCCTTCTGGGTAATATGGCAGAAATTATTACATCATAGAGGTGGGCCAACATAATGAGAATGGCATAGGTTTAATTTAGTTCCATTCAAAGAAATCACCATTTTTATTTGACTTATCTTAGCAACTGCTTCAGAACAATAATTGATGACCTTGTCACAAAAGACTCAATTGGTCATCTAAGCTCGTCATCTCTCTACATAATTAGCCTGTTGTAATGCTGTTAAAAAGCTAAATAAGGCTCAGTACCCATATAAATGTTTATATATAACTTATCTGGGATGTACGAGAAAGAGGTGGAGAGAAAATTCTTTGTTGACACTGTAACAGGTCATTAGGTCTAATACCTAGAAGGAGGTTGATATACCTAATAATTAATAAATAATAATAATAATAATAATAATAATAATAATAATAATAATAATAATAATAATAATAATAATAATAATAATATTTAATAATTTCTAGCCCAGGGGGTTTAGGTCCAAACTTGCAGAAGCTCAATCTGATGTTGAAATAAAGTTGGCAATATTGGCCTTCGGCCACTCTTGGGTTGTCCATGCCTTATGTGCTGGGGCTGAATCCTACTGGAAGCTCCAATTTTATCCTGGCCAGAGTGTGTTGTCGAGGTGCTCAACTACTCCCTCTAGCACTGTCGCCTGGTACACTTGGGTTGATGTTCTGACCTCTTTTTCACAGAAATGGGACTCTGTGGTTCCTTTATAGCTCATACCCTACCACTCCTTAACAAATGCAGGATGATGGCCCTTCTGGATTCTTGGAATCTTTTCAGCAGCTTCTCCACAGGACCTAGCATATACCCTATTTTAGGAATTGAAAGTCTCCCCAAACACTGGACAGTTTTTCATCAGTTAAAAGGACTCCTCTGTAATCATTTGCTGCCTAATGCTATAGTAAGTGTTTTAATTTTAAGAACCTCTGGCAGTTCAGTTTACTTTAGAGGTGTCCTTTCGGCCATTTCTAGGCACAGACACCCAGACCACTTCTCAATGTGCGGGACAGACGTTAGAAATGTTCATGTCCTGAGCCATCACCGGCTGTCTGGCTGCTTCCGGAGATGTGAAGATCTATGGTTCAAATACCGACTATGGCATTGAATTTTTCAGTCTCATTGTACCCTTTTCCAACCTTGTCCTACACACAGCTAGTGTGGAAGAACAATTAATTTCCATTGATAGACCTTACAGTTGGTTAAAATATGAAGCCTAGGACATAAAGTACTTACAGTATAGCAAGTTGCCATTAGGTTATGTTATCTCACACGAATTTGAGATCTTGCAGTTTATCGGGAAAAATGGGTGAGAGTTGGAGAATTTAATGTTGTGTGGGCACATTGGCCAGGATAGCTCAGTGGTTAGTGTAGCTGGATGGAGAACAGAAGATCTGTGGTTCAAATCTGGGCTATGGCATTAAATTTTTCAGTCTCATTCCAATCATCCAATCCCTTTCCAATCATGCCAAAAGTTCTTAGCTGCTTCTAAACAATTCATCCAATGACAGTACGATTACTTTCACTAAAAACAACATTATTTTCTGACATTGTAGCAGGTTTGCACCACTTCTTTCTGCACTGGTTTTCCCGGTGCCAACATCTACAGAATGCATAATGAAACAATCGTGTCAACTTTTGTGTTATGATTTATTATGCATACCATTCCCTTCCCCCAGAAGAATACTTTTCTTCCTTAGCACATGCTTTCAATGAGTCTGCCCCATCTACAGCCACTGATTCTATGACTTTTGAAGAGATAAGTAAACTCAGCATGAGCTTTGTTGGTTGCCCAGCAGTGATTGAAGGAAATCTTGGAAGAGATCTTCATGTGACATTGATAAGGAATCCATCATAAATATTGGATCAACAGTAAATCATAAATATTGGTTAAAGACCACTGTCCATTATTTAGGCCTCACTACGGGTGTGGCTATGTAATATCACATTCTCTGATAGCAACAAAAAGGCACTAGCATTATTTGCTAGTGTTCTGAATCTAAGAGTTCATCTGTTCTCTGTCTGGCAACCAAATTATAGAATATTGAATTTTATGTCTGGCATGGCTTGAAACAGCAGTAAATGTTCTTTATCTGTAATAGTGTCTGGTTGCTTGCAAAGTTTGCACTGTGCTGAGTTGTATATATGTGTTCTACGAAGGTGTGCAACTAAGCAGTCATGGCCAGTAGTTAATTGGAATATTGCCACTTATTTTCTTTGTAGAGTGGATTGGTTCATTTGATACTTGAAAATTAGGAGGGAAATTCAAAGTAATATTGTGATGACAACATGAGTCTACCATTTTAAATACAAAAAGAGAAAGTCTGCTTTCCTAAGGAGCAACCAGAACAAAATGGCTGAAGGAGCATTTTCTGTATTGAACTTGGTGACCAGTTTCTTCTCCAATATGGGCCACGTGCCTGTGACTGAAGACATTTCACGTTAATGCTGAATGGTACTGTAAAAGAATGCCTTCCTATTACAAGATGTTCACAATAATCCAACTTGAGAAATGTGCAAACTTTGGTAGGCATAAGAAGAATAAGTTAAGCTAAAGCAATGATTAGGGTGTTTCAAAGATTGTCACCATACAATAGATTTGAAATTCTGTGCACGGAAGGAAACAAAGAAGAAAGGGTGGGGAGTGATTTGGATTGAAGAAAGTATAAATTAGCTGAAAATTAAAACCAATAATGAATATCTCAAAAGTGGTTACCATAAAAAACTAATTTCATATTAACTATATCAAGATCTACATTTTTTGTATAAGATTTTGTCTATTTCTTACAGTTTACCAATTATAAAATTCCTTCATAATAAGAACTTCATGGGCCATTCCCAAAAAGTTAAGATATATATTTTATTTGTCACAAAAATAGCTTGAATATACAATATTTTAATCAAAAGTATTAATGTCACTTTCAAAAAACAAAATGTTTGAAAACTGTCCTGAATCCTTGGAATGTCCTGAAGTTGTGACCTAAAGGGTTAAATACCTTAGAAATGATTTTTTTAAGAGAAAGCACAGCAAGTCTCGGTGAATGTTGACAGTTACCCACTGCTCTGTGGGTCTGGTGCAATTACTACCGGTTCAGCATGCTACGATTACTTGGTTCATGTTCTTCACTCAAAGTTTGAAGTTCTCCACAATAAGCGTGATCTCATGACAAAAACATTTTAAGCTTCAAGAAAGTCAAGCAGCTTAAAGAGCTGAACTGCTCAATTAAAAGCAACAGCACAAAGGAGCCTTGCATAGCTGAACTTGTTAATCCTTAACCAATGACATGATAAATTTGTTGAACTGTGGTATGCGACGCCTGGGAGACACCTAATGTTTATGTTATACCAGAGTTACTGTTTCTTACTTTTTCCAAAATTCTAAGCTTTTTATTTAATTAAGGCATATTTAACTGAGCGGTTAGCGCGCTCGCCTACCACCTATGCAGCCCAGGTTCGATCCCAGGGGCCCGCATGTGGTATTTATGGTGAAGTGGCCTCAGGGAGGGTTTTCTCCGGGTGCTCCGGTTTCCCCTGCCAATCATTCCACCAATTGCTCCATTATCACCTTTCCAATCATCCATTTTGCCTGCATTCCATATCCTCTTTCACACTCTCATACCTAGTACTTGACTGACCACCTGCTTCCAGGTCTTCACTCTGTTCATAGGTTCCTGTGCTCCCAGACAGGCGTCTGACCCAAGGCACTGGCTTGTAAATCCTAGGGGGTATAAGTCCTACATAAGGGGAGGGTAATCTGAAGAAGAAGAAGTGTTTAAGCATCAATTTGACATGACAAGCTTAACTCTTGCACTATTTAAAACATTAAGTAAATAGCTCTCTTGCATAAAAAACTTTGATAAACTTTGTTACCTCCTATTTTCATCTCTCCAGAAATTATGAGTGCCAGTATTAAAGAAAAACAGGATTGTCAGATACAGCAATGAATACTGATTAGAAAAAAAAAAAAAAAAAATTGAATTTAAATCACTGTCACGGAATGTGCATGCATTTACTACTGTCACTTTTTCACCACACTGGCACAGTCACTCATCTTCAGTCCAGTTAATGGAGATTTTTTGGTACATTCTAAACAAAGAAGTATCTTGCCTTGAAACACATGTATGCAGTTCTCCTAGATGCTGAATGTAAACAGCAAATTTTCCTTCCAGTTTCTTTTCTGCTCCAGTAGTTTCCAGCTTTAAGTTGAGGATCCGTGATATACCAGCTCCTATCTCTCTAGAAATCCTGTTATTCAGAATTCTCCTGTTTATGCAAGCTTTAATTCACTGTTCTGCTAGAACTTAAGAAAATGTATGTTAATAAGCTTCTATCTCAGGATAGGAATAGTAGAGGATACTGGCATTATTAGCTGTTATATCTACCAGTCTAAAGAAAACAGCCACCGGCCATGTTCTTGTTTGGCAACTAGTAGAATACTAGTATACAACTAGTAGAATACTTTCGATTCCTTTTGCCATATTATATTCTTCCACTATTTCTGGCTTTCCTGATACTGTAGAAATGCCCTTGTCATGGTGCATAGCCGTTTTTCTTGGATATGTAGGACAGTAGACTTAGTACATTAGTAAAACCATAGGCTGTCAATTCCACTGCTCTAGTTTTTGAGGGCATGAGTTCCTTGGGAAATTTCTTTTTTATTCTTTTTCATACTAATTTAATTTCAGTTTTTTCAGCCAGTTCTACTTAAAGTAAACCATTCTCAAAAGTTATATTTCTTTGGTTCCTTCAAATGGCTTGCAGAAACAAAGAACTGTTCTGTTGGCTTCTTTCTTCTACTTAAAGTCCAAGTGTCGGTCTGGGTGGCTCAGTTAGTTAGACGCTAGCCTACTGACCCAAAGGTCGCGGGTTCTAATCCAGCTCAGACCGATATTTTTTAAGTGTGCTTAAAAACAACAGCATGTAAAAGAACTCCAGCGGGATGAAATTCTGACACACTGGTGACACTGATGTGATCTTAGCAATTGACAGCGTTGTTAAACAATTATATAATTTAATTTTAAGGTTCAAGTCCATCAGATTGGCAAATCTTTGTGGACATGAGCTGAAATACTCCTCTACCAGTCTCCGTTGCAAATATGGATGAATTATTATGAATTTTTATCAACATACTGAATTTATGAATGACCCACCATATGTTGGTATTTTTGCCACATGGCATTGAACTCGACACTGGTCCATTTTATGATTATTTGAGTCATCTCTGGAGAAAAAATAAAATCTCAAGCAATCTTGCAATACACAGTTCCAAGTTGTCTGACAGATGCAAAGCAGACAAACAGGTAATATTGTGGCTCAGGGTGCAAACATTCATTACAGGTTCTATACTTGCCCATTAATGATTTTTACCATACCAAAAGACTTTGCCGACTTCAGTTTCTGTTTCATTTGCATCATTCTCTCTTCATTGCACGAGCCTTCTGTCACCTTATCAGAATTACTGATTTTTCTGTTTGGCCATTATTGTAGTAAGTAGAATCAAGTGAGGATGTAATAGATTTCTTTTTTAGGATGAATAAAATGGCAAGCAAATTGGTAAATGTAGCTAAATAGCTATAAGTTTTGTTACAGCAAATGTTACTATTTTTTGTTGCAAATAGTAGCCTGTAACATTAATTTAACATTAAACTATTAGGTTTAATTCACATTGTGAATGGCCATTATCTCAGAACTTAACAGCATTTAGTTGTGGATAAGAAGACAATAAGCAACATTATAACTATTAACATTATTTTTTGTTATGAATGGAAATCTTTTTTCTAAGCAGGCAGGTCTTCCAATGGCATTTAGTTGTGGTGTAAGATGACGATTAGTGATTGTCTTTTCCTCTCAGCCTTCAGGTATATCAGTACCATTGTACTGCAGTTTATCTTAACCAGAAGATTATAAAATGGTGTCTGCAGTTAAAACTTTTGATTTGGTTTAACTAAACTTCCAATCAAACTACGTTTATAATACTTGACCAAAGTCAGTTTTAAAAACTGGACCAAGCTATAATCTAATGAAAACCAAGGAATAACCAGTGGAATACAATCTTAAGATGACAATAAAAAAATGAAGTCTTAAAAGTTAGGTTCACACTGCAAACATTTTGAACAGCACTTTTGGTCTGAAGATGTGTAACATGGAAAAAGTACTTCTGTGTATTGCACAAATGAATGCATTCTATACATGTATAGGATAAAGTTCCAAGGCAACAACTTGATCAAGTGCATGTAGCCTCTTTCCATTTATTAAAAACACCCACCCTGGCCAGCTCCTGCATAACATTTTTCAAATAATGTTCGTTTCATAATATAAAATAAGCCTGTCATTTACCAAAATTTTTCACTTTCATGCATGTTTCCATATAGAGATGAGTGGCAATGAGATTCACTTTCTGGTAATAAAGTTACAAAATAATTCATAAAGGTATCCCAGCTAGTAAGCTATAGGTACAGAGGATGTTACATGCTCTCCAATGGGCGATTGGGCTATAGGGGAAAGTGGAGAACTTTCTTATGGACCAATCATGCCTGGCCCTAGATGGTGTCGCATCAACATTTGTTTTCCTTTACATGTATTCATCTTATGTGCAGTGAAGGGAGAGGAAACAAGAAGCTAAATAACTTATTCTATATAAACAACATGTAACGGCACATTTTTTTCTGCACATATTTAAACAAGAAATATTTCTTTTCATTGGCATGTTACCATGGAGCTCAGTTGGTTAGCGCATACAGGAGAACTAGAACATCTGTGGTTCACATCCCGGTTATGGCATTGAATTTTAGTCAGAATCTACCTTTTCAATCTTAGCCTAATGAAAGAACAATTTTCTGTTGCATATAATGCTGTAGGTCATCTTTAATATATACTGTGACCCTACTCTAGAAAATATAGTTTCATCCCTGTCTATGTCAAGCTCTTTACCTTCCATGATCTAGTGAGGAGTGTATAAGTATTAATAGCATAACTTTCTTTTTACTTTCTCAGTCACCTACTATGGTAGGTAAAGGAAGTATTGTACATCATAGTTCTATGTCAAAATTTCATCGGAAATACGTGCTTTGAGGATCTCTGAATCCAAAGAAAGCATGTTTAGAAAAAAATCTGTGTGTGTGAACAACATATGAGGGCTGTCCAGAAGTTATAGACAATGTTGTTTCAAACAAATGACTATGGTAGAGAGTACCCACATTATAAAAGCTTAAGTTAGAAGTTTGACAACGCTACGCTGTTTAGTATTTGTTTGGCAGCCATCAATTATGAATGATTTCAGCAAATTTGTTAACATGGATAAAACTGGTCATCGTTATGTGATACAATATGAGAGCTGTCCCACAAGTATCCAACCTGACGTATAGATAATGGTTGTTTCAAACAAATGACTGGTGGAAAGTACCAACATTATAAAGCTAAGTTTGATGATGCTATGTTGTTTAGTATTTGTCAACCATCAAGTGAATGCTCTCAGCAAATTTGTACACATGCATATACCTGATCGTTATGTGATGCAATACTTTCATTTGAGCTAGATTCTACTCTGGAGAGTCTGCTTTTTTATTTACAACAGTAGCGAGGTCTTATGAGCTGCCAAGACAAACATTGCAGTGGTCGTCAAATGAGGTGACTACACCAGTAATTTTAAAGAAAATCCACAAAATGTATTGGATGACTTGACAGGAAGTACATGAGCCAGCAAACATTATAGAAGGCGCTCCACATTGCATACTGACTGAAAATTTGGACATGAGAAAGCTACGTGCAAGATGGGTGCTTCATTTGCTCACAATGGAACAAAAACAGCATTGCAAGGATGTCTCAGTTGAGCGTTTGGCAATGTTTCACGACAATAAAGCTGAGTTTTGCATTGATTCATAACCTGGATGAAACATGGCTTCATCAATTAATAACACTAAACAACACTTACATTTATAATTTTCTGGAACGCGTTTCTTTCATTATCAACCGACAATAACTTAGTTAACCTCCGAAATGTGTTCCAGAAAATTATAAATGTAAGTGTTGTTTAGTGTTACTAATTGACTCACCTTTTAAATTAAATTGATTATAACAACACTGTTTTCAAACTTCTAAGAAAGGAAGATGGGTTCATCACTTCACACCGGAGACAAAGGATCAGTCGAAACAGTGGATTGAAAAGGGAGAATCAGCTCCAAAGAAGGTGAAGACAGTTCTATCTGCAGGCTAAGTCATGTCAGTCTTTTGGGATGCACGTAGGATAATTTTCATTGATTATCTCCAAAAAGGAAAAGCAATCAATGGTGAATATTATGCAAACTTGTTGCAGCATTTGAGTGATGAAATCAAGTAAAAACTGCAGCATTTAGTGAAAAAGAAAGTTTTGTTTCTCAAGACAATGTACCAGTTCACATGTCCATGACTGAAATCAATAGCTAAAGATTGAATTGCTTCCTCATGTATCCTATTTGCAAGATTTAGCAGCGTCTAATTATTTTCTGTTTCCAAACTTGAAATAGCTTGGTGGTAAAAGATTTGCCAACAATGAAGAGGTGGAGTCTGTAGTCGGTGGCTATTTTGCAGAGTTTGACGGCTCCCACTATAAACAGGGTAAGGATTTTCCAACATTCCAACATTCTATAATAGTTTGGTTTTTTGGCGAAATTTGGGAGCAATTGCTATAATTGCTGCCCTGGAATCTGAGAGAATAACTGCTTGACGAAAATGTGAGATTATATACAAAAGATTTTGTAGAGCCATTCAAATTGCTTCAATTTCTCCATCGAAGTTTGTAGTTCCATAACTTAAAGATTTGTAATAGGAAAAGAGGTGACATGTAACTCCAGGACCTGCTCCATCTTGATTTGATATAAATGATCCATCAGTATAAATATGGAGCCATTCGTGTACTGGAAATCTAGTATGGATTGTCTCTAATGCCAATAATTTTAGAACACTAGTTGGAGTATCACTTTTCTTAACTTCTTCTGTCAGGTGTAAATAATATGTGATGTCTAATGTTTGTGTAGGATTGACTTTATATATGAAGTTTTCCTTTGAATTAGGAAGATATACATTCTACTTGATGTCTTCAATTTTGGAAAGAAAGCTCTCCTGAGTCTTTAGTGTATATTTCATATTCAATGGGGTATTGGTTGGTTAGTATTTTCATAGCTGGTATTGGTGTAGTTTTGATAGCACCTGTAATTAGTCTCAGACTTTGGTTTTGAAAGATTTGCATTTTTTTTTTTTTTTTTTTTTTTTTTTTTTTTTTTGTGTTTGCTGTTACAAGAACTTTGCTGTAGTAAGTAAATAATGGATTTATACATACATTGTACATATGTTGTGATAAGAGTTGCTCTGGAACATCCCCACTTCATTCCTGTTAAGGCGTTTTAACAGTGAAATGTGCCTTTCTGCTTTCTGTATTACATTTTCTATTTGTTTGGTCCATGTAAGTTTGGTATCAAATACAACTCCCAAATACTTTGCTTCCTTTGTTTCTGGTAATTTTTGAACCTCAAAATTTATTTTATTTTTAATAGTTTTTTTCCTCGGTGAAAAGATTTGGTAGTTTGATTTTGTTGTATTAACATTCATTAAATTTTCTTATATAACAGTAAAAGCAACCGCTTTTTAGAAAGCACCATATTTTTGACGTTTTAGCAGACTCTCTCATAACCCCCAGAATGTCTGGAAGACCACACTTGTCGGTTTACGGGTCTTACCAACCTGACTGGGAGAATTATCAAAATAAATTCACCGACCATATGTTCTGATTACCAGAGGATTACACATGCCATTACAGGCCAGTCTACTTTAAATTAATTTTTTTTACAAAATATTACTATGATAAATCAAAAAATAAAAGATGGGAACCACCAAACATTCAAAATGGAATTCCTGAGTTTTCTCGAAAAAAAAAAAAAAAAAAAACGGCTGTTACAACCTTCAGGGACATTATTATGGGGCATGATTGTCCGGCAAAACATTTGGACAGAATTGGGATATATTCTTCACCACTCTGTCCTCTGTGATCTGCAGGACAAAATGGACCAAGATCACATTCAAATATACCCAGCAACTTCTGACGTCCTATCCATCAGTGAAAAATATTGGGAAAGCAAGAGGACTCAAATGAAAGACCATATGCCAGGCATAGAAAACATTTGATTACTGAGTAAGACACCCTTTAAGCATCCCAGACAGATATATTCACTCCTCCCAACCCTCATTTTCTGTTATGTTAACCGTTTTTTATTTTTGTTTTATCAAAACACCTCTGACGAATATATTTGAAGTATTGCCATAATATATAAAGTGTGCATTCTTGAATGCTCTATGAATTAGCAAGTGAAGTTCTCATCATTCTCAATGATTTTTTATATAACTTGGGAATCATAATATGCAGCATAGATTTTATTGAGGAACATAATGTAGGGCTCATGAAAATATTCAGCTTGCGTTAAATTATTGTAGCATTAACCATTTGAGAAATATAATTAATGTACAAATTGGGCTGAAGCCTATATTGAGATCTATGAATGTTTTGCAACTAAGAGGAGTAATAGTTTTTTACATGAATTCATGAAAAATAAGAAAAAAGCAGAGTTGTATTAAAATGGCTATCATTACCATATCTTGTATGTAACCAAATAGAAAAAGGATAACTTAATAATTTAAAGAAACCTGAAATACTTTGTGGTTTGGAAACTAAACCTTTTGTTTAAACTTGTTAAAATGTTCTTATTAACTTACTTTGTCTGCCTGTTTGTTTGGTACAAATTTCAGAATCAATTTTAATTAACTTCCCAATGAGCTACAAACTCTAAAATTTAAACATGGCTCAAAACTGGATCACAATGCAAGAAAATTCCTCTCCTCTTCCAAATCACCCTTTACAGGAAAACCTTTTTAAACTAACATCCATATGAGCTGGAGACTAGAACTTTTAACATAAGTCAAAACTGGATGATAATTCTATACTAACTTACTTTCAAGAAGGATAGCTTGGGATGGCGGGATTTGCCATCCCAAACTATCTTTTACATGGAAAATTTTGATTTTTATTGAACTAACTTCTCAATAAGCTAGAGACTTGAATCTTTAAACATGTTTGTGAATTTTTAATAGCTATGAATATACTTGTACAATTTAAAAACAAAACTTGGGACGCATGCAACAGACAATAACAGTGTAGGAAGTAGTTGTCATTTAGAAAACGCACACAACAGTTGTTAGTGGCTTAGGTGAACGATTAATAAATTGAGAGGTAGAATTGGAACTGAAAAATTCAATGCTACACCTGGGATTTGAACCACAGACCTTCTGCGTAACATGCGGCCGCTGTAATCTGATTCATATTTTCCCTAGGAGACCACAAAGGGAATCTCATATCAAATACTCCAAGGGCGACTTACAATCTTAAGTACTTTATGTACTGGGATTAAATAACCTATAGATGGTAATTATGTATTACATGCACTCCATGTTTTTCACTTTGTCTTACAAGTACTTTCATAACTATTAAAAATTCACAATAACAAATTTTCAGTACAATCTATATGGAGTTATAAATATGTGCAGAAATTATTTTGTACTTTTTAGTCCATTTTAGAAATGTATATTAAATATTAAAAATTCTGAGAGGTAGAACTGGAACTTAAAAATTCAATGCCACAACTGGGATTTGAACCACAGACCTTCCGCTTACCGGGCGGATGTTCTACCACTGAGCTATTGTGACAAACTGCCAGAATGGCATTAAATTCTCAAACCAGTTCGTATTTCTCCTGGTAAACCACAAAGGCAGTCTCACATCAGAGACAAATTACCACAATGGTGACTTACTATTGTAAGTACTTTATATCCCAGGATTAAATAACCTTCAGATGGTTATGGCATTGAATTTTTAAGTTCCAGTTCTACCTCTCAAACTTTGCCTACACACGGCTTGTGTGTTTAAAAACACCAACAGTAAGTTTGTTGGCATAAATAAATAATAATTAAAAATTCTTTTTACTTAATTTCATTAAAGAGTAACATGTCTACTCCTGTATATTCAGTTTCTATCCTTGCTATGTCGCCACAAATTCGTTCTGGATATGTTGTTGTTGTTTTCTAGTGCCTTGCATCTGGCAATGAAGCCATTAGCATTCGTGCTTTCCAATACTTTTGAACTGTAGTTTCTTCTGATCTTAATGCTTCACAGGTCTTCAAGTGGTCTTCGTTCATTTCTGCTGGATCGTTACACAAGACACATATTGGTGAAACTGAGATACCTATTCTGTAGAGATGACTTGCTAAGCAGTCGTTCTGGATATGTAATGTTAATGTTTTCTTTACAGTTAGATTACATTCTTATAACCAAGTCTAAGGGAAATGTTGAAATGATATTTTCTTTAGATCCTTCAACCTGGTAGACCAGGCAAGCTCAGCTTTGGGATTGCAACTTCTAGACAAGAAGCCCTGCCTTTCTCTCCAAGGCCAGAAGAAATGCAAAATTTAATGGCATATGAAAGCTGGCCAATGCTCAAGATGGACACTGTTGCCAAATGTAGTAGGTATGTACCGGTAATCCTGTACATCAGAGGATGTTTTACATGCTAGCCATGGTGTCGCCCAATGTTTCTATAAACATAAATAAACATAATAGAATTAATATGGGAGAAGCTGACGAGCAGGGACCTCACAAGCCTTGAGAACGTGAAGGCAAGATTCTTGAAGAGACTCCTAGGAGTCGGGAAGTATTCACTCTCAAGGATGGTGTATGCGTTGACCAGAGAAAGTTTCTTCATAGAGGACCTCAGGCTGGAATTAATGCTGCCATCTACTGGCCCTTATCAAGCACACCTAGAGTCAAGACATAGGAAGCGAAACAACATCGACCCAGACTTCTATGGCACAAGCGCAATGATGGACCGGAAGTGGACAGAGACATGCCAAGATCAAAGACATGTGGTAACCAGACTCGCTATCCACGGCTTCCATCACAAGATATGCAGAGCGCAAAGATTCTACCAACCGGACACTGACTGCATATGTTCATTGTGCGACCAAAAGTGTGGACGGTATCATATAATGTGTGGAAAAAGAACAAAATCCATAAAAGACTATAGTGACTAAACTCTTTATGCTCTTTCGAGTGCTCCTTATGTATATATATATAAATAGCATACTAAATGTCCTTAAAACATTTGTTTGGATGAAGCTGCTTTATTACAACTTTACGATACTGAGTGTACACTACCTCTACCACAAGCTTCCAAACTCAATTTGTGGGTATTGAAAAATCTACAATTGCCCTATATGCTGGACTAGAGTTTTTTTTAAAGTGCACACATTAAATACAGTTTTTCTATCTTATGAATGAATCACTTCAGGTTTGTTAAAAGAAAAATCATTTGTCCCAGCTTTGATGGACATGCTTTTACTTTTGTATCACGAGCACAGTGGAACAGAGAAATAAATGATTGATTTATATATTAATAATATTTTAGCTTGAGTTTGAAATATGACTGTTCACATGCCCGTTTACTTGAATAATAGCATAAAACACCACTACTCTGAAAACGAACATTAAAACTCATTCCTTTTCGAACGGCATGGTTTGCATATTCAAGCAGGTACACAGTATATATGTGAGAGCATGGTAGGGTGGTAATTTTAGATTTGTTGAATGAGTGATAACCAGTGAAGATAAGAAAGGTGTATGGTGTTTATCAGGCTTATTTATGTCGAATGAATGATATGATAATGTGAAATTAAAAAAATACCCAGCTCGCAATTTAAATATTACAGACACGATTTTTGTACAGCCATGATCAGAAAATAAATTTTTGTCTAATTATAAGATTGACATTCACCATTTTTAAGTATTTATCCGAGCATAATTAATGAAGATAATGTTCTCAGTGCAGGGCATAGGATGCGTGTCCCAAATGTGACAGTGTTGATGGGGCCAAGCAGATGATTCACTTGAGTCTGTTATGATTGGCCTTCATATGCCTTTAACTTTTACACTTCCCTTAGGAGGATATATGGCCCGGAAAACATTAAGAGCCACTTGTACATGTACACAATGGTTTGTCAACAAGCAATAGCCTGACTACCAGCAATGAGCAAAATGCATTATAATAAATTCTGCTAGGATGCACTTATTTATTGTATGCATTCTTTAGAACTTGAAGTTATTTTACACGTATAATCATAATTTGAATGCATATAAATTATAGTCAGAAATAGTTCAAAAGAATTCATCTATTTAAAATTGCTTATTTTTACTTTTGCGTAATTTTAAAAAAGCAGAAGAAATCACATGCAACTCTGCTGTATGATGGGCATTACCAAATACTGAAATATATATACAGAGGTGTTTCATGGAAAGTATGAATGTTATCTTCTCAGCACAAAGCTAAACAGTATAAACTATACTGTTTCCTAAATATTAAAAACAGAAGCATTATTAACTGTGATGTCTACTAAGGAAAATGCAAACCTAATTCAAGTTTACATCAACTCTGATAATTTGTTCTATCTGTCCCATTTTTAGTATAAGCTCTAAGAAGGAACTCTGCATATCTTTTGTGGGTTCTAAAACCAGGTTAATTTTTATGTTCATATAGCTTGGGGGGGAGATGCAGTGGACACAGTTCTCTCTAAATGCTATATTGAGCAGTGAGTTTAAAAACGTGACAAGATGAGGATACCAATGAGCAATTTCACAGATTTTTTCCTCATGCTGCACAAAATTGCCAAGTTTTTAAAATAGTTCTTCTTGCTTAAAAATGGTAGAAATCCTAAAAGTTGAACTAAGACTAAAATTGTCCAAATTTTATTCTGCCTATGTAAATTTTAGTTAGTCAAACTTTGTAAAAAACAAAACTTTTTGTCGATTAATGCAACTGATTTTCCAAAGCTCTCAATATCTATGGGCATAACTTACCGAGCGTCGTCCTGGATTTCTCATCTCCATCTACAAAGAGAATATAGAATACAGTATTTCATACGGCACATTCAAATAGCGAACATAACGGCCAAATCATTTAACATTATTTTTCCATCAACACACCTGATGTAGAGGTTGATGCATCAATGCCGTAGAATGGTGCTGTTGATGAGGTGCCATGGCAGGAATAAATAAATGTGGAGCATATGCACCACTGGGACCCAATGGTGTACTCTGACTTCCTGGTAAGTTAAATGGTGGTGGCGTACCCGAATGGAAACCCTGCTTTTCATATGACTAAAATGAGGGGGAAAAAAGAGAAAAAACATGATAGGTGTAATTACACTGTGAAAGCAAATTACATTTATCTTTGCTATAAAGCATAGTTTGGGACAATGTATATTGGTAGACAATTAAAAATCTGGTATTACATTCAATATATTGTGTTTGCATTGGATTTACCACAAATATGAGAAAACAGTAATAGTGAAAGTGAATCAATTTTTAAATCACTGTTAATGAAATTAAAATTATTACTTTGGCACAAATTATAATAGTATATCCAGTCCAAACTTATCTTGACCATTACCTGCCAATCAGCTTTTAAGATGGAAAGGTGGGAGAAGTTAGGCAGAGCACCAGGAAACATAATAGCTTGTTTAGTAAGAGTAAGCCTCTATTGTGATCTGGATAATGGAAAATCAATATTGGAGACCTAGCAAACACCTAGAGTTGCCTGCGATGAATTCAATAAAGAAATGAAACACCTAGGCAGTTTGAATAAACAATGAGATAAATATGTTTGTTTGAAGCTATAATGCCTTTCAGTTTATAATGTTGGAGAAGTTCTGAAATATATGAATAATGGAACATTGGAAATGAAGTTTTATGTAAAGCAGAAGACAAAAATTCAACAATAAAAATTAAGGCTAAGCAAACAATAACGAAGTCTCTCTGATGGATACCAATTCTTTAAATACATTAAAGTCCCTTATATAACTCAATGTCCATACATATAAATGAAATTATTGCTCAAATGAGCCTGGGATTTCAAGAGCTGAGAATTATCAGTCTTTTCATGATAGGGAAAATGAGGCAGAAGCATTCTTTAGACAGTAAATCCCAACTAAGATGCCGAGTTCCTTTAGATTAAGTGCAGGCACTACCTGTTATATCACAGATAGCAATGCACCTGATATACAACAAGGAGAGGAGGACATTTTTAATACACAATACACAAGGGCAATGTAGGTAATTTCATCTAATTTTTTACAAATGGAACAGAGTTAACTGCTTACAGTTGATGAGTGAAGTTTTAAAGCCATGCACACATGCTACAATACAAAACTTGAAGGAATTTGGCTGACAATACAGTCATTATTGAATAGGTAGGCCAATGCAATGCAAATCTCACATGATTTACCAAGATTTCAGAAAATAGCAAGTGACACTGGCAAATCCAGAGTACATTTGCTCTTAACCTGCATTTAAGAGAGTGTTGTGATATACTACTTAGTGAGCAATGTCTCCATTTATGCTTCTGAGACTGGAATTGCTGCACAAAATTTATAGTTGCCACTTCATGTATAGCCTAAGGGTATTAAGATCTGCTTTTGGGCAGAGCATCTAACATCATTATTAAATGTTTATATGCTTAATAATTCATAGTTTTTTTCCTATTTAAATTTGGTTAGCATATTCTTTTTCTTTTCTTATAGATTTCCAAAAATTAAAGTTTTGAAATAAACATTATTATACTTAAAAAGTGCAGTAAGTCCTACGCAAAAAAATAGGCTCTAGGGCCTTCTACCATCGACTTAGGAGCTATACCACAGTCTAATAAAATAGTTGCAATGCGCTCTATGTACGATTTTTTACCTCCTATGTGACTACAGTGCTACAAGTGGCAGATAAGTATTTGTCCACTAATATGATCAGGTTGAAGTACTGGTGTTAAGTCAAGAGTATAATTTGGTCAGGGAGGGGGAGAAGAGTGTATATGTCTAAAAGATGTAGCAACAATCAGAATAATTTTAATATAATAATGTTTAATAAAAGATAATTGTATTTTTAAAAAGTTTACTTACCATCCGTAGGCCAATAAAAAATTTACAAAACTTTTTAAAGAATAGGGAATAAATTTGGTCCCTCAAAATAAATTTAATATACAAAATTTACTAAATTTTTCTAAAAAAGATAAAATTCCAAATTGTAGAAATTAATCCAGAGGTTAAATTATTAAAACAATTAAGTGGACCTATAGATTTAATGGTTTGGGAAAAGATATTTATTTTAAAAAACAGAAGCCATGTTATGAATTTTGAAATCCCTCCAATAGACTGTATTTATAGGTTTTTGTTTCCAGAGATTGGTGATTAAAATGAGCATCAGTATCTACGGTAACTAATTTTTTTGTATAGCTTTGAGAATGAGTTGGAATCAACTCGAAACTTGTTAGCACCAAACAACTTGGAATATTACTAAGATAAGTGAAGCTTTTAGTTTCTAATTTGTTTTTACTTTTGATAATTTGTTACATTTACCATTCTTTAGACTATCTAAGATGCAAAACTGTAGGCACAAACATCTATAATACATGATCCCAGCCAGCAATCATTAACTTATAACAAATTAAATTGCAAAAGCACATCTCTAACATTACTAATTTTACAGAAGAAGGGTAAAATCTATATTTGGTTTCGTTATTGAAGTCTGATAAAAGGTTCTTTCCCCCATTTTCCGCACTTCTTACCCATGTTTCTCTCCCTTTAATTCCTGCATTTTTCTCTCTACATTTAACATCGGAACAAAGAATCAAGGAGATATTGTTTTGTGTGAAAAATATACGTAAAAAAAAGTTTAAACAAATATGTTTCTCTCATATTTCTTTCATCAATGATAACCAGAAAACACAAAGTTGTGTCAGGTTTTGAGCATAGTACCTGAATAATTACAAAAGCTGAGCTGCATCTGTAGCCGAGTGGACAGTATGCTGTGGCAGTTATTCCTTACACTTTAGCATCTGGAAGTGTACGAATGTGCTCCTAATGTTAAAAACCCAATGTGAACATTTGTTTCTAAAGTCAAGCTGCCAACATGACCAGAGAACCTGTAAAAATTACTAACACAAAATGTAATACTGCTTCTACAAAATAGGAAGCTCATCAAAATACATAGAAAACAATAGAATCATTAATATCACACCTGCAATGTGTAATCATTCTAAATTTGCATTATTTTCACATTTACTATCATTTATATTAAGTCCTATTTGTTAAGAGCAGCAGCCTTTTGTTATTAGAGTGCAAACTTCACTTCAATGTACATATTGCTCTCATTAAAGCTTTGCAACTATTTCAATAAACTGTGGCTATGCACATTTTGTAACAAAAAATATAATATTTTGCAGTTTTGAAAATAGCACTATGAATTGAATCAACATTTGAAAGTGTGAAGTATTACTTCATTTCACAGACAACTTACAAACAAAATATAGTCAAAAGGAAATATTAAAATTTAAATACAATTCTTCATAGAGTAACCTGACATTTAATGATCTCTTTCTACTTGAAAAATAAAGATCATAAACAAACTATTTTTAAACATTACAAACTATAAGACAAAAGAACACACATCTATTACAACTAATAAAATTCAGATGCACACACTTTTACACTCCTTAAAATAAGTTATCATAAAACACATTTGGCACATCCAATGCATACAATATAAATTTTTTGACTGCCTTGCCATTACTGGATATCCTGTTGTATATGCCAGGGGCTCTTTTGTCATCTGATGAACTTCAAATTGGGTTTATCCAACAGAGCATCAAAATTCATCAGCCCACTGATTGTGAATCCTTCTTAGTACATAAACTTTTCTCTCAACAGGAAATGCAACAAAAGCAAGGCAGTTGAAAATGGATGATGCATGCAATGGACATGCAAAACATGTTTTAAGGTAATAATCTGTTTTATGAAACAGAGTATGACTCAATTTTTTCCTCAGTAATGTAAACAAAACTATTATAACCAAATACTTACATTCACCTTGCCTAGTGTCACATGTGATTTTCCATACATGGTTGCACTGAGATCAGTTGCCGAAGAACCTGTTGTTCCAGCATTTGCACCAACTCCCGCTTTACTCTGTGACTGGCTACCAGACACATATCCTGTCTTCCCATAGTCTTGATTTTGTGTGAGACCATCATACCCAGAGCCATAACCAGAACCATAGCTTGCTGGTTTAGGATACTGAGTACTACTCGTGCTCCCATGAGCATTAGTGGCTGGAGGCATCTGAGAAAATATGAAAAATGTGCTTTTTTCACAAAAACATATTGGCAGAATACTCTTACCAGATCTAAGTTCGGCTTTACAACTTCAGAAGTCCTAGAAAAAGCATGTGAATTAACTTTGAGCTTTTGCATTTTAAGTACACAGTTAACGAAATTTGGCCATGTGCTCTGATAGCTATTGTAAAATATAAAATTTCTAGGTCAAGAAAGATTTCTCTGGGAAAAAGTTTGTTTTTAGAAATTTATATTTGAAATTTTAAACTAATTTTGTGTATTATTTATTTGATTTATTGTTCAGCTGAGTGACATTTTAAGATAGTGAAGTATTTAAATTTGGTATCTTATACCACAGCTAGGCTTTCAATTAAAAGGGAACAAAACATAATTATGTGGCTTCCTAAGTGAAGTTAGCCCTGTAAAATGCAGTGGTAAAAATATTTCTACACATTGCCTCACTGTTATTGTTGGGCAAGCAAATAAAACCAATGTTACACGCCATCAGTCATATCCTGCATTTGAGGGAACTTTTGAATTACAAGGCAATCACTGTCATAGTACAGTGATATATTTTTACTATTGCTCTTGGTGGTATTTCTAGTTCAAGTATTTGTAATGGTATTACTGTGTCACTTTAGCATTATATAAACAATTTAATCTAGTGAAAGGGAAAATGCCTCTATGCAGTGCATATGGTTGTAATATGAAAAGTAAAATACACAAGACAACTTATTTCCATAATTGGAAATGATGTAGATAGAATTTTGCAAAACTACAAAACCTTTTGCCTGGTACTGGCACTCTTATTTATGTTCCTTATCTAAAAACACATTATGAACAGCTACAGATTTTTTTTTTAAAAAAAGTAACTTATGCTGAAGGAACATTTCAGAGGGCCTTTATCAAAACTTGGAACTATTTCTGCTATAAAGACTAATAAGAAGTTTAGACACTGTAATGATAAAATGGGTTCTTCATTATTTTCATGCCACAACAAATGACAAAGAACAGAACAGTGAGGCTAGAATTTATAAAAACAGAGTTTCTGAACTATGTGATGATTGTATTGTTATAATAAGACTGATAATGGAGGTGGTGACAGTAACCATAGTGAAACAGAATTCAGAAACGGTGATGAAAAACTAAGTGTTCAGAAATACATGAGTTTGGCACTGAAATAAGAAAATGCAGGTTGGAACCTGAAAATATGCAAGAAATATAATGAGGTAGATCCGGATAATCTGAATGCAAGTGTCAACAAACCTGATCCTTCAGGTTCTAACAGTAGCAGCAAGGATCTTTCACCATATACAGAAATAAACCCCCATGGCACAATAGCCCATCCAAGCCATGGTCTAGGGCAAGACCACAGCGTCCTCCACTTCTGCTCACCACAAGCGTGATGAGTCAATGGAGGTGGGACGTGGTCAGTGCCCTGATTCCTCCCAGTCAGTTACGCACTGTTCTCGATCAGGGGCTACTACTTTTCAATCGAGTAGCTCCTCAATTAGTCCCTGCGGGATCTAATGAGGCTGAGTGTACCATGTGCCAGACCTCCCCGCAGGGGAAAAATCCTCATGTCAGTGCCGAGATTAAACCCAGACCCTCTGCGCCAGAGCCAGGTGCACTACCATTGCGCTACAGAGGTGGTCACAAAAATAAAGCTACAGCAAAATATTTCATTGTTGCATGGACATATCTACTCTTGTTTTTCAATGTTTGCTTTATGTAGAAATGAAGTTAAAACTTTCTCATCTGGCTAGAAAATAGTGAATGGAAGTCTGCGAACATAATTAAATATTGGGAGGTAGAATAAATAATGGGTTAATGGACAATCAAATTACTTTAGTGCTCGAATAGAATTACTTTTGGTAATACCTTCTTGAAAGATTTTACTTCATATTCAACATCATGTTATATATTAGTTTAATATGTCATTAGTTGCAGTCTTAGTCTTCATCTCAGATTACACTGAAAATAATACATTTTTAATATAATGGCCTTCAACTAGGATCCAGCGCTAGATCACAATTTTAATTGGTATAAAAATCAGTACTCCAAAGCGCCTGGATCGTCAAACATAAATGAGAAATCTAATGGGTGAAAATTAATAACTGAAATAAAAATGTACTTACGATATGTGGGTCCATCATAAGAGGCAGCAATTGATGTCACTACCAAAGAATATTACTGATGCTTGAGTGAGTAGAATTTAAGGGCCCGTCAACAGCTGAGTCATTTGGGCCCATAGTGATGTTGGAAGCCTACATTTATACCACTGGGTTCTGGAAATATTTGTAATACTAAGCACTACACGTGGTAAGATCGTTTTTCTTCTGTGTCCAATAGCGCATGATTATTGGAGACTAAGAATTTCTTTTCCCCTCTGCCTTTTGTTTTTAATGATATATTATGCTGTACAATTACAGCATTACAATCTATAATTTGTGAAAATTAGGTTGATCTGTTTTACAAAATATAAACCTTCAATAATTTAACAGTTTTTATTTTTTTGGTCCCATAACACACAGTTATCGCTATTCCTGGGTATTCATTGCGCCTACACCTATGCCTAGAGTCCACAGATTTATCAGTGTTCATGTTGTCTCGAAATCACTGTCAGAATGGTGCAATTCTTCAAAATTGCTGTACTAACTGTATTATGAGAAGTGACTGGTTAATATTTATAAGAGATTAATTATCACTTCCTCTAGTTAAAGTGGGGCCATTTATTTGTTGCATACCGGTTTAACTTGTTACCAACAGCTGCATGATCTGATATATATTTAGGGAGATGCTGTGACATAACCATTGACCTGGGATAGAGACTGCATGAGTTGCGAATTATTCCTGATGGAATGCTAATGTGATTAATGAAATATCCATTTTTGGGTTTTCTCTTATAAGAATTACATCTGCAAGAGTTTTAAAAATTATGCACAAAAGATGCTGATCTAAGAACTTTTAACTTCTTTAAAAGGGCATGTTTCATGTAATATATTTCACATTCCAGCTGGAAAGTATACTTATAAGTTTGGCTGATCACTATCCACATGTGTGGATTGAACTGGCACCTTCCATCCCAGTGACGATCGTAGTAATGATGACAACAACAACAACAACAATAATAATAATAATAATAATAATAATAATAATAATAATAATAATAATAATAATAATAATAATAATAATAATAATGTCATTAAGACAATGGCAAATATAAACAATTACAGTTTGGTTATTGAGCAGTGATTTACAATATTGACATTACACATGATACAATCAAATTTATATCAATATATGATATTACTATGTATTTTAGAAGATATTTCAGTAATTTATTTCAAACTTAAGTACTCATTTTGGAATAAAAAGGATTGTCAGCTAAAATACTGTATAACATAAGTTTTAAATGTTAACTATTTTGCTGGAGAGTTCTGAAAGGAGTCTTATACCTAAAACATAATTACACATTGTTTTAATCTAATAATAGATTGTCATATTGCACTAATGTACATTCAGTCTATGCTATAATATAGGAGGTGATCCAATTTTCATGGTCAGTTCACCAATAAAATGTAATTTAATTTTTTACCGTTTCCCTTTTCCTCGCAAATGTAGTGGTGTAATACGATAAGCAAGGTGCAGCCTCTTCTTGCACAGTTTACCCACAAGGGAGTCGAAAACCGTATCTCTCTAATTTACAGACGCAGTATCCCTGTAAGTCAGTGCTGCCACCACAAACTAACCTGAATAACAGCACTTATAACAAACCCTCAGTTTGCCATATTTTATCGAATAAGCTCCCCCCCCCCCCCTCCTCATATTTCCTTCCCCTATGATTTTTCATCACTAAAAATTATTTACCTATTAAACATCGCATAATTCTCTCTCCTGGTTCGTTCTCATTGGAGCGGCCTTCAAATGACTTGAAAATGGACAACAATCGACGCAGCGGTGCTTGTCACGGACAATGGACGCAGTGCTTGCCACAAAAATACTAATATTGCCATTGTCACAACGTATCATAAAATTGAAATGTGATGTTGCAGACGTGTTTCTAAGTCAGTCGTCATAATGTCGAAATATTCAAACTAGACGGCAAAATTTAAATTAAATGTATTATCTTGTGCCGATGCAAACGGGGTGAAAGCTGCAGGAAGACATTTCTCCACTGATCCTAATTCAATATGGTATTGGCAGAGACAAAAGAATAGTCAGAGAAAAGAAACAATGAAACAATACATTGTAGGCCCAATGAAACCGTGGTATGTATCTAGTTCATTCACAAATTACTGTATATCTATATAACATTTACATAATACTACATGGTTTCCCTTCCTTTCTGAATTCCTAGAAGCACCACTCGCATAATTCCCTCCCCAGTGTTTTGAAGCAAATTTTTCGAGAAAAAAAAGGAGGAATTACGTGATAAAATACGGTATTACTAACTTATGAGAGTGCTCACTTATGTAGCTGTTGGAAATTTCCTTAAAACATTCTAGAATATCCTGGAGGCTGGGAGAAGATAATTTCCAGCATATTTGGTTATCAATCAATAACACTTGTGCTATTTACTGGGTGAGGGTGATACTGCATCTATTTATCTTGGTTTCTCTCTCCAACTATCAGTCAACGTCAAATTCCCACGCTTGGGCTATAGCCACTGCATCAAATTTTTCCATGCAAACACACACAAGAGTTTACAATGTCTGACTTTTGGCAAATTTGTAATAATTCCAAAGACCCTTTTCTGCAATAATAAAACATTATTAACATCGACGATGCTCTGGTGTTTGCACTGGGTGAGAAATATATATATATCTGTTTCTCTTTTCAACTGCCCAGTCAGTTGGCACTAAACTTCCAACAAGCTTTGGGCTATAGCTGCTTGCCAATTTTTCCATGCATGCACACACAAGAGTTTACAATTGTCGATATTTGGTAAGTTTGTAATAATTCTTAAGCTTTTTCTGCAATAAGAAAATATTATAAATATGAGAACTCCTTCCCTTTATACCAGGCGAGCAAAAAGGTTCTGAATGGGCTGCATAGTGCTTTCCCTGTCTACATCCTTGGTGCTCATTGCTATCATAGAAAGGCATGGATGAAACCATACAACAGTTTTTAAACTACTTTTAAAGGCTTTACTTACCATCTTTACAAAAGGAGATACTGGAACTGGCCACTGTTGTTGTCCATACATTTTTGACACCTCTTTAGGAAACTATCCACTCGCCATACTTCAAGTTGAGAAATGCTGACAACTTCTTGGCAGATATTTTGTTTTAACTCTTCCAGGGTGTATATGAGTATGTCTTATGCACTATGTTGCAAGTTATCTTAGGGATAGAAATAAAAAATGTTAGGTCGGGGGACCGAGAGGCCCCACAAATCCCTACTAATAATTCTGTCCCGAAAGTTTCAATTGCCATCGAAAGAATGGCCATATGAGCTGTTGTTTTATTGAGGGGAAAAAAGAAAAAAGAGGCAAAATTACACTTTCTGCCTGTTATTTCTCTAAAAAAAGGAGCAAAAATGTATCCATGTATATACAGGCATCAACTGTATAGAATTGGCCCAATAATTCAGAACCTAATATTTTTCATGACAAAAACATTGTTGTATGGTGCGCCATTAGCAGAGAAAGAATTAAAGCAAAATATCTGCCAGGAAATTGCATCCACATTTCTGAATGTGAACTATGGCGAGTGATGGATAGCTTCCTAAAGAGGTACCAAAAATGTAGGAAGGCAGTGGCCAGTTTCAGCATTTCCTTATGTAAAGTTGGCAAATAAAAACTTTAAAAATAGTTTTAAAAATGCTGTATGGCTTCACCCATGGCTTTCTATGATAGCAGCAGATGGCAAGTACCAAGGATGCAGACAGGCCAAACACTGCACAGCCCATTGTGACATTTTTTGCTCTCCCAGTAAATCTCATATGAGGTTATGCTTTTAAAGAAGGCAAAATAGGGTCTTGCATAGTAATTGGAGCAACATGTTTTGGACTTCTACCTACATTTCAAACGACAAAATGAACCCGCAAACTTGGCCTAAGTTTGTTGGCTTACATCAGTAGTTGGCAAAATTGGTCATCGCGATTGCATGAATTATGACACCTGAAAATGCAATCCGGCATGCACATGATGCACTGCTCAAAGAAGGGGGTTTGAAAGCCACAGTGGTGGTGTGAAGGAACTTCTCTAACACTCATTTGATTTTATACATGCTTAATACACACACACGGACCGAGAGGGCTTTAACATTTATTCTTCATTAATGTATTCTTTACTTTCTCGGGAGCGTTACAGTTTCACATATATCTAACGTTAATTCATAAGTACTGACATGCAACAGAGCATTTAGGATTTTATCAGTCAATCGTGATCTGCTTTTAGATTTTATAATCTCAGTGTAGAACAAAACTGCTCACACATGGCACTAATATCCACAGCAAATGAACAGAGAGATGGAAATGTTGTCACATCAGGTTCTCTACATGAAAGTAAACCAGCCTTGTTTTGTAACTGTGATTTCAAAATTGTGTTTGTAAATTCGCAAACTCAATTTGTAACTGTGGTTTTACAAAACAATCTTTAAGGTTTGATAAACTTAGTATAGGTTCATTGTAATCCAATTTTTTCACTCAACTACGAAGGTTCTTTGTATATTTGAACTTTGTTACATTCGGACAACGATTGGTTTTATAATCTATTTTAAAATATCTTAAGATTTCATACTTGTGATTTGGTTGTAGTAAGGAAAATTGAAGCTATTAACAGTGAAGCAACAAGATTCTAAAGTAAGAACAAATTAGAAACTAAAAATTTCACTTATCTTAGTAATGTTGCATGCTCTCCTTGAACTTCTGCTTTAATGAGAGTATATATTGTGATTTCCCACTGTGTACAGGAATCTACGGTAAGACTATATTTTTATGTAGGTTCTGTATTTGTTTGACCATGTCATGTATTTCTTTATCTTCATAATTTTGGGCCAACTAGTAGAGCCAATATCTTGGAGGGCAGCTTTAGAACCAGACAGAATAACATTTTTGCATTTATATAACTATGGAAATAAATTTTGAAGTGATGTATATTACATCAATTTCACCATCAAAATTGGTTGTATATTTCACACTTTTTTATGAAAAGAAAAAATGGACAAAATGCACCTGCTTCAGCTCCTTGCTCGTAATCCAAAAGAGAGCCCATCAGTATAGATATGAATCCAGTCACTCAGAGGGTATGTTTTCAAACAGAAAAACCCTTGAACAAACTCAAAATAAAGCACTACAATTAATAACTGATGCCATTAAAACAGCTCAAATTGAAGCTTTATTAACTGTTACATCCAACAAACCCATCATGACAGAATTTCAAATACAAATCGTCATAACTTATGAGAACTTAATAGACTACCAGATGGTAATTATTTATTTAGTGCTCAGGGGTCTCCGTCTAGGGGATATGTGAATAGCGACCACAAGGTACCCAAGCTGAGCAGAACATTACTTCCACTTACTGGTGTTTTGCTCCTCACTGTAACTTTTCTATCTGACCTTACCTTGGTCAACTCTTGTTCTCTTCCGACCCCGATGCTATTAGGGTTCCTGAGGGCTAGGGAGTCTTTATTTTTCCAACCTCTCCATTTCTCTAATTTCTCTATAAAACCTTAACCCCTAACATGCTGACCTGTCATGGCATGTATACGTCCTCTGATTGGTAATCAGAGGATATGGTCAGAGAATTTACTTTGATAATTCTCCTGGTCAGGTCGGTGAGACCCGTAAACCAACGACAGGTGTGGTCCTCCAGACATTCTGGGGGTTGTGAGACAGCAATGTGACCACCAAAACATAAAAATATGGTGCTCTCTAAAAAACGGTTACATTTATTGCTAAGTCTCTTCAATATTTATGCAATATGACTCGAGGGGTAAAATGTTCCGGAGTTAAAATAGTCCCCCATTCGGATCTCCGGGCGGGGACTACTTCTCAAGAACCAAAACATTATATTAATAGAAGATCTAACATCAGACTTCTACAATGGAATGCGGGTGGTCTCACACACACACACAAAGAGTAGAACTGAATAAAATTGTATTTGACTATAATATCGATATATTTTTCATACAGGAAGCAAATCTAACAAATGACCAACTTAAATACTTCAATTTTACTGGTTTTCTACTACACCTACTACCCAAAAATAGACAGAGAAGTAGTGGAATATTAGTAGGAGTCAAAAAGGATATTAAATCCTCCTTTGAAATTGTTAAAGAAATGGATAACACAGATAAAAGTGAATTAATAAAGCTAAATTTTTGGGATAACAAAACACATCTACATTTATACACTATTTACAATCCTCCCAGGAATGAACCACATCTCTCTCTTATTGACCAATTAAATAAAACAATCGTAATTGGGGATTTCAATGCTCATTCCAAAAGATGGGGTTATGAAAAAGTGGATTCTACAGGGAAGATAGTGGAAGAATTTTTTAATACCACAACTTTTGAACTGATTTATAGTAAAGATCCCACAACCTTCATACACTACTCTGGAGTAGGCAGAAACCCAGACCTCTTGTTAGCTACAACAGATATTGTTTCAAAAATTAAAAAACAAGTTATAGAAGATCCAAGTTCTGGTCACAGAGCAGTAATTGCTGATATAAAACTAGATAATACAAATAACAGTCAATGTCACACGAATCTGTATTGGAACTTCAAAAAAGCAGATTGGATCAAAAATAAACCTGAACTGGAACATAAATTTAAAGAACAAACAAACTCACAGCTACATGACCAACCAGATCATTTGAACAAAAATTTCTGTAAAGTCATCCTAGAAACCGCAAAAAAACATATTCCTCAGGGAAGAATTAAAAATTTCAAACCCTTTTGGAAACCCCAGTGAGAAGAACTGAAAAAGCAAAGGGATATAGCTAGAAATACAGCTGAACAAACAAAAAACATATCGGATACACAAATATGGCGGATGAAATGTGCCTCACTAAAAAAAGAAATTAATACTGCTAAAACGAATTACTTTAATAATTTCTTAGAAAATATGGATTATAGGACAGATGGTAACAAAGCTCATCAGTTCATAAAAAATGTCAAGGATAGGAAAGAAAACAACAGCACACCTATCATACACAACAATAAAATATTAACAAATGATGTAGCCATAGCCGAAACATTCAATAAATATTATGCTAATTCACATAAAGTAACAAGAAATAATAAAAAGAAACGTAAAGAATTTAAGAAAGATTTGAAACAAGAAAGAGAATGTGATCCTAACACTCAGAGCAATATCTTTTTTCAAAATTTTAATATGCAAGAACTAAACATTGCAATAAATAATCTAAAAAACAAAAAGTCTCCTGGACCTGATCACATACATCCAGAGTTCATAAAAAACCTTGGAAAAACAGCAAAACAACTACTAAAACTCTACAATCTATCCTGGAAAACCACTGTACCTGCTGAATGGCGAAAGGCAATAATTGTCCCACTCTTGAAGAAAGACAAAACAGCGTCAGAAATAAAAAAATTATAGACCAATAGCTCTTACTAGCATAATAGCAAAAGTGATGGAAAGAATGGTGTCAAACAGGTTAAATTGGTTTCTAGAATCAAAAAATTTAATTTCCCCATGTCAAGCTGGATTTAGAGAGTTCCACTCTACAAATGAACAAGTCTTACTTCTCAGTCAAGAAATCAAAGACTCCTTCAATAGAAAAGAAGATAATTTATCAGTTTTTATTGATTTCCAAAGTGCATATGACTCTATATGCAGAACAAAACTACTAAAAAAAGTAAAAAAAATAGGGATACAAGGTCCAATGTTTTCATGGCTATGTGATTTCCTAACACAACGCTTTATTGCAACCAGATATGGAAGAAACATATCTAAATACAAACAAGTACACCGTGGCTTACCACAAGGCGCAGTGCTCACCACAACACTTTTTAATATATTTATTAACGATCTGCCACAACAAATACAAGAATCAGGTGTGAAGTGCGCACTATTTGCTGATGACTTCGTAATGTGGACTTCAAAACCAAAAATCAAAAGTACAGAACTAGAAAAAACCATGCAAGAATCCTTAACCAAATTAAATTTAATGACTTAATACAACAAAATCAAACTACCAAATCTTTTCACTAAGAAAAAAGCCACTAAAAATAAAACTAAATTTTGAGGGTCAACAATTACCAGAAACAAAGGAAGCAAAGTATTTAGGAGTTACATTTGATACTAAACTTACATGGACCAAACATAGAAAATGTAATACAAAGAGCAGAGAGGCCCCTTTCACTGTTAAAACGTCTAACAGGAATGAAGTGGGGATGTTCCAGAGCAACTCTTAACACAACATACAATGTATATATAAAGCCATTATTTACTTACTGCAGCGAAGTTCTTGTGACAGCAAACACAAAAAAGATTCAAATCTTTCAAAACCAAAGTCTGAGATTAATTACAGGTGCTATCAAAACCACACCAATAGCAGCTATGGAAATACTAACCAACCAATGCCCCATTGAATATGAAATAGAAAAAGCGGCTCTTATTCAACACGAAAAGTTGATCAGACTCCCATTCAATACATGGCACAAGAGAAATTTTACACATACACTAAAGACTCAGGAGAGCTTTCTTTCCAAAATTCAAGACATCAAGAAGAATGTATACCTTCCTAATTCAAAGGAAAACTTCATATCTAAAGTCAATCCGACACAAACATTAGACATCACATATTATTTACACCTGACAGAAGAACTTAAGAAAAGTGATACTCCAACTAGTGTTCTAAAATTATTGGCATTAGAGACAATCCATTCTAGATTTCCAGAACACGAATGGCTCCATATTTATACTGATGGATCATTTATATCAAACAAAGATGGAGCAGGTGCTGGAGTCACATGTCACCTCTTTTCCAATTACAAATCTTTAAGTTATGGAACTACAAACTTTGATGGAGAAATTGAAGCAATTCGAATGGCCCTACAAAATCTTTTGTACAGAATTTCACATTTTCAGCAAGCAGTTATTCTCTCAGATTCCAGGGCAGCAATTATAGCAATTACTTCCAAGTTGTCACCAGAAAACCAAACAATTATAGAATGTTGGAAAATCCTTACCCATCTAACAGCACTTCAAAAACACCTAGTCTTCCAATGGATACCAGCTCACTGTGGACTGAGTGGTAATGAGAAAGCTGATTTTCTTGCAAAAAAGGGTACCGGCAATGTGCAGAAATCAATAGTTAATTTACCATTTTATGCAGCTAAAAGATTAGTCAACTCTGAATTCAAAAAAATTATTGCAAAATATTACTATGAAAAATCAAAAAATAAAAGATGAAAACTACCAAACATTCAAACAGTAATTCCTGAGTATCCTCGAAAAACAGCAGTTGCAACCTTCAGGTTGATTACAGGTCATGATTGTCTGGCAAAACATTTAAACAGAATTGGGATATATTCTTCACCACTCTGTCCTCTATGTGATCTGCAAGAGGAAATGGATTGAGACCACCTTCAAATATGCCCGGCCACTTCTAATGCCCCATCCATCAGTGAAAAATATTGGAGAGCAAGAGGATTAATGACTTCATTGTCAGAAATCCAGCATTAGCTAACAACATATTGTGATTTCACTAATGCAATTAAGAGCAAACTAAAAAGCATTTTAATAATCTTCTTGATCAGATTGGCTTCTGCAAAGGTAGATCTAGGTGTGATGGATACTTTTCAGTGAAATTATAAATGGAAAAATGGTTTAACGTGGAAACACTACATTAAAAGAGGAAGACCTCAATTTTTTAATCAAATAAGACACAGAATTGAGCAGTGAGGAAAAAATAAAAAAATGTATTATTGATGGTACTTTTATTGCAAAGGTGTTTTGCTGGAGATCACCCTTAGAAGACAAAAAAGGCAATACTGGCTGAGTGGATAAGTGAAAATGATTGTCACAAATGGTGGAAAAACATCTACCTTAAAACAAAATAATGGATCCTCCTATATAAATGTCACAGTATCTTCTGCAGAGTAGAGAAATTGCTAAATGGTAAGTGGACAATGAAGAAAATTTAGACTATCATAAGAACATATACAGGATGTTAAAAAAAAAAAGTCCAATATTGAAACTGGAGTTGGGATTGGTCAAAACTAGAATAAATGTTCCTATAAACATGTCCAGAAACAAATGCATGTTGAAATATGAGCTATTTTACAAAATTATGCAATAGATCCACATTTGTTATGGTTTTGGCATACACCAATGTCTTTAAATGTCCCCATAGCCAGAAATTCAATGGAATGAGATCTGGTGAACATGTTACTGGACCTCCCTGACCAATCCATTGTACATTAAATGTTTGATTTAAGCATCAGGATTGCTGTAGTCCCAATGTGTGGGCAGGAATTGTGGGTAACAGATTTCTAGGATCATACATTTTACTGAACAGATTAACAGGTGCCGTGCATCAATTACTGCACGATGAGCTACCTGTGCTTTTGGAGTTGTGCTTGTGGAAAGATAATGCATATTGTTAATACATGACAGGCCACCACTCCATTTTGTACGCATCATGCGACAATGCTTAGACCAAACATTTAAGGACGATGCATGGGTTGAGGAGGTCTAGTAGCATGGCCTCCCCATTTGCCGAACCTCAATCCATTAGGTTTCTAGCTATGGGGCCATTTAAAGACATTGGTGTATGCCAAACCTGTCGAAAATATGCATACATTGCACATTTTTCTAAAACGGTTCATATATAAAGCATTTGTTTCCATACATGTGTTTATAGGAACATTTATTTTAGTTCTGACCAATCCCAAATCCTGTTGCAATATCGGACACTTTTTACACAGGTAGAGCAGACTACACTCACCAAGAGAACTTGTGCAGAAGATTGAAAGAGCTTACAATTATAAATTTCAGAAGGAAACATGGTGACAGGAAACAAAGCAGTGTACTGGTGGAATGAGTGTTGCACAATTAATCCTTGCAAACAAATGGGTAGCCTGCCCAAACTCTCATAAGCAAAAATTCCTATATTGGTCTGCATTTATACAGAGGGTTGCTTCTGATCTCTGATAATGAATTGTGAATATAATTGCTGCATTTCCACCTATGCAACAAGGTCAAGCGTATCTGAGACAAACAAACTAGTTACTGTGCAGCCTTCATAGCAGTATGATATGTGTAGCTCTCATTATGCCTAAGCAAATTCAACCATATTGGTACGGCTACATTGTTGCTTTTTCCGATGTACAGTTACTCGGCTATTATTGAAGCATGCAAGAAACGAAATTCTGTTGTGTCAAAGTATAGGCTTAGCTCATTGTTGAATAAAAAGGGAAAGGATCGCATGGGATTAATTGCAAAAGGAAGAAAACAGACAAACCCACAACCTCCTAATACACGCTCTCCAGAGATGATCAGGAAGAGCACAGTCATCTCTTGCAGTAATCCAGTCACGCAACAGATCATTGCAAACAATTTGAGAATATCCCTCAAAAGTTTTAACACCATTATACACAAAAATTTAAATTTGGAGAAACATCATAAAGGTCAAAGTAGTTGTTGTTAGCTAATGCTGGATTTCTGACAATGAAGTCATTAATCCTCTTGCTCTCCAATATTTTTCACTGATGGATGGGGCATTAGAAGTGGCCGGGCATATTTGAAGGTGGTCTCGATCCATTTCCTCTTGCAGATCACATAGAGGACAGAGTGGTGAAGAATATATCCCAATTCTGTTTAAATGTTTTGCCAGACAATCATGACCTGTAATCAACCTGAAGGTTGCAACTGCTGTTTTTCGAGGATACTCAGGAATTACTGTTTGAATGTTTGGTAGTTTTCATCTTTTATTTTTTGATTTTTCATAGTAATATTTTGCAATAATTTTTTTGAATTCAGAGTTGACTAATCTTTTAGCTGCATAAAATGGTAAATTAACTATTGATTTCTGCACATTGCCGGTACCCTTTTTTGCAAGAAAATCAGCTTTCTCATTACCACTCAGTCCACAGTGAGCTGGTATCCATTGGAAGACTAGGTGTTTTTGAAGTGCTGTTAGATGGGTAAGGATTTTCCAACATTCTATAATTGTAATTATTATTTATTTATGCCAACAAACTTACTGTTGGTGTTTTTAAACACACAAGCCGTGTGTGGGCAAAGTTTAAGAGGTAGAACCGGAACTTAAAAATTCAATGCCACAACTGGGATTTGAATTTTTAAGTTCCGGTTCTACCTCTTATTCTATAATTGTTTGGTTTTCTGGTGACAACTTGGAAGTAATTGCTATAATTGCTGCCCTGGAATCTGAGAGAATAACTGCTTGCTGAAAATGTGAAATTCTGTACAAAAGATTTTGTAGGGCCATTCGAATTGCTTCAATTTCTCCATCAAAGTTTGTAGTTCCATAACTTAAAGATTTGTAATTGGAAAAGAGGTGACATGTGACTCCAGCACCTGCTCCATCTTTGTTTGATATAAATGATCCATCAGTATAAATATGGAGCCATTCGTGTTCTGGAAATCTAGAATGGATTGTCTCTAATGCCAATAATTTTAGAACACTAGTTGGCGTATCACTTTTCTTAAGTTCTTCTGTCAGGTGTAAATAATATGTGATGTCTAATGTTTGTGTCGGATTGACTTTAGATATGAAGTTTTCCTTTGAATTAGGAAGGTATACATTCTTCTTGATGTCTTGAATTTTGGAAAGAAAGCTCTCCTGAGTCTTTAGTGTATGTGTAAAATTTCTCTTGTGCCATGTATTGAATGGGAGTCTGATCAACTTTTCGTGTTGAATAAGAGCCGCTTTTTCTATTTCATATTCAATGGGGCATTGGTTGGTTAGTATTTCCATAGCTGCTATTGGTGTGGTTTTGATAGCACCTGTAATTAATCTCAGACTTTGGTTTTGAAAGATTTGAATTTTTGTGTTTGCTGTTACAAGAACTTCGCTGCAGTAAGTAAATAATGGCTTTATAAAGGTCAAAGTATAAGAGGTAGAACTGGAACTTAAAAATTCAATGCCACAACTGGGATTTGAAACACAGACCTTCCGCTTACCGGGCGGCTGCTCTAACCAACTGAGCTATTGTGACAAACTTCCTTGACAACTGCCAAATTTAATGGCATTAAATTCTCAAACCAGTTCGTATTTCTCCTGGTAAACCACAAAGTCAGTTTCACATCAGAGACAAATTACCCCAATGGTGACTTACTATTGTAAGTACTTTATATCCCAGGATTAAATAACCTTCAGATGGTAATTATTATTTATTTATGCCAACAAACTTACTGTTGTTGTTTTTAAACACACAAGCCATGTGTGGGCAAAGTTTAAGAGGTAGAACTGGAACTTAAAAATTTAATGCCACAACTGGGATTTGAACTACAGACCTTCTGCTTACCGGGCGGCTGCTCTAACCAACTGAGCTATTGTGACAAACTGCCAGAATGGCATTAAATTCTCAAACCAGTTCGTATTTCTCCTGGTAAACCACAAAGGCAGTTTCACATCAGAGACAAATTACCCCAATGGTGACTTACTATTGTAAGTACTTTATATCCCAGGATAAATTGTCTCTGATGTGAAACTGCCTTTGTGGTTTACCAGGAGAAATACGAACTGGTTTGAGAATTTAATGCCATTCTGGCAGTTTGTCACAATAGCTCAGTTGGTTAGAGCAGCCGCCCGGTAAGCGGAAGGTCTGTGGTTCAAATCCCAATTGTGGCATTGAATTTTTAAGTTCCAGTTCTACCTCTTAAACTTTGCCCACACACGGCTTGTGTGTATAAAAACAACAACAGTAAGTTTGTTGGCATAAATAAATAATAATCATAAAGGTCAATTCATAAGTTGTTGCCATGTCACATGTTTGAACACCACACCAACAGCAGAAAGCACCTGGCAGGAGAAAAATGGAAATATGTGGTCACATTAGATGAGACCTATGTGCATCTTATGGACTGCAACAAACCCTGTGCAATTTACCAGCTAAGGGGTGGGATTTAAAAAAGGTATGCAGAATGCAGAGAAAGTTTCTCAAAGGGATTTATGGTCATCGCTGGTTACTGCTATAATTATAATGGGAAACTGATGATTGGTAGAGTTGTTAAAAAGGCCAAAATCAATTCCAAGTAATATCAGGATGAAGCTCTCACTCCGATTACCACACTGAAATCCCAGCTCTCTACAGGAGAGATCGAAAAGAAGAATGGGTGCACCAAGATAGGACATTCCATCACACTTCTGCTTCAACTCTCGCATACTTGCAAAGAATGGAGCAGGAAACGGGAATACACACTATTCCATTCACCAACATCACAGTGAAATCTCCTAGTATCTCTGATGGATTTTGCACTGTTGGACTCTTGAAAAGCACTCTGGGAAGTAGGCATCCTCAAACAATTGATCTTTGGAAAGCTTGTAAAGAGGAGTAAGAACTTCTGGACATAACTGTGCTAGGCAAGAGCCTTCTCCAGTGGAAACCGAGGTGCACAGTGATTGCTCGGATGAAGGGACAACAAATGAATAGAGCATGATCGGTGGTGGAGACATGAATTTACGTAAGGTAGGAACAAAGTCAAACTTGTTATCAGAGATAGGAAAGAACCCTCCATAGGGTGATTGTGGTCAGCATTTTTATAATATAAAACAGAAAGAAACGACAAATCTGCAGCAGAGCACACTTTTGGAATGATCACACTAGGGTTCAGATTTTTAGGTGCTAAAAACTTGCGAAATGTTTACTTTTTTGTGTGCCGAAAATGTTAAAAATATGTGCCAAAGCAAATAAAATATATTTTTTTAAGATCTGAATGGCTGAGGCAGTACTAATATATGTGGTACTCACCGGATATTCCTGGAAGGAATCACAAAGTACTGTAGAGTTACAGCATACAACTGCCTGTTTCCTCAAAATTTCCATCCCGAAAGATTGACGACTGTCACGAAGAGGTGTCTTGAATTTTGGAAATGATGGCTCTATGTCACAAGAAGTCTAGCATAATTATAACATGGAATGTCACTCACACTCACTGTAATAATTTCATGTTGCCATCCAACACATTTAAAATGTTATACGTTATATTAAATCCACTATTATTTTCAAGTTTCCTTGCATTTTCTTTTTAAGTTGTGTGCTGCATGATGAAAGAACATTCAGTATTTTTTTCTCCACATCCTGAACTCTTGAACTGTTTCTCTCTAAGGCAGGCATGGGGAAGAAGGGTGATAGCAATGCAATTGAGTGTTTACCCTCTCCACTTACTGACACAATTTCAAGAACTGACCAGTTCTCTGAGGTAGACAGGCAATAGCAGGAGGTGTGGCCTGGTAGCTAACTGCTGTGAGGCAGTGGTCAGGAAAAACTACGATGAAGGGGAAGTGACACAATGTGTCGGTTCTCCCCATCTATGCAGGCATTCCTATGGATTCCAGTTTCTGTATGGGATCACAGAGGAAACACAGATTTGCAGAAATGTGTGGCAAGTCATTTCTTAACAGTGTCACTTAAAAGTTCTTGAACTTTAACTGAACAGACATCTTTACAATTTAGTTCATTTATGACAGCAGCAAAACCACCCAGGTTTTCCGTATAGTGTTGAACTGCAGCCAACCATTTTCTCCAGTGAGTCACCACAGGCACAGGAGGCAACTATGTGTTTGGATTTTTGTTCTCAAAAATTTTAATCCTTTTAGATAACTTGAACACTTTTTCCCATTAGAAATCAATTTGTCAATGTCAAGAAACATGGCTCTAGTTTTCTCAAATATTCTATGCAAACCATGCACGACACATGTGATATGAATCACTTTAGGATAACAGGAAGTCCTGCTGCTACCTTTTCCATATATGGCACAGCGTAAGTTAAAAATAGAAAAACTGTCATATCGTATACCATATAGCCACAATATCTGCATTACTTCATTAAACAATCTGGCAATAGCCACATGGTTTGCAGCAGGCATGTCTTGGCAAGTCAGTAGATAAGATGACTGAAAATTCAGAATCATTCTTCAATATCCCCACCTACAACATTTCCAATATTTTCCTGCCAGTAGAATCTGATGTTTTAGTTAAGCTCATCCATATTTTTTAATTAGCGCAGATGTTGTGTAGATACATCACAGCTTCTTTGTAGCGTTTGGAAAGGTAACGTTTTCGGAAAGGTGATTCATCAGGACGGTCAATATGTGTACATTTTGTCAGGAATGTTTTAAACTGAGGTTGTACACTTCCAGATTGGGTATGTTCACTGAAACTAATGCTCTGCACTAATCCTCACAATGCACTGAAAATTTGGAAGGTTCTGCTGAAGTACTCAGCATTGGATCATTAACAAAATATTTTTTTTTTTTAATGTAAAACACAAAATAACTGCCTTATGTTTGCTACCCCTCAAATGTGGTGTTACTTGTGAACGTTGGTCTGCTGTTATAGCTTTACTTTTACCATGAAAACTGAAAATGCCCTTAAATTTTGCAGCATATATTACACAAGGTTTCACTTAGAGCACATTTAATCCACTGTGAACTCAAAACTGTGTTACTTTCCAACACCACAACATAACTATAGTCTCTCTGAGTTGCATATAAACATTCCGGTTGTTTCACTCCGCCGACAAACACATGTTCTCTGCACACAGCTGTTTACATCCGACTGTTATTGCAACCCTCATATCTTTCACTGTAGCAGTGTGAGATTAGAATTTAAGTATAAATAACCTTCAGATGGTAATTATTATTTATTTATGCCAACAAACTTACTGTTGGTGTTTTTAAACACAATCCGTGTGTGGGCAATGTTTGAGAGGTAGACTTACAATAGTAAGTCACCATTGGGGTAATTGTCTCTGATGTGAGACTGCCTTTGTAGTTTACCAGGAGAAATACGAACTGGTTTGAGAATTTAATGCCATTCTGGCAGTTTGTCACAATAGCTCAGTGGTAGAGCAGCCGCCCGGTAAGCGGAAGATCTGTGGTTCAAATCCCAGTTGTGGCATTGAATTTTTAAGTTCCAGTTCTACCTCTCAAACTTTGCCCATACACGGCTTGTGTGTTTAAAAACACCAACAGTAAGTTTGTTGGCATAAATAAATAATAATTACCATCTGAAGGTTATTTAATCCTGGGATATAAAGTACTTACAATAGTAAGTCACCGTTGGGGTAATTTGTCTCTGATGTGAGACTGCCTTTGTGGTTTACCAGGAGAAATACGAACTGGTTTGAGAATTTAATGCCATTCTGGCAGTTTGTCACAATAGCTCAGTGGTAGAGCAGCCGCCCGGTAAGTGGAAGATCTGTGGTTCAAATCCCAGTTGTGGCATTGAATTTTTAAGTTCCAGTTCTACCTTTCTTCCTGTTTGTTTCATTTCCGTTTCCACATTTGATACAGTGTACATAGAAATACCAATTGCTTCAGATTCAATTTGGTTATGTCTTTCACAGTCAGTGTCAGTTGAAAGAAGAAGTTAAACATGTTTAATAAAATAGTCTTTTCACCACTTCTTAGAGGCTTTCTACTTTTGTTTCTAGACACTACTCTGAGGAACTGTACACTCCGCCTTCTGACTGCACGCATATTACTAATTATCAAAGCCACAATTCTTAGTCACCTTACTGTGTGTATGGGGGTGTTTCGTGCTATGCTGATGGCTGGCCTCTCAGTCTGGGCGAACACACTCACGGCATAACTGACACTCCTAAACATGATGTGATACTAAAAATTGTGGCTTTACTAATAATAGAAGTGTCAGAACATTGCTTCACTGCAGTGAATGCAATCGGAGAAGTATCGAGTACCACATGATAAAGAATGTAAGTAAAATATCTATCCTCATGTTTCAATGCTTTGGAAGTTGAATTACAGTATTTATTCACCCCGTTCACTACTTGAATGCACCAAATAAGCGATAATATATGCAACGTAGTAACAAACTATTTCCAATCGCACTTCACCATTTCACTTACTCTAAAAGTTGTGCTGCAGTGTGATGTTGACATCCGTACACACTTTAAGGTCGGATTGGGTATAAAAGGTTGTATCAACTTCGCAGATTCACAAATGAGTAATTGCCTATACAGTTTAATAGCCACCTACAAGTATCAGTGTATGGACTAGCCAGGCTGTGAAGCGCTTACAGATGCTTAAGCATATGGCAGTGGAGCCTGGAGGAAATCACAGTTCTCATGTTGCAGGCTCATGTACCTCAAGAAAGCAGGATGTTTATATATTCTTGCAACTGAAGGATACTAGTTGTTCCAATAATGAGTAACAAACTGGGACATCTGACTTATGTGATTCAGCATTAAAGAAGTTGGATGGCGACTTGTTAAAAATAATTCTGCTGCTGCTTTATGTACCTGTGTAAATATAAGAACCCTAATTACCATAATATTAAGCGAAAATTCAACTTCTAAAACGTATGTCAAGTACAGCGTGTTCTGTTGACTCGAAGTGTATAATTTGCTTATTACATTACTTCACAGTGTTAATTCCAATTTATTGTTAAAATAAGATGGTTACTGATGGCCCATGCTGTCTACGTGTAAAACAGTTCAGAACCCTTGCCCACTCCACTTGCTTACCACTTAGTCACCTCTTCTAATTCCCACACTTTAGACATGAATAAAATTCACTGATGTGCTAGCCACCATCCTGTCAAGCTGAAGGATTGACATAGAGAAATATATTACAACATTGTGATGGCAGCCATGCACCTCAAAGGACACAAGAGGTTAGCTACCTCACGCCATTACATTGCTAGGAAACAAAGGTGTTTACAACAGTACAAGAAGCTCAACATGCAGAGCTTTTATGAGAAGCTTGGATAAACGTGTATTTTCCAGAAAATTTGCCTTGGCTGTATAAATGAGTTAGCTGGACAGGAAAATCAGTGTGTCAGAGAATTGTTAGCAAGTGAATAGCACTGTCAGAGTGAGATGCAGACAGTGAACAATATTTGTGTCAAGGTTCCAATAGAACAGCTTTAAGTTGTAAGGTCACAGTTATAAATCGTGCTAATGATAAAACAGAACAGTGTTTTGTGATTCAATTTTAGAAGGAATAAAGTAATAGTACAAGTAACTGGACTTATTTCTCACAATATATTCCTCCATGGTATCAATGTATCTTCAATGATGACATTGATGAGCTTATGAACAGCAATGCATCAACAATAAGCCTCAGAATATGCTGCACCCCCTCCATTCTTTCTGTGAACCTAACAGGACTAACAGTAGGTTACAGTGGTGGCACATTTATTTTAAAATATTTCTAAATAGGGAACACTTGTAATATTAATACGATAATTATGCAGTGAAATGTTTAAGTTCCTGATTGATTGTCCATAAATTAATAGGCAACCATTATGTAATGAATATAGTACACACTTTTTTGAACTCTTTCAAGATGCTTGACTGTATGTAATACTTATAAATAGGCTTAGTAGGTCAGCTACCAAAAGTATGAAGTTATACATGTTCTGTCTGTAGAGCAGATGGGGAGAACCAGTTCCTCACACTGTGCTGTCGCATGCACTACTAACGCACATAACTTGAATCTTCTTTAATGTAGCTAACTTACTAATCCTACTTATAAGAATATATTTGTAGTATAAGACTGATGATAATGAAGTGTTTAAAACAGTGGAGCACATTAATAAATTGAAAACTATGTCTACATTTAAACACTTTCTGATCCAACTTACTCGTAATAATATTTTAAACAGGAATAGTTTTGGAGAGGACCCTAGTCTTGTTTTAAATACTTAATAATATGAGTAGGCTGGAGCAGAATGTGTTTTTAAATGTTGATACATTTTTTAATTTATATATTTGTAGCTTACTTATTCCTGTAAAAAGCTGCTTTAATGACGTCTATTTTCTTACCATCAGGGAATTTTTATGAACCCTCACATCTATTGTCTGCACTGTCCTTTAAATGTATTTAACTTAAGTGTAATACAAGTATTTATTGTAAAATAGACAAAATTATACCGGATAAATTGCTGGAGTTCCATACTGAAAGCTGCCTGGCATCATTCCTCCTCCATAAAAGTAAGCATAGCCTGGTGGCAATGCTGTAGGATTTAACATAGGTTGCTGATGCGCTTGTGTTGCATTCTGTATAAAAATAAAAACAATATTAAATCTCTGTGGATGTCTAGGTATTGAAGGAATAGAAGAGGCAGTGTCAAACCAACACACAAGCATAAAATGAGTGTAATTGAAAAGAACATTCTATTTATTATCTACTAGATCTAGTTAAAAATCCTGTCTTTAACGGTAAATTTCAGTTTTTAACACAGAGTAGCATATTTATTTTACACTGTTTTATTTTTGTACTTTATGGTCTTCTAAATGGTGCTGAAAGTTCATAAAATTGATACCACTTTCACAAATATATAATATACACCATGGCAAACTTAATTAGTACTTTTACAAGTAAACAAGGGAAGACAAATCCTTATTTATCTGAAAATTATACCTAAAAATTACTGTACTTGGACTTTACTATCACCTGTTTTGCATGATTCGGCTGTTGTGTTTTATCAGATTCAAAATGACATATTAACATTTATTAAAAATAGGAGCATCCAACATAATATTAAATACATTGTACAAAGAGCGCCAAAGAAAACCTTACTGTGTCTTGAGTCTACGTCACACTATTTATCATTGAATGAAGCCATGGCCATTTCATTGACTGCTTTAAGCCATGGTGCAGGAGTGTGTCATTCCTTCTGGTAAATAGTTAAGCTAATGGCAAGAGAGATTCCAAAATGGCATAGAAACAAAATATGTTTATGCTCTCGATCGTATTTGCTAAAAGAGAAAAGTAGAGTGAGTGCATTCAGTTTGTCATAGATTTCTTATGATTGCCAACCATACCTTCTCAGCTAGTACTGGACATGCCTTTGAAGGGGTTAAAGTTGAAGGGGAAAACTTAAGTGCCCACATTAGTGACGATGCTCACACCTCGACAGACCCCAGAAAACAAAATACAAAATCTGCCGAAGATTTTCTTAGGCACTCTTTATACATTAAAAACCATTTGCAATACATTTTTAAGACCTTGATTTCAATTCTTGTACTGTAAATTACTATTTCATCACAAAAAGCAGAGCAAATTAATACACTTCTTATTAGATATTTATTGCCTGCAACTTGCTATGACAAGAATTCAAGAGCTCTGTTCTGAAAGTTCAATAACTTTCTTTCTCTCTTCATTTTTCCAATCCGCTTTTCTCTCTTCCTACATTCACTTTTCACCCTTCCTAAATTTTTGCTGCCCACAATCTTATTTCTGTCCCACCTGGCTGCCTAAGTTTTTATCGATACAACTTTTTTCCATTTTGGAAAATTCAGAAAATTAAAATTTGTCATCTACTTCTCTTAATTTCCCATACAGGTTCGTAAACCAGTCTCCAAGCCTTTCACTGTTTAATAGCATTCCAGTACCGTTTGTTTTTTAATTAGTTTGTAGAAAGAGAACACTACACATGGACACATACTAGCTACCATATATGGAAACAGGCTAGAAGAACTGATTTCTACAACGGTATCAGCTTGACACCAGGCATACTGCATGTATACACAACACTACAAATTCTGCGACAGTGTTGCATCATTCTTTGTCGTGCAACAAAGTTGCTTTATTGTACTGGTGCCTGCTGCTTTTAGCCGAAGCTGCAATGTTAGTGCCTCAAGCTTTGATTGCAAGTATTGGAATTAAGGACTCCAGGCTTTAGCATCCAAAATTCTATGAATTGTGTAAACAAAATCAAAGATAATGTTAAACGCTGAAGAAGTTATGGTTTCTTTTTTGATATTAAGCCCTTATACACCAACATCCCAATAGATATGATTTTCTCTACTCTTGTACTAACCATTCTAAAAACTCTTATCTTTGTGTTTCTTGATATAAACATTTGCAGAAATTAACTTGTTTATTTCCTTATAGGTGCAAGGGGAACATAGGAATACAGTAAGCTTTGAGCGATAGTTAAATCTTTTAAACCTTTCAAATTCTGTTCTCTAACGTATAAAAAAATGAATGACATTCTATTTGACAAAAGTTTAAGTTTTCCAAAACTCACACAAATAAGGAATATCTCCGAAATGGTTCACTCTACAAATACATTTATTTGGACATAAATTGGTGTTTTAGCAAGATCTCCATTTTTTGTGCAGTAAGATTTGGTCTACCTCTTACAGTTTACCAGTTATGCAAAAGTCATCCAGAGCAAAGATGACTACAAGGGCTATAGCCAGAAAATTCAAAATATACATTTTGTCATAAAATATCTTAAACATATGACATTTTAATCAAAATCGTTAGCCATTTTCAAGAAAATAAATATTTTCAAATGAGAAACCAAATAAGATTAGGATTTGGCATTTAGATAAAACCAATATATGAAGGCAATATCAACCAGAACCAGTTCCAGTACAACACCAGGATGTTGTGTGTCTCAATTTGTTGCACGAGTTTGAAATTTTATTGCCATATTCTTTGAAGCCGTAAAGCTCTATGAAGGTGAGTTCTAAGTGAAATTAAATTACTTGTTGGTCATATAGGACCCACAGAAGTTGTTATAAATGGATTTAGTAATGTCTGTACTAATGTTTTGAATATAAGCAGCCACAAAATTTTAGTGTATTCTGGATCCTAATAAGATACACCAAATGGTCCCATATAAGAGAGACTAAGTCTGATGATGCAGATGATTAATAGTTATTCACACTGGATTGTATTCTGAGGAAACACGAGGGGAAAAGTGGGCACGATGTGTGACGTCGTTAAAGTGTATATGAAGAATGTGGTAGTGAAGAAAAGCCTTTCATATTCCTTTTTGTTCTAAGAACAGTTGTCGAGTCACTATTTTTTGGAGTGAGAATTATTCATTTGTTGTAAACTAATACTTTTCAACAATGTCTTTGTCCTTTCCTTATCCATGTTCATTATCCATTAATGCAGTTTGTGTTCATCAATTAAAGTAAGAAAGTTAATGATGGTATCTCTTATTTGGACCCAATTTTCAAAGTCCTTGCTTTTCACCTTTCATTTCAAAGGAACTTGTATAAATTAGTATTTATCAACTTATCTGTCATTCATGGTATGAAATGTTTAGATACTTTTAGGAATACAAAGCACCATCCAGACGTAAATATTTATACAGGTAGATCTGATAGTCGAACATGAAAAAGATTCTTATTTGAGTACTTTACCTTATATACATACATCATGTTGCTAAACAGAACAGTTTAAACACAAACTTCATTGATGAACTAATTAACCAATACAGTAAAGAAGAGACTAAAAGAAAAAGTACATTCATGTACAGTAACATTTTTCGTCAAAATATTTTTGAAAATTTGAGAACACTTTCAGGAATATAACATCAAATTTAAATAATAAAATAGTTATAGCATCAGAAACCTATTGAACCACCGCTCAAAAATAGCACACCAAGAACCAAATTATCTGCCAAATGGTATGCACTCAATAACACTGGTGCTCAGCCTTCCCATCCATTTTTTTCTAAATTTTTTGGGATCATTTCCAAGGAGTTAAACATTAAATTTAAATAGTAAAATAGCTATAGCATCAGAGATTATGAGAAAATAAACACTGGGAAAACAAAAAGAAATCTGGAAGTCAGAATGGAAGAACACTGAAGAAACATGAAATTCAGACACATGAATAAGTCTGCTGTAAATGATTACGTAAATTACTACTGCCTTTGTCCATTACTTTTTGGTTTCCGGTATGGGCTGTGTCTTGTTGGCTTTCTAAGAAATTCAAAAAATTAAAAATTATGCCAACGTTTCGCTGCAAAACTATGTTCAGCTTCTTCAAACCAATAGGATTACAAGTGGGATGTGATGAGGCCAGAATAGCCAGTGACTAATTGGATGTATGTTTTGCAGTCACCCGCTGAAGAAGCATAGTTTTGCAGCAAAACGTCTGCATAATTTTTAATTTCTTAAAAAGCCAACAAGATCTGGCCCATACCAGAAACCAAAACGTAAGTCTGCTATAGCACATCATATTTCGTGTGCAAATTACAACTAAAATAAGAGATAAAATTGTTGAAGCATGTCAAGAAACCATTAGAACTGTGCATTAGGGAAAATTTCTTTAACATCATGAACGAAGAAAGTAATGAACTCACTTATTTGAAGGGCTCAGAGCGAGAGTGGGCCAAATTCAAATTTCTGTTTTTAGAACTGATGCTATCTATGGATGGTACGCTGAATTACATACTTAAAAAAATGGTTGGTTTAGTCCAACTCCCTCATAAATCGCTATAATAACAGTGTAAAGAAAACTCTCTCTATGAAATTACAATTCTCTTAAGAGCCATAGTGGGCTAAATACAAGCAGCCAATTAGAATAAGCGACTTGTACCACGTAACGTAAACATTCAATATGGCTGCCACAATGGAAGTAATTATCAAAGAAGCTACAAAAATAAGGAAACATGTGCGAAATTGGGATCAGTGGATGAAAAATACGAGAAAAAGGAAAAGGAACACAGGTCAAGAGTATATTAATTCAAGTGGCAAAGTTGTATCTGCGAAAACCTACACAAAGACTGTAAATGAATTTGTGCTGTAATATATTAGAAGTTTTCCAACCGAAACAAGCCATTACAGTCATGTAGATAACGATAAATGCCAGTATTTATCACAAGAGCTATCATAAGAGCTATTTGTGGGGGGAACACACTGTTCAAAGGGGTGCTAATGAAGTGGGACCATATCTGCTATCTTACCTCAAATCAGTAAATTTAAAAGCTAACCATTTAATAACATATTCTGACACATGTGGGGGACAAAACAGGAACCAGTACATAGCTTCTCTGTGGGCCTGTCTTGTCAACCACACTCAGTTTAAGATAAATAGATAAAAATTCTCCAGAATCGCGTCATTCTTTTCTCCCTAATGATAGAGACTTCAATAGCATTGAATCTACTGAACGCAAATCTCTATTTTTAGCAAATGATTATGTGGATCTCATAAAACAATGCAGGAAAAAGAACCCTTTTACAGTACAAAAATGAATCAGACTTTTTTGATATCAAAGAAAATACAAAATCTAAATTCTCTATGCGCAAAGTAACTGTAGATGGTGAAAAGGCGTAATGGTTGAAAATTAAATGGATGAGATTTGATGAATCTGAACTCATGAAAATTAAATTCCGCTATTCTCTAAATGATACAGAAAGCTGGAAAATAATTGACGTTTCACCAGTGAAAAGAGGCAGAAACTTTGTGAAAGTTACATCTACTGTTCCTTTGCCATGGCCTCCGCCACCAGCTTACTAAGAATTGGTTAAAATAAGTAAAAGTAAATATGAAGACCTAATGTCTTTGTTACCTTATATTCCACCAGTTTCACATCAATTTTTCCAGAATTTGGAGGTTTAACTAAGCATCAAGAGGGAGTTTGTAGATGGCCCACTAATATTTTTCTATTTTGACTACAAAACATTAGAGCCATAGTGGGCCAACTCCACGATTCTGAAATATGTTGAATTTTGCACTATTATTTTTAGGATAAGATTTGTTTTTTGTTTTCATGTTACAGGGATAGTTTAATGAATGTCTACTTTATGTAAAAATGTAAACATTTTCAAGCAATATTTATTCATTAAATTATTTGATGTGCTAAACTTCACATCAATTTTTCTCACTTTCAATAAAGTGGCATTTGGCTCACTCTGGCTCTCAGCCCTCATTTGTTGGAAGTTTTATATAGTGTGATTTATCAACAATTTAAAAATAACAGCAGGTTGATAATGGGAGAAATTGAACTCTTGAAACATGTTCCATTTTACATACAATAAGTGATGTAGTATCATTAAGCTGACTCACATGTTAGCTTTGAAGAGTTATGAATTTTGAAATCTCCATCATTGATAATGTCATCCATTTAACCAGAAATACAATGGGCACCACAATGCCAAGCAGGACCAAACCATTTACACTATTGCCGTTGACCTTACAATTATACTGCTCGCAAAAGCTTACAACTATATTGCTCGCAAAAGTTAAAGGCATGTGAATGCTGGCCAATGCTCAAGCGAAGCACTGTTGCCTAGCGTAGTGGGTGTGCCGGCAGAGGTTCTGTACATAAGAGCACATGAGATGTGTGTACCACATTTGGCAGTGCTGATAGGAGGGGCAAGCTTAGGATTTGCAGGACACTGTAGTAAGACCTGCCTCCATGTGCCTTTAACTTTTGCGAAGATTATAATGATAGGGAAGAAGTTCCCAGAAACTAATCCTGAATAAATAAAGATGTAAGTGGGGAGAAAAGTGTTTCAAAAATCGTCTATACCTATGAACATTAATGAGGCTCCACTTACACAATACTTCAATTTAGCATTGGTTGGAGAAACCAGCCCTATGAAGGGTTTATGCTTGTAGGCCACAGACACCTCTTTCTGGCATTATGACCAATATTGTGTATCAGTGCACTAAGCATATATGTTGCTAACACTGCTAAATATCATGAAGCTTTCTGGAGCGAGATCATCAAGTTACTACTGAATGACCTTATCCATTTTTTTTTCCATTCAATATTATTTTCATGAATGATTTAAGCGGCACTGTAATAAAAACTAATTTTTCTGAGTGACTTACAATAAACAATGACGATTTTTCATGAATGAAGTGAGTTGATACATCACTTGACTCTGCCACCCTGGCTGACTGCAGAAAAAGCTTAAATTATTCCTTAAAGTAAAATCATACAGCTTAAAAAAAACAATGATGGACTTTTACATGAAACTAAAAAATAAAATTGCACACCTGTTGTGAAAGTGTAGAAGGAACCGGAGAAGCATTGTTGTCAGTCCTTGTAAAACGCCCATCAGACATGGAATATGCTACACTGGCCAAGCCACCTTCTCGCCCTGTTGCTAAGCTAGTTGGAGCCTGAAATCCCATATCATAGTACCCTGTTGCCTGTAACACATGAAACAGTTTTATGGAGTCAGACAAGAGATGGCATGTTGGATGATTCAAATGTAAATTTTTTTTTATTACAATTTGTGATTAATCAAATATACAACTGGCACTTTCAGTTTTTCTTTACATTGTGTCCTTCATGCCCGACACACTTCTGCTAATAATTTGTGAACTTGAACATCCCTTGTTCAAAAACAGTTTAAGGGCATGTCGTCAACCAATAGCACACACATGCCTAGCAATCTTCATTATTCTCAAATCCTCTTCTCCTTCAAATCCTAATTCTTTCATGGGCACAAACAAAAACTAAATTACATGTGGGAGGAGGGACAAACATGGACTGTAGGGAGAGCTTCTCAGTGCATATCCTCCAATATGTCCCATGTGACATTTGTGGTTTGAGGCTTAGCGTTATGGACAAGGATGTCACCTCTGAGGGGATAAGATGTCTGTTTTGGTAGGTGGCTTTTGCTGATAATTTTTCATATCTTGGCTACTATTGTTCTGTTACCCAAGTAAATTTGTTCCATATACTGAGAAAGAGAGAGGAAAATGGTGATCCATGCCGTGTGATAAGGGAGAGAAACCGATTAAGTGAAATGTGTTCAGGGTTGGTAGGAGGGGGTAAGAAAAGTTTAGGGATAAAGCCAACTAGGTATTATAAGTAAAAATTAAGTGAGGAAAAGAAGTGGAAGTGAAAGAGATAAGAAGAAAGTGAACCAGTGGGTGTAGGAAATAATTTGTAAATGATAATGAACAAACATTTATCTATTATTGTCTTTATTATGAATATTATCTGGGGTCTGTTTTCCTTTTCTAAAACCCATCTGGATTTCTGATAATTTTCTTTCTTCCTCCATCCATTCTCTTAATCTGCTATTATTCCTGTGTAGATTTTACCTAGTATAGATCAGTTATTCCTCTATAATTTTCTAGTTTTTTTTATTCCACCCTTCTCTTTATTTACTGGCACCATCATGCTGTTTTCCAAATCTTAGGAATGTCACCACCATCTTTCACTTTAACATTCTTGTCACTGTATGAGGGTCACTATGACAGTTTTCAGATACACAGAGAATAATTTTTTTAAAATTATTCTTATTGTTGTACTTTCTAAAAGTACTCACTACCACTGAAACCAGTTCTGGAAGCACTCCTGCCACATGTTTTCTTTGATGGCTGCAAGCTCCCCTTCATAGGTGGTAACAGCATTTTCAGAGGTCGAATATCTCTTTCCATGCATGCAATTTTTCATCATTGGGAACACAAAAAGATCACGTCGGACCATATGGTGGATGAATCATAAGTGTGACCTCTGTAGACCCCGGGAACTGTATGGTGATATGGGTTGTGTGTGCGGACTGTCGTGATGGAGAAGGATCCCTCGTAGTCCCATGTGTGGCTGCCGTTCTTTAAGCAGTTCTTTAAGCCGTTCTCCATTATTTGCATCACCTGCATAAGCTCTGAAGGTCCGGGGTTTATCTCTACTCCACCCATTATCAGTAGAATTGCTATCACCACCCTGATTTTTACTGCTATCATTATGGTAAATTTCTTTATTTTACTTGATCTGAACCTGCTGATCCTTGCCTGATACATCTAACTCTACTCCCATCGTAATTTCTCCCACACCTTGTTCACTGCTGACACCAGAATGTGCTTTCTGGTTATCTTGTATGGAAGAGGTCAGTCTTCTCAAGAATATGAATTAGAACTGAAGAAAAGTAGGAAAGTACGTTACCAATTCCCCGTGAAAGTAAGTTATTTTACTGCAGAATGGCTAACTCTGCCAGCTCTACCATCTGTTGGCCGTAATATTATGCAAAATCGTAATATGCATGACTGCACTCAGTGATACATTACTTCATACTAACAATAAAACCAAGGTTATATGCTTCATTTGTAGGGTCATCTGGATTGATGAAACATGATTCCTCCTTTGATCTATTTAGGTTAATTTGAAACTCCTGAACTCTTAAAACTCCTTTCCTTAATGTGTAAGTAATAGCTTTCTATGGAGAGAGGGGGAAAAAAGAAAACTGCTAGTCATTCATGTGAGGAGCTCATACTTGATTTTCTCTCCAGCATATTTATCTGATGAGCAACTTTGTTAAGATGTCTTCTTGCCTTAAGGAAATTTAATGAAAGTAATCTTTCAGAGTGTACTGATTATAAAAACCTTATTTGAAAATATGTAACAATTAAACACTGTGTGTAAATGAAACCAAAGCAATTGTTGGTGCTCCTTGTTCAAGAGAAAGTTAAACAATACTTTGTGCTCTAATAATCACTTTGTTTTCACAGAAGACCAGGAGCAAATGAGACAGTTACATTAAAAGCACCTTTAAGTGCTAGAAATATTAAATAAAATAAACGTTTCAGAAGTGATTCTTTTTAAAAGCATTCTTAAAGATACATAACGTCTTTTTTAAGATGTTCCTGCTCTTGAAGACAGGTCTATATTCACAGGTAATAAATGTAAATTAATATTAACGATTTCATTATCGTTTGTCTGTTATTAATAAAAATAAACTAAATGAACTTAAACTCATTCTTCCTGTTAAGAAAAAAGAAAGGGGGGGGGGGGGGGGAGAGAAAAAAGTAGAAAAGTTAACTAATCTTAGCTCACCTCTGTTGATGTGCACAAACTTGTTTAAACTAGTTCGGCTATAGCAAACACAGGAACTAGGTGTCACTGATTAAACTTATGCCTGTAAGCCTAGCACCCAACACTGGAATAATTTTTAGTTCCAGTCCACAAATTAATAGAAACACAATAAGAACATTTGAGAGGTAGAACTGGAACTTAAAAATTCAATGCCACAACTGGGATTTGAACCACAGACCTTCCGCTTACCGGGCGGCTGATCTAACACTGAGCTACTGTGACAAACTTCCAGAATGGCATTAAATTCTCAAACCAGTTCGTATTTCTCCTGGTGAACCAGGTTCAAATCCCAGTTGTGGCATTGAATTTTTAAGTTCCAGTTCTACCTCTCAAACTTTGCCCACACACGGCTTGTGTGTTTAAAAACACCAACAGTAAGTTTGTTGGCATAAATAATAATTACCATCTGAAGGTTATTTAATCTTGGGATATAAAGTACTTACAATAGTAAGTCACCATTGGGATAATTTGTCTCTGATGTGAGACTGCCTTTGTGGTTTACCAGGAGAAATACGAACTGGTTTGAGAATTTAATGCCATTCTGGAAGTTTGTCACAGTAGCTCAGTGGTTAGAGCAGCCGCCCGGTAAGCGGAAGGTCTGTGGTTCAAATCCCAGTTGTGGCATTGAATTTTTAAGTTCCAGTTCTACCTCTCAAACTTTGCCCACACACGGCTTGTGTGTTTAAAAACTCCAACAGTAAGTTTGTTGGCATAAATAATAATTACAATAAGAACATATTTTTTGCATGTGAACTGAAGTTAAAGTTGCAATGCTTGCACGTTAATGTAAAAGGATTGCTGAAATATTACTTTTCAAACCTGTGAAGTGAGCCAATGGCTGCCATGTCCTCTGAACAGCAAGGGAAACATGACTAATTTAACTTTCATACCATCTATGCAAGCACGCCTGAGAATTGGGTGAACGTTCGCGCAGCTCTCACTGAAGTTGGGTATTTACTTTTGTGAAAGATAGCACATATCTTCAAACAAAAGAGTAGGCAGCAGAGAAAAATCAATTTGGTACCTTCAGAAACGTAATCTCATCAAAATACTGGAGTGCAAATGGCTTCACTATCAACTACCCAAAATTAGATAACCAGCTTCAGAAAAATCAAACATTTTAACCATGAACTCTCTTACAAGGTCTCAGTCAATCTAGGGTTGTCACAAAATTTAATGGCAGCCGATTCCTAAGCAACACCATTTTCTCTCCTGTTGTGCAAATAAATTCTAAGATTGCAAATGATAAGTCACCTGATTTACAGTGTGTTTAATTACACACACTGCAGGGCATGGCAAGCCTATGATTGGATATTGTGTTGAGCCACCTGCCATTAAATTTTGCATCAGCCATCTTTCAGTTGCTAATTTAAATTAAAATTCAACACCTTGGCTGAAAATGAATAGCATTACAGAAAGAATGTGTACTATGGTTAAAAGAAATACTGACATACACTTTTTTTTTGTGTAAATTATATTTCAGTGTTCAGCCAAAACAGCAATGCTTTTTTTCATTAACTAAAAATGATCATTGTTTACTATCATGAATTTGTTAATGAAGCCATTAGCATATATGATAATGTTTTAATTCTGAGGTTAATTCTGACAGATTCAGTAGACTCAGTGAGAAATTTTAACTTTAAATTCTTACCACGTGAGGTATCCTTTGCTGAAGTAACTGCAGATCCTCATAACTATACACTGGCTGCTGGAAATAAGGAAGACCTCCTTGGCTCATTATATACTGATGTGTACCAAGCATAGGAGGTACACCAGGTGGTATACTTGGAACTACATTTTTCCCTAAAAGTATCAAACAAGACCGTATTAACAAAATGACTAATGATATTTTATGTAACATATTCTGCCACTTGGTGTTGTGAATACATTTCAAGAACTTAGGGTCTCCCATACAAATTAAGACTGTGTGCATTGTGTTTATGCTCTGTACTATAGGTATTGCCTCGGCTGAATGTATGTCACATATGGCCGTACTGCTTATACATGTATGCAATCTAATATGAACTCTTACCTTATAATTATGCGGAAGTGCCATCCTTCCTGAGTTATACAGGCACTGTATCTGGTAACCACCTTTTGACTGATGTGAACGAGTTCTTCCACTGTAATGTTCCCAATTTTATTCGTAATGTTTTCTTTCAGTTCCTTCAATGTGTGCTGATTTGTTCAATAAACCTTTTCTTTCAGTGTATCCCATAAGTAAATCCTACTTGTGCTAATTTTGTCAGTGATTTATGTAGTAACTGTTCAATATTCACACTGATATCACCTAGCTTTTTCTTTGTTAAAACTATTTGTTTGCATGTATGTCTTATGCATCACGTACTCCAATACTGCATTTTACATACTGAAGAGTAAACACGGCACGTCAGCCAGAAACTGGTTATCAGGTACAGTGCCTGTATAACTCAGGAAGGATGGCACCAGCATAATAATAAGATAAAGAGTTCACATAAGATTGCATATATGTTTGAAGCAGTCATGCACAACATACTTTCGGCTGAGGCAACTGCAGTAGCACAGAGCACAAACACTGTACACACGGTCTTAGTTTTTATGGGAGACCTGATATATAGTGAGTAAAACTGTAGTTTACGAGTCTGTAATTGCAATTTAGTAATTCTATTGTAAGTGAATAGGTGAACAAGATCAAAAAGAAGTATAATCATGGGTAGCTTACTTTAGTAGTGGTGCTGATTTTATAATTAATAAGGGTGATGGTGATGAGCTTTTGACTCTTTCGTTATCTCGGGTCGTGGTACTGGATGGAATGAACATACACTCGGGGTTAGCTTTAGTGAAATATTTTATTCGCACCTTCTTGTTCACAGTATTTAAATCATATCACAATTACAAGTCTTTTATTTCAGTGAATCGACTTTCCTAGCATCGCCGAGATTTAATGTCTGAAAATTTAGCGATATTTCGCTAAATGTGTGTTCTATCACTTTACACTTCGTCTATTTTACGTCCTTTCATTTAATCGCACACTTCGTATTAACTAACTTATTAAAGTTAGCTAATGTTTCACTTATTTTACTCAAATTAACGGTCTTTAAACACTTAGTAAATTTACTTTCACTATTTTATGACGTGCACACATAAAAATGCGTCCATCTATACCAAAGGCACGGACGCTATGAACTAGACAATTGGTGCCGCATTACACTTCTTGTTGTGTACATCCGCGTATGCGTTCTTCAAATAGTTCCCGCATTGTTAGGGAAGTGATCCTTAGCCATTCTCCCTTCGCTTTCAATATTGAACACATAATTCTTTTATTTATACATATATATTAAAATTAAATATGGAAATATTTATGACGTCTTTAAACAAACTTAATTGTTTGTAACAATGAACATTAGTAACACGTTTTCGTCATTTAACCAACTCATACCAACATCAAAAACAAATTACACTCTTAACAAATATTCACATAAACAATTTTCTTTTGGGGTCTTACAATATCCTGTCCTCCTTTAATAACAGAGCAATGAAAGCAATAACAAAGAAAGATCCCTGTACAAATATGCAAAGCAACTATTACTTTTGTTATTTTTAATATTCACTGGTCTTGAACAATAAACCAGAAGTATCTGCAGACATATTATATTGTACATGTAACTGCAGCCAAATGTAACCCTGTCATCATGCATCACCCTCAAATAATAGATTAGTTCCCAAAAGGAGAGCAACGCATTTTTGTATATGAGGACAAGCTGTTAAACTGCAAAATCAGTGATAGCTTTTGTGAAAGAGAAGATCCCTTTGTTGCCCTGGCTGAGGAATTCAACAAGTGTCGAACCCTGGAACTTAGTGAAGAAAGAAGTGGAAAGGTAGTGTTTACTAGGAAAATTTGGCTTATTAAAATATAATAAAAGTCTAGAATCATCATGCACATACAGAAGACAATACAGGTACACTGCCGCTCAAAAGTTTCCGGACACTGTCAAAGTGATGCAATTCAGCACTTAACTTGAAAAACAACCTCTGTTTAGATATCATAGGCAAGCATATCGTATCAAAAGTACATAAACATGTGTCAGCACTGTAAACAGATATTGATACTCCATGCTACTGTTATACATGCCACTCAAACTGAGCCATTTGTGCACAGATGCACTAAGATAATTTTTTTGGCACGTTAAGTTGTATATTCTCAGTTGTGAATCACTTTGTCCATCTAAGAGTAACTCGTTACACTATTGCAATGCCTGTGTCTCTAAAAGGATGAGTAAATGCATATTTACAATAATTATGTGAGTGCTGCCTTATTTATGGAAGCATAGAGTCCAATATTGAAAGTATTTTCAAAGCTTAAGCAATTTCATATTTCACGAAATTAAGCAAAGTAAATTTGTTTAATTCCAGAATATGGCCCGTAAACAGACATTAGGTAGTGAAAATTGGTCAGCAGTGAATACCCTTCGAAATGAGGGTCATTCAATTTGACAAATATCACAAAAGCTGAAGATTTCCAGGACAAAAGTTGCTGATGCCATGCAAAGATTAAGGGAGACTGGGACAAATGGGGACAGAAAAGGAAGTGGGAGACCTGTAGTTTCAAATAAAAATGAGGATAACACTTCTTTCTTCTTTCCCTAATTACCTCCTCTTATGTAGGACTTACACCCCCTAAGACTTACAAGCCAATGCCTAGAGTCAGACATTGTCGGGGAGCAGAGGGACCTCTGGACCTCTTCAAGAACTAGTCAGACATATTAAAGCCTTTTAAAAAAGCACTTTGGTCATTGGAAAATCATTGGAAGAAGGAGCCATCTGCATTAAATATACCAAGAAGTAATCAGTACGCCGAACGTGCTATTAAAGTCATGCAAGAATTATATGCTTTCTGTAGAAATGAAGAAACTGGATCTGATTCATTCTGAACAATAAACAATATGTCATGATTGTAACGTGGTTGAACATTTTTATCTCTTTGTTTGTATTAGAATATATTACAGTGTGTATATATATATCGTGTTTCAAAATGATCAGCAAGTAGTGAAATATGAATTTCAGTTCCGGGGTGACTTTTTTTAAAGGAATATTGAAATGATCAGTCAATTCTTTATACAGAGGTAAAAGTTCATATTATGATACAGGAAAGTGACTTTGTATAAATGTCATATCCCTAATGAGTAAACATATTATGGTGATTGTAATCATTATGCCAACCAACTTGCTACTGGCATTTTTAAACACACCAGCCATGTGTGGGCAAGGTTTGAGAGGTAGAATAAGGACTGAAAACTTCAATGCCATAGCTGGGATTTAAACCATGGGTCTTTCACTTCACACATGGCTGCTCTAACCACTAAGCTACCATGGCCAACTTGCCAGTATGACACATTACGTAGGCAATTCATGTCTGTCCAGTAGACCACAAGAGAATCTCATATCGGAGATAAACAGACTTGCAATCTTCAGTACTTTATGAGCTCATGTAGGACAACATTCCAGCACACTGGCAATACTGATGTGATCCTGGCAATTGACAGCATTGTTAAAAAAAAGAAACAAAATACTTTATATCTCGGGTTTAAGTAACTTTAGATGGTAATTATTATTTTTGTATGCCAACCGACTCACTGTTGGTGTTTTTAAACACACAAGCTAAGTGTAGGCAATGTTTGAGAGGTAGAATCAGGACTGAAAAATGCATGCCATAGCCGGGATTTGAACCACAGATCTTCCACTTCATATGCATCTGCTCTAACCAATGAACTATCATGGCAACTTGCCAATATGACAAATTCACAGCAGTAAGTTTGATGGCATAAAAAAAAAAGTTTATAAGAGTAGTTTGCTCAAGAGTAGAGAAAGTCATATGAGTGCAACACATCAGAATTTTTATAGTAACTTAGCTCTTAACACACTATTGTGCACTATTTAAGATAAAATGGGTTCGGAATTGTGTCAAATGCTTTTGTTTGTTGATTTACATAAGTTTAGCTGCATGAGATGCTAACAATGTGGTAAATTGTGAAGAGGGGAGGTACTTTTGAACTATTCCAATTATAATTCGCCTGGTGGAAGAATGCAAACATGGTTTATTTACATCTAGTTTGGTTAAGATGATCAGAGAATAGTTGGCAAGATAAAAGAAAACTCAAGACAGAATTAACCATGAGGTAATCAATTTAAGCCAAAAAGTTGTTAGCAAAATTTATATTACAAATGGTGAAAGTATACAGATGAGGATAGCCTTAGCTGAAGAAATACTGCAACAAAATATGCCACAGCGACCTTCAGATACAAACAAACTCATCTTGGATTACCTCAAAGAGCTGTGTTAAGCACAATCTTGTTTAATATATGTGAATGAGCTACCAACTCTATTCGAACATGAAAATAGGCCTATACCAAGATGACCAAGTTATTTGGAAATCAGAAAAATCAAATAAAATTAAAAATGCGGAGAACACAATAGAGAGGTCACTGGAAAAACTTGGGAAATGGTGTTCAAAAGTTTAAAGACAGCAAATACAGAAAAACTGTATTTCCAGTATTTTTCCTTGGGAAAAAATACAAAAAATTAAACTGTATTATAATGGCAATGAATTCCAAAAAACAGAATTTTCGAAGCATTTAGAAGTGTATTTTGATAAATGACTCGTATATCAAGTAGAATATGTTACAATGGAAGCAAATACAGTAAAACCTGAGTAAACCGTACCTCCTATATACTGAAAACCTGGACAACTAGAAAATAAATCTTGGAATGAAGCCATCTCCTATGTTAAATAACACTCTAAACCGGAAACTGCCTATGCGGAAACAAAATAGTTTCTCCAGAACTGTTTGCATAAATAACCTAAGATGGATTTTCATTATGCTTAATAGTTACATGCTTTGATAATGAACTTGCCACGAATAAAGACATTCAAAGTGCAGCAGATATTGTTGCTGGAAACAGTAGCTGTGAAAAGGAATGGATGATGACGCAATGAAAGGGAGCAAAAAATACGCACTCTTAGAGAAGCATTATATGTTGTGAGTCACCTTCAGGAATTTGCAGCTTCCAAGAATGTTCCAGAACACTGGAGCTGATGCCGGTTGCAACAGAGATCAGTGTTCTCTTGTGAAGAAGTCGCGACAATGCACTTTGACGCATATGTGGGGGAAAGGAAACTAATGGAGAAACTGCAATTATGCATAACATGTAAGTTGAAAATACAGCAAAACAAACTGAACCTCTTATTATTTATTTATGCCAACAAACTTACTGTTGGTGTTTTTAAATGGGCAAAGTTTGAGAGGTAGAACTGGAACTTAAAAATTCAATGCCACAACTGGGATTTGAACCACAGATCTTTTGCTTACCGGGGGGATGCTCTACCACTGAGTAGAGCATCCGCCCGGTAAGCGGAAGATCTGTGGTTCAAATCCCAGTTGTGGCATTGAATTTTTAAGTTCCAGTTCTACCTCTCACACTGAACCTCTTTTTTATTTGCGGAATTTTATTTTAAATTATTCCTTCATTTTAATTCTATATGATTATATTTTTTGTTCTTTGGCTTGCTAAAGTATGTATAACCCTTTGTAAGGCGGAAACCCGTGAAAACGGAAAAATATTACTGGAATGATCCTGTTCTTTTTTAGGCAGGTTTTACTGCAATAGGTTCTTTTTTCAAAATTTTAATATGCAAGAACTGAACATTGCAATAAATAATCTAAAAAACAAAAAGTCTCCTGGACCAGATCACATACATCCAGAGTTCATAAAAACCCTTGGAGAAACAGCAAAACAATAACTACTGAAACTCTACAATCTATCCTGGAAAACCACTGTACCTGCTGAATGGTGAAAAGCAATAATTGTCCCACTCTTGAAGAAAGACAAAACAGCATCAGAAATAAAAAAATATAGACCAATAGCTCTTACTAGCATAATAGCAAAAGTGATGGAAAGAATGGTGTCAAACAGGTTAAATTGGTTTCTAGAATCACAAAATTTAATATCCCCATGTCAAGCTGGATTCAGAGTTCCACTCTACAAATGAACAAGTCTTACTTCTGAGTCAAGAAATCAAAGACTCCTTCAATAGAAAAGAAGATAATTTATCAGTTTTTGACTTCCAAAGTGCATATGATTCTATATGCAGAACAAAACTACTAAAGAAAGTAAAAAAAATAGGGATACAAGGTCCAATGTTTTCATGGCTATGTCATTTCCTAACACAACGCTTTATTGCAACCAGATATGGAAGAAATATATCTAAATAAAAAAAGTACACCGTGGCTTACCACAAGGCGCAGTGCTCAGCACAACACTTTTTAATGTATTTATTAACGATCTGCCACAACAAATACAAGAATCAGGCGTGAAGTGTGCACTATTTGCTGATGACTTAGTAGTGTGGACTTCAAAAACAAAAAGCAAAATTACAGAACTAGAAAAAATCATGCAACAATCCTTAACCAACTTAAAGAGGTGGACCAAAGAAAATTTAATGACTTAATACAACAAAATCAAACTACCAACTCTTTTCACTAAGAAAAGACCACTAAAAATAAAACTAAATTTTGAGGGTCAACAATTACCAGAAACAAAGGAAGCAAAGTATTTAGGAGTTACATTTGATACTAAACTTATATGGACCAAACGAATAGAAAATGTAATACAAAGAGCAGAGAGGTGCCTTTCACTGTTAAAATGTCTAACAGGAATGAAGTGGGGATGTTCCAGAGCAACTCTTAACACAACATACAATGTATATATAAAGCCATTATTTACTTACTGCAGCGAAGTTTTTGTAACAGCAAACACTAAAAAAATTCAAATCTTTCAAAACCAAAGTCTGAGATTAATTACAGGTGCTATCAAAACCACACCAATAGCAGCTATGGAAATACTAACCAACCAATACCCCATTGAATATGAAATAGAAAAAGCGGCTCTTATTCAACATGAAAAATTGATCAGACTCCCATTCAATACATGGCACAAGAGAAATTTTACAAATACACTAAAGACTCAGGAGAGCTTTCTTTCCAAAATTCAAGACATCAGGAAGAATGTACACTATCCTAATTCAAAGGAAAACTTCATATCTAAAGTCAATCTGACACAAACATTAGACATCACATATTATTTACACCCGACAGAAGAAGTTAAGAAAAGTGATACTCCAACTAGTGTTCTAAAATTATTGGCATTAGAGACAATCCATACTAGATTTTCAGAACATGAATGGCTCCATATTTATACTGATGGATCATTGATATCAAACCAAGAAGGAGCAGGTGCTGGAGTCACTTGTCAACTCTTTTCCTATTACAAATCTTTAAGTTATGGAACTACTAACTTTGATGGAGAAATTGAAGCAATTCGAATGGCCCTACAAAATCTTTTGTACAGAATTTCACATTTTCAGCAAGCAGTTATTCTCTCATATTCCAGGGCAGCAATTATAGCAATTACTTCCAAGTTGTCACCAAAAAACCAAACAATTATAGAATGTTGGAAAATCCTTGCCCATCTAACAGCACTTCAAAAACACCTAGTCTTCCAATGGATACCGGCTCACTGTGGACTGAGTGGTAATGAGAAAGCTGATTTTCTTGCAAAAAAGGGTACCAGCGGTGTACAAAAATCAATAGTTAATCTACCATTTTATGCAGCTAAAAGATTAGTCAACTCTGAATTCAAAAAAATTGCAAAATATTACTATGAAAAGTCAAAGAATAAAAGATGGGAACTACCAAACATTCAAACAGTAATTCCTGAGTATCCTCGAAAAACAGCAGGTGCAACCTTCAGGTTGATTACAGGACATGATTGTCTGCAAAACATTTAAACAGAATTGGGATATATTCTTCGCCACTCTGTCCTCTATGTGATCTGCAAGAGGAAATGGATCGAGACCACCTTAAAATATACCCGGCCACTTCTAGTGCCCCATCCATCAGTGAAAAATATTGGAGAGCAAGAGGATTAATGACTTCATTGTCAGAAATCCAGCATTAGCTAACAACAACATATTTTGTATAGTAAGATTTTGTCTAATCTCTTACAGTTTAAGAGTTATTCAAAGGTCATCCAGAGTAAACAGGGCTATATAGGCTATAGCCAGAAAATTCAAAATATACAATTAATTTGCCATTAAAATATCTCGAACATATGCATCTTAATCAAAATCATTAAGAGCCATTCTTGGGAAAATCAAAATTTTCAATTTTCCTTGTAAAGGGTAGTTCAGGGTGGAGGAATTTTCTTCAAAATCTTCGTGCCATATCCTTGAAAGATATTTAACTTAAATAGAAACTTCCATTTTTAACGAACTTTTCATTTTTGAGTTCTGCTGTTCAGAGACACACATACGGACCTTTTTCTAAAATTAATTTTATTTGCCCATACACATTATACAATGTTTCAAGCATAGTCAAAATACAATTCTAAGAAGATAAAACAAGAATTTACATCATAAGTAACAATTATTTTCTTATAATGATATTGATGGAAACAGCAACAAGTTACATTTAATGTTGTTGTTGTTAGCTAATGTTGGATTTCTGACAATGAAGCCATTAATCCTCTTGCTCTCCAATATTTTTCAATAAATATTGAAGAGACTTAGCAATAAATGTAACCGCTTTTTAGAGAGCACCATATTTTTATGTTTTGGTGGTCACATCACTCTCTCACAACCCCCAGAATGTCTGGAGGACCACACCTGTCGGTTTACAGGTCTCACCGACCTGACCGGGAGAGTTATCAAAATAAATTCACCGACCATATCCTCTGATTACCAATCAGAGGACGTATTACATGCCATGACAGGTCAGCATGTTAGGGGTTAAGGTTTTATAGAGAAATTGGAGAAATGGAGAGGTTGGAAAAATAAAGACTCCCTAGCCCTTAGGAACCCTAATAGCATCGGGGTCAGAAGAGAACAGGAGATGACCAAGGTAAGGTCAGATAGAAAAGTTACAGTGAGGAGCAAAACACCAGTAAGTGGAAGTAATGTTCTGCTCAGCTTGGGTACCTTGTGGTCGCTATTCACATATCCCTTAGACGGAGACTCCTGAGTATTACATTCACATTATTTTCTCTACTCAGTTTAGTTTTGCGTAACAATTCATGTTATTCTCTATCGTTTATCAACTTCATACATACCAACACCTATATATTGATATATACAACTACACCATATAAACGTTTTCCTATTAGATATTCCTTCAATTCTTTTTTAAAATTTACTCCTTGCTTGGCAAATAAGTGAAAACTACTTTTTTGGGATATGGTGGAACTCAAAAAATATTTCTGGTGAAATCTTGAGATTGAAACTTCGGGGTCAAATATAATACTTCCCCTTCTTACTATACGTAGCAGAGAAAGTAAATAAAAGAAAGAACATATCAGGTACCAAGTAACACTAAATATCTAAATAGGAGATTAAAAACATAAGTTTTATCATTTTGGTTGCAAGATGCCTATCTACTTATTTGATCCTATGTAGTGATCTACTGTATCATTGTCAGTCAATATTGGATTTTATTGCATAAAACAATCACATTAGCAACAAATTCCTGCATATTACTTAAGGAGATTGAAAAGAAATAATGAAGGGCACTGTGGTGAAATATATGAAGGTGAATGTTTCTTTATTGAGCATATAAATATAGAGGATTAAAATGTAGGAGCAAATGTTTGTGACAAATATGAATTTGGAAAATATGAAGAAAAGGACTGCAGTCACATTTTGTATATACTGCTAATTTGATAATTTAAATAATTGTGCTTTGTTGAAGTTTTTTGTTGTGTTGAATGCCTGCTTTTACTATGTACGGTGACAATTATACATGGAATGATGGAGCACCGGTGGAGTGAGATGGCATGGGAAACCGGAGGAAACCCACCCCAGCGCCATTTCATCTGCCACAAATCCGACCTGCAGTTGCCTGGGATCAAAACTGAGCCACTTTGGTGAGAAGCGAATGGTCTAACCATCGGCTATGGCGTGGCCACTACTTGAAGTGAATAATGTAATGCAACACAAGCCAAAATATAATAAACAGCAACCTAGATCATGCATACAATCTTAATGAAACTCAGAAAACACAATTAAAGCAGTAGAGAAAATATCTGTGTGTCTAGCAATACACCATGAGCATTCAATAACAAACATACCCACACACTCTAAATTACAGATACAGCACCAGATACACACAAATGTTGGTCTATATCAATCTTGATTAAAAACCAGGGCAACAAAGTAGTTCAAAACATGCTCACAAACAACATAACGGAGTTGGCAGCTTTTGATAAATTGTTGGCTACATAAGAAAAATACAAAACTTAGGATGACAATGTTAGAATTAATTTTTATAAACTACCAAATCCCTTCAGACCTAGGGGATAGATCAAATTATAAACTGAACAGAGGAATATACTTTTCCAACTTGTTTGGCTGCTTTATTATATGAAGATGTTAAAAAATATGTGCTCTCTGATGTAATGAAAAGGCTTCCAAGGAAACACCAGGCAACTGCAAAACTGACCAGAAGATGTCCCCATAAACTAGTTTCCTGTTATTGAACCCATTTAGTGACTCACCTGTTGAGCTTGTAACTTTGGTTGAAGTAGTATTTACAGTCTGACTGCTGCTTACAAGACCCAGAGCAGGAGATGCATTAACATTTGTTGAAAGACCAGCATTTGCCGTTGTTACATTTGTGCTACTGAGGTTCGAACTTGAAGTTGTTGTTGTGTCATACTGTAACAGAAATAGATATCTATTATGTAACACACTACAAACAGATACCCCATTGAATATGAAATAGAAAAAGTAGCTCTTATTCAACACAAAAAATTGATCAGACTCCCATTCAATACATGGAACAAAAGAAATTTTACACATAAACTAAAGACTCAGGAGAGCTTTCTTTCCAAAATTCAAGACATCAGGAAGAATGTAGACCTTCCTAATTCAACGGAAAACTTCATATATAAAGTCAATCCTACACAAACATTAAGAAAAGTGATACTCCAACTGGTGTTCTAAAATTATTGGCATTAGAGACAATCCATACTAGATTTCCGGAACATGAATGGCTCCATACTTATACTGATGGATCAAAATCTTTTGTATAGAATCTCATATTTTCATCAAGCAGTTATTCTCTCAGATTCCAGGGCGGCAATTATCGCCATTACTTCCAAGTTATCACCAACAAACCAAACAATTATAGTTTGTTGGAAAATCCTTACCAATCCAACAGCACTTCAAAAACATCTAGTCTTCCAATGGATACTAGCTCACTGTGGACTGAGTGGAAATGAAAAAGCTTATTTTCTTGCAAAAAAAAAAAAAAAAAAGAGTACCAGTAGTGTACAGAATTCTGTAGTTAATCTACCATTTTATGCAGCTAAAAGATTAGTAAACTCTGAATTCAAAATAATTATTGCAAAATATTACTATGAAAAATAAAAAAAAATATAAAATAAAATATGGAAACTACCAAACATTCAAACAGTAATTCCTGAGTATCCTCGAAAAATGGCAGTTGCAACCTTCAGGTTGATTACAGGACATGACTGTCTGGAAAAACCTTTAAACAGAATTTGGATATATTCTTCACCACTCTGTCCTCTATGTGATCTGCAAGAGAAAGTGGACCAAGACCACCTTAAAATATGCCCGGCCACTTCTAGCACCCCATCCATCAATGAAAAATATTGGAGAGCAAGAAGATTAATGACCATTGTGAGATATCCAGCATTAGCTAACAACAAACAGCTTCTCTTTTCAAAAGAGGAATATAACCATTTACTTAAGTATAACACAGAGGAATATAGGAACATATTTCCCTGTCAAAGATGGTTCGAAGTCCAAATTTCCTGTAAAGATCCAGTAGAAAGCAAATATTTATGTTGTCCCAGGAAGATCAGCACATTTGGCACTCAGAGCCATCATTTCCTCTACCATAAGTTCAGATTCATTTTTCTTATTTGGAAATACTCGTACTCAAATCATATTTCAGGAGTTTTGGGAGTCAGAAACAAAACTCCAAAAGAGAACAAGGAATGAGAAAAACTAGAGTTGTGTTTGAGTGTTTTTCTAGCAAAGTCTACCATGGACTTAATGATGTGATCACTTTTCTTGAAGACTGGGTGTTTCAGAAGTGTGCAGATTCAAAATGTAGCACTACTCAAAGATGTAATGGTTAAAAATGGATTGTCTGTGTAATTTTATAACTCATTAGTTTCGATATTATACACATGTTTAACAGTCGTGAGAATGACACTGCAGGCTTTGTAATGTGGGGAGGAGAGATGTGCTCTGCTGACTAAGCAGATTACTAGGGCCCTTTATTGCTCCTATTTGTAATTTAATTGAGTAAATTATCTGAAATGAATTCATAATTCACACATGTTTATAATTTGAGTTTATTCCAAGTGCAACATACAGATGACCTTATTGTCACTGTCACTTACCTGGGAGACTGCAAGCACAACTGGATGACACTTGAAACAATATAGTTGTGGTTTAACATAGGACACAATCAGTGAATAGCAATGCTAGGTCATTGCTAGGATTAAGCTCGTCTATTAGTTGCATTAAGTATGGGCATAAGCAAAACGGGAGTGGTAATGAGAATGGTTTCTTAATGTTCCTATTCCTAAGTATGATTCTATACTGATTTCGCCAAAACAATTGGTCGTGATGTACACAGAAGCATGTGTACAAATAGAAGTGTATGTTTATTGGCTTGATGCCACGTATTACAAGGTGCACTGGCTACAAAGTAGTTTGCTCAACAGTAACAAAAACTACTGGATATTCTCTGTATTTTGTAACAATGGTATGTTTAACATGTTATTGTACAATGTAGAACTGCAACAAAATGAATCTAAAGTAACTAATTGCACTTAATCAGAAAATGAGCGAAGAACGTGCACAGACTGCCTTCTGTTGGTCAACTTTTGAAGCGAGAAGGTGAGTGTTAGTGAGCCATCATGGCCGAACAAGTTCAGAGTTCACAGTTTATAAAACATTTCAGAGGGAAGCCTCTTAACAAGCGGTGAAAAAGTTATAATTCTTAATGTGTTCTACAAACTATGCAAGAAATATCCCACTTTAGCTATCAAAGGTATTGTTAACCTTACAGCAGAGTTTACAGGCATATCTGCATTATGCATAAATTCTGCACGCAATGAAAGGTTAAAAAAAGGGAAATTAACCACACCTATAGCCGTTAGGATTCTGAGTGTACCACTGGTCACACCAAATCATGCGAGCGTGCATTTGTTGTATGCTTATAATCCGCTAGTTACATAAGCTTACATCTCTGATTTACGGGAGGTTAAGTTAGCATTCATTTTATTTATACTTTTCTGTTAATTAGCAGCCACTGGATATACCAAAGATAAAGGGAGAGGGGAGGAGCAGAACTCCGATCTAGATGGAATACAACCTCCTTCAGATTGGGTATGTTAAAGCTTTCTTTTCTATAGTAATTTTAAATTTATATTTATTATTATGGTTTTAGTTCTGAGTGCTACACGAAATTGTTATCTAATCAGTAGCGTGTTTTAAACTATCGTGTGAAGGATTGGTGGATCGAAGGCAGGCAATGATGGCTGCAGGCTCCATGTGGTTTTCTCTTTTAGCAATACATGGTTATGAAAGTACTGCTCCAATCAGAGTGAGAAAGTGGAAGGATACATTTTTAGGCATTGTTTACATCACGACCAATTCTTTCGCTGAACCCAGTATAATACTTTATTTCATTGATAGCAGTGTCTGGAGAATGATTCACTATATCTTAAATTGCCAAAAAGTCAACAACAGTTAAAAGGGCATTTCAAAATTCAAATAACATTTAATGAATATAATGACAGAAGCCATGTATTAGCTTTTGTAAGCATAGAAAACAAAACATGCATCTAAAGAAATTTGTAATCAAATTTATGGTATCATGATAGAGATGCTTTGGAAAGGAACAATTATCCACAGAATAATATGTGAGAGTATAGAAATTTTTAAACATAAAAACAATTTGAATTATTACAATGGAATAGCCTTGAGTTCTATCTGGCAGCCTTTTTTTTTAACTAATGATGATACTGGCCCTCCCACCACCAGCAGAAATGTTGATGGGCAGAACAAAGAAAGTATAAATTAGAATGTACAGCAAATTTTCTTTGCACATAGCCCAAGAAGTAGGCCACATGACCTGTAAAAAGTTGCCAGCCAACACTTACCGCTTTCTCCACCATGAATCCCACAAGCGGTTGCCTGGGATCGAACCTGAGCCTAAGCTACTGTGACAACCTTCCAGAATGACATGGAATTCTCCAACCAATTCATATCTCTTCCGGTAAACAACAAAGGCAGCCTCACATCAAAGACAATAACCCCAATGGAGACTTACTATCGTGAGTTTGCTGGCACAAATAAATAATAATTACCCTAGCTACTGTTACACAATTTGCAGCTCGTATTTCTTTACAGGCTAGCAAGAATTTTTGTTGAAAATTTTTTTTTTGTCATTTTTCAATACATCTACGATTACATTTCTCACACAATACCACTGGTATCGATAGTTTCGTCAATGATAATCCAAGTTTTTTTCATTTTCACAAATGGAGTTCATGAAAATGTTTTCTCATAGTAATTTGGTAGATAATATTTTTGTGGCAATGAATTGTCAGGATTTATATGTGCATATTTAGAAGAAACTTTCTGAGCTCGGGGTTGTTCGACTTCTAAAGGGGAATGTCAGCCTAAATAAATGCTTTACATAAATATGAATAAAATTCTGAATGCTTTGCTATGTCAGAAGAGGATAGTGTTGATTCTCCTATAAGAAATTGCTTCAACGAACAACATGACACAGTGTTACATACTTAAATGTTGCACTGCATGGGAACGTTGATCTGCACTAACAGATTTTGCATAAGGCTGGAAAAATAGTATTTTCCCAATGGTGGTAACAAGTGTTTTCAAAACTCTAGTAAGTACTGATGCAAACTTCTAAAGTAAGAACAAATTAGAAACTAAAAACTTCACTTATCTTGGTGTGTATAGCTTTGAGAATGAGATGGAGTCAACTTGAAACTCGAGTCAGTGTTTGAAAAAATAACTTGCAACATTACTAAGATAAGTGAAGTTTTTAGTTTCTAATTTGTTCTTACTTAGAATCTTGTTGCTTCACTGTTAATAACTTCAATTTCTTAACCTCTTGAGGGATATCGACATGAAATCACGTCCATTTAAAATGACGGATGAGCGATATGGGCGTGTATACACGTCTTGTGCGTTTAAGCATTTAACCCTTATTTATCCCTTATCCAACTCAACTTATTATAATTTTCCCTTTATGAAACACTTTAGTAAGGTCTATATACTTTATTGGCTTACCTTAATATGTTCGTTCTGCAGTGATTTACCTCCAAACAGGGATAAACACACAAGGGTATCCACATTCGCGAATTCCCTTCTTGCGGCACACGAAACACTTTCGTTGGTGGTATCCTTTTAGGATAATGTTTTCCTTGAAGTCTGAGGGGTGCAGGGGTTTTGGATTTTCAACCCCCAATGTGGTATTGTTCAATTAGGCTGTGAGCTATTTATAGTCGGAAGTCAAGGTCGGTCATTGTCCTGTGTGGGTTTAGAGAGCTGTCCAAATCCCCAAACAATTGTATATGGTTATATCCAGTTGGTGCAAAAATATCTTTTTATACCACTTCTCCCTTCAGCTACAAGCAGGAAAGAATACGTATGCATTTCAACAAAGAAAGACACGGACTCTACTAAGTTACGAAACTCGCGTAAGCAAAAGTTGCAATGTTGATCTATTCTGATGACTCAAGAGACCACACATACAGTAGCGCTTTATTACAAGTATGCTGACGCATAAGCCACACATACAATGGGTGTTTCTTTACCGTTTCTTTCCGAGAACTTATATTAGATGCGTTCGACAGAGCAAAGTTGACTTTTCACCACAGTGAAACAAAATTGTGCCATTTCAACGTTTTGTAAATACAACTCAACGTTGCTGATGACGTACATTTATACTGCATATAACGAGTTTTATACCAGTTTTTGTTTCATTAAAATAACTTAATATTTACACAAAATACAGCTGTGTATATACGAAGCACTTTTAGTGCATTTAACAATTTAAATGCTAGCAGTTCTTGGCTTGCGGACGTTTTAAATGGCCATCGCTCAAGAGGTTAATTAACTGATCCAAAGGTTCACACACTTGATTTCACTTTTGATATTTTTAATTTAGTGCTAATTAACATGTCCAGCTGCTTTTGTGTGATCAGGTTGTAACTAACCGGGTACAAACAATAGTGATTTCAGTATAGTACATCATTGCTTAGCCAGACTTAACAAACGTGTATGAATATTAAAAATAGAAGCACTATTGACAGTGAAGTACTCTTCATGTTTGAGGTTATTTTGAGTATTACATGTATGATGTAATCTTGGAGTAGTTCCCAGCTTGCCCATATAACTGAATCAGCAGATATCAAGGGGCATGACTAATGAATTTTTGACATAATAAATTGACAAATTATGAGAAGTTTTATGTTGTAAATAGAATAAGGGAAGTGCTAAAATGTATGTACTTGTAGAGAAATTATTTAAAATATTTATTCAGAGAATATCTTTAAACTAATAATATTTGAGAAAAATGTAAATGTAAAAAATATTTACTTTTTTTTTCAAACAAAATGTATTTTTATGCAAAATAAAATTGTGCAAATACAGTTTTAATTAATGACCCTTTTTGTTATTGTTAGATGCTTGTTACCTCATATTTCTTGGTTGGTTACATAAGCAGGTGAATAAGACGAAAATATTTAATTTTATTTAGCGAGGTCTTTGTTGACCTCACTTGGTAATCAGCATTGTACAAACATTTCTTTTTCAAGATATGATTTCTCCTTGTTCCATTGGCAATAAAGATGCCGCTAATTAACATTTCAGTATGTTTATTGTTGGGAGTATGAAGTCATTGTTCTTTTGTCACTACATTTAGTTTATTATTGGACATTGATCTGAGAGGTTACACTGCTGTTTGTGCCAGTGAAATGTCAAAAAGCTTTTGTTATAGATATGATCTATATAACCTGGATCATCTTAGTGAAGTGATTTCCATGATAGAGACAGTGAAGAACTAAATAGTGACAATGAATCAGAATTATCAGAAAATGAGAAAGTGTTAGAGATAGAAGAGGAAGTAGCAGACAATATAGCAAACAGTGTTGATGAAGATACTGATTATATACCAACTGATAAACATCAAGTAAAAATGGAACACTTGGTCCATAAATTCACCTTGAGATGTGCAAACAATGTATATGCACAAAACATTTGAAGAAAATTACAAAACGTGTGTATGTGTTCCATGCAGTGACAACATGAAGTAGACAAATGCTTGGATATTTAAAAGCTTTTTTTCTGGTCAGTTGTGTTCTCATTTTCTCATTTTTGTGTTGTTCATTAGGAAAACATTACCTAGTATAAGATTTTCTAAACACGTAATTCAAATCCTATGTATGTGTTAAGAGGAAAACTAATATGAAAACAGGTATTATGTTGTTGTTAGCTAATGCTGGATTTCTGACAATGAAGTCATTAATCCTCTTGCTCTCCAATATTTTTCACAATGATATTGAAGAGACAGGTATTATGCCCTCTGAAAAACGGTTACTATTACTGCTAATGAGAAATATACTTTTCATTAATATACGATAAACAATTAAGGCTACAATGCTGTTGCTGTGAATACAGGTATTATGTTAAATCTTGTATTCACAGCAACAGCATTGTAGCCTTAATTGTTTATCGTATATTAATGAAAAGTATATTTGTCATTTACTTAGTGTATTTTTGCTACATTTTACATTCATTTCAGTTCAAAGATCATTATTATTGTGTGGGGTTTAATTTGATCCCTCTTGGTAGTTGCTGTTGATCCTGGAATTTGGTAGTCCGAAAGTTAAAGAACTACCTGGCGCAAACGTTTAGAAACAAATTTAAAAGCTCACAGACCTGCTAGAAATCCAAATTAACTGCTGCTGTGACTGCAAAATGATTCATCTGGGCTAAGGAGCACAAGGACAAAGATTTTGGCTCTTGGAAGTCAGTAATTATGAAAAATCTTCATAATAAAAATTCTTTGAGTTAGCTCTGATGGCCTAGTAGTTGAGGATTCTTAATTATACAGTTCTTTTGTTTCAGGTTTGTTTTGGCGATGAAGGCACTTTTGAAACTCTGGCAAACAGAGCTCAGTTTAGCGAAGTTGTCCTGGTACATGTGTTGTGCAGACAGTAAAACATCCCACCAAGGTTGTTATGGTCAGTTATCAGTGGCAAAGACACAGACAAAGACAAAGATGTCTATATCTTGTTTAAGAAAGAAAGAGCAGGGTCAGTACAAGGAAGTGTTGAGAAGTAGACTGTTGCCTCAAATAAGAGAGTGGCTCCTAAATGGAGAACCATTTTTATTTATGCAAGATGCGACTGCGTCAATAATACCCTCTAAATCCCAAATTTTTTGTTCTTCTCGTATCACATACTGGGCACAAGCACTCCAGTTTTCTGGCATTACAGTATGTATGCTGGATTTCTGACAATGAAGTCATTAATCCTCTTGCTCTCCAATATTTTTCACAATGATATTAAAGAGAGCAATAGCAGTAATAGAAACCGTTTTTTAGAGAGCACCATATTTTTATGTTTTGGCGGTCACATCGCTCTCTCTCAACCCCCAGAATGTCTGGAGGACCACACCAGGTCTCACCAACCTGACCGGGAGAATTATCAAAATAAATTCACTGACCATATCCTCTGATTACCAATCAGAGGACGTATTACATGCCATGACAGGTCAGCATGTTAGGGGTTAAGGTTTTAAAGAGAAATTGGAGAAATGGAGAGGTTGGAAAAATAAAGACTCCCTAGCCCTCAGGAACCCTAATAGCATCGGGGTCGAAAGAGAACAAGAGATGACCAAGGTAAAGTCAGATAGAAAAGTTACAGTGAGGAGCAAAACACCAGTAAGTGGAAGTAATGTTCTGCTCAGCTTGGGTACCTTGTGGTCGCTATTCACATATCCCCTAGACGGAGACCCCTGAGGCCTGGCATTACAGTATGAAATGCAGCATCAAGTATAGCATGCACGTCCTGCACTTCAAAGGTCGTGTTACTCCTGGTGACATATCTTTTCATGACTCCACACAATCTCTATCGGGTTCAAGTAACACTGATAAGGTAGCAATCGGAGTACAGTGTGACTTGCAAGTTTGGCCATTTCATCAATCACATATTTATTGTACTATTTAGCATGAGACTTGACCAATGCCAATAATTCTGCCTTAACAAGACCGTCGTCACAAACAATGTTTTTACTCTGCAGCCATGCCATGATGTCACCTTACCTCCAAGAATGGTTTGGTATAAGCTCTAACCTCATACTGTGGTTAAGGGGCATTGTCCATCACAATGACACTATTTGGTGGTAATTTGGGGAGAACCTTTTCAAACCAGATTTGAAAAGTCACCATTTGTTTCCTCATGATAGTCTCCGGTTGTTTTAGATACGAACACAAGCTCGCCACCCTCCACAAAACCATTTTCACTTCCTATGTGCAGCACTATCAGGCGCTTAACCCTCTCTGTAGGGTTTTTAAGCCCTGCACTTAAATCCTATTGAAATGCATGCTTTCTTGATTTTACAGTGGTGTCAGTCCGTACTTTGCTTGTCGTGTGTCCCTCATAAACCCACATCTCGTCTAAATAGTACACTTTCCGTGTTTTATGGAGTTCTTTTATTTTACGGAGAAAATCTCTGCCATAAAATAATATAGTCCCTGTCAATAATACCTTCGTTTCCTGCTCACAAAATCAAAACCAATCTCCAGAAGCAGCTTATAGAGGGAAGTTCGTTTTAATCTGGATTGGGATCAGAGTTAACTGCCAACAGTGCTTTAAGGTGGGGGTTCATTGTTAACAAAGAACTGGTGAACTTTTCAGCGGATTGCAGATCTCGCAAATTCGTCACAAACTATATCCAACACTTGCCTGGCACATGGTCGCTTTTTGCCAGGAGTTCTGACTTCACCAACTGAGGATTTTTCTTTGCGTGCGTTGTAAATACTTGCAAGTGACACAGCAGTACACTTGGATGTTAATTTCATCACGTCTTGGATAGCAAGTTTGGGATATTTCTCGCAGAACTTGTTAAACATGTTCAATATTACGGTCTTTTCACCATTTCGCAACGGTTTGCCACGCTTATGTTTCACAACACTCACTTGTTCCGCCATGTTACTTTCACACTGAATGATGCATGCACAGAATGAATTAGACTGGTAACAGATTCACTTAACTGCATATTCTTACACTTTAACTATGCTTAGTACACTTAGTTTGTGCTTTAGCAGACATTAAGTGAGATTTCAGACCTTAGTAACAATATTTTTTTCAAGGGACTATTTAGACAGTGAAAGCGTCAAGAGGGCACACTGTGGACAAAATGCACTTGGCTTTGTTTACATCTCCTCTAGTCTCTTGATGTATAGAGTATAGGTTTGTTAAGGCTGGTTGCAAGCATTTTGGGAGGCTGTAAGGTGCCAACAGGTCAGTCTCCACACAGCAGGTTGTAAAGGAATACAAAAGTTAATGGGGTCCTCCCCTTGGACCTAACATAACCGCTTAACATAAGACAAGATATAAGCAAGCAATTGGCAGCTGTAATATGTAGCTTTTTGTACCCGAACCATTATAATGAAGGTAAGTGGGTGGATCATTTGGATTAAATATTAATTCCATTGTTGACGAGTTTAATAGGTCTTCTATGACTCTTCCTGCTGAATTTATATCTCTGTAGCCCCACCTAGGGGAGTGTGCATTAAAATCACCTATTAAAATACTTTTGGGTTCTATGGGAATAGAATTTAGATCTAGTGTATTGTCTGGAGGATTGTAGATACTGTAAATTCTATAGTGGTAGTTACTTTTCCATACTTCAATTTTAACTATTTCTGATTTATCTTGTTTTTCCATTGTTTTTTGGATTTGGATAATAGCTTTCATATTTCTTTTAATTCCTGTAAGAATACCACTTGCTATTTGACGAGCTTTTGGAAGTATATGTGTAGTGTACTGATCCATTTCAAAGTATATTTCCTGTTCTTGTGATATATTGGCTTCTTGTACTGTGAAGACATCTATATCTTGGTCTTTTAATATTTTCATTAGCTCTTGTTTTTTAGGCTGGGACATGCCTCCTGCATTCCATTGTAGAATTCTTAAAGTATTGGAATTGTTGTGATGAAATTTGCCTAAAGATGTCCCCACCCGGAGATCCGATTGGGGGACAGTTTTAACTCCGGAATGTTTATCTTTAGGACTCATATTCATGTATGTGGCTTTTATGTAACTGTTTTCTTAACGGGCACCAGTTTTACAATGTGGCAGTTACATCACCCGACTTAAACCCCCATTTTGCAAGGGGGACCACACCTATCGCTGGTCAACGGGTCCATCGGACCTAGCCGGGAGGACTAAATAGATGATATTTAGATCCACCGACCTTCCCCTCATGTGCCTCTGAGGGACGCTGTTGTGCTGTGATAGGCCAGCACATATGTAAATGACATTTCCTCCATTTTAGATGAAACAGTTATACCGCTGTGATTCGGTCCCCAGAGCCTCATCTGTTAAAAGCAGGGTGCACCACGGGCAGGATGAGGATGGGAATTGGGTAGGAGAGGCTATAGGAGGCGCATCACTACCCCTTACTACCCCAGAATGAGAAAGGTAGGGGGAGACAAAATCTTGGCATTTAATGCAATAACTTAAGCACAGCTGCAGGTTCTACTAATGCTTAAAAATAAAATATAAAAAACAAGATAAGGCTATCCAAAAAACTATCAGAGAAACTAGTAAGCCAAAAGGTATGCGAAATGATATTTTTATTCAGGATTTTAATGAAACAGAACTGGATTTAGCAATAGAACAATTACAGAACAAAAAATCTCCTGGACCTGACAAGATCCACCCAGAGTTTATTAAACACCTTGGCAGGAAAGGAAAAGAAATCCTACTTAAACTGTATAACACGTGTTGGAGAATGACTGTACCTTCCGACTGGAAAAAAGCCACTATCATCCCGATTTTAAAGAAAAACAAACCCTCAAACAATATTAATAGTTTCAGACCAATATCTTTGACCAGTGTTATTGCAAAAGTGATGGAAAGAATGGTGGCATCTAGACTTAACTGGTTTCTAGAATATTACAACTTAATTAATAGTTCACAGACCGGCTTCAGACAGAATCATAGTACAAGTGAAAATGTACTCCTACTAAGCCAAGACATCAAGGAAGCTTTCAATAGAAAGGAGGATACCTTGGCAGTATTCATTGATTTTAAATCAGCATATGACTCAGTCTGGAGAAATAAATTAGTTGAGAAGTTGCAATCAATAGGTGTGAAAAGTAACATGCTTAAGTGGATAACTCAGTTTATTTCACAAAGATTTTGTGCCACAAAATATAATACATACATTTCCAAATATAAACAAACACACCGAGGACTTCCACAAGGTGCTGTTCTGAGCACAACACTCTTTAACATATATATAAATGACCTTCCATCAATAATAAAAACTTTAGAAACCAAAATTGCTTTATTTGCTGACGATGTAGTCATTTGGACTTCAGGCTCTTCAAAAAAACCTGAATTAATTAAAGACGGAATAGAAACAGTCCTAAACAAAGTACATGAATGGAGCTCCAAAAACCTCATGACTATCAATGTGGAAAAAACAAATTATGAATTATTTACACTAAAATACAAACCAGTTAATATTAACATAAATTATAATGGTAAACCACTCAAAGCAGTTGATGATGCCAAATACTTAGGCATCACTTTCGACAGAAAGCTAAGTTGGAAAAAACATATAAGAAACATCTCAGAAAAGGTTGAAAAGAAATTGCAAATCCTGAAAAGGTTAGCTGGTGCTAAATGGGGCTGCTCAAGGAGAGTCCTTAACACAACATACAAAATGTATATTAAACCAAACCTCTTGTACTGTTCTGAAGCTTTAATAACAGCAGCAAATGCTAACATCAATAAACTTGAACAAATACAAAATCAGGCTCTTCGCCTAATCACTGGAGCAGTTAAATCCACACCTATTGATGCCATGCTTGCCTTAACACGGACCCCATCAATAACAACAAAAATAGAAGAACAAGCATTGCTCCAACACGAGAAAATGTTACGACTGCCAAACTCTAAATGGACAGAAGAGAACCTCCCCCCTTCAATCCTTAAAACTCATAGTAGTTTCCTAGAAAAGGTAACACAGATTAAATCCAAATTGAACATTCCTAACACCAGAGAAAATCTACTTATAAGAGAAAATCCATTGGAATTATTGCAACCTACCTTCAATTTGGAATTAATAGAGGAAATAAGTAAATCAGACACACCAAAAGAAATACAAAAACTTCTAGCTCTGGAAACAATCAATACTAGGTATCCCACAGAAGAATGGCTGCACATATATACTGATGGATCCTCGAAGGAAAACCTTACTGGAGCTGGAGTTACGTGTTCACATTTTTCCTTTTACCATTCTGTTGGCAGAGACACAACAAATTATGATGGAGAAATAGAGGCTATATACATTGCTCTCCGACAATTATTAAATCTTCCCTTAAATAAATTTAACAAGGCAGTAATTCTTTCAGATTCTAAAGCTGCAATTCAGGGAATATGTTCAAATACTACAAAGAAGTCAACAAAAATTACAGAATGCTACAAAATGTTAGCACAACTCCAAAAAGTTAATAAGACTGTTTATCTCCAATGGATTCCAGCACACTGTGGAGTCATAGGGAACGAAGCTGCAGACTCACTTGCAAAGAAAGGCACAACAATAAAACAAAAGTCTAAATTCAATTTCTCATATTCCTCAATAAAACGCTTGATCATAAAAATTTTTGGTCATTCATATCTACAAGAAATAGAAACAAATGCCAAAGATAAAAAATGGATTACACTACTTTCCAATCCAGATATAATCCCCCAGAGACCAAGGAAAACAGCTGTTGCAGCCTTCCGACTATTGACAAATCATGACTGCTTAGCAAGTCATCTCTACAGAATAGGTATCTCAGCCTCACCAATATGTGTCCTGTGTAACGATCCAGCAGAAATGAATGAAGAACACTTGAAGACCTGTGAAGCATTAAGATCAGAAGAAACTACAGTTCAAAAGTATTGGAAAGCACGAATGCTAATGGCTTCATTGCCAGATGCAAGGCACTAGAAAACAACAACAACATATGTAGCTTTTTGAAAGGATGAAATACGAGTAATTAGGAGTATTTTGTAGTCTGAAATTTTAACATTATGAGATGAGAGTGTATCACACACAAGTATTTCATGTTTAAATTTTTGTGGATATTGGGAATAAAAAAGATGCCAAGCCTGAAACAGCTACTTCCAGTTTTGACTTCAGTGCAACCAGTAGGAGTATAATGCCAGTGTAACAGGAAGGGCAATATTTTGTGTAATAAATGTAGGGATGCGCACATACTTTTGGTGAATCAAAACAATAACCTTAACGAACAGCACATATTTAGTAAGCATTTATGGTGTAACCAGTGAAATACTATCCCACGTAAGAAAACAACAGACAGTGATATTGCATGTAGTATATACTAATGGTTTATCAGAACATTTATTTATATTCATATCCACAATACTGAACTCCTTATTCATCCATGCCTGACTACAGTCTGATTTTTAAAAGAAGATACACGACAGACATCAGCTTCTCCACAAGGAGAGCTGCAGTGTTGTCAAGAAGCAGATAAGTTATACATGCTGTCCCTCTTTAACCCTCAATGCTTGGAACACGTAAATAAGTAGGATTTGAGTCAATAACACCACACAACTCACTTTTTAAAATTCTTGGAACATGTTATAGAGGCTAGCTTTCCTTCATTATGAACTGGACATCCACTATCAACTAGTCAATGTCCGATTGATAATGGAGGAAAGCTAGCCTCTGAAACATGTTCCGGGAAATTTTAAAAAGTGAGTGTTGTTTAGTGTTATAAATCAACTCAAGTCCAATTTTAACATGATTCCAACAAGCCATCAACCTCCAGTACTTATTATTACTTAACATGTCAAGAAGTCTTCAGGAAGTAATACATCGCAAAAGTCAATGCCCGGTTGATAACGGAGGAAAGCTAGGCTCTGAACATGTTCTGGGAAATTTTAAAAAGTTAGCGTTATTATTCGATTGAAATCCTATTTTAACATGATTCCAACACTATCAACTTCCAGTATTTATTATTATATAAATGAGTGTTTGGATGTATCTCATGGCAGTGAAAACATGCAAATATAATCTATATTAACCAACTTCAGAACAAAAGTAATTTGGTCTCAAAGTGTAAAAAGTAATGAGTTGTGAATATAAATTCACTGCATCGTTGTGTCTTCACAGTTGTGATTCTTAGTACCTAATTTACAGCTTAATCTCTCTCTCAATTATAGTAGAGATTCTTCAATTTTTGTGCACTGCTTAAGCAGTTTATAAATATTGATAGATTGTCAAAAAACAAACTCAGTGTATATATAGGACTAAAATTTATACCTAAGTTTTACTTCTGAAAAACCACTTTATGCATGTGTATGTACTACTTATAACAGATTTTGAACTTATTTTTGTTGTGCAGTTACAAAACGATATTGCCAAGAACAAAGAATTGTACAAACTAAATCACATTCAAAGGTTTACCTGAGCTTCTTTGGTTCCTGTACTAAGTGCTGAACTAAGTTTGGTATGATTTTGCGATGTTGTTGCAACACTGCCTCCATAATTATTTTGGTACTGCGCAGTCCCCGTGGATGCAGCGTAGCTTGCAGAACTTCCTAACGTTGATCCTCCATAAACTGACTGACCCGTGCTTTGATACGATGGTGTTGCACTTGGAAATGAATTGGCAGACTGACTAATGGAAGGATAAGATGCAGGCCCAGTTTGATACGTGACTCCAGCTGAGGCTTGCGAATAGGAACTGCTTGGGTAGGAACTGGGCACTGCAGGCTGACTGCTATAACTTGACCCTGTCCCACTTGCAGTGTAACTCATCTGTGACTGATTTGTTGGATAAACAGCAGTGGATGATGTGACCTGTAGGTAAGCAGACAATAAGCAAAAATTAGTTCTGCTTTCTTAATTAACAACTAACAAACCTTATGGTATGAAGAAAAATCCAATTATTCTTACTTTAATATGAATTCACCATAAACTGTACCAATATCACCAGTTTGAAGTAATCTTACTATAAATAAAAGTCTGTGTGTATATTTCTTATAGGCTTCTACCCCGTTGCACCAATGTTTACTGAACTTGGCTTAGATAACTTTTGAAATAAGGCAAAAATTACTGTCTAGCTTACAATTGGAAATTTCACTTCATTTCACACAATTATTTAATTTTATGCAATGCCTACAAACCATCTATATCTTTGACAACGATAATCGCTGTCCTTGTTATCTTTATGATCTAGGAGTAACATGCTAGCCTCCATTTCCCAAGCATGTGGGTTCAAACCTGCTGGAGGGTAAATGGATGTTTTCAGGCATAAAAATCCTTAGCATGACTTCCTTTGCAAGAGAAGTAAAACAGTACATATTGGGTGAGACTTCAATATTTTCGGAATGAATTACTGCACAGATGTTAATGCAATCGGACCTTTGATGACATAATGAAGTCCTAAATAGTGTTCCCAGTGTGCAAGAGGAAATTCAAACACTTACAAAATACACAATTTCTATGATCACTAAGCCTAAATGAAATTTCTATGACTAATGTACAACTGCATAGAAAAATCAAATTTTATTTTAAAAGCGTATAAAACATGGGCACAATGAATTGTTTTGTTTAATTTCTCTATGAATAGCAGTACTGGTAGGTATGTACATAATCTAAATTATGTATTAAGTTATTTATTTGTGCAGTTGTTTCATTTAATGTTTTCTTATGTTAACCAGTTCATAAATAGTTCAAGAGGAGGTGGGGGGATGTGGGGGGGTGGGGAGACTTCCTGTTCTATTAGAAAATTCACTTTTGTCATTTACACATCATTTTAGCTATCTTCCTTTTGAGACAGAATATAAGACCCCAATAGAAAATCGTTCATGTAAATGTTTGTTAAAAGTGTATAAATATTAGAATTGTTTGTGTTCCATAATAAAAATAGGAGACGATAATTGGGATCACTTCCCTAACGAGAAAGGACTGTTTGCATGGATGAATACCGCGGATGAAAATAAAAATGGCGGTGTGTCGTGTCAAAGCGACGCCAAGAAACGATTCGGTAGCGTCTATATGTTCAAGGTGATAAGACGTATTTTGGTAGCATGTGAACATGGAACTTTCACCAAACTTTTATCCAGCGTAAATTCTACCAAATAAAAAAAAGTGTAAAGGTTTTTAAAGTATTTAATATGGTGCTGAGAGTGTAAAATATCGAAGTGTTAATAAATAAATACATTGTGATAAAGAAACATTGATATATGCATTCCATCCGTTACCACGACCTTGTAGATAGAAAACGAGTCTCATAGCACAGCCAATTCCCATAATAATCATTTAAAAACCGCATCACTTTTAAAACTTAAGACTATACTATGTATGAAGTGACTGCACTTTCTTATTTTAAACAGAACACCTATATTTTTTTACTGGTTCAGATAGTACTCTTGAATAACTTTTCAACAAGTACCCACATAGGTAATTCTGTGCAATTCATTGCTGTTAAATATACTCTCCTAGCATCACTCCTGTAGCGTTCTTCCTAAAGGGAGATTAAGAGCTTAGTGTTTGAAAGACCAATTATTGCTTCAGACACAAATATGGTGACAGGAATACTGGTTGTCTGTAACACAATCTTGCTACTATAAATTTATCAAAGTTCTAAGGCTTTCACGGCCGGTGTCAATACTAGATGCAATGGGTTCCTGGGTACCCAATAGACCACGGCCCACAAGCCCGGTTAATATTATTGCATCTAGTACTATAAATTTATTTGAAATGCTGAGGTTATTTAGCGCATAAATGCGACATCTGCAGGGATGCCAAGTCAACAATTCTAACATGTTTTATTAACAACTTCTTCATAGAGAACTTGAAAAAACAGTTTTATTTCCTTGTATTATTCATTATCTTCCTTGCACATCGCTTTTAAGATACAAAGTACCATATCCAATTTCACCCATCTTTCTTTCATTTTCGTAACACTTCTATGTTGCAGAGGAATACTTCCATTCCGTAAATAATGAGGGATCCTGTTAAGTCAATACTTCTGTACTCATGAGGGCTAGGGTGATGCTGAACTATCTCTAAAGGTTTATCTAGCAATTCACTGTCTTCTTTGTGCCTGAATGCCTTGTGTCTTTCAGGAGTCTGCCATGCTGGGACAGTTTGAAACCAACATTATCATTATAAAGTAAAACAAAAAATCCCATTCATGTCAATTAAGCGAATAGTTGTTTTCTAGTGCCTTGCATCTGGCAATGAAGCCATTAGAATTCGTGCTTTCCAATACTTTTGAACTGTAGTTTCTTCTGATCTTAATGCTTCACAGGTCTTCAAGTGGTCTTCGTTCATTTCTGCTGGATCGTTACACAGGACACACATTGGTGAAGCTGAGATACCTATTCTGTAGAGATGACTTGCTAAGCAGTCGTGATTTGTCAGTAGTTGGAAGGCTGCAACCGCTGTTTTCCTTGGTCTCTAGGGGATTATATCTGGGTTGGAAAGTAGTGTAATCCATTTTTTATCTTTGGCATTTGTTTCTATTTCTTGTAGGTATGAATGAGAACATTTTTTAATGATCAAACATTTTATTGAGGAATATGAGAAATTGAATTTAGACTTCTGTTTTATTGTTGTGCCTTTCTTTGCAAGTGAGTCTGCAACTTCATTCCCCATGACTCCACAGTGTGCTGGAATCCATTGGAGATAAACAGTCTTATTAACTTTTTGGAGTTGTGTTAACATTTTGTAGCATTCTGTAATTTTTGTTGACTTCTTTGTAGTATTTGAACATATTCCCTGAATTGCAGCTTTAGAATCTGAAAGAATTACTGCCTTGTTAAATTTATTTAATTGAAGATTTAATAATTGTCGGAGAGCAATGTATATAGCCTCTATTTCTCCATCATAATTTGTTGTGTCCCTGCCAACAGAATGATAAAAGGAAAAATGTGTACACGTAACTCCAGCTCCAGTAAGGTTTTCCGTGGAGGATCCATCAGTATATATGTGCAGCCATTCTTCTTTGGGATATCTAGTATTGATTGTTTCCAGAGCTAGAAGTTTTTGTATTTCTTTTGGTGTGTCTGATTTACTTATTTCCTCTATTAATTCCAAACTGAAGGTAAGTTGCAATAATTCCAATGGATTTTCTCTTATAAGTAGATTTTCTCTGGTGTTAGGAATGTTCAATTTGGATTTAATCTGTGTTACCTTTTCTAGGAAACTACTATGAGTTTTAAGGATTGAAGGGGGGAGGTTCTCTTCTGTCCATTTAGAGTTTGGCAGTCATAACATTTTCTCGTGTTGGAGCAATGCTTGTTCTATTTTTGTTGTTATTCATGGGGTCCATGTTAAGGCGAGCATGGCATCCATAGGTGTGGATTTAACTGCTCCAGTGATTAGGCGAAGAGCCTGATTTTGTATTTGTTCAATTTTATTGATGTTAGCATTTGCTGCTGTTATTAAAGCTTCAGAACAGTACAAGAGGTTTGGTTTAACATTTTGTATGTTGTGTTAAGGACTCTCGTTGAGTAGCCCCATTTAGCACCAGCTAACCTTTTCAGGATTTGCAGTTTCTTTTCAACCTTTTCTGAGATTTTGTTATATGTTTTTTCCAACTTAGCTTTCTGTCGAAAGTGATGCCTAAGTATTTGGCATCATCAACTGCTTTGAGTGGTTTACCATTATAATTTATGTCAATATTAACTGGTTTGTATTTTAGTGTAAATAATTCATAATTTGTTTTTTCCACATTGATAGTCATGAGGTTTTTGGAGCTCCATTCATGTACTTTGTTTAGGACTGTTTCTATTCTGTCTTTAATTAATTCAGGTTTTTTTGAAGAGCCTGAAGTCCAAATGACTACATCGTCAGCAAATAAAGCAATTTTGGTTTCTAAAGTTTTTATTATTGATGGAAGGTCATTTATATATATGTTAAAGAGTGTTGTGCTCAGAACAGCACCTTGTGGAAGTCCTCGGTGTGTTTGTTTATATTTGGAAATGTATGTATTATATTTTATGGCACAAAATCTTTGTGAAATAAACTGAGTTATCCATTTAAGCATATTACTTTTCACACCTATTGATTGCAACTTCTCAATTAATTTGTTTCTCCAGACTGAGTCATATGCTGATTTAAAATCAATGAATACTGCCAAGGTATCCTCCATTCTATTGAAAGCTTCCTTGATGTCTTGGCGTAGTAGGAGTTCATTTTCACTTGTACCTACTATGATTCTGTCTGAAGCCGGTCTGTGAACTATTAATTAAGTTGTAATATTCTAGGAACCAATATTCTAGGAACCAAGTCTAGATGCCACCATTCTTTCCATCACTTTTGCAATAACACTGGTCAAAGATATTGGCCTGAAACTATTAATATTGTTTGAGAGTTTGTTTTTCTTTAAAATCAGGATGATAATGGCTTTTTTCCAGTCGGAAGGTACAGTCATTCTCCAACACGTGTTATACGGTTTAAGTAGGATTTCTTTTTCTTTCCTGCCAAGGTGTTTAATAAACTCTGGGTGGATCTTATCAGGTCCTGGAGATTTTTTTGTTCTGTAATTGTTCTATTGCTAAATCTAGTTCTGTTTTGTTAAAATCCTGAATAAAAATATCATTTCGTATATCTTTTGGCTTATTAGTTTCTCTGATAGTTTTTTGGATAGTTTTATCTTGTTTTTTATACGCTTGGGGTATTCTTTGTGACTGAGCATAAAACTTATTAAGGGATTCTGCTATTTCCCTATCTGTAGTTAAGCTTTTGTTATTATGTTATAAGTGAATAGTAAAAAATAGATTCACACTGAAATTTGAAATATATCTTTTGAAAATTTCAAATGGCAAGAAATGAAAGGAAAAAAAAAAAAAAAAAAAAAAAAAAAAAAAAAAAAAAAAAAAAAAAAAAACTCTCCAAGAAATTCAACTGTTGCTATTTTTCATCTTCTCATAGGCCATGATTGCCTTGGTAAACATCTATACAAAATAGGATTAGTAACTTCTCCCCTGTGCATCAAAGAAAAGGATATAGATAATTAGTTTTAAAAAACTAACAAAAACACGCTTTTATAACAAAGAACTAAGAAGTAGAAAATAATTTTTAAGTATTTCAAAATTTTGTAACAAGTTTGAAATAAAATCTGATTCATAATACATTTTATTTTCAAAAAGAATGGGGTGCTTTTAGATATTTTTATCATATCTTTACTTTTATAAATAGCTACCAATGAACAATTTATAACATTTGATTTCAGACACCCCAGGCTTTTTTACAATAAAATTTATTATTTTGTTAATATCAATTAGTTTTTATTTTAAACTTGTTACAAAATTTTGAAATATAATTAACTACTTGACTTTATAGAACAAATTCTCCATACTTTTTAGTTTGGTTTGTTATAAAAGTGTTTTTCTTAGTTTTTAGAACTATAATTATTCTGAACTTTTTAGTCTCAAATTTTTCTAATCATTTTTTTTTTCAAAATTTTTAATTTTAAATCTTTTTAAAATTTCTGAGTTGGAAAAACTTTTCAAATCACTTTTTTTTTTTTTTTTGGAACAGTATTAGATCACAATTACTGTTTTAACTACAATCAGCTGTTGTGGACTTCCTGCCCCTGGGTAAACTTCGATCTGCAATCTTTTTCCCTCGGTCATGTATAAACTCGGGTCATGTGTTCCTTTCAGGTCCTCTCTCTGGGCACCTACGTCATCCAATGTGATATAGTATGTATTTAATTAAAGCAATTTTCAGAGTGACATGTAGAAAGTACCTTAGTGACGACTTAGATGTCATAATTGTACCATTGTTTTATAAATTTAGCTCAGTTGTTCTTTATCCTCACGATCCTGGTCAGGACGTTGCCAGAAAGTCCTGATGACATATTCTCCTCGGTCCTTAACACGTGTGCAAATTTTCAAGTCAATCAGACAACCAAGTTGGTGAAAATTATGTTGAAAGATTCTGTTATATTGATAAATTTATCTAAGTAAATTTTTTATCCTGATGATCCTGGTCAGGACATTAGGACAAAACCATGATATTATTGTACTGCCATTGATCCTCGGCACATGTGCAATTTTCAAGTCAGACGACTAAGTTGGTGAAAATTACTTTGAAAGTTTCCTTTGCATTGATAAATTTAGCTTAGTCATTCTTTATCCTCACGATCCTGGTCAGATCATTAGGAGAAAGTCATGATATTGTTACATTTTCATCAGTCCTTGACATGTGTGCAAATTTCCAAATTAATTAGGTTTCTCAAGTAGTTCAAAATTAGGTCACATTGATAAATTTAACCAAGTCACATTTTATCCTGATGATCCTGGACAGAACAAGACAAAGTCATGATATTGTTACATTGTCATTGGTCCTTGACATGTGTGCAAATTTTCAAGTCAGATGTCTCATGTTGGTGAAAATTACATTACATTGTTAAATTTAGCCAAGTCACTTTTACATCCTGATGATCCTGGACAGGACCTGAGGACAAGGTCATGATACCGTTACACTGTCATCGGTCCTTGACATGTGTGCACATTTTCAAGTCAATCAGAGTCTCAAGTTGGCAAAAATTACGTTCCATTGTTAAATTTAGCCATGTCACTTTTTTATCCTGATGATGCTTGTTAGGACATTAGGACAGTCATATTATTATACTGTCATCAGTCCTTGACATGTGTGTTAAGTCTTTTTTTTATCTTTATGATTCTGGTCAGGATCTTAGGACAAGTTATCATATTATTGTATTGTCATTGGTCTTTGACATGTATGCAAATTTTCATGTCAATCAGATGAATGTAAGATGGTGAAAATTACATCAAAGGATTCCATTACATTGATAAATTTAGCTAACTAATCTAAAGTAAGAACAAAATTAGAAACTAAAAGCTTCACTTATCTTAGTAATATTCTAAGTTATTTGGTGCTGCGCTGACAACGTTTCGAGTTGATTCCAACTACAAAATGAGAATGAGTTGGAGTCAACTTGAAACATTGTCAGAGCAGCACCAAAGAACTTGCTATATTACTAAGATACGTGAAGCTTTTAGTTTCTAATTTTGTTCTTACTTTAGATACTATAATAAACAATTGATAAGCCAGTGGTCTAACCTGAGTGGAAGAATAGTTTGATGTAGCATAACTGGATGTAGGTTGGTATGCTGCTGCAGAAGACTTCTGACTCTGATACGAAGACTGGTACGTTGCAGTGCTTGGTGTAGAATACGAAAGACCCACTTCATTTTTATCCATTTCCAAGCCTGATGAATTGGAGGAGCGATTTTGAGAAAAACTAGGTTGAGTTACTTTGTGTTCCGACGTTGACAGCATTGTGTCTGCACCAGATAGCTATAAAATAAAAAGAGCAAAATGTATTTTTCCCCCTTTTCTTCCCTGTTTAATGTTAGAAAGTAGTACCAAAGCACTAATCCATTTGGTAAAAATCTATTTGATCACAATATATAATATGATCTTAATCACAGTTGTGATTTTTTTTTATGTAAGTACCATTATTCACTTATGACTTGTCACTTGCATTTTTAGACATGTACACATTTTAATAGCTAAGAAAGTTATTGCTCACATCTATGGAATAGGGGCAGCATGTTTGTTTCACATTCAAGAGGTCCCAAGTTTAAATCTGTTAGAGCGAGATTTCCCTTATCCTTAAATATGAACGTCAGGATGTCAGGTAATTCTAAGCACTATGGATCCAGGATCATTTGAGTAATTTCACTTATTTCTCTCATTATCCGATGTCTAACCAGTTAAAGGACATAAAACAGATAGAGAGAGAGAAAACCATTAGCTTAAGGCTCAGGTAATTAGATCACAGTACACGAAACAAATCAGAAAATCACAGAGTTGCATAAAAGCATGCATACCATTTCTGAAAATTAGAAAGCAGAAGAGTTCTTATAATTTAGCAGTAAAAGTTGTGTTTCAGATATGAATAAGAAGCTTAAGATTTGGAAATGTATAACATAAGAACTATGGTGGGAAAGTCATGAAGCAGACAGTACTTACGTTGATAAAAAAGCATGTGTTTCTAAAATTCGAGTCTGTTGTTTTCATAGAGTATTTACTGTGATTATTGGCACTCTGTAGTGCCTAATGATAGCATTCAGGTCATCACATACTTGTCAGTAGCTGCAAGAGGATTCGCTGCTTAGCATTTGAATGATTCAAAGCAACTTACACTTCTCATTGTTATGGAAACCGTTGTTTTAAACAGTAAATTTATTAATGCTTCAGAAGTTAGCAGATATAATACTTCAATAGTCATGGTTTTTATAATCTACTTACTGTAAAAATAAAGTAAATGAAACTGAAAGCACGTGGTGGAAATGAACCTCATTAGCTATTTTAATACTGCCGTATTCTTCTACAATATAGTTCCATGGTTTATTGGGCTTCTTGCTTTGCCTGCTTTCAATAAATAAACCACTCAAGTTGTTGTATAGGATGTATCATTATAATATAAAACACTGCAATAATACTTTTTACCTTATTGCTAATTGCAGAAAATTTGAGTTCTCTTATTGTGAACACCATGTGGTCAACTGTAGCATGTGTCTGTTGCCTCAGCATCATCTTAGCAAGCAAAATGGAAGCAAGATCGGGTACAAGTGGTTTTGTTAAGCATGTGCAAGGAAAGTCTTTTACGAGCGATGAATAAGTTATTATAAATATTGAATGTATTCAGTAAGTTTCCTGAGAAATATCCTACAGTGGCTATAAACGATCGTGTAAAGCTAACATAAGAATTTATTGAAGTGTCAATATCAGCAGTTTATAGCATGCAAACAAAGCAAGCCTGTTCAGGGAGAGCAACTATGCCAGGGAAGAAACAAGCGTGAGCAGCCAGTGTTAGGGCAATGTGATGAATTTGTGAAGGCAGCTGTGCAGTGTAAGTGGAATTTTTTTTTTCAAAAACGAATCCCTTTCTGTAAACAATGTATTGCACGCAGTGAACGGTGACCGTGTTTTGTTAAACTGTAAGAGGTCTAGCTTCTACTCTCTTAAGGAGATAGGCTTTGAACTCCTTAGTCGCAATAAAGAAGCATAATACTCTAAACTTCACTTATCTTAGTAATGTTGTTATTTGCATTACCAAGCTTGGTAACGAATTTGTTTATATGGCTTTGAGAATGAGCTGGACACAGCTTGAAACCCAGGGTCAGCAAATAACAGCATTACTAAGATAAGTGAAGTTTTTAGTTTCTAATTTGTTCTTACTTTAGAATCTTCTTGCTTCACAGTTAATAGCTTCAATTTTTCCTTATTTAAGAAGCATAATAGTTTATAGGGAGGATGTAGTAGAGTGGCAGTATTTATGGAACATAAGGCAATTCAGGAGGGCGGACATCCTCTCTACTACTTAGATGAAATGTGGGTTAATCAGGACTTGTGCTTTCCAAGGTATGGAGTGAGACCACAGTTTAAAACAAAAAGATTATTGGCAGTGGGGCTTTGCGGACGGTGGTGAACTTGTGTTCAGGAACTGGTTTCTAAACTGCAGCCTGAAGCGATTAATAATGGACAATGCCTGTTACCATAGTAAGAGGAGTGCATTTCAAACTGCATGGAAAAAAGTTTGCGCTATCTTGGCTGAGATTTACGAATATTACCTGAGATGAGTCAATGGCAAAAATTGATCTGTTATGGCTCGTTAAAAGGTACAGAAATATGCATGAAAAATAGGTAATTGATACTCTTGCAGAAAGGGTTCAGACAGCTTTTGTATCACTGTAAGCTTAACCCAACAGAATTAATTTATAGTTCAGTTAAGGGTTATGTAGCAAGAAACAGTATGTCCAAGCTAGCTGAGGTGCTAGAATTATGATTAGTTCTTTTTAATTTTTTTTTAATTTCTGTAAGGTTATGTGAAAAATGCTCCTTGGGGCATACTTTTCAACCAAGAACATTTCAACTTCTACAGCTAATCAATTACATATAGTCATATGCTACAACATTTGGCTGGTGATTTTTAGTAATTTATTTTGTTTGGGAGAAAAAAAAAATTTGGAAATTGCATAATCCAATTTCTGAGAATTTTACCAATTCCTTTTTGAAATAAAAACTTTTGTATTAAGGTACAGCAAAAATTTAGAACAATGTTTTAATTCTTATACCTTGAAAAATGTGTGTACCAAGTTCCAAGAACATATCTGCAAAACTATGCACCAAGGAGCATATTGTACATAATCATGTGTCAGGAAATCATAAGCGGAGAAAAATGGAGTTAAAGTTTAGCAAGTATATAATACAAATGTACTTGATTAAACCTGGCCTGCACCATATGTGGGACCCTCAGAGGTCCTTTTAGCTGTTTTAGTCGCTTCCTAGCAGTTCTGTAGCCCCTTTTTGAATGCCTAGCACTGTCCTTCGGATGACTATTATCCCTAATTTTACTCAATTTCTCCCCAATTACGTTGAAATTTCTACCCTGAACCTCATACTTTACATGCTGTGAAGCGTCACAACCCATATTATATTCACTAATTTCATATATTATACCAATTACTGTTTTCTTTATTGAACCAAATTTTTCCTTGGGCATTTCTTCACTATTTCTTCACAAAGCACCATGAGGTTAGCACATTTTCCCTCTAGATAAACCAAAGAACTTTGGAATTTGCCCAAAAGATAGCTCTCATATAGATGATTCTCAGGTTAGCCAACATGTTTCAGCTAATTTGTCACAAGAAACCGGATAATTCAAACTCAGACTGAACAGATATTGAGTCAGAAAAACAGTGCAAGCACTTCGAGTGCACTCTACTTACCTTGCTTCGAGTGTTTCTGGGCAATTAAACTGAGATACCACCTAGCACACGGCCATTTAAGTCCCTCGGTGAAGTCATTTAAAGGGTGCAGATGAGTAAACAAAAGCATGAAAATGAAAGCCAAAGGTTTAAACTTATTTATGGTATAAAAAGCCAAAAATGAAAAATTTTGTCATTTTTGCCCATTTTTCACAGATGGGCTACCTTAAAGAAATTACTGAAGAAAGGTGACACAAATTTGTTCAACATGTGACTAATGAAGAGCAGCATATGTCGGATCTGGAGGGAACGGTTTACAGTGTAGTAGATCGTTTAATCATCATTGTGGGATACATAAATGGTGATGACAACAGTGAACCTAAGTCCTCTGACTTGGAGCAAATTGAGCCACTTTCAAATTCAGATATCAGTAGCTTTGTTTTGTTTCTTTGTGTACATAGTTGATGTAGAATTTTATCTTTTTTGTAACTTAATTACAGAAATACTTTACTGTTTTTTTGAACATTGTGGTACACATGATTACTGCAAAAACAATGGCTCTCAGATGTTCCACATGTATCTAACCACAAAGAGCAGTTAAATTCAGTTATCTGAACGAGCTGAACTTGTGCAGTGATGGTATTGTTATGTGCACATGTACCGATATGTTAACCAATAGTATGCTTAGAGGTAGAGCTCAGTACAGAACGTGGAGAAATACTTTACTTCATTGTAACAGCAAATAGATTATAGTATTGAGATTTAGAAACAGTGTAATTCGTCCTCAGTCAGCAAATCGCTTAAATTAGCTCATGTATTAACCTCCATTATATTTTTAAGTCAACTAAAATGGTGTTTGAGAGAATCAGGACCGAAAAATTCAATGCCATAGTCAATGCCACAGTAACCATGTGTGAAGCGGAAGATCCATGGTTCAAAGTCTGGCGAAGGTATTGAATTTTTCAGCATAAAATAACTCAAACCTATCCATGCACACTGTCAGAAAAAGATCCATAGCTAACCAATGCAGCAACAGGCAGCAGATTCACCACCAACAAAAATATTGGGAATGGATCAAAAGTGCTGCACATCGTAGGAACTATGCTCACATACAACTATGCTCCACATAAAATAATGTGAAGCAACAGGAGACTAAAAAAGTAAGGAATTCAATTTTGTCACTGGATTCAAGTTCTCTTTCAGGTTAACCCAAGAATGTTATAGGCCGTACGGAATAAGAAGGCACATGAGGCAGAGCTAGAAGAAGGTGTGTGAGAGCAAGTAGCCAATCTTAGAGAGGCAACGTTGCCCAGTTAGGTAACGCGCTATCTAGCGCAATGTTTACTTTTCACTTTTCTCTTTGCGCTCATCAAATCCAGCAACGGCTCATTATTACAAAGAATTCCATTGCAAAGAGCTAGAAATGTTGAAGCTCACTGTCCAAGAAGCAAAATTTTAGGTGGCCTGTAGCCCAAGATATGAGTGATTGAAGAAACGCTGCGCTCAGCGATAACAAACGACACTAGCTTTGCATCATGATTGTTTATTTATCGTCTCAACTATCTTTCTTCTCAAGGAGTGAGATGTCTGCAGGAAAGGAAAAGGAATTTAGTTTATTCTTATACGTGTTCCTTTTCTGACATAGTATCACAGTGTTACCTGAGTCTTATAATTACTGTAACTCGTTTTGTTGCTAAGAAACATGGCATTAACAAAATCTGGTACAAGCGGCTTACAGACAAGTAAATCGAAAGGAAAAGTGTATTGCATTCAGATGCGCGGGCTATTATTTTCAGTGTTTACACTTTTTTAAAAGAATTGTCTTCAGTAGAAATGTGTGCGAACGTTGCATTTAAAAATCATGCAATGTATAAGTGAACATTTATTGTTTCACGTAATGCAACAAGGTAAAATAACCACTTCTGAATCTGGGCGGCCCTTGTTTATATCCCCCGGAAAACACCATAAGCCAGAAAAACGGATTTCGAATCTGGATGACTTTCAGAAAGATGTACTGCTGAATCTGTATAAAGAAGTGGGCTTCAAAGCTTGGTGCATATGCTGTATTTTATCGTGTAATTCCCCCCCCCCCCTTTTTTTCTTCTCGAATAATTTGCTTGAAAACACTGGGGAGGGAATTATGCGAGTGGTGCTTCTAGGAATTCAGAAAGGAAGGGAAACCATGTAGTATTATGTAAAAGTTATATAGGTATACAGTAATTTGCGAATGAACTGGATACATACCACAGTTTCATTGGGCTTACAATGTATTGTTTCTTTTCTTCGACTATTCTGCGGTCTCACTTCCGTCACTATCATCACTTTTTTCATTTATATTTGGCTCAGATAACACATCTTCATTTTCACTATTCCACATGTCGTCAGAACCATTAATGGCACCAGAAATACCAGTTCTTTTTAAAAACTCTTTTTTAACAATATGATGACTTGTAAGAAATTGACTTAGAAACAAACACGTGTGTAACTTCACATTTCAATTTTATGATACATTATGACAATGGCTACACGAGTATTTTGGTGGCAAGCGCTGCATCGATTGTTGTCCATTATCAAGTCATTTGAAGGCCACTCCAATAAGAACGAACCAGGAGAGGGAATTATGCGATGTTTAATAGGTAAATATTTTTTAGTGATGAAAAATCATAGGGGAGGGAAATATGCGAGGGGGGACCTTATGCGATAAAATACGGTATGTTAAGTCATTCTTGGATTATGTGTTTAAAACCAAAAATGTAAGCTACTTTATGGCAAATTCTCTTTGCGATACAATGTTCACAATTTTTAATCAACACTGCATATTGAGGTTTCTTACTGAGCTATAAAATAAGTTTGCTAAAAATAGTCTTCACACAGCTGGTTTAAAAAAATATTTTGTTCAATGGCGAGTTTCCGCTTTTGCTATATGTAATATAATATAAACTTTGATGAGATGTTAGCCTAACATACTTGCCTTATATCAATAACTGCATTGCAAATTCTGGTAGGCAGATATTGGGGAAACTATTTCTGGAGCTTCGCTCTGTTAACTTACAAATTGCATCGTAAGGAACATTTTAAGTATTGAAAGGTCTAAAATACACAACCGAGAAGGCCACATTGGAATATTACTCGTAAAATGTGGCTTGAAATTGTGCTTAGGCATTTGTTGCTAAATTATGTAGATTTTCACTTAGAATACCTAATACAGAAACTGATTAACATATGTGCAGAAACTCTGTATAGACACTTACAAAAATTGAGAAAAATATGAGAAATACCTATCAGAAAATGCCTCAAATTGTGCAACTACGACATCCGTTTAGATTTATTTAAATCGTCACGTAACTCTCTCATTTTCACTCCGATAACAAAAATATTTACACGAAAACGTTCCTAGAGAATCGGATATAATGAAAATTTTAAGAACTCGACATTATAATGTTTTATCACCTATTTATTGAAAGATATGAACTCCGTTGAAACATTAGATTGCAAATGAAAATAATCTGTTTAGATGAGGAATTTATATTTGAAGCAAATTACACGATTAGAGCCTATTGTCTCATTTTAAAGAGATTGAAATTGTTATGACAGGTTTTAAATGTGCACCTTGCAATCCTTCACTGTCCTCTCTGCTGTCTACCGGTAACGCTCACGTGCATATCTCCCCTCTCTTTCTTTCGCATAGCGATATGATCCGGCAACAGCGTTCCATAGCTGAGTAGGGGTTGGAGCTACTCATGTGCCTTCTTATTTCGTGCTCTCTATAGACGTAGTGTGATTCAAAGACGAGACATTGTTTTATCTGTTATGATAAATCAACTTGCAGAATTCAAGATATTGATCTGCTGTAAACCCAAGCAGAGATACGAAGTGGAAGTTTGGTTAATCACATCTGGTTAAAAATTATTGGGACTACTTTTTCCCCGAGATACAGTTGATACTACAGCTATTCACTACAATATTCAGTTTGTTGAATAACTTGGTGGCATGGAACTAACGCAAGAATATTTCTAGCAAAATGGAACATCCTGCCATATCTCAAATGAATTACTGATGACAATTTCAAGTTTTGACAATTCAGTAATTTCTGCTAATCTATGACTACAGAAATCATTTTATCTTTATTGTGGGTCAATCTTGAAAAAAATGTGTTCCACAAAAACCCCAAAACCTGCAACAGCTAGAGAACGATACATGGAGGGATGTTAAATACATAGATGAGTAATTTTGAGATGTAACTTTTACATTTCTAGCAACTGATATCTTTTATGATCTACAGCTGATGATTATTACGTGAATGATGAGTCACCTTGAATTGAATATGGGTATTTCTAAAATTGTGTGAAATAAATAATGGTGCAAGCCAATTTAATACCTCAGTCCTCTTAATACATCAGATCTGCCCAGCCATAAATGGAAACACACATGGAAGAACACTGGTGGCACTGTAGCTCTGCTGAGTCACATGACCTACTAGCGTAAAGCAAGCGAGAATTAAATAAAAAGTGTGCTCTTTCTCTATGCAGTGGCTTTCTCCAACCTGCCCTATGTGTGTTTACCAATTATTGCTTTAAAATTTTGAACATGCAAAATTGCAAACATTTACATCTTTTGAGGCACACTATTTTAAGCTTTTCTAACAATAGACATTCTAACCTTCTGATTTTGAGTTAATGCTGACGCAATACTTTGCTGATTTGTTTTCTGAGTTGAACTCCCAGAATATGCATCTAGAACTGATGATTGGTTGGATCCACTGAGATCAAGATTAGCTGTGGCTCTCGGTGATGGGACAGAGTCTAATACAGATCCTGACACAGTACTTGGATATTTTGATTGCTCCGTAGTTGCTTCAAATGAAATTGGTTCACTTCCACTTCCAAATTCTAAACCTCCAAATTGAACATCCAAATAGCTAATATCACCTGGCATTTCAACGGCACTTGCTGGGATCTAGAAAATAAAAATTACACCTTAGTCATATCAATATTGAACTGTAACAACAGAAGTGATTTGTAATCTTTAAATTAAACCTCTGCCAAGTAAGAAGTTATAAGCCTGTTAACTCAAATTGTGAATGTTTTACTCTTTTCTCAAAATGTTTCAATAATTTCTTACCTTAGAGGGAGGAGGAACCCTTGGACGCTGTGTTTTTGTTCTAGGAGGCAAAGTTTGAGTCGTACATTGTACTGTAACTGATGAAGATTCCAAATTTGGTTCTTGCATTTGATTACTGTAACTGTTGGCAGATCCAACATAATTTGATGATGAAAATGATGCTGAAAAAAAAAAAAAAGAATTAGAAGCTGTGCAACAGCAAAATGATACTACTAGGGATCCACAGCACCTGGAAAAATGATATTTTCCAGAAAAGGCATTAACAAGATAGAATACATATAAAATTAAATCACTGTACATTTTCTGTAGGCATTACACTGATTTCCCCAATACATCTGAAATGCATACATTATTTATGACAACTCCTAGATGAACATCTATCCAAGAGGTTAACTACAGGCAATGGGTGACTGGATTGCACAAATTTAGAAATCTTAATACCGCTAGTGGAGGATTTTCTAGGCAAGTTATCAACAAAGCTCACTAATTTACTAGCACATACATTCATAGCTTAGGAACAGAATTTATTTTTGAAGGAGTGCAAACAAAATGTGACATTGAGCAAATGCATAGTAACAGCCAATTTCTTGGAAAACTACGCTTTTGTTATCCAAGATTCTGCTCAGGACATGCACTGTAACAATACACAGGCCATGATTCACCCTTTTGTTGCCTATTACAAAGACAAAGAGCGGTATAAAACAAAAATTTTGTTGCTATTTTTGAATGCCTAAACCATGACACCAGTTGTCCATATTTTCCAAACAAAACTATTACTATTTTTGAAACAGCAATTGGAAGTATTGCATAAAATAATATACTTTTCAAATGGCTCAAGTGCTCAATATAAAAATAAAACACTTCAAATATTTGTTTCCACGAAAATTACTTTCAAATTAGAAAAGAATGCCACTTTTTTGCTACATCACATGGAAAACGAACTTGTGATGGAAACAGCGGCACTGTTAAGAGACTTGCAATGAAAGCGAGCCTTCAACCTGGAATAGATCCTATCACAACGTCAAGAAAACTGTTTAACTGGACCCAGAAGAAAATTTCTAACATTGACTACAACTTTTTCTCTGATAGCAAATACAAGGAACATAGTACTTTTCAGTCAAGATACCAACAAGCAAAAGTAGTGCGAGGCACTCTGCAGCTGCCCTGTTTTGATCTAGTATACGCATTTCAGGCATTAATAAATGACTATTCATTTCAAAGCGAAGGGAAAATGGTGGATATTTAAAAATCATGTAACTCGAAGTGTAATGACTGCAAGTGTAAATCTATTATTGGAATTTTAAATTGTGGAACGTTAACTTTGTGCCATATGAAGAGAGCGATAGACCAAAGTATCTGCTACAGCTATTTCAGAGTTTGTGCCAACAGTTTGACATTGACAGAACTGTAACACATGATACGCAATCAGCTGGCACACTGAAAGTGTACCTCTTGACCCACGCGAAGGCAGCTTTATTGCTCGTGTGCACGGCTTGGTAGGCTATTTAATTTCTTTGCATTTATTCAGAATTCCATCCAAATGTTTTCTAGGGTAAGAATTAGTATTATTAATGTGTTTGTAATATTAATGACTTTGTAAAAATAGAAAACATTAAACTAATTAATTTTTGTTTAACTTATAAATGAAGTATATATTTCAATAGTCAAAATAAGCTACAGATCATATTTATCTCAAAAATAATGCCAGAGATATTTATATATAAGTAGAACAGTGTGTGTAAAATATCTGAAAATTCAATGTTTTATTATTTATTTATGCCAACAAACTTACTGTTGGTAAGCGGAAGGTCTGTGGTTCAAATCGCAGTTGTGGCATTGAATTTTTAAGTTCCAGTTCTAAATCTCAAATTTTGCCCACACATGGCTTGTGCTTAAAAACACCAACAGTAAGTTTGTTGGCATAAATAAATAATAATTACCATCTGAAGGTTATTTAATCCTGGGATATAAAGTACTTACAATAGTAAGTCACCATTCGAGTAATTTGTCTCTGATGTGAGACTGCCTTTGTGGTTTACCAGGAGAAATACGAACTGGTTTGAGAATTTAATGCCATTCTGGCAGTTTGTCACAATAGCTCAATGGTTAGAGCGTCCACCCAGTAAGCGGAAGGTCTGTGGTTCAAATCCCAGTTGTGGCATTGAATTTTTAAGTTCCAGTTCTACCTCTCAATGTTTTATATTTACCAAAATAGTTAATTTACAGCCTAACAGAATAGTTGCATCATTTTTTCATTCACAGAACATGTAAACTTGACATTTATAAAATCAGAGATGTGAAGGTCAAATTTTGTGCGCTTTGACGTGGAATGATTCACAAATACAATTTTGACCCCTTTTCTTGGAAAATTGACAGGGAGTGTGATTCTGCCTTTTTTCAACAGGACTCTGTAAGAGCTCATACAGCCAACCTTTAGATGAGAATTATTGAAACCATGTTTCAGGACAGAATTATCAAAAATTTGTGGCCCCCTCGGTCTCCTGACAACTCCCTGTGATTTCTATCTCTGGGGTAACTTAAAACAAAGTGTACAGACAATGCCACACACCCTGGAAGAATTAAAACAAAATATCCACTAGGAAATTGCCAGCATTTCACAATGTGAACTACGGTGATACTTTCATAAAGGGGTGCCAAAAATGTATGGACGACGATGGCCAGTTTCAGCATCTCCTTTCTTAAGTAAAGCCTTTAAAAGTTTTAAAAATGTGTATGGTTTCATCCACACCTTTCTATTAGAGCAGCAAATGGCAATGAGCTCAAGGACGTGGAAAGGCAAACACTGGACAGCCCGTTTGAAGATATTTTGCTCTCCCTGTACTTTGAGGAAACTCAATTGCATGGTAAACAATCTTTGAAAACAAACAACTCTCTAAAAAATCTGTATAATGACACAAATGGGACCATAAGAACCATGTAGAAATCTGTTCAAAAGCTTCCCAACTCCTATAAAAAAAAAATAATAAAAAAATAAATAAAAAAAACAAATATGCTGTATAACTTGCAAAAGCAACATAGTCGCAGAATGAAAACTAAAATCAACCTGAAACCCCACATAGGTTAGCATTATGAAAAAAGTCCACTGTACACCAGAAAAGCCAATAAACTGCATATTAAAATCTGAGAAATAAAAAGCTTGAATGTTTCAACACAGCAATAAAAAGCCTGTTAATAGACAAAGCCTACTATTTGATCATGGAATATCTTAATAAGTTACAACTACAATTTTGATAATGATTGTAAATTATAATTATCTTGCAATAATCCAGATAATAGCATTTCTAGGTTGGTACAACTCTATTCTCTCCTTCACCGGTCTCTGAGAAGTGCTGAACACTAACAGTAGAACACTCTTATTGACATGTCCAATATTTGAACAGCAGTCACACATTGCAGTATTCCAATAACTCCATGCAGCACTCAATGACATCTACATCCTTAGAAATGTGACAAACTTTGTCAAAGCAGTTGAACTGTACATTGCCAAAAGAGTTTAAAGAATTATTACATTGTTATAAATTATCCTTGTATTACTGTGTGAGACAGAATATTAGAAGACCCCTAAAGAAAATCGTTTATGTGAATATTTGTTAAAAGTGTAATTTGTTTTTTGATGTTGGTATGAATTGGTTAAATGACGAAAACGTGTTGCAAATGTTCATTGTTACGAACAACTAAGTTAGTTTAAAGACGTCATAAATATTTCCATATTTGATTTTAATATATATGTATAAATATTAGAATTATGTGTGTTCCATAATAAAAGTAAGGGAGGATGGTTAGGGATCGCTTCCCTAACAAGAAAGAACTATTTGATGGACGCATACGTGGATGTATACGAAAAAGGCGGTGTCACGTGAGGTGATGCCATAATCTGCCCACTAGCGTGTGTGTAATCAAGGCATAAGGACGTATTGGTGTAACGTGTGAACATAGAACTTTCACCAGACTTTCATCAAGCATTAGTTCCATTAAATGAAAAAGTGGAAAGGTTTTAAATCATTTAAAACGGTGCTAGGAGGATTTATTTTAATGTAAAATATAGAAAAAGTGTTAATAAAATAATACATTGTGGTGAAGAAACATCGTGTGATTTTTCATTCCATCCGTTACCAAGCCCTGACATCACAAAGATCTCAATAGCTCAAAGACACAACGATAAAAATAATTACAAAAACTGCACCATGTGTTATACTTTTACAATATGGTTATAAAAATTATCCTTGTTGCACCTTTGATATAACTTACTTACCTAATGGCCAGGTTTGACATTTTGAGAATTTCCCTTCTGGCTTCCCAATACAATGACACTAAATCACCAGTTCTTTGCTTAATTTGTCATAGATCGAGTGACCTTCATCCGTAACAGTTTCTTGTGTTTTACACTGGAGAGTCCAAATCTTGATTTGGTATAGATGATGGGCAAGACATCCTGTGATGAAGCGGAAATGTCCCACTGCTTCTGGGTGGTCCCATCTTTATTTCATAGTTGTGTGATACTTTCCATATCTTTCCTCTTGCTGCTATGTTTTCTTGGAGTTGTTTATATTTATTAGGTATACTTTGAAATAGAAATTCATGAAATTTGTGCTATATTTACATTCAAAATCATTATATTTTATCTTCCTACTTGTTTTGTATGTATGCTGCGGTGTATTAATAGGACCCTTTTTACATTCTTTTCCTAATGCAAAAAATGTAGACCTACTTACACCAGTCACCTTATAAAGTTCACTAACAATAAACGAGTCACTGTGTCCGGCATTCTTTTTGTTTCAATAATCTTACACTCTAAGAAATTGTTTTTCGCTACCCACTTTTAATAATTTTGCCCTTTTTTCTGCAATCCATTGCGCACTTATCACTTAACTGCAATGCACATGATTACCAGAGAACTTGTAAAACTCGCTCAAACCTCAGATTCCCAAAACCTATTGAAAACCTCCACTGAAGTACAATGCCTTATCGGCCCTTCAACTGTCATACCACATCTGGTTTTCATCATCTCCAAGACACGAGGACTGGGTTTCGTCCCTGGTATGCTTTGCGTGCTGCAAACATTTGCCTTTAAATGGTGATTTATGGATGCCTTGGTACTGGAGACGTTTAATACGTATATAAAAAACAATTTCGATATTTTCTTGACAACTTTGTTGCTGGAAGTTTTTATGTGGACTTACAGAACAAGAATTAGCCAGCAACGACATTTTCCACTGTATAAACAAAGAATCTTAACACTTTGTTTTAAACTATTTTTTTTGAAAAAATATGTTTTAGACGTATTGATATAATTTAAATACCAACATGGGCTATAAAAGCAAGCGAATAATCCAGTATTTTTTTCATAGCAATCTCTTTGGTTTAAAACCATGTTTTGACGTTCGGAGCGAGAAAGATTTTAAAAAATCTGCTTTCAGCAAAATTTTAGATTTTATTATTTTAAAAAATATTCAATTATATAAAAGGTTTATCTTCCATACCATAGTTTTCTTCGACACATTTTACACCAAATCGCATGTTCATACTTTAACTTAGTCGCATTTGAAAACACGCACATTTGGCAACGGCGCACTTGATTCTTCCACAAGAATAGCATGGTCTATAAGAACACGTTGTGCCTTCATGATGTGAAAATCCTATAGATTATGTAAGGCCATTTCTATAGCTTAAATTTCTCTATCGAAAGCTGCATTCTTTGCTGCTGGGGTAATATACGGACAAAATTGTTTAGAATAACTTCTCTCCTGCATTGCTATTTAATTTTAATTGATCCATCTGTAAATATGTCATGATTCAGATTCTGGGTCATTAGTATTTAGTTCTAATGTTATTTGTTTAGCTTCTATTCAGTTAACTTCATTTTTCTTCTGCAGTCTATTAATTGTTAAACAGGTTTTGTGTGTTTGATACTCCAATGAATTTAGCAACATTGGTGAAATTGTAAAACATTTTCTATATTGTATTCCTTTATATTTGGTCTGTTCTGTGTATATACCATATTTTATCTCATAAGGCCCCCATTCGCATATTTCCCTCCCCTATGATTTTTCACCACTAAAAATTATTTACCTATTAAACATCGCATAATTCCCTCTCCTGGTTCGCCCTTATTGGAGTGGCCTTCAAATGACTTGATAATGGACAACAATCGACGCAGCGGTGCCTGTCATGGACAACAATGGACGCAGCGGTGCCTGTCATGGACAACAATGGACGCAGTGTTTGCCACAAAAATACTTGTATTCCCATTGTCACAATGAATCGTAAAATTGAAATGTGAAGTTGCAGATGTGTTTCTAAGTCAGTTGGTTACAAGTCGTCATATAGTTAAGAAGAGTTTTAAAAAAACTGGTATTTCTTGTGCCATTAATGGTAATGATAGTGATGAAAGTGAGACCACAGAATAGTTGGAGAAAAACACTGAAATAATACATTGTAGGCTCAATGAAACCGTGGTATGCATCCAGTTCATTCACAAATTAATGTATAACTATATAACTTTTACATAATACTACATGGTTCCCCTTCCTTTCTGAATTCCTACAAGCACCACTCGCGTAATTCCCTCCCCAGTGTTTTCAGGTAAATTTTTCGAGAAAAAAAGGGGGGGAATTACGCGATAAAATACGGTACATTGGTTGTGCACTAAGGGTCTGTGGGCTTTTGTTATATGAAATTGTTTAGGCAAGGTTAGTATTTTCATTTGCAGTGTACATGCTTTATTTATTTCATTCCTTATTTTGCAATTGTTTGTGTACATGTATTGATTTTACTGTTCCAGTTACCTATTCTGAGCATTTGATTTTGGAGTTTTTCTATTTTATTAATTGACTTGTCTTGAGCAGTTACTAGTACTTATCTTTTAAAATGTTGACTTTCATGGATACTTTCTTCTACTTTTCAACATGTTGGTCCCATCTGTGATATAGTTATATACCATTCTTGTTAATGTATGTTATAGGAAATGCAAATTGATTGTGATAAGATTAATATTGTTAAAGTTACCATAAACTTCATTAAAAAAAAGAACTGTTGGAAGACTTGTATATATTATATGTATATTGCTAATTTATATTTATTGTAATTATTATTAATTTCACATTATAAATCTGATAATTCGCCTATTTACAAGATTTTACTCAATATATTGTAAGCATATGTAACAAAAGAGCATCTTATATCTTTTATATAGCTATGTGATCATTTTTATAGTTTGTGACAATGTTTGCATACTGTTAATATAAAGAATACACACAGAAGTACATAAACATTAACTAGTTGAACAATTCAAGTTCTTTAAGCCATTTTCAAAATAAATAACATGGAAACTTTCACATAGCAAGATCAAGAGTATCAAATTTAAACTTAATTTTAAATTTAATAATGCTGGCACTGCATTAATTATTTTGTAACACATTTGGAATAGAAACTTACTACAGGTTTACTTCTCTATATCCCTTGCAAATTTAAAGAACGATCTTTTATTCTTTTGCCAAGTATCATTTTTACAGAAATATTGCCTTTCTCTGGTGTTGTGTAATGCAACAAAGGTTATCTGTACTACATGTGTCTGTTGTAGAACAAACCTTGTGCTACAATTTATTCCACTTTATGCAATGCGTCTATTGTAGAACAGACCTTGTGCTACAATTTATTCCACTTTGTGCATTTATCAGCTGGCCACCATTCTTGCTGCTAAGTGGCAGTGATCACTTTTCTTTTTTTTGGTGGTATCTTTCCAAATGACTTTTGAGCACATTTCCTAATATTACTTTTCTGAAGTGTACGCATACATTACAATATGTTCTACTGACTCAATGCAGGTTGGTATTTATATTAAAAAATCTGATGTGTAGCACTCACATGACTTTCTCCACTCTTGTACTGATCATTTTTACAAACTCTTATTCCTATATCTCCATGTTAGTTGAGATACATTTGCAAAAATTATGTTATTGCTTATTTCCTTGTAGATGAAAGGGGAATATTAGAATACAGTAGACTTTGAGCAATAGTCCAATATTTTAAAAGTTTTGAGATTCCGTTCTCTTTGCACGCTCAACATAAAATAATGAACAACGATGTTCCAATATACACACCTGAAGCTATTAACAGTGAAGTAAATTGATCCACAAATAACACAAAGTAATTGGAGACTCACACTTCACCATAATAATGTTTCTATTACTATAATAACGATGCTCCATTTCACAAAAGTTTTAAGTTTTCCAGAACCGACACAAGTAGCAAGGAATATTTCCAAATGGTTTACTCTACCAAAAAATGTATACAGACATAAATTGAGTGTTTTAGAGAGATCTACATTTTTTTCGGCAGTGTACAGAAATCTATAGTTAATCTACCGTTTTATGCAGCTAAAAGATTAGTCAACTTTGAATTCAAAAAAATTATTGCAAAATATTACTATGAAAAATAAAAAAATAAAAAATGGGAACTACCAAACATTCAAACAGTAATTCCTGACTATCCTCCAAAAACAGCAGTTGCAACCTTCAGGTTGATTACAGCACATGATTGACAAAACATTTGAACAGAATTGGGATATATTCTTCACCACTCTGTCCTCTATGTGATCTGCAAGAGGAAATGGACCTAGACCACCTTCAAATATGCCCGGCGATTTCTAACACTCCATCCATCAGTGAAAAATATTGGAGAGCCAGAGGATTAATGACTTCATTGTCAGAAATCCAGCATTAACTAACATTTTTTGTACCGTAAGGTTTTATCTCTCTCTTGTGGTTTACGAGTTATTCATAAATCCACAGTAAACATGACTGCATAGGTTATAGCCAGAAAATTCAAAGAGCAATTCCGCGTGTCACTAACTGACATTTACACTACATTTTCTTATTCAAATGTCTGTCTAATGGTCAATATAAGTGTAAAAATGTTATTGTTAACGACATACGATGACAGAGAATACATTGGCGGTTGTAATAGGGAATATAAAAACCTTAAAAAGTGAAACAATTATTTAATAATGAGCGCTAAACTTTTTGTGACAGACATTTTTGTCAACTGTAGGTCAGTCACGAAAAGTTTAGTGCTCATTATTAAATAATTGTTTCACTTTTTAAGGTTTTTATATTCCCTATCACAACCGCCAATATATTCTGTCATCATCTGTCGTTAAAATAACATTTTTACACCTATATTGACCATTAGACAGACATTTTAAGAAGAAAATGTAGTGTAAATGTCAGTTAGTCACACACGAAATTGCTCCAAAATGCACATTTCATTTGTCATACAAATATCTTAAACATACAGAATTTTAATCAAAATTGTTAGTCATTTTCAAGAAAATCAAAATTTTTTAAAATCTTCCATGTGAAGGGTAGTTCACGGTGAGGCTATTTTCTTCAAAATCTTCGTGTCGCATCCTTAAAAGACATTAAACTTAAATACCAACTTTTCGTTTGAGTTATGCTGTCCAGACAAAGACAGAGAAACACACACATGGACCTTTTTCTAAGGTTTTTTTTTTTTTTTTTTTGAATCAGGGGGTCTCAAAACATATTTCCGGGGAAATCTTGACATTGAATTTTTGGGTGGAATACAATACTTCTACCTACCAGTAGAGAAAGTAAAAATGAGTTAAAATTAACACGAGAAAAAGTTTTTCATGACATAATTTCCAGCCAGCTGGATGTTTCACAAGCATATTACATCTCGCATTTCTCTCAGATAGGTATACTTTATTAGTGCAAGGACTGCAAATCCAATATGTTGGTAAAGCAGCTCATTTATACACACTTAACCTCTTGAGCAATGGCCATTTAAAACGTCCGCGAGCCGAGAACTGCTACCCAATATCCAGCACAGGGCATTAGAAGTGCTTCGTATATACACAGCTGTATTTTGTGTAAATATTAACTTATTTTAACAAAACAAAAACTTGCATAAAACTTGTTAAATGCAGCATAAATGTACGTCATCAGCAAAGTTGAGTTGTATTTACAAAACGTTGAAATGGCACTATTTTGTTTCACTGTGGTGATTAGTCAACTTTCCTCTGTCGAACGCATCTAATATAAGTTCTCTGAAAGAAACAGTAGTCGACCCATTGTATGCGTGGCTTATGCGTCAGCATACTGTGTAATAAAGCACTACTGTATGCATGGTCTCTTGAGTCATCAGAATAGAGCAACATTGCAACTTTTGCTTATGCGAGTTTCGTAACTTAGTAGAGTCTGTGTCTTTCTTTGTTGAAATACATACATATGCTTTCCTGCTTGTAGCTGAAGGGAGAAGTGGTATAAAAAGGTGTTTTTGCACCAACTGGATATAACCATATACCATTGTTTGGTAATTTGGAGAGCTCTAAACCTACACAGGACAATGACCTACCTTGACTTCTGACTATCAATAGCTTGCAGCCTAATTGAACAATACCACGTTGGGGGTTGAAAATCCAAAACCCCTGCACCCCTCAGACTTCTAGGAAAACATCCTAAAAGGATACCACCAACAGCAAAGAAGTCCCGCCCATCTCGAAAGTGTTTTGTGTGCCGCAAGAAGGGAATTTGCGAATGTGGAGATGTACCCTTGTGTGTTTATCCCTGTTTTGAGGTAAATCACTGCAGAATGAACATATTAAGGTAAGCCAGTAAAGTATATAGACTTTACTAAAATGTTTTATAAAGGGAAAATTAAAATAAGTTGAGCTAGATAAGGGATAAATAAGGGTTAAATGCTTAAACGCATAGGACGTGTATACACGCCCATATCGCTCATCCGTCATTTTAAATGGACATGATTTCACGCCCATATCGCTGAAGAGGTTAAGCCCCTGTTTGATTATGCATGCTGGTAGTGAATTTCAGCCTTACCTCCTGAAGTGGCAGTAAATCCTGAAGGAGGACTTGGAGGTTGATATGCAGTTGATGAAGTTACAGGATAGGTGTTATTTGATGTGCCGTAAGAGACCACTGAAGCTGCAACAGCAACTGCAGAACTGCTGGTGCCAATTCCCACAGCCGACTTTAATGTTTCAGTCGCCTGTGTTAATTGACTCAGGTACTCTGATTGGACTGCAGATAGCTGGCCCACTCCAACAGGTACTGGGCTCTGAAAATGAAATTAACCACCAGTCATACACAAACTGATGCATTTCAAAAATATTGACTTTTCCTATTTGTACTATCTAAAACTGCAATTCTTTCTTCATTTATTACCTTAAAATGTGCTTTGGACTTAGGACATTTCCATTCATTATTGAATACAATCTACAGTGATTCCATTGTAACAAAATCTAAAATTATGTAAGCTTGTAAGCTATCACATTAAACATGTTTGCTTTTGTATAAAGCTACATGAAACTTCTAGAAAAGAAATAACATGCTTAATTACATTTATTCAAGTCTTTCAAGAAATGACCTGTGCTTTTTGACCCAACAGCATTTTCAGAAAAATGGGAGATTTCCTACAAATATTTGTATTAACATTTGAGACAGGATATTGTAAGACCCCAAAAGAAAATCGTTTATGTGAATATTTGTTAAAAGTGTAATTTGTTTTTGGTGTTGGTATGAGTTAGTTAAATGGCGAAAACGTGTTACTAATGTTCATTGTTACAAACAATTAAGTTTGTTTAAAGACGTCATAAATATTTCCATATTTAATTTTAATATATATGTATAAATAAAAGAATTATGTGTGTTCAATATTGAAAGCGAAGGGAGAATGGCTAAGGATCACTTCCCTAACAATGCGGGAACTATTTGGTGAACGCATACGCGGATGTACACATGGCAGTCGGAATCCTAGACTCGCAACCAAAAGAATTTGTTAATAGCGCCAGTGTCTTTGGTATAGATGGGCGCATTTTTATGTGTGCACGTCATAAAATAGTGGAAGTAAAATTACTAAGTGTTTAAAGACCGTTAATTTGAGTAGAATAAGTGAAACATTAGCTAACTTTAACAAGTTAGTTAATACGAAGTGTGCAATTAAATGAAAGGACGTAAAATAGACGAAGTGTAAAGTGATAGAAAACACATTTAGCGAAATATCACTAAATTTTCAGACATTAAATCTCGGCGGTGCTGGGGAAGTCAATCCACTGAAATAAAAGACTTACTACTGTGATACGATTTAAATACTGTGAACAAGAAGGTGCGAATAAAATATTTCACTAAAGTTAACCCCGAGTGTATGTTCATTCCATCCAGTACCACGACCCGAGATAACGAAAGAGTCGAAAGCTCATCACTACCACCGTAATAATTATAAAAACAGCACCACATTAATACGGTAAAAAAAACACTGCTAATTAACAGTAACCATTACTCTGCATTACAATCTCAAAACCTCCACAAAATACTTGATATTAACGGTGAAACAAAAATTTTTTAAAATACAATTTAGTTATAGACTTGTAGGCAAAGGTGCAGTCAATGAATTGACATTTTATCCATTACTCAGTGGTGTATCTTCAGAGAAGTGACTAATAGCTGATTTACGGCTATGAGAATGGTGTTTGTTGGAGAACCCAAACTATATAAAAGTGGGAGGAATTGTCTTCATCTACTTTTGGTCTCTTGTTGGCTGATCCTTGTATGGCTGAGGAATCTGTGACATGATTCGTCCATTTCTTTCTTGCTTTCTTTTCTTTTTTTTTTGGGGGGTGGGGGGGGGGGGGTGGGGAAGGTTTTGGCTTTGTATTATCTAGCACATCAGCATTTAGGCTTTGTGTATGTGTGCCACTTCCTCTTTTCTATTAAAATTGTTTTTATGCTTGTAAATCTCCATAATGGCTTCTCAGCATAGCCGTGTGTGGCAATAGAAATGTGCTGTCTAGGGCTCATCAAGCTTGATGTGGCCCATTAGCAACACATGCTTGGATACTGCCACTTTTTCCACATGTCCTAGCCGACAGTTGCTTTTATGTTCTTTGATGCAGGTTTATGGTCTCATTCCGGAAACTTCTTGATAAGAAAATAATAATACATCACACTCCAAGAAACAACTGGGTGCAGTACAAAGAAATGTTTAAGAGTAATTTTTAATTGACTATGAGAGCTGTCCTAGAAGTACCTCACTTGGCGTAAAGATAGCTTTGTTTCAAACAAATAACTGGTAGAAAGTACCGATCATATAAAGCTTGAGTTGGACAATGCTACATTGTCCAGTATTTATTTGGCAGCCATCAATAGTGCTCTAAGCGAATATGAAGAAAGATTAAACTGGTCATAGTTATGTGATACAATACTTTCATTCCAAAGGTATTAGTCCAACTAATTATTAAAGTTGAGCTAGATTCTACTCTAGGGGAGTTTTCTCCTTTATTTACAACAGTAAAGCACTGGGTGGCAGAGTTTAAGTGAAGCTATATAAGCTACTAAGATGAACATTGCAGTGGTCGACCAAATGAGGTGATCATGACAGAAAATGTAAAGAAAATCCACAAAATGATATTGGATGACCATTGACAAAGTGCATGAGCTACCAGACATTCAGGCATTTAATGCTGTACATCGCTTACTGATTGAAAATTTGGACGTGAGAAAGCTGCCCATTAGACAGGTGCCATGTTTGCTCACAATGGAACAAAAATAGTTGTGAGGATGTTTAAGTCAAGTGTTTGCCAATGTTTCACTGCAATAAAGCCAAGTTTTTGCAAAAATTTATAACCATGGATGAAACATGTACTTCCAGCTGTAGTAGCTGGACGATCACATTTCTTTCCACTTATGGAAACTAAGTGAAGATCACATGCACCCAGTCTTAAACCAGGATATAGTAGAACTCATTAACATTCTGTATAATTTGACAACTTATTTTGACTTTATTTTATTGTTCTTAAAGTTGACTGTAATACTTTCTATAACTAACCATGTGGTGTAAACAGTATAGGTAAATTTTAATTAGTGTATGTATATAACCTTCCACATTCTCCCTCAACAGTAACAAAAGGGATGATATATAGCCAGAACGTATGCAGCCGGCAGACCATTGAAATGAAAAGCTTGCTGATCATAATGTGGATACATAGCAAGCACATTGTTTGAAAGTTTGCTGCTTTACTAAGTGGTAAGCTACACTTTCAGTTGCATATTTCTAGTTACATACCATTTCTCATATTGTAAATAGCATTAAGATTCATTTATTCTTGTTATATGCAATATGTAAAATTTGTATATAGCATGAGCACAGATGATTTGTAGAATGGAGAAAAGAATGAAAGTCACAAAATATGTAAATAGTATACACACAGGAATGGTAAGTATTGTTGAGAAATGCAAGACAAAAATAATAAAGAAGAGTACTACTACACCAGGGTAAACAATGGGAAATAATTGAAAAACAGCTAAGTTACAGGAGGAATCAACAACTCAAGCAGATGCAACAAGGTCACACAGAAACATGTTAAACAAGCAGTTAAATTTTACTTTTAAATTTTAGCAAGGGAATATTTAATTCCATGACAGAACAAAAGTGGAAGTAGCCTGAGGATATCAAGTCTTGAGTTGCTGCCGTAAAGAGAAATACATGTTACGAAAAGTTTACGAATGCAGAGAGCAAATTTGTATACCTCATGGAGTTGTACCTACACTTACTATTAGCAAAGAAAAATATAACTCACCTTTGCTAACAGAACATAAGTGTCCAAAGAAAATAGTTAAGAGACGTTGTGAACTAAGTCTGCAATAAAATACATGCTACAGAAACATAGGAGTCAAATTTGGGGCAGTAATAAAGACGCTGAGAACCACCACAAGTTTCCAAAGTAAGAACGAATTAGAAACTAAAAACTTCACTTATCTTAGTAATGTTGCACGTTCTTTTGCAAAAAGAACTTTAGAATCTTGTTGCTTCACTGTTAATAGCTTCAATTTTCCTTATTTAGCCACTACAAGTTGTTATATACATGCAATATTTCATATAATGTAGATAGAAACTCATGTTTGAGTTAAACTTTAATTTTATTCAATTACTAGCTGAAATACCTGCCATTTCCTGCGGTTTGATGATTTTATCCCTATGACTTTTAGACTTACGTTGGATACTATAAAGAACCGAAAATAAATAAAAACACAGGGAAAATACTACGCAAAGGGAGCATTTAACAACCACAAATACCACAGGAAGAAAAGTGAGTAGAGGGTACTGAGCTAGCAATGAGAGTGTTCAGACGTGTGCTGAGAACACTCATGAGTAAGAGCAAGCAAATGGTATTGCTGGCAAATAATGTTAAACAGAAGTTAAACCGAGAGCTGCAAGCTACTAAAACATGTTACAGCTTTCTTTAAAAGCAACAGACTGAACTAAAGAAATACCCCACACAGGCAGGAGTACATCTAGGCAAAAACTATTTACAAAACTGCAAAAATGTTTGACAGATTAAGGAATAACTATTTATGACGGGTAAAGGCCTGAAAATAAACAGTACCCTCTCTTAAGTGATTTATTGATATATTCTGTTAAAGAACGACTGTCACAGCATAGTGGCCGGCTCCGGCGGGCAGGTTGGCTAATACGCCTTTCCTATTCTTGAGATTCGGAAGAAGCACGTAAGGCAGGGTTGCCAACCCATACGATAATTATGGGGGCATACGATAATTTGAATGTTTGTAAGAGGTAGAACTGGAACTTAAAAATTCAATGCCACACAGGGCTTGTGTGTTTAAAAACATCAACAGTAAGTTTGTTGGCATAAATAATAATTGAATGTTTGTACTCATGGTTGTCAACCCCTACGATAATTTTGATACCGGTGAAATATCATTTTCACTGGTTTGTTACACCAGATAAATGAAATAAATTACTATAGCAACCTCTAAGGCAACCATTTTGTATCCTACTAATCCTTCTACCCTTTATCCTCTTGTTGCCAGTGTGCCCAGATCTAGTAATCTCAATGAAGAAGGCACTGTTCAGAAAATTGCTGATCAATGGAGAAAACTTGGAATATGTGACATTCCATTTCCTGGAGTGCTGTTAAACACATGTCACCTTGGTGCAAATATTGATTTCAAAGAACTGGCGGAGGTTGCATTATCAGTAATTTCATTGCCCCACAGAAACACTTCTTTTTTCAAACTAGGTTTAACAAAAACCAAAATTACAAACAGATTGGCACTAGATACTGTAAATGGACTTATTTGGTCATCTCAACTTATGAAAGAATGTGATGGGTCCGAAAATCTGTAAGCCAACGAGATGATGTTCAAGTTTATCGCAACAACAAGTTTGTATAATGCTGCAACAGTTGAGGAAGATGATGAACTTTCAGATGAATAGTGTGAGAAGCATAAGTACTGAAGTTGTAATACTGACTGAGGTCATCAATCTTGTAAGTGGATACCATAAACACCAATACTATTACATTTTCATAAGTGTTATGCTGATTTATTTATTGTTGTAGCATTTGCTTTATGATGTACGATAATTTTGAATCCAAATCTATAATTTTGACTGGCCAGTACGATAATTTTACTTTTAAACATTGGCAACCCTGACGTAAGATCTAACACTATGCTGTATTCAAATGGAGAATTTGTTCATATCCAGGGCGTATCAACCATTCACACTTAACAGGCAACATACTATATGTAAATGAAAAGTGAGTATTAAAAACCCTGTGAATGTTATGTTGCATAGTAAAACACACAAACATTCTCCATTCTGAATATGGTGACCGATCAAGTGGTTTAAGAGTGTACTGAGGACAAGCAACCAAAGTGGCAATTCCCATACAAAATTACCAATTTTGATATTTTAGACTTTACGGCAGTTCCTTGGGTTTTTCCTAGTGTTTATATTTTTTCTAAATATGCTAATGGCTTCATTGCCAGATGCAAGGCACTAGAAAACAACAACAATATTTTTTTTAAACCATCCCAGTATTGAGGCAAAGAAAACAAAAAATAAATTGTTCAAATTGGTCGAGCCATTTGAGGTTTTGCAGGACTAATGCACAGCAATTGATTTTTAAGTATTTTAATGATTTGGTTGTATTGAGTAGAATTAAAAGAGCAATCCATTTTCCACCACGCTATTTACATTATTTATCCTCTTTCTCTGCTACTGCACTCACTCCTAACTGGTATACAAAACAGTAGCAAGTAAAATAATTGTTAAAGAGAGAATTATTTGCTCTTGATCACTAAACGAACCAGTCCCAAACAGAAATAAAGAAGAAGGCTGCCAGAGGAATGAGAAGAAGCAGATGGCATCACAACATCCCAGCAAAATGGAAACAAATGACCTCATCCCAGAGGTACAAAGATGCACTTTGCCCTGCAAGATGAATGATTAATACATTTATACCACAAAAACAAGAGTTGCTACTGGAAACACATTGCAAACTAGGGATGGGTTGATACCAGTTTTTCTTGATACTCGATATCAATACATGATATTTTCTGATACCTGATACTTCGATACTCGATACCATAATTTCTACTTCTAGTTTCAATACAACATAGATGTTGGGAAAACTGTGTAATGCCAATGAAATTAATTAGGTACACATACTTAATGCGACAAAGTTCAAAACCATCAGTGTACTTATTTTTAAACTCTACATTAGAACGATAATTATTATTTATTTATTCCAAGAAACTTACTGTTGGTGTTTTTAAACACATAAGCTGTGTGTGGGCAACGTTTGATAAGTTCAAATCCCAGTTGTGGCATTGAATTTTTAAGTTACAGTTCTACCTGTCTACATTAGACACTTAAAAGCAAAATGCATTTTTGAAACAGTCCACTTTTATAAGTTTTTGTTAACAAAATACTAGCATTCTCACTCTTGGGGTCAAGCCACGAGTCCTGCTGTGCTAAATGGACTTTCAGAAAAAACTAAGGTGGAATACACAAATATTTAGCAGCTAATTTTTTTAGTTTTCGAAATTTTGAATTTGTTTTCCAGTAATCCAGTATGCTAGAAAGAGTTGACAAATAGTCGAGATATGCAGTGATTTCTTCTTGGGAACTTTACTGGCAGTGAATCTGACACAATTATTTTCTTGCATGATGTTACTGTACAGGTACCACATTCCAGGCAATTTACCCGGCTTTGCAGCAGTTGAAATCTAAAATAAAAGTTGTGAACTGATCAATTTTTAAGAGTATGTCAGTATTACACAACTAACCCTACATAGGTATCTAAATATCTGGAAAAAAATTAAAAATAAACTTTACCTGATCATTTTTTGATGCAGGAAGAAGTTGTCTGTTTACCTGCATTGGTATTTCTAGTTATCTCCAGATAAGAAGTGCTTCCTAAAAAATTCAACTCAACATGTAATTAGCCAGGTTCTTGCTTGAGTTTAAGTGAGGTAATTAAATGTTTGGGTTTGCGCTTTGCACTGAATAAACAGGAACTGAATGAAGGATCTTAGTACCTCCATCTTCGTCTCTGCTGTTTACGTGGTCATTGTGACCGCTTTAAAATATTCTTCCAGTAATATTTTGTGATTTTAAAATAAAAATAAAAATTCCAGAATCACCACCAAAGTATCGAAAAACTACCAAGCAAATTTTCTGAAGTATCATTCAATGTTGATACCATGCAAGTATATTGAGGTATCGCAAGTATCGACGACCCATCCCTATTGCAAACCATAAAATTGCATGCATATGAGAAGTGGTAAACAGAATAACAAAACTGATTTTATGGGAGTAAGAAATCCTCCCCTACCACTGACAAAAGTGAGCTCAGAGAGCCCAATATAAATACTTTGTTAATACTGTTAATTGCCAGAATCACAGCAGCACTGCCAGTGTGCCAGAACTTCATCCAACAATCAAGTTCAATCCCAGTAAATCTACTGACATGGTGCTGTTGCTTATAAACACACTTAAAAACCATAGGTCTGGGTCAGGTTTGAACCTGTGACTTGGGATCAATAGACCAGTGCCTAACCAACTGAGCCCCCAGACCAACAGGTTAGGGAGCAAGTGGATGTGGGTAGCAACAACGATAGCGGTATATTATACAGAATTGTTAAAAAGGGGGAGAAAAAAAGAAAAACCTATACAAGACATGACTAAAAATACGGAAAAAGGATAGAAACAGCTAACTTAAGAAATTCCAGATGAAGTAGTACAAGTATACAAGCAGTTAGCTACGAAAATGAATGGAAAGAGAATAGAAAAAGGAAGAGTACAACTAGCGAGAGATATGAGAAACTGTAAATAAATTACAAAAAACAAGGTAGATGAAATGAAAGTAGAGCAGGTTACATTTCAAATCTAAAAAGCGGTTACTATTACTGCTATTGCTCTCTTCAATATCATTGTGAAAAATATTGGAGAGCAAGAGGATTAATGACTTCATTGTCAGAAATCCAGCATTAGCTAACAACAACAACATTTCAAATGAACTATTGAAGATATACAGAGTGTAAATGAATAACATCGCACGAAACTTACAGGTGATAGACGATTCACAGGCAATCATTTTGACATAGGAAACCTGTGGTCTAGGATTACAAATTACAGACTGTTCCTTAAAATTGTTTGAGGGTATGCGCGCCACTGATCATGTCCACTGCAGCTGTACGGCATGTGAGAGAATCAGCGGGCGAACTACGTAGCCTGTCTGTTTAGCATAGTGGATATGGTGCCATGATGAATAGGTACGCAAGTATTGGAAATGCAGGTTCAAATACTCATAAAACCATATTTTTTATGTTCTTTCTCTATTTCTCTCTTCCTTTGTTCTTTCTCTTTCTTCCTTCGTTCTTTCTCTCTTTCTTTCTTCGTTCTTTCTCTTTCTTTCTTCCTTCATAAACGCGTACTTAATTTAATTTGATTTACTGGAAACATTCGTGTCACGTTGTAATTTTTGTTTAACTAATGTTTAAACTTTTTGTTTCAAGTTTAAGCATTATTTACACTTGCATGACCTAAATAGTAGGTACACGCTGAGAACTTCGGTTTCAGTTAAATGAGATGGTTCAAGCCTAACTAGCAGCTTAGAAACAAGTAAATAATTGACAAGTACTTGAAAGAGCTCCATGCGATTGAATTATTATAAACACAAGTTGAATTAATATTAACATTACAGTACAATAGCTAGATAGAAGCAGAATAAAGGTAAGGAATATTCACTTCGCCAAACAAAAAAACGAAGTACCAAAGTACGAAGTGAAGGTGTGAGACAATGTAAAAAGTGTGATGTTGCAAGAATTGTTGTAAGATTTATCACACACAACAGCAATACTAGCACAACAGGACTGGTAAGTTTATGCTTTTAATATTTGTGCATGCAAATTATCAGCGAAAAATACATATTGGTTGATTTCCAATAACTTTTTAAACAATAAGCTGCTAGAGCATTTAAATCAAATTTCTTGTTTGATTGAGTAGGCATTAAAACATTACTCAACTGGGTTAAGAATGTAATGGACATTAAGACAGCATCTCTCGGTCATTGCACAAATATATAGATTTAAGGACACATTAAATTATTTGTTCAATAGAAGTGTGGGAATCAGCTGATGACTAGGATTCTTTAGAAGCAAATGCATGGCGTGACTTCCTGTTCAATTAAGGTGAAGCTTGTCTTTGCATTGCCTAAGCAAAAGCGTGACATTTTCAGCATTTGCATTGCGCAACAGCTTGTGTGTTCCAGTGGTAAAGTCTGCAGATCCTCAGTTAGTGACTGACGTTTCAATCAGCAGAGACAAGTGTTGTCACTTCTAGCACCACTACGCATGTGATGGCTTAATGCGTAGCAGAAGCATGAATAACTGCCATGCAGGGTTACAGGAATCAACAAATATTGTACATGGTAACAGATTAAGGCAACAAATACAAAATGAGAATGAAGATTTAATTTTAAATGTTGTTGTTGTTATTAGCTAATGCTGGATTTCTGACAATGAAGTCATTAATCCTCTTGCTCTCCAATATTTTTTACTGATGATATTGAAGAGAGCAACAGCTGTAATTTTAAATGTTCAAACACACTGATTGTCATATTTTATTTATACTTGCATCAATGTCCTAAAGTAAGAACAAATTAGTTTCTAATTTGTTCTTACTTTAGAATCTTGTTGCTTCATAATTTTCCTTATTGCATCAATGTCTATTATAAAATAAGCAATAATCATCTACACAGTGCAATATTACCAGAAAGTTGTTAAGTTAACTTAAGCTCTTGTTAGCTTGGCTGTAACAAAATACAAAGAAATGAATGTGAAGCTATTTTAATTACAGCATATAAAATAACAGCCACACTTGCAATTTGATGTTACTAGAATACCTCTTCCAAAAGCACTTGTTCATTGTGTCTGTGAATGCCAACACTTCATGAACTAAACCGTGCATGCAAAACAAGCAAACTGATGTTTCAGGTACATGATGTCAAGGACTCCCCAATTTACAGTGTATACTTACAATAGCTAACTATTAGCATCAGGTAAAAATTCCTGGAAAGAAATTAAATCTTGTGCTAAATAGAAAGATGTGTGGTATTCAAAGTTACTTCTGGCAAACCCAAATTTACACCTTTAATTGCCAAAAAAATGGCGTGGGAACAGCTTACCTCTAATTGGTGCCACCACTGGTTGCTATGAGACCAGAGTGACGTATTAACCCCCACCCTCCTCCCTGTTTCAGTTTTCAGAGCAGAATAGCATGTGGCCAGCAAACATCAATCACCAACTAAGAGTGCGCTTACTATAATTACAACATATACATACATAAGCATACAATGGGTGCTCAGTGGAGGAAGTTAACTCGAGAAAAGTTGAACATATGATTGTGTTGCAGGTATGACATTTTGTATTCAGGTTTCATCTGCATGTGTTCCTTGACCTACTTGGCCACACCCATTCACCACATTAGGCATCTTTGCATAAGTTATTGCTGCATGGAATGTTAGCTGACCTGCTGAGAGCAGGGAATTGAACTTTGTTCGTTTTAATTAAATTAAGCATTAAAATAAAACTTGCACATTATCTTTTGACTCCCTCCACCCAAACCAACTGGGTCTATGACATTTATGCCTCCCTACCAATTTCAGAAGTAAAAACAGGGGAAAGAAAAAGACAAAGGAGCTCTAGCAACACATTTTCACATTACACCGTACATTTAACCTTCTCTTCATTAAATCAAAATGTCACATAGCTGCAAATTCCATTTAACACAGTTACAAACCAGAAAAATGCAAAAGTGGAGTTCTACTGTAACCTGAAAAAAATGTACATCTGGCACAAAGTTATTTTCAACATCACTGTTTTTAATTTTCCCATGTTTACAGTCCTTTGAATTTTATGCACAAATAAAAACAAATATCTACTGCTTCAATAAACTATCACTCACTTGTGACAGCTGGCTGGGAGGTTGGTGAATATCCATATTCTGTGACATTTGACTCGAACTTGATGCTACACTGCTTGACAGGTTCTGCACAGTCAACGAAGTGGAAAGATCTGTGTTTGTTGACTCAACCGGCAAAGGCTCTGAGTTTGTTATCGGCTCTAACGCTCCACCACTGGGAGTAAATACTTTACTGTCAGCTAAAGAACCTGTGTATTCTTCGTTGTCCCAATCTTCTGGCGATGGGAAGTCATCGCCCCATTTCTCTGTGCATTAAATGATGGTATAAGTGAACAAGTACTGCAACTAGTTACTGTATTAAGAAATGAAGCACTGCTGATCAAAATACAGAAACAAAAGAATACTAAGCAATGAAAATATAAATCATTTTACAAAACTAATAAGCTAGCATAAATTATGTTCCAACTTGTGAAACTACTCTTGTATTACATGAGAGCATCTTAACCAAACGTTTTGTATATAATTTAAATATTCTGTTCCACACACCATTTGACTCACCCATTTTAAGGGTGTCTCCAGAGTTATCATCTGTCCCTGGATTGTTCCACGTTTCTATAGACCTTGGAAAACCTCCCTTATCTCTATTTTGGAAAGTTCGTGGCCCTAATCTACCCCCTCCTCGTCCTCCTCTTCCTGATCTTCCTGGACCATTTATCATCCTTCCTCCACCACGCCTATAACCATCACGACCATCTTCCAAGTTTTTCTCATTTTCTTTGTTTTCCCGACCACGCCCTATAAGAATATTCAGAATGGCATCAAGTTAGAAAGACAAAAAAATTTGTGATAACTTTTTATTATGAACTTTACCTTAAATGAGACAAATGCATATTTTTTAAATCTCAAGATAAAATATTACAAGTACACATTCATTCCTTTCTTTTATTTTATTTAGCTTTAAAAATAAAACATTTATGACTGCATTTGTTAACTTAAGACTTTAAAAGTTTTTGAATCTTCCTGCTTAATTCTAAATAGTAGTAGTATTACACCAAACAAGAACCAACATGTCTGATTTGTTTTATCTTTCATGAAAGATGTACAATCTGGTGCACGGAAATATGCCAATGCTGTTAGTGTCTTTTAGTGTTTATTTTATGTTGGCAGAGCCTTTTCACATGTGTTCCACACCAGTCATGGGTGTGCCAATCCCCTATTGGTTTGTATTCAAGTCCAACACACAAGCAATGACCTATGAACAAAGGTTGTGGCCAATGTGAGTAGTGCAAGGGAAAGTACAAGGAAACAACCCTGAGTAGAACAATTAACACCATTTTCTGGCTGTGTCTGTACCTAATTGATATGCCACAACACTGGGGTTCACTTGGACTGTCTGCTGGAAACTTAAAGCAAATTTGAGAGGTAGAATTGAAACTGAAAAATTCAATGCTACAGGCAGGCATTAAGTATGTTGGCATAAAAAAATATTAAAGCAAATTATTTGAGCAAACAGGCATTGATAACAAATACCAATGCTCAGAAGGTGGACCGTGTTACCTTTTTCCATGAATACGCTGATTACTCCTGGCAGAATATAGTCTTTTCAGATGACAAAGTATTTTCAAATACCAGTTCAGGTCCTATGCACATATATCGGCCAAAACATACATCTAGGTTTGATCCTCAATACATTGCATGAAGACATAGTGGTCACATGCTATGAGAATGGGAAATTTAATGGCCATCAATATATTTCTATATTATAAAACAATGTTACCAAATGTGCACATTTTGTTTGCAAATGGTTCTATTCAGTTTCAACATGACTATCTACACATCACTCCATGTGCAACAATGGTTTGCGTATCATGAACAATGTTCAACTTGCTCCCTGGGTGCTTAACAGCCTGGAATTAAATCCCATAGAAAATGTGTGGGCAGCAATGCAGAAACAAATTAACTGAGCTATTGATCACAGACCTCGCACAAGTGCACAGATATGGGAAATGGTGGAAACTAATGGGGACGAACGTATAAACTCGCACAAATGCATGCAGAATCTAAATTCAGTACCACTAAGAATTGGAGCTGTTATAAGGAACGGGGGTCGTGGATTAATTACTAGAACATTAACTTGAATTCCATGACCATTTTTGTGTTTGTCTATTCAACAAAAACATGCTTTAGTAATGGTTTTGTATGCTTGGTATATTTTGTGCATATTGAGCTTTAATTTACAGCGACTTCTTTTGTTATGAAATGACATGATTCTAAATATGTGTACTGTTGAGATTAACACATTTAATAAAACAGATAAATTTGCTTTATCCACCATCCCCTTCCCTGAAAAATACACAAAACTGAGCATTTTTCGTTTTTGGAAAAGGATTGACTGTCTTCTGCTTCTTTCCTCTAAATATTACTGATAATGTACTCAAATTATGATAAAACACATTCAAAATTATATTTTTTGATGCATCTAAAACTGTCTGGGTCTCTGGTGTGCCTCCATCATTGTGAAATAAAGGGCATGTGCAAATTACCAATCAAGCCTTACTATAACTGTCAGAGCTTGAAGTGGGGACATGGAATGGTGCCACTCCTATGACAACTTTAACTGTCCCTCAAACTGGCACATTTCTGTGCACTGGACTACATATTAAGTTGAACCATCAAGATGCTTATACGACATTTGCTCTGAAAGTCCTTTTGGCTTTTTTTTTTTTGACCTCATGTTTGCACTGATGAATATTTTGGAACATGATTGTTATTAACTTGTGGTATTCATGTAAGTTTGCTCTGGCATGCATAAGATTATTATGTATATAGTGGAACTGTTAGGTAATACTTGTAAAAGAAGAGAAAAAATCAGAAGTTGGGTACTTCATGCTGATCTTAACTCAAGATTGGAATTTATATCTGGATCTCATTTAGAAAATAATGGAGTAATAACAGTAAAGATAAAGTTGCAAATGAAGGTATCAGATTTGTGGAGGTTTTTTTTTTTTTTTTTTTGGTGGAAATAGTTGATTGAATTGAAAAATATATCGATATTTCTAAACACACTTGTAATAATTAGACAGGACTAATTTTAGAGAGAGTCTGTAATATATATATTATTATAAGTTGGTGCAAAATGTGTTTAGAAATATAGACATTTTTTCAATTTATTAATATGCTCTACTGTTTTAAACACTTCATTTTCATCAGTTTTATATTAAAGAGTTGATTATTTTCAATAATTTTTGGGAAGAGGATACAACAGGCAAATTTAGTTTTCAAGCAATGTGGGTCAAATTGTGTGAGACATATATGTGGTAGAGAAATATGGTTGGTTGGTTGGTTGCTAATGCTCAGCATACTGGAGTTCTTCCATTTGCCTTCTTGTTTCCCAGTACAGTAGAACCCCAATAACTTGACTCTTGATAACTCGACATTCCATATAACTTGGCAGCTTTTTTATTTTTTATCTTATACTTGACTGTAAAAGTTTCTATAATTCACTGTGCAATATAAACAGTATACATAAATTTTAATTAGTTATGCATTCTGCCTTTCAGTAACAAAAGGGCTTATTGCATACTGACCTTCAATATCTAGTCAGAACAGAAGCCAGTGGACCACTGTCACGAAATAAAACGCTTGCCGCTAATAATTTGGATACATAGCACAAACACTTGTTCTATTTATTGCTTTACCCAATACTTAAGTACCTCCAATTACATATTTCTAGTTACACTATCGTTTCTCAGATTTCAGGCTTGCTGTTAGTGTTGTACTGACTTGTGTTTATGCCAGTAAAAATGTCGAGACAAGTTAACCTGACAATGGAAATTAAAGTGGATGTGTTAAAGAAACCAAAGTGGAACATATTAATACGTAATACATTTGAGGATACATTATACTTTTCTGTTTCCTATATTGTGCTAGAACATGCATTTATGTAATTTGCATTGTTATGTTATGACTCCTTATTCCATAAAAATAGACATTTTGATAACTCGACACCCTCTCAGTTCACAATAGGTCGAGCTATTGGGATTCCACTGTAGCACAATGAGAAATCTGAAGTTGTTAAATTTGATACTTCACAAGATGAGTCTCATTCATTGTAGAATTCTCTTCTCTACAAAGTACACAGTTTGGAGTCGGAAGGCTGTTTAGCTTATGAGATGGGCAGCCCAACAATCATGTCCTGTGTGTAATTGAAGACAACAGCGTCTGATCACTGACACTCTGGAATTATTGCTGCTTTGTTCAACAAGGCTTTCCAAGGTTTCTTTATACTCTCGAGTTAAATGTAGAGAAATATGGTATAGATGAGGCACGGAGAAGAGAGGCGACACAAATGCAATTGGGTATTTACTCTCTCCACTTACTGACACAATTTGACGGACTGACCGGTTCTCTGAGGTAGATGGACAGTGACAGGAGGCATGACCTGGTAGCTAATTGCTGTGAGGCAGTGGACAGGGTTAAAACTACAATGTAGGGGAAGTGACACACTGAGTCAGTTATCCCCATCAAAATAATGCAAACTGGAGAAGGAAGGCTAATACTTATGTGTAAAGGAAGAGAAATGTGGAAAATGCAGTTCATTGATCAGAAGTGGTATAAAACAGAAAAAGAGTATTAAAATATTTTATAAAATTCAAAAATGTTGGACTCAAACACAATGAAATAATTTATAAAATACACTTAATGAAAGGTGGAATCAACACTCATTACAGCTTCATTATTGTGCAGAACATGTATCATGGACATCTCATCCATCAGCTGCCTATTGATTGCTGGATCAAGTCACTTTGTTGTTGAAAAACAGGGGTGTTCTCTGGTGATTAATAGGGACATACAAAATTTGCATTTCCTACAATACAAATTTTTGTACAAATGTGAGCATTGCTCATTTCTAAGAATGCAAATTGTAATAATAAATACTGGAAGTTGACGACTTGTTTGAATCACATTAAAGTAGGTTTTGAGTCAACACTAATCACTCACTTTTTAAAATTTCCCAGAACATGTTTCAGAGGCTAGCTTTCCTCCATTATCAACTGGATACTGACTGAATTTGTACAGGCTGATTTCTCCTGTAGACTGCTCTGGTGGTGGTTTTAAGAACTTGTATGGCGGATCGCTTTGTGGTATATCAAAATTGAAAATGCCATCTTTGTTTTTTCCAGATGATCTGTTCCCAAGTTGACAAATCTTGGTTTCCTGATATGTATTTTAATAATTTTGGACCTGGATTAATGTCAATTTTCTTTCTGAACATGCGTGGCAATTGCTAATATTTCTAAGTGTTCATATGTTAAACATTGCTGGATCAAGTCACTTTGTTGTTGAAAAACAGGGGTATTATCTGGTGATTAATTAATAGGGACATACAAAATTTGCATTTCCTACAATACAAATTTTTGTACAAATGTGAACATTTTCCAAATGCAAATTTAGCTCATTTCTAAGAATGCAAATTGTAATAATAAATACTGGAAGTTGACTTGTTTGAATCACATTAAAGTAGGTTTTGAGTCAACACTAAACACTCACTTTTTAGAATTTCCCAGAACATGTTACAGAGGCTAGCTTTCCTCCATTATCAACTGGATATTGACTGAATTTGTAGAGGTTGATTTTTCCTGTAGACTGCTCTGGTGGTGGTTTTAAGAACTTGTATGGCGGATCGCTTTGTGGTATATCAAAATTGGAAATGCCATCTTTGTTTTTTCCAGATGATCTGTTCCCAAGTTGATAATTCTTGGTTTCCTGATATGTATTTTAATAATTTTGGACATGGATTACTGTCAATTTTCTTTCTGAACATGCATGGCAATTGCTAATATTTCTAAGTGTTCATATGTTAAACATCTGAAATGTTCTTTAGTTCCGTTTTCAAATTTCTCTTGGTTTTTCCTATAAAAACCTGGTTGCAGTTATTGCATTCTATGTGGTAGATTCTGGAGTTTTTATTTGCTGCAATGCTGTCTTTAGTGTTTGAGTATTTCTTTGGGTGTTATGTAAATTTCTTAAATGACATTTCTTCTTTTGGTTTGCTTAGAGTGGTTGTTTCTTTTATTAGTTTTTTCTTTTTGGCATTATTCACTTTTTTGTTTAGCCAAGATTCCCGGAAGCAATTCTGCAATTCTAATGATATCTTTAAGTTCTGTTTGATATTCCTATGTTGAAAGTGGCATGTTTTCTAGTGTGTGAATTAAACTGTTGAAAACTGCTTTTTTGTGCAGTTTTGGGTTAAAGCTATTGAATTTGATATAATTATCTGTGTTGGTTTTCTGTAGATCCCAAAGGTTTTTTAGTTTTTATGATTTTTAAATCTAAAAATGGAAGTTGCCCATCTATTTCTATGGTGAATTTTATGGTTTTTCTTGTAAGTTTAGCAGGTTTTGTACATCATCGATGTGCTTCCTTGGTACTATTGCAATAAGTTGTCTATGTACCATTGCCATGTTTTAAAAATCCAAGGAAAGTTCTTGATTACTCTTGTTTCTAAGGAACTCCTGAAGAGATCTGCAAGTACTGGGGAAAGTGGGTTACCCATTGCTAATCTTGATGTTTGTCTGTAGTATTTAAATTGAAACTGGAAAAAATTTTGTTCTATGCATAATTTTGTGAACTTGATATATTTTGAAATTTCTTCTGCAGGCATCTCTATGGATTTTAACCAGTTATTAATTTAGGAAGTTTTCCTATTGGAATACTAGAAAACAGTGATTCTATGAGTATGTCAACTGATAACATGTCATCTTCTTTTGGTAGGCCGTAGAGCCTGGGCAAAATAGGATTGTTCAGTTTTACTGTGTGTTTGTATGGTATTATCTTGCTGTTATTTATTATTTCTTCAACTTTTTGCACTAAGGTTTTTGTTAATTAGTTCAAATTCCTTCATGTTAAGCATTTCTTCCATTGCTTAAATAATCTGTTTTCCATAATGACTATTTCGTTTGCTTTGTCAGCGTTTGTGTATATTACTTGTCTTTGTTTCAAGGAATTGATGTTTGTGTTTGTTTCTTTGATGGGGTTTAGTATTGAATTCTTCTGATATTTTTTCACATTGGTTTTTTGCTGCCATATTTTACTGTTGGTAAATTTTGTATTGCTATGTTTATGTTGGCAAAGTATTCAATTTTGGTAGAAAGTCGCACAAGTTTTTATGCCTTGATTTAAGAATTCCAATTCCTTTTGGGAGAATTTTTTTCACTTAGATTTACTACATTATCAAACTTTTTTGTGTCATTATTTGCAATTTTGGAATCCATTTTTGCTGGTCTGTATTTCAATATATTACCATGTTGATCTGAGGATTTTGGTGTAACACTGACTCTTTTTGGTTCTTGGTAGTTATTCTTTTTCTGACAGGGTGTTTTTTTGTGGGACATTGCACAAATGACTGAGTTTCTTTTTCAATTTACATGTTTTCATGCTCATTTTTTTTTATGATCATTAAATAGTTGTTTTCTAAGTTCTGCCAAACTACATTTCGACTACACTTCGACCCATTGTGAATGCAATAGGCTCACCTACTTACCTGCTTGCCAAACATCTTACCACTCTACTGAATCTGCTGGTGGGTGACTTTCAACATCATATTGCAAATTCCAGCCACTTTATACAGAAAATTTCAGCGCTGAAAGTGGACCCGGAGGATATCTTGGTGAGCTTTGATGTGGAATCCTTATTTGCCAGAGTGGCGCTAGAGGACTCACTACAGCTCTTATCTGAACGATTTCCGGAAGACATCACCCAGCTCTTCAGACGCATGTTCACTTCCACATACTTCAATTACAATGGCCAGTTCTTCGAACAGACGGATGGTGTAGCCATGGGTTCACCGTTGTCACCTGCTATTGCCAACTTTTTCATGGAGAGCTTGGAACATACTGCCCTGGATACCACCTCAGACAAACCAAAGGCATTCTTCAGATACATGGATGATACCTTTGTCATCTGGCCACATGGAAAAGGAAAACTTTCCACCTTCTTAGACCACCTCAACAACCTACATGCGAACATCAAGTTTACCATGGAAGTTGAGAACGATGGCTCACTTCCCTTCCTAGATGTTCTGGTCTACAAGAAGCCGGACGGCAGCCTAGGTCACACAGTATACAGGAAACCAACACACACCAACCGCTACTTGGACGCCTCCAGTCACCACCATCCTACTCAAAAGAAGACAGTTATCTCCACCTTGTTTCACCGGGCTTTCGATATTGCGGATGAAGACCACATTAAGCAGGAACTTAAATACCTATGAGACACATTGCTAAAAAACGGATACAGTGATAACGACATCAAAAAGGCACGCAAGAAGATTGAAAACAATCGAAACAACCCCCAACGCCTCACTCAAAGGATGGATAGCTGGCTGAATAAAGCCTACATACCGTTCTACAGTTCTGTCTCAAACAAGATCTCCCGCATACTCGCTAGGTATAACATCAAGACTTTCTTCACGCCTCCAAAGAAGATCCAAGAATACCTTAGGCCGGTAAAAGAACCACTTCAGCTCAAGGTCCCAGGTGTGTACAGGATTCCTTGCGAATGTGGTAAAGTGTATATAGGCCAAACAGGACGCACAATAGAAGAAAGGTGTAAAGAACATCAATGCAATATCAGGCTCCTACAACCAGATAAGTCAGCAGTGGCCGAGCATTGTATAGAGTATGTCCACAAAATAAACTTTGAAGACATCAAAGTTCTGGATCATATGGATAAATACTGGGACAGGGTCATTAAGGAAGCCATTCAAATCAGACTACATCCAAACAATTACAACAGGGACCGCGGACTTCAGCTAAGCCCTGCCTGGACAATAGCCATGAAACACATCCACAGCAGCAACTACAGTGATTCTAGATCAATTACTGACCCTCAAGAAAACACTGTGGCCGGTGATAAACATAGCCCGAAACAGCAGGCCCAATCACAAATCACCTGCTCATTGGCCAGGGCAATGCAACCCCCTCCCACCTAACTTTGTATATATATGGGGAGCGGAAAGCTAACGGTCATTTTTCATTCTGACGAAGGCCATAGAGTTTACAATGGCCGAAAGCTCAATGTTTTTAAATCTCACACGGCTGATCACCCGTGAAGCTGTAATAAATAACATGCGCCGTGAAAGCTTTAAATCTTACATCTCCCAAGTTCTTCATTAATTTTAAATTTAGATGATAGAATTTTAACTATTTTATCTAATTGTGGATAGTGTTTGTGGATCTCTACTTTCAAAACCTTTTTCTCTGCCGCTTTTTGTTGCTTATCATTTTGGTGTTATTTCTTTCTATAAGCAAATTTTGATGAATTTTATGTCCATAAAAATGTCTTCTTTTTCTTGTAGCTTAATAAATGCTTTTGTGTCTTGGTTGTTTGTATTGAACTTTTCATTGAAGAAACAAATAACAGCAAGATAATACCATACAAATGCAACAAAACTGAACAATCTTACTTTGTCCAGACTGTAGCCTACCAAAAATTCACAAACCCAATATAAGCATGAGAGCTATAATAATCAGCAGTATTAACTCACCAACATATAATTTGGCAAAAGGGCTAACCAGAAAATTGAAATCTTTCCCTAAATTCAATAGTTTGTGTCAGAATTGTTTGAATTTATTGACAACAAAGATTTACAATTAAAAGATGACATGCTGGTATCAATCAGCGTAGAATCACTGTTTCCTAGTATCCCAATAGAAAAACTTTCTACATTAATAACTGGTTAAAATCCATAGATACCTGCAGAAGAAATTTCAGAATACATCAAGTTCACAAAGTTATGCACAGAACAAAATTTTTTCCAATTTCAATTTAAATACTACAAACCTTTCCCCAGTACTTGCAGATCTCTTCATGAGTTCCTTGGAAACAAGAGTAGTCAAGAACTTCCCTTGGATTTTTAATCCAATAGATGATAGATTTCAGACTTGTAGGCTATGGTCCAGTCGATGAATTTTCTGACGTTTCGCCCAAGACTGCATTGGGCATCTTCAGAGAATGACTCCTCTGCTGGTTAACAACTGAGGAGTCATTCTCTGAAGATGCCCAACGCAGTCTTGGGCGAAACATCAGAAAATTCATTGACTGGACCAGGGCCTACAAACCCAAAATCTATCATCCATTGGACACATCAGGAAACCAAGAATTGTCAATGTGGGAACAGATCTTCATCTGGAAAAACAAAGACTGAGTTTCCAACTTTGATATACCACAAAGCGATCTGTTATACAAGTTCTTAAAACCACTGTCAGAGCAGTCTACAGGAACAACCAGCCTCTACAAGTTGAATGTCCGGTTGATAATGGACGAAAGTTAGCCTCTGAAACATGTTCTGGGAACTTTTAAAACGGGAGTGTTTGGTGTTATTAATCGACTGAAATCCTATTTTAATGCAAATTTTGCTCTTTTTTCTTAAATATCACACATTTTTGTGAAAGCGCCAAATGGATTAGTGACTGCATCAGCATGTCGACGCCTGGTGTAAATGTGAAAGTCTCAGAGAATTTTTAAGCAATGGACAAAACATGTAAGTGAACTTTCTTGGGAAAGAAGAAATACATGCATTAAGCTTATTCAAAGTAATAGCATTGAACTTCAAAATAAAATTTAAATTATTTTGTTGTTTAACGATGCGGTCAATTGCCAGGATCACATCAGCGTCGCCGGTGTGCCGGAATTTCGTCCCGCAGGAGTTCTTTTATATGCCAGTAAATATACTGACATGGAGCTGTCGTTTTTAAGCACACTTAAAAACCATCGGTCTGGGCCGGATTTGAACCCGCGACCTTGGGATCAGTAAGCCAGCGTCTAACCAACTGAGCCACCCAGACCGACTGAACTTCTTCAAGCAAAGCAAAGCAAATGAGACAAAGTGACAGGCGTCAGTTGTTGCAATGTTTCAGCTACTGAAGAAGAAAATAGATGCAACCAGTGCATCTGCAAGAGAGGCTATAGAAGCTATATGAAGCGAATATTCCCACGGTAAAGTTGAATGACCCAAGCTTAAGAGATCGTATATATACTGTAAAGGTTGGTGCTTACTGAAAAAGCCATAAAAACAAATACTCTGCTGAATTTGAATATCAAATTCAATATTTTTTACTACATGTGAGTGGCATTGATCAAGGGTTATCGTAATGAATAGGAGTCCTGTACCTACATTGTTCTTCCACATTGCCCATCAAAATGGGTGGGAACTAAAATTTTGTGTGTGTGTATGCAAGTGAAAAAGACAGATCTAATTTAGAAAATCTAATGTGCAACTGCATACAACGTACAAAACCTCTATTTTTACTTTCTCTACTGGTAAGTAGGGGAAGTACTGTATTCCACCCAAAAATTCAATGTCGAGATTTCACCAGAAATATATGCATTTTTAGAACAAGGTTTGCGTGTGTGTCTATCTGTGGACAGCATAACTCAAAAATGAAAAGTCAGTTAAACACCAAAATTGGTATTTAAGATTAATGTCTTTCAAGGATGCAACACAACGTTTTGAAGAAAATAGCCCCACCCTAAACTACCCTATACATGGAAAATTTTTACAACATTTTTATTTTCTTGAAAAGGCTCTAATGATTTTGATTAAAATATCATATGTTTGAGAAATTTTTATGACAAATGGAATGTATATCTTGAATTTTCTGGCTATAGCCCCTGTAGTCATATTTACTCTGGATGACTTTTGCATACTGGTAAACCGTTAAAGATAGACCAAATCATACTCTACAAAAAATGTAGATCTTGCTAAAATACACAATTTATGTCCGAATAAATTTTTTTGTAGAGTGAACCATTTCGGAGATATTCTTTGTTATGTGTGTGAGTTTCGGAAAACTTAAAAACTTTCGTGAAATGCAACATTGTTGTTCATCTTTTTTATGTTAAGTGTGCAAAGAGAACGTAATTTCAGCTTTAAAGATTTGATTATCGCACAAAGCCTACTGCATTCTAATATTCCCCTTGCACCTACAAGGAAGTAAGCAATAAGATAATTTGTACAAATTTTTATCTCACCTAACATGAAGAAGATATTGGAATAAGAGCTTATAAGAATGGTTAGTACAAGAGTAGAGAAAGTCATGTGAGTGCAACACATCAGATTTTTTAGATAGTTGGATCCAGTATCATATCTGAATTTGGACATATAAAGGATCGTATCCAAATGGAATGAAGTACTTCTAAGTTACGTTTAATGGGAAAAATCATCACTACTATCATGTGTTTTGTGAATTTAGGATCTTCAACATAACATTTTAAATGTTAGGAAGGGGATTCAAACTGATCTTAACACATGTGCATCCCCACTGGAACTCGCATAATTCCCATCAGATGCATATTGTATCTACCACTGGTAGATCCCCCATATAAATGTGATTTATATTAAAGTGACGGTTGCTCCAAATGCAATTACAAAACCATTTTTTTAATAATTTGATAAGTCCTTTAACTCCCATAACAAAAAATTATAAAATTGCATTTCATATTGAAATAGCCATTATTTTCATGTGAGCTATGTTTATATGGGGGACTTGTGCCCACTTCTTACTTCTCTCCACTTTCCAATCTCTATAATATGAAGCTTGAAGTTTTAGCTTAAGAAATATTCACATTTAATAAAAATAGCTACACATGGTAAAATTCATAAATTTACTTGAAAATATGCTTTAGTTTTGTTTGATGAATTTGAGGGATCTTATGAAACAATTTAGTTTGACTGTCCAGAGGTTTAGATATTTATAGTGGTTTCATTTTTTTCTAGTATCCTCTTCAGGAATTGGAGATCTCCCACTTGCAAAAACAGAGATAGAGGTACCCCTCGCACACTTTGTCTTGAACTTTCAGATGGCATTGTTGAAAACTGCAGCAGGACTTTTAATGGCTTTTATGCAGTCATGTTTTAAATTTTATCATAAAAGATGAGTTGTAGTTTCAACAACTATTTTTGCTAGGTCAGCCAACAGCTGAAATAAAAGGCTAAACACATGGCTCCTCCTTTACCTATTTACATGAGTTTATGGTGTGAATACTGCATTTACTACTTAAAATTACTGTTTGAGTTGGCTAAAAGTAAACCAGATGATAATGCAAGAGAACAGCAACAAAGGTAATGCAATGCAATGCAGTGAAATATACAAGTGGTAACAATGGAGTATGCAGTTGTTACTTTGGCAAAGCAAAGGTCTTCTTGACTTGGACTGTTCTTAGCACAGGACTCAAGATAAAGGCTGCCAATACAGTGCCTTATTTTCGACCTTGATCCGTGGGAGGGTGGCACAGTGCCAGCATACCAGTTCTTTTCCCCTTCCTATTTCACCTGCTGCCTGCCAGTTGTGCGAGTTGGTGCATTGTGAGTGCACATGTTCCAGTGTTTGTGTTACGGCTGTAATAATGCCAAAAAGTGAGTTTACTGTAGAACACAGAATCTTCATGTATTATTTTTATGTGGGAACAAACTTTTGTACACAAGTGACACAGCTATTTAGAGACAGATTCTTTGATGTCCGAGCGCCTCAGAGGTATGGTTCGTAATCTTGAGAACAGATTTTAAAAAAACAGGTTCTGTTCTTGATCAGAAGCTGAAAGTAAAGCAACATGTTCTTACAGAGGACAAACTCGAGGAAATCCAAGAAAATCTCTAAGCAGGCTAGTGCAGGGGTTTCACAATCTCGGCTTGGAAAGCCATTAAACTGCTAAAATTAAAACCCTATACAGTTTAGGAATTACAACACGATGTCAGAGTAAATTTCTGCAATTGGGTGTTGAAGTTAATGATCACACAACTGACCTACATTTTTTTTGCAGATGAGGATGGTTTTATTTAAATCGCCATATATTGATACAAAACAGATACAGGAGTGTAGAAAAACCAGATCTTGTACACCAAATGCCACTGCATTACCAAAAAATTGGTGTCTGGTGTGCTGTGAAAGTATACAGAATTAAAGGGCCTATATTCTTTTAAGAAACAATTAATGGACAGAGATACAGGGAGAACATTATCACACCATTCCTGGAAGAACTGTGTGACAATGAATATAAACAGGTATATTTTCAATAAGATTTGACTACAGCACATACAGCTGATCTCTCGTTGCAATTAATAGAAGTTTTTGAAGACAGAGCCAACAGTAAAGGAATATGGCCAACATGATCCTGGTAAACCACAAAGGCAGTCTCACATCAGACAAATTACCCCAATGGTGTAAGTACTTTATATACCAGGATTAAATAACCTTTGGATGGTACCAGGAGAAATACGAACTGGTTTGAGAATTTAATGCCATTCTGGCAGTTTGTCACAATAGCTCAGTGGTAGAGCAGCCGCCCGGTAAGCGGAAGGTCTGTGGTTCAAATCCCAGTTGTGGCATTGAATTTTTAAGTTCCAGTTCTACGTCTCAAACTATACAGTAGTGTCTCATTTTCAGTGTCACAGCATAAGCACTTGCATCTCTTAGCAGCAAATAGCTGCTATTAAAGTCTCATTTAAGCAGGTCACTTAAAAAATGTTAATGAAACTCAATCTAATGTCAAGATCCAACAAGGACAATTTTAAAAAGCTTACATCACAAAACTATCTTCCTAAAAGAAGTAAATTCATCTCTCCTGACAAGAGTTCAGCAAACTTCCTTTTCTTCCTTTTCTAAAGTAACTAGATCAAGATAATTATTTAGGTTCTACTAAATTGAAGGATTATTTGAAAGCTGCAAGTATTTCCTCATCATATTTCACTGAAAAATCTGTACAACTAATATGGTTGTACAAATATAGACTCAAGTTAAATAAGGAAAAATTGAAGCTATTAACAGTGAAGCAACAAGATTCTAAAGTAAGAACAAATTAGAAACTAAAACCTTCACTTATCTTAGTATTATTTGCTGACCCTGGGTTTCAAGCTGTGTCCAGCTCATTCTCAAAGCCATATAAACAACTTGGCAACGAATATGTTTATATGGCTTTGAGAATGAGCTGGACACAGCTTGAAACCCAGGGTCAGCAAATAATACTAAGATAAGTGAAGTTTTTAGTTTCTAATTTGTTCTTACTTTAGAATAGACAAGTATTTTTTGTCTTGTTATAGGGGTGGGCCCATAAGCTTCCAGCCTTGCCGATAAGGATTGTCACCTAAACAAAATCCTGTTATGATGTCGTATCTACTATACTCGGTGCCAAATATGAAGGGGATTGACCGTTGCTACTAACGTGGGGGAAGGGTCTAAATGAACAGGAAGGGATGGGTGCATCATGGTGATTGTCATGGCAAAGAAAAGAGGAACCAATTAGAGCTAAGATGTTTCCATAGCAATGCTAAACGCTAAACCAGTGTTGATATTTAACATGTGATTAACATGGGCTTGACCTGCAATCTAGCACTAACATAAACTGAGCGTCTTATCCTGCTTTTCCTGCAATATGCGCACATGTCTTCCTCCAGCTCCAGCTTGCAATGTTTGTATCAGAGATTGCGTGTGTGATGACAAGTTCATTTGCTCTTTATATTTATTCTGGTTATTTGCCTTGTATTTACGTGTGTCTAAATCTGTGTATCTGTGCATATGTTGTGACCATTTACAACTGTCTCACTCTTTTAAGGAATAATTATGTCCAAAAATATTGACAAAGACAGCTAGTCAAACGAAAAACTTTACGTACTAGGGAAGTGAATGAGGTTGTGTTTGGTAAGGTACATATCTCAGAGGATTATGCAGTTGATGATATTGCTGAAGAACACTGTCGCAAAATTCTTTGGTGTCGCCCTTTCCTGGTGTACTCTGATGTAATTAATGTGAGCCGAAGTAAAGGGTTACATTGTGTGAAACAAAGATCTCACTGTGTCTTGTGTAATAAAGCTACTTTCATAAAAAGCTGAAAACTGTGAACAAGTGGTTACCGATACAAAGGACGTAGTAACTGCAACATGGGAAAATGGAGTCTTAGAAGCAAGGATAGAACAGTTTTGTCATTTCCAGGGGTAATTCAAGCAAAAATAGCAAAAATGCAAGCGAGTTGGATATCAGCGGCCTTTCCCATTACAATATTCCACAGGTATGTTTATTTTGTTAATATTAATCTTCACAGTGTTATAATACTTCCATATTCCATCCTTTGCGTTTAGATGAACTATTTTACTATTGTTTTCGAATACGAATATAAATTATACCTTCTCTATATTCCAAACGCAATCCGTCTTCTTACACATAATGCTAACGCACTCTCCACATGGAGCGATAAGTGGCAAAGTCGCCTCTCGTGCACCGCCAACTGTGAATACCTTTTTTGTTTGGCACCAATAATAAGTAAATAATTGCAGCTGGAACTTCTGCTTCATTGTCTTCAGTAGTTCTGGTATAGTTGCATAAAGTAGGTTACGTATAGAAGATTCAACATTTTTGAATGGATAGAGAAAGCATTGGAGACTAAGAGCATGCAGGTTGGCCCTTGGAGGTGCTCATTCCTGAAAACATCACTCTTGTGAAAAGAAAAATTTTGGAAGTTAAAGAAATAGCAGCAAAAGGTTGAACCTTTTTAAAATAACAATCCTTCAAATTATTCATGAACATTTAAACATGAATAAGGTTCATGCAGTATGGGTGCCTAGATTTCTATCCTCCCTAGTTGTCGACAGGCCCTTAAACACCACACTCACTCAGTCCAAAAGCAGCGAGTCATCTGTTGCCTAACATTTTTGGATCTCTGCCATGGCAACACATTGGTTAAAAGAGATGAAACTATGGTCCTCTACTAGGCTCCCTTGTCCAAAAGAGAATCAATGCAGCAGTGTAAACCTGGCTAAGCATCATCTCTAAAGGCCAAGATCATGGCCACCATCTTTTGGGACTGAAGGAATACGCCACATTGACTTCAAGCAGAGGAACGCCACAGTAAATGGGGAGAACTATACTGACCTGCTGCACAGACTACATACTTCCATCAAACAGAAAAGGCAAGGAAAGCTGAGTGGAGGATTGTTCCTTCATGACAATGCACCTGTGCATGCAGCTCTTATAGTAAAGGAAGCTGTAAGGAAATGTGGCTTCAATCCACCCTACAACCCAGATCTAGCTTCCAGTGACTATTTCCGTCTTCTTAATAGTCAAGGGTCCTTCAAAGCAGGCAATTTAAGTGCGATGAAGTGATGCTGTTTATGCCCATTTTGCAGACAAGACTAATTTTTGGGAAGGAATTTACATGTTCATTCAAAGATGTGAAAAGGTAGACTATATTCAAAAAGTAAAATACAGTTTTTGTCCAACATACCTAGAAAATGGTTAGGCCGGAAACTTAATGGATCTACCCTCATAGCATATATACAGCCAAATCTGAATGAAAATAATCTGGATATATCAGGTTTTGCATTTGAAAGTTAAGTCTAATGGGTATGCCAAAAGATATAATACCCCATATGTCCAAATAAACCATTTGAAATAACATCACTTTTTGATAAAAACTAATTACAGGTGCTATCAAAACCACACCAATTGCAGCTATGGAAATACTAACCAACCAATACCCCACTGAATATGAAATAGAAAAAGCGGCTCTTATTCAACACGAAAAGTTGATCAGACTCCCATTCAATACAATTCAATACAAGAGAAATTTTACACATACACTAAAGACTCAGGAGAGCTTTCTTTCCAAAATTCAAGACATCAAGAAGAATGTATACCTTCCTAATTCAAAGGAAAACTTCATATCTAAAGTCAATCTGACACAAACATTATACCAAGTTCAGTCTTAGGTTTATCCGCGTCAAAACAAACCCACGTGATCAGTGCACCGTTGTACAACACGGTAGCAATGCGTGCAGGGAAGTAGTCCCATCCTAGTAATCTGAGTTTTAGAATGAATTTATCGTTAAATGATATAATATTCTACACAAATACCTGAGAGGTTGATTAACACTGATGTATACTGATAAACAGAGCTACAAGTCCCAACATGCAACTCGTGTGAGTTACCTGATATCAGAGTATTGTTTACAGCAGCAGTTTCTATTTAGAATCATGGCGGACGGTCTCGGTGAATTTGCTCTTGCATCTTTGTCGACTTATGTAAAGCATAAGGCGGGAAAACCATTGACTAGTGGTGAAAAAAAAATAGTGTTGAACGTGTATTATAAGTTGTGTGAGGAATATCCAACTGTTCCCGTCAAAGAAGTAGTGAAATTAACTTCTGAGTTCACCGGTGTTTCGAGTACCAGTATAAACAGTGCTCGTAAAGAAAAAGCTGAAACGGGAAAAGTGGTTACACCCGGGGAAAAACGCCATGCAAGAATGTGACGAGTTTGTTAAAAACGCAATTCGTGTCAGAGTGCACAATTTCTTTTTTAAAAATGAACCGCCAACAATTGACAAAGTGCTAAAACAGGTTAATGCTGATCCAGACTTGCCTAATTTTAGAAGAACCACCTTTTATTAAAGTTAATTATTATAATTATGACATGTGCATCGTTTATTTTGTTGTAACTATCAATCTTATTGTCTCTAGTTACATGTTAATCACTCTTTAAACTGGCGGAATAAGGTATAATTTCCTTTCTATTACGTAGTCGCACCACATGCACTCACCACGTGGTTGTGTTGTGGCTATTTCTGGCGCGAATGGCGGAAGGATACATTACAACTGTGCACTGGCCACCTGGGTTCAATTTCGCGCGGATCAACCTTAGAATGAATAGATAGTAGACATCACATATTATTTACACCTGACAGAAGAAGTTAAGAAAAGTGATACTCCAACTAATGTTCTAAAATTATTGGCATTAGAGACAATCCATACTAGATTTCCAGAACACGAACGGCTGCATATTTATACTGATGGATCATTTATATCAAACCAAGATGGAGCAGGTGCTGGAGCCACATGTCACCTCTTTTCCTATTACAAATCTTTAAGTTATGGAACTACTAACTTTGATGAAGAAATTGAAGCAATTCGAATGGCCCTACAAAATCTTTTGTACAGAATTTCACATTTTCAGCAAGCAGTTATCCTCTCAGATTTTTTTAAGACCTAGAAAAAAATAAAACTAAATGACTGTTTCCCCAAAACATTATCCCATAGACATGTCCCTTTGCTTCCTGTGTCAGTACTTACAAGATGGGGTAGTGTAAAGCTCCTGTGCTTACATCAAAAGTAACTTCAGCTGGTTGCCTAGAACCATCAAGCAGTTGGGAACATCGGGTTCCCTTCTTCACGAATCTATGGATTTAATGGAACATGCATCACAGAAGCTTAGGGTAGCTGTAGGAAGGAAGGTAGGCAAAAAATTCAAAGTTGTGCTAAACAGGAATCCAGGGTACTCTACGCTTGTGTCCGTGTCTCAAGTGCTAAATGGTGACTGTTGATTTACCAAAACATTTCTCTGCAAATCAGATTCCTATGCTAAAATATGTTCTTGTTACTTCGTGTGATGTGGAGAGAAGCTTCTCTGGTTATAAAAACATTTTGTCCGATAGGAGACAAAAATGACCTCTGAAAATATGGGAAAGTATATGATTATTTGCTGCACATTGAAGGAAGCAAAAGACTCAAAATGAAAATGCCTTGTTGTTCATTGTATGTCAAGAGATAGAAAACTGAAAATGCATCCTCATTATAAAAGTTAAATATTTTGAACTGATTGTTTCACTCACTAATAAATTGTTTCAGTATTTCAACATTGCTTTACCGTCTAAAATTTAAGTAAAATAATTATGTGAAATGAGTAATTTTAATAAATAATCCAAAACACATATTTTGTTTTGTGATTACCTTCTTGAAAATAAATTTTAGGTAAATTCTGCATAAAACAAAACATTTTCTCTATAATTCTAGTTTAGTAAATTTAAACTCATTGTAATTAATTTATGTACTTACAGGCCCATAAAATTACACAATTCTGAGTAATTTGCAGTGTGCATTTAGATTTGAGGTGGTAATCTTAGCATTTAGATTATTACATAATTTTACATATTTTGTTGATATTACATATTTCATTACATATTTTGATGTTTTTTGTTACATAAATATGTACATATTTCGCACCTTGATATTACATAAAAATCCGGGCTTTACTTATTACAACATAGATGAGTTTCTCAACTCAATTTAATAACTTCAATTATGTATTTAAATCAATATATATATATATTGTAGCTAAATTGATATACAGGTAATTTTGTATTAATGTAATCTGACGAAACCATAGTTACCTTGTTATATTAATGGTGAATAAATTTCAATTTGTCCAGAATTAGTAGCCTACTGGATGTAAACATATCAAATATCTGTTCATGCATGTTGATTCATTGTTCAAATACCATACCTCCTTTCTTCTACTATAACGACAACCGAACCAGTTGTTTAGCTTTGGAACGCACATTTGAAAAGCTAATCTTCATGCACAGATAATCTTAATATAACACCAAGTTTGCACATTGTGACATTAACCTATACAATAAAAACTATTTGGTTTTTTGACAACGTTAATCGCCTGGATCTATCAGTGTCACTGGTGTGCTGGAATTTTGTCCCACATAGGTTCTTTTACATGGCAGTAAGTCTACAAATAAGGTACTGTCACTTTTAAGCACACTTAATCATCACTCTGAGCCAGATTTGATCTCACATTTAATTCAAAGGGCTGTCGAATAATGTTGAACAGTAAGTTAACCTAACATTATGTAAAGACATACACACATTACAAATGACACTTGTAGAACTGAGCTTCAGTCTAACTCTCTTGAATCATTCCCTGAAACTGTCACTAGTCATTTCTTCATGCTAATCAGTGGTTTCCTCTGAAGAAAAGTAAGGAAGTGGTTTCCTCTGAGGAAAAGTAAGGAAGTCATCATCTAAATCCCCACCATCACTACCTATATGTAACACTTCATGTCATTTTCCTTTACCGAGGATTTTCCAGAAAGAATGCCCCCCCCCCTTTTTTTTTGATCCAGCAGCTGACGGACCCAAGCTTTGGTGGCAGTGTGTCATTGAGCAAGTTTTGTCCCAATACAACATTCTTTTTCTCTCCTTTTTTCTATACATCAGTTTTTTCCTAGCTGTCAAATATTTATACCTACAAATTGGCATGTCTTCCCTGTCTGTCACATTTACCTTCTTTTCATGTTCAGGAAATCCATCTTTAACCTTTAGGAAATTTTAACCACTTAAAATTTAGCAAACTAGAATCATTACTAACTGCATTTAAAACTTTTGTTTATTGTTGGTTTGTTAAAAAAAAATTCTGACGTGTTGCACTCATGACTTTCTCTATTCGCTCCTATATAAACTATTCATTCAAATGCTCATTCTTCCATCCACTTCATATATCAAGATCAAAATTTATACAAATGGTTTTACGGCATATTTCCTTGTAGGTACAATAGGAATAGTGAATACCTTAGACCTAACAATAAAATCTATTAAGAGCTGGTCACTATGATGACTCCTTTCTCTTTGTGCGACCAAAACAGGGAGGGGAAGGGAACTAATAATTTCTCATTTGAGATACTGGAAAATTCAAACCAAGAACAAGGAATATCTCAGAAATGGAAACCTCCACAGAAAAATTTATTTGGAATAAATTGTGTGCTTTATCAAAATTCTACGGCAGGATTTTGTCCACCTCATAGCATTTACCAGTAATGCAAAAGTAACTCAGAATTTCAGGACTTCCGAAACGATTCCAGAAAATCCAATATATATTTCATTTGTCATGAAAATACCTTAAACACATGGTATTTTAATCAAAATCGTCACGACCCATTTTTGAGAAAATCAATTTTCAAAAAATTTTCCATCTAAAGATTATTTTGGTGTGGGCCAAACTATTTGTTTTGCAATTATATTGTTCATGTATACATGCATACAACCTTTTTCTAAAAGTGCTGTTTTTGAACTCGGAGTCCTCAAAGCAAGCATTTTTAATGAAAGTTCAGTATAACATTTTTGGGTGGAATGCAGTACTTCTACACCTAGAATGGAATAATTCACCTTAAAAAATGCAATAAATTCATGGCTTCGTCAAAATATAACAAGCTGGTTACATTTCTATATATACTATTTACGTGGTAGAGAAAGTAAAAAACGAAGAACAAACTTCAGAATGGATAGCACAATTATAAAATTGCCCACTTTGTTCAACAGGTATATCAGCATAAATTGTAAAATATGTTGATATTTCTGAACATATTCTGCTCCAACTTACTTGTAATTATCTTAATCATAGGACTATACTGACCAGCACCTAACTTGGCGGTTCCTCGTGCAGAAGACAGACAGAGCTAGAATAGCTGCATTGCCATATTGTCACATGTGCAGCAAGTTTCTCGTGCTAAAGCAAACTTCCCTTCAACAATTAAAGGAAAGGGATGAAACACTTATATCCATAATTTTGTGTACCCTAATGAAAAGTACTCTAATGTACATATGTATAAAGCATATTCATTATATTACTTGCATCTTGAACCTCATTTGTTTTTAATTTCTTATAGTAAACATACATTTCATTGACAGATATGAATGGGAAAATCGTATAACAAAAAACTCTTGATGTGCTGCACTCACATGACTTTCTCTACTCTTGTACTAACCATTCTTACAAACTCTTAATTATCTTATTGCTCATTTCCTTGTAGGTGGAATGGAAATATGGGAATACAGTAGGCTTTGAGCGATAGAGCTTTTAAAGCTTTGAGATCCCGTTCTCTTTGCACACTTAGCATAAAAAAATGAACTATGTTCCATGTCACGAAAATTTTAAGTTTTCCGAAACTTGCACACATAACAAGGCATATCTCTGAAACGGTTGACCCTACAGGAAAATTTAGTTAGATATAAATTGTGTATTTTAGCAAGATCTACATTCTTTTTAATAGTATGATTTGATCTATCTCTCTCAGTTTAGCAGTTATGCAAGTCGTCTAGAGTAAATACGACTACAGGGGCTATGGCCAGAAAATTCAAGATATACATTTCATTTCTCATAAAAATATCTCAAACATGACATTTCAATAAAAATCGTTGAGAGCCATATTCAAGAAAATGAAATTTTTTGAAAAATTTTCCATGTAAAGGGTAGTTTAGGGTGAAGCAATTTTCTTCAAAATCTTAAGTGTCGCATCCTTGAAAGACATTAAACCTAAATACCAACTTTGGTTTTTAACCAACTTTTCGTTTTTGAGTTATGCTGTACACAGACTGACAGACACACAGACCTTTTTCTAAGAATGCTTTGTTTGGATTCAGGGGGTCTCAAAACATATTTCTGGTGAAATCTTGACATCAAATGTGTTGGTGGAATACAATACTTCCCCTACTTACCAGTAGAGAAAGTAAAAATAGTTGCATATTCGTCTTTTATAAATTGTTTAAGCATCCTTGTGCAATTATATTGTATTTTTCTGTTTATTACTGTCGATATGGACTTTCTTTAAATAGCACTGCACTGTAAATTTAAACATTTTGTATTCAATAACACACTAATGAAAATGGGCAATATAATGAAATTACAAAATTTATCGCACTATCTAACAATTTTCCAGCGGAATTAAATATGGGATTACCAGAAACTTGTTCTGATAACCTACGCTCACGAACCATTCTTTGGACCGTTCTAAGACCTATGGTACAAGCTTCTGTTGTGTGTTCCCCCACATTTGGCAATGCTGCATAATGGCCTGCAGGCAGATGCCTCACTCTTAAAGAAAGAATGCACTTTATATATTATTATGTATTTATATATTAATTGTAACACATGCACTATCACTACGCTATTAAAAAGCGCTTTAATGTTGAATAGGCACACAAGCTTTCTCTGTACAAGAGTCAACAATGCACTGAACTCCACTGAAGGACATGGTAGACATTATCAGTAAAAGCCACTGCGCATCTTATCTCCCCCGCCAACTTAGCTGCTAGCAGTATAGTTTCAGAGAGAACTCTCCAAAACAGTCCTGTGATTAACATAATTATAAATTGGAGCAAATGTGTTTAGAAATATCAACATTTTTTCAATTTATCAATGTGCTCCACTGTTTTAAACACCTCATTTTCATCAATTTTATATTATTTCAACATACCTGTTTCTTTAAATTATGAGAGCTACAATGTAATGTAGTGAAGAGTTTACCTGATATACTGTGAATGGATATATTTGTTGTTCATTTGTGTTGTATAGTGGATGGAATTATCAAATGTTTTATTTGCTACCAATTATATTTAGGAACTTTTAATATGCATATGTCCGGAGTAAGTGTTGGCTAATGCTGGATTTCTGATAATGAAACCATTAATTCTCTTGCTCTCCAGTATTTTTCACTCAATGCCATTTTGATGATAGCTGGACAGCATTGATGATCTTGATCCATTTCCTCTTGAAGATCACATAAGGAGCAAAGTGGTGAAGAATAAATCCCAATCCTATGGAGATGCTTTGGTAGATAATTATGGCCTAGGAATGGTCTAAAGATTGTGACTGCATTTTTTCTTGGGTATCCAGAGATGTTTTGATGTGATGGATTCCCATATTTTATCATTTGAAATTTTGGAGTGATATTGTCTAATGATTTCTTGGAACTGTAGGTTTTTAATTCTTTTTATTGTGTGGAATGATAGTTAACAGGCTTTTGAATACTACTGCATCCCTTTTTAGCTAGTGTTGTCATTGCTGGACAGTCCACAATGTGCTGGTATCCACTGAAAAACTACTATTAGACTTGTCCAAACACTCGAGAATTTGTTGATGTTTTGGTATTAAAGTGGACATAGTTAAAATAGCTGCTCTTGAGTTAGAAAGAATCACTGCATTCTGGAATTGTGTTATTCTGTACAGAAGATTTTGAAAAGTTGTGCATATGGCTTCGATCTCTCCGTCAAAATTTGTGCTAGCAAATCCAAGAGGTTTGTAGAAGAGAAGAGATGGCACGTAGCTCCAGCACCTACTCCATTTTGGTTTGGCAACAAAGAACAATCAGTAAAAATATGAAGCCATTGTTGTTCATGGATTCTTGTGTGAATTGCTTCTAAAGCTAATAATTTCAACACATCATTTGAGGTTTCATATTTAACTTCCTCCATTAGGTTTATATGGGAGTTTGTGCTGGGTTGACCTTTGAAAGTAAATTTTTTTTGTTAGGAGGAAGGATTAGCTTTTTTTGAGATCACGAATTTTAGAAAGCAAGCTTTCCTGAGTTTTGAAATGGAATAAAACATTTTTTTGTTTGCAAACTAATGGATGGTGGCCTGATAAATTTTTCATACTGTCCAACAGCAGCTTTGGCTAGCTCATATTGAATAGGTTTTTGATTTGTTAGCATCTTCATTGCAGCTATTGATGTAGACTATACAACACCAATAAGTTAGAAATAAGTAAAAATATCAAAATAACAAATTCAAGACTAACCATAATGAAAAATGACAAAATGAGAAATGTGTAGCTTTGACAACCATAGGAAAAAACAGCTAAGAATGCTAGTTAATATATTGCTAGGAAGAGTATAGTAATGTATGAGAAAATTTGCAGGGAGAAAGTCATTGCTCATCCTGCTCTTCAGTACTCCACATGGCCATTTAGCAGATCTCACCAAAATTTTAATATCGCTTAATTAGACGGCAGTTTAAAGTACTTGTAATAATCATAATTATAAAATATATTTGAAATAAATCAACAAAATTTAACATGAAATAATTTATTTCACAATTGCCATTCTGTTCCACACACAAGAGGAAGATCTCATAGCTCAAATACAAATCATTTAAATCTATGATGCAGTATTAATCACAGATCACTAAGAAATAACTAAACTTGGCTATGAGTTGCACATCATTTACTGGCACTGAGAAATTTCTCTGTATTACAGAATTGAACATATTTAGCACTATTTGCTTTTTGCCACTTTTTAATGGTTTACCCGTTGGATGGTTTTAACGTCAGACACATTCACTTTGTTGGCATAGCTTGCTAATACCTCCTTAATCATGCTTGCACTTGACTGAATCATACTAAACCAGTTGTAGCACTGAAAATGGTGCCTAAAAGAAGTAAACAAGTATTGTATAAGTCAAACATGTCAATTGTTTATACTTTCTCGCAAGTAAATATGCTTAAAATAATATATACTCTCTGTAATAATACTTCATTAATTTATTTTAATGGTACCTTTATAATTGCATGGCAATTGTGAAATATGGTGACTATTTCTTGGTCAGCATTCATTAGGAGACAGTTGCAGCAGTAGCCGTACTTCGGTCAACAGCCAATCACATTCTTTCTATACCACAAGCATTTGTTCACATCCAGTAAGCTAATTGTAATGGACAGAAAATAGTACACATGACGGCTTCAAATTCATGTGCACCCTGACAAAAAAAAAATTTATCAGTTAATGGATGAGCCTGCGAGTGTTTCGCAGTAACTATGAGGAGTTTATCATGTAAATCTACAAGCCAAACAAACCCCTACTGTAGGTTGCCAGTAAGAATTAAGTTAATCCTTGAAGAATATGTTTCAGAGTTGCATACAAGCAGCGGTAAGAGTAAGACGTGCTTCTATGAGCTCCAAGAGGATGGGCATTCCGATAGAAGTCGAATCGGGCTATTTAATGGCAAGAAGATTGTGACAAAAAGTGATTCAAATGAGGACGGTGATTTAATAGGATGCTGCCTTTTTGGTGTTATTGTGTTTCTTAGTGATAGAATTGGAATGAATCCGGGACCGGAAATGATGGAAGTGTGGCAATGTTAAAAACTTTATCAGGATATGGTGCAAGTTAAAAATATGGAGGAAAGAATGAGTGGGGTACAGAGTAAAATGGAAGAAATAAATAAATATTATCGGGATGGCTGAAGAAACTTCAGCTGCAAAGTTTATGGAAATAGACTGACGACTGGCATCCGATACTTGAACATAAAAAAAAAGCACTAATGCAGAGAAATCATGTAAAACATTCAGCAATCAGAGCGGAGAAGCCCTGCCCATCTAACACACCCCTCCCGCTCAAACCCAGCCAATCTCCTGTGAGCGGCCCAGATATAAATACGGCACCTCCAGCCATAAACAATTCTGTTGTAACTGAACCTTTGCTGAGAAGACTCGGACCACGCCACCAATGATGTCCACTGCCGGTGTGGATGAAACGTCTGGACCTCTAAACTCCAGCACACCATGGCTTTTAAACCCAGAAGAAATCTCTAGCTTTAATTCTAACTCCGCCGTGAAAGCTTCTGACTACTCATGATAATTATGTAGTGTGGTTAGTGATACAGGGGTTTCTAGGAGAAAAATGTAACAGGAGCAGGGCTTGTATATAATCCACTATGTGGTTCAGACTTTTACAGTCAAACTTAGAATAATAAGCTAAGTAAGGACATGGATGAGTTGAGTAATAAACGTTTGAATTTTGAGATTATTATGGGAGACTATAATACTACATGGTGGGAACAGCAAATTCAAATTCTAAGCACTGGGGAGTTGGAAGAAATGGTGGAGATCGTGAAGAGGAACAGTAAAGATAAGATATATAAAAGAGGGTTTTAAGATTATAGACTTTTGTGAAGAAAATCTGTTAATGTGTAATGGTGTGAAGAGTGATTATCTAGGAGAGAGTACATTTGTAAATAAAAATGGATAAAGTGTGGTTGACTATATGTAGTGCTCAAGAAATATAGAGGATATATTTGTTGAATTTGAAATAATGAATATGGGACTGACTAGTAGTTATTTCCCACTGTGAGCAAGGCTTAATGGGGGTAGTGAGAGCAAGTTGGCTCAGCAGATGGATAGAGGCAAACAAATGGACGTATATGGGTCGATAAAGGAAGATGAACAATTATTCTTCTCTAATATTGTAATTTTATTATTGTGTTGATTCTACTCTGAAAATTAACTTGCTAAAATAAATATGGCTTCATAAAATACAAATTTATACCTAAAACAAATTTTTTACTAAGAATTTTCCTTAATAGTAATGCTCATAATAGAAATTTCAACCTTTGACATTTAGATGGGCAAGTGAAGTTTAAGGGTCTGTTGACAGCAAGGTCATTTGGGCCTGCACTTGACATTTAAGAAGAAACTGAAGCATATTCAAAGTTTCATATAAATAATATCCTTAAAATTTAACCACAATACCACAATACAACTAATAGATAGCTTAGATAATTAGAAATAATAACTTACAGCCACGATTATCTAGAGAACCCCGACCTCGCATACGTGGGGGTCCTCCTCCTCTTCCACGAGATCGTTCTCTTTCTGGATTTCCTTCTCGTTCTTGAGCCCAGTCTTCTTGATCTGTGTCTCTATTATTCCCTGTTGTTTCTGACTTGTTTGTGCTTGGCTGTCTATTTTTCTTTTTCTTTCCTGATGTTTCCCATTCACCCTAAAAGAGAACAAGGAGCATCTACATCCATTGCATCCACTTTGCCTTTGCCTTCACTTAATACATGTATGACAATAGGTAAACATAATTCTGGCAAAATGTGTGAGGAATGAAAATTAACGTTTGATAGTTTTGAACACTACAACTGTTCATCAAGGTGCCAATTTTGCATCGATATTCACTTATATCAAGCATGTTAGATTTATTTTCTATTAACTACTGTCAAAGGAGAATATTGCTGAAGTGTTCATATCTCGTTAAGTGTTGCTCAAACATTACTAGAAAGGAATAAAGCATTTAAGCATGTGATAAACAATACTGACTGAAGAGTTAGACAGAATTTACTGAATATTTACTATCCCATCTCATAAAATAAATACCTTTGAATTTTATGATGTTTTTAAATTTGTTTAGTGACAATTTTAAGAGTGATTTAATTAAGTAAACAGAACTGTAATACCATTGAGCATTTTTATCAAAAGTTAAATCTTTGAATAAACAAAAATAACTAATGTAAAAGCACAGTGCGCCAAATTCATAATGGCTGAATAACGATTGATTCCAAATTCAATAACCAATGCAAGAAAAATCTGCTGTGTTGCACTCACATGACTTTCTCTACTCTTATACTAACCATTCGTACAAACTCTAATTCTTATATCTTCTTTGTGTTACTTGAGATAAATATTAACTGAAAGTATCTCATTGCTTATTTCCTCTTAGGTGCAAGGGAATATTAGAATACAGTAGGCTTTGAGAGATAGTCAAATCTTTCAAAGCTTTGAGATCCTGTTCTCTTTACACTCTTAACATATAAAAACATGAACAATGTTCCATTTCACGAAAATTACAGTTTTCCGAAACTGCCACAAATAACAAGCAATATCTCCGAAATGGTTCACTCTACAAAGAACTTTATTCAGACATAAATTGTGTTTTAGCGAGATTTACATCTTTTGTATAGTAAGATTTTGTCTATCTTACGGTTTACGAGTTATTCAAGTCATCCAGAGTAAACAGGACTACATGGGCTATAGCAAGAAAATTACATTTCAATTGTCATAAAAAATATCAAACATATGTCGTTTTAATCAAAATCGTTAGCCATTTTCAAGAAAATCAAAATTTTCGAAAAGTTTTCAATTTAAAGGGTAGTTTAGGGTGGAGCTATTTTCTTCAAAATCATGTTGCATCCTTGAAAGAAAATTAAACTCAAATACCAATTTTGGTTTTTAACTGACTTCGTTTTTGAGTTATGCTGTCCACAGATAGACACACAGACCTTTTTCTAAAAATCTTTTTTTGGAACACGGGGGTCTCAAAACATATTTCCGGTGAAATCCTGACATCGAATTTTTGGGTGGAATACAATACTTCCTCTACTTATCAGTAGAGAAAGTAAAAAAAAAACTAACATTTCTGGACATGGGACACATAAAAAAGTCTGCAACAACTGTACATATACATCATTCACATCTGTTGTTTGCAGATATACAGGGTGGGAGTGACATAATTTGTCAAACTGATGGAGGTGAGTGGATGTAAACTAATAAAATGTTCCAATGACTTTTTTAATTAAATGCACTGTTAAACAGATAATTCTGTTTAAAGGCGAGAATGCGTGGCAATGTGGCACAACCTGTCTATTGGGTACTCAGCTTCTGCCGACAGACCAATGAACTATTCTAATGCTCCATAAAAACCATTTAAGTTAGCCATGTATTGAATTCAGATGTTTCGTTGCACTGCACCAGACACCAGAAAATTCTGTGAAAAAGTAAGGTTATGGCTGATTAACTGTATGAAAACATTACCTCAAATCTTACATTTCCACCCAAGTACAAATATTTTATTTGGTACATCCATTAGGAAGTCATGAATATGATAGAAACGTAAAAAAAAGCTTTAAATATTATCTTATCAGTCAGAAATACATTTATTCACTTGAAATGAAATGAATACATGCTAAGTCCATGTCTATTTACTACACATGCATGCTGAGCAAAAGTGAGTTGCTTTTCACTTTATTTACTGAGCAGTAGGGACCTAACATGATATTTATGTTCACAATAAATAGTAAGGTAGTTTATTTCTAACACTTACACATGTGGTGAGCACATGCAATTTTCATATTGTCCAAGATGTATGAAGCATTGGTGCTGAGGCTGGCAGCTAGGTTATACCTAGTACATTGGATATTTATGTTCCAAACGTGTATTGAGCATTCCAAAGGTTATGTTACTCTTGTGTGAAACACCTCGTGTTATTATACTGTATTGAATTTAACAATGTGATATTAGTAATTGCTAAACCTTTAGGAAAGTGTAATTTATAATAAGAATTTACACTCTACTGCAAAATATTTAAACAAAATTTGTGTAACTGTTTACACGTTTGGTCAATGGTGTGTGATTCTCTTTAATTTTTAATATACCCAATTTAAAAACAGGGCTAATGTGGTCTATGCAAGCATGTACCTACATCTAAAAAAAGGAATTTGTGTAACATGATGCAGAAGTTTTTGGAAGCACTTTTGCTTCCAAGAAGTTTTAACAAGAATCTTATGAGTGCCAAAACTCGAGTTAGTAAAATTTGCAACACGAAGTTTGTGACAAGATGCGCTTGAGTATGTGTGAAAGATATAAAAATATTTCAAGAAATTTAGGTAAAAGAAATTTGACACTGGTGTTCATGCCCAATGAATTCCACGGCCACAGACTACCTATTATGTGGCAGATTTAGAAATAAAAATGGCCATACTTTTAATAACTATCACTTATTAGCAGTAACAAGTAACAATAACATTGGCATTAATTCAAAATAAGAGTTTAGAGGAAGTACACCACACCTGTAGTCAGGCTTCATCTTTTGTGGCTTTGACAAAAAAACAATTGCATGCTATTACTCTGTATTCACTGCAAGGTTGATCTGTGCAAAACTAAACCCAGGTGGCCAGTGCACAGTTATAATGTATCCTTCTGCCATTTGTGCCAGAAATATTGTCACAACCATGCAGTGAGTGCATGCGGTATGTAATAGAAAGGAGCAATCCCTTATTCCATCAACTTAAAGAGTGACTAAACAAGTAACTAGAGGTTAAACCCGATAAGATTGAAAGTTACAACAAAATAAACTATGTACCTGTCATAGTTATAATAATTTTCAAAGAATTGAGCAAAAAAAGAACACGTAACCATCCACACTTTGGATGTTGTACAGCCCTCATTAACTCAGGTTTCATCTGAGTAATACAATTTACGTCCTTCCTTAAACCTATGCACTGCCTTCAAATAGTCCCTTCTCCACAAAATAATGAATGTCCTCCCTATCAATTATACCATTGCTTGGGTCTCTTTTGACAAATTTGAACCCTATTTCACACAAAGTTTTATAAAAGGTAGTTCTTCTGAAATCAGGCAAGTCTGGATCAACATTAATCTGTTGTAGCACTTTGTCAATTGCTGGCAGCGCCTTTTTGAAAGAGAAATTGTGTACTGTTGCACAAATTGCACTTTTTAAAAACTCATCACATTCTTGAATGGCGTATTTCATACATTTCATACAAGATCAAAGAAATAAAACTATTTAAAAAGCACCACTATTCTGAATCTCTTAATTTGTATTGTAAATAACATTATTTGGTATGCATATAAACACTCCAAATATGTTTATTATTTGTGCATTTGTTTTATTTATTGCTTTCTTATATTAAATACATCATTAGCTTGAGTAATTTAATAAAAGTTTCAGTTCCACATGAAAATTTATGTTTTCTCTCAGATTATTTTAGCATTTCAGAAAATGGCTAACTGATATGCTGTAGTAGAAAATAATTATTGCTACTAAATCTTTAAAAACTGTTTTTCATAGGCTTTGAACAACTTTTTTTTTCCATTTAGTATGTATATATTCTGGTACACTTTTCTCAGAAACTATTTAACCCTTGATTGTTAAATTGTTATATGTTATAAACACTTTAGACAATGCAAGCACAAATTTAATCAATGTCATGAATTAAAGAAAGACACCAAGTTCAAAAAAATTCAGATTCTTATAATGAAAAATAATTTTAAAATAAAAAAACCATTAGACATTGATTCATAATTTTTGCTGGAAAATGTAGCATTTATCATTTAGAATCTACAGTAAAATGTTAAAATATCCCAGTTGCACCTGAATAAAAGCACAACAAATAGACTACACAGCCAATGAAAAACAATATCTTACAAAAATTAAACATTTAAAGTAATTATTTCTTACTATAATAAATAAACAAGCCTGTAAGTGGGTATAAGGGCCTCCTACTAATAAAGGTAGGGTTAGCTCAATAGTACTCACAGAGTGAACTGGTCTCTGCCAGTTTCCACTTTTGTCTTTTCTACTTATCAGCTAGAATTTCTTTTCCCAGCATCTTCTTACACTCTTTTAATTGACTTTGAATTTTCAACCATGCTTCTGGTGTGATTGAAGTTGTATTTTTGTATGTCTTTTCTTATTTCCCTCTTCACTCTTCTGTCTTGCTCTGAGTATTCTGTTGTGAAACTTCCTGTTTGCAGCTTTCTCTTTGTTCCAATAAGCTGATTATGGTCTTTGATAATTTGTGTCCATTCCTAATTGATTTTTTTTTTAAGGAAGCTTCCTTGCACTGATTCAAGTATGTAGTTTTGTAGTGTCTCATATAGGAGTACTTTTACTTTCTTTTCTGCATCTCCTTGCGTCTGTTGATTTTGCTGTGGATCTTTTCTTTAAATATTTCCTTGTTTATTCTCTCTCCTATAGTTCTATGGTTTCTTCTAACATCTCTTTTTTTTGTGTGTTTAATTGTTGTCCTTACTATTCTACGGCCTGAGTCAAATTTTAGCCAGTTTATCACTTGTATATCCACGACTCCTTCCTGATGTTGCTTAATATTGTCACAACCAAGGTTCACGACTGGGGGACGTAGCTTTGGCAATCAGATGGTAGAGTAGAAGACACTGTTTGGCTTGAATGATATTTATTATTCCCAATTTTATAACAGCAAAGCAGTGTTGGTTTACAATAAAGCTATCAATTATCTTTAATATTTACATACATAGAGTTGAAGAGGCTTACTGTTACGGGTGGTGTCAGGTTCTTGAAGTACACATGTCTAGCAGAGACCGGCCAATGCCAAGGTTGACCGTCGGACGGCAACCAAAGCAGCGTGGAGCACAGCACACAGCAGTTCCTGAGTTTGATTCCCCTGAGAGAGCTCTAAGAGTCCAGTTATATCGGGTGCTGTTTTCTATGGGGATCTTGCAATTGTAATGGCGGCTTTTACCATATTTGGTATGCCAATGCCCCGGTGAACAGATGTTCTAAAACATTCTTAAGACACGTGACATCTCTCATGTTGCATGATGCGGAAGGATGACATCAAAGAAAAGTCCATAGGGACTACCATGGGAATTGGTAAACCATTTATGTCTGGTCAAGTATACATCTTAAGACATGTAACAAGTTAAAAAATTGTAAAATGTACAATATGGTTCTTCACAAATTTGGAAGTTGCTGAAAGTTCAATAAAATATAATTTAATATAAAATATATACTCCTCAATCACATATGTGACAATATGAAGTCAATTTCATTTTTTTTTTGTTTTTCCATCCAGTGATCTCCATGTCCATCTCGCTTGCAGATACTTCTTGTAAAAGGAGTTTAGTAAAAATAAGATGTGTTCTTCAGCAAATTGTTTGAGTCTTTCCCCTGCTATTTCTTTTTCCTATGCCATATGGTCCTATTAGCCCTTCGCCATCTACACTTCTCGCTTTCTTGCCATTGAAGTTATGTATATTTTCTGGTCTCTGTATTTTATGGTTGTTCTGCCTAGATCCCCACAGGAGATTTCTATTTCTTCGCCTGTGCTGTTTTCGGTCGAGGCATATATTTGTGCAGTAGTGATTTTTTCCTTATTTTCTATTCTTAGTTCTGTTATCCTCTCACTAATTCATATAAACTCCCTAATGCAGTTTTTATAGCATTTGTGTACTATGAAACCAACATCATTCTGTCCTTTTGTTTGGTTGATATAGTAAAATTGCTGTTTGTTTTTTCTACTATGTTATCTCCCATTTTTCTCATCTCGCTTAGCCCCATTATACTAAATTTTATTTGAGCTAGAGCACTGTCCATTTCTTTTTTTTTTTTTTTTCAGTAGTGTTTAACACCTGCTTTTACTACTACGGCACCACAGGTGGTGACATTGATGATACATGGAATGAAGATGGAGCACTGGTGGAATGAGGTGGCAGGTGAAACTGGAGAACCCAGAGGAAACCTGCCCCAGCAGTTTTGTCCACCACGAATCCCACATGCGGTTGCCTTGGATCGAACCCAGGCCGCTTTGGTGAGAAGCGAATGGTCTAACCATTCGGCTACGGTGCAGCCACTATCCAGTTCAGTTTTTCTTTCTATGGTTCTCAGTGTTCTAACATTTAAAGCATTCAGGTGAAATTAATTAAATTGTTCTTCTTTGGTTTCTGTCTCTGCTTCGTTCCAGCACTAATTTTGTTGTTTTCCTGTATTCCCATTTTCCGTTTATTTTGGATTTTCTTGTATCCTGTTCTGACTGTCCTCCTTCCTTTTTCTCTTTGGGCTCAAGTACATACAGCAGCTTGTGTTTTTCTCTTCTTTGGTCATATCATTTTCAATGAAGCAGTCCTCTCCAACTAGTTTCTTTCTGTTTTTCATCACCTTTAATTTGTTGTCGAACTTCTTCAATTTAATGAGAAACATGCTTTCCTTCCATCTTTCCCAATGTACCAGGCTATATGCATATCAAAATCATTTAATTAGCTTTATATTTGGCAAAATTTCATGCAATTATTTATAGTAGTTTGAAAAATATAGATCTCTAACATTTCTATATTCTGAGCACTCAAAGCAGCTCTAAAAGTACCTAAACCCCTTAATAGTAAATTAAGTATAACTATGTCCAATAGCAATTTTCTGGGATGGGCAAACAAAGAAGAGCAACATGGTATGCATAAAAGAATCCAGAATACATGAAATGTAGTGCTGAGACTTATAATCAAAATTCTTAAAAGTGGATTTGTTGAGCCATGGTCCAAGAATTTAAAAACATAACCCATCCTGATAGGGCTGGGTTAGTACCAACAGTACGTTAGAATTTTATTCTGCAGAAGTTATCTCATAAGCCTACACATCTATTGAAAAGAGGCTGTCAAATTTAAGTATTTAACAGCTTAAGCCAGGTTTGGTTCTATAAACTTGGGCACTAAATGAAATAAATGCAACAAAAACTAATACTCTGATGTAAGAGAGCTAGAATCGGAACTGAAAAATTCAATGCCACAGTCGCTTCATGAGCAGCTGCTCTAACCACTGAAATACTGTGATAACTTGCCAGTATGACACTAAATTCTCCAACCAAGCAAGTTGTCACAGTAACATAGCAGTTAGAGCAGCCGTACATGAAGGTCTGTGGTTCAAATTTTTCAGTTCCGATTCTACCTCTCAAACATTGCTCACACATGGCTTGTGTGTTTAAAGACACCAGCAATAAATTGTTTAGTATAATTATTCAGATGCATATTTTTGATTTCATTAAATACACATGGTTGGAATAACAAGGCACTTTAATATATACTGATACTAGAATGGCTTTCAACAACGGCAGAAACAACCAAGGAAAATGTCATCCAACAGCCTTCAAGAAAAGAGATTGAAGAGTTGGACTGAAATGATAGTATTATATGAACATGAATAAAAACTATAAAGTTATGACAGCAAGATAAACATTACAGCGAAGGGTCTGTGGTTCAAATCCCAGCTGTGGCATTGAAATTTGAAGTTCCAGTTGTACCTCTCAAACATTGCCCACACACGGTTTGTGTGTTTAAAAACACCAACAGTAAGTTTGTTGGCATAAATAAATAATAATTACCATATGAAGGTTATTTAATCCCAGGACATAAAGTACTTGCAATAGTAAGTCACCATTGGGGTAATTGTCTCTGATGTGAGACTGCCTTTGTGGTTTAGTGGGAAAAATATGAACTGGTTTGAGAATTCAATGTCATTCTGGCAGGTTGTCACAGTAGCTTAATGGTTAGAGCACCCGCCTGGTAAGCAGAGTGTCTGTGGTTCAAATCCCAGCTGTGGCATTGAATTTTTAAATTCCAGTTCTACCTCTCAAAGATAAACATTGTAAACACTAACAGCAACAATAATAAATTATCTGTTAAGCATAATATAAAAGTAACAAAAATTGTGATTACATCTGAGTTTCCTAGTATCTAGAGCTCTGAAGTGCATTACTGCATTCATTTCTTAAAAATAACACAACAAAAAATCTATTACCTGGCCCATTCCTTCAAGTAACATGTTAACCGCTCTATCAGGATCATTATCACAGTCGTGTAATGCAGTGCACACCTCATCTTCACTTTTTCGTGTAGCATCCATTACTTGTTTAATCTTATCCTTTAAGTCTGGGTCTTCCGTTCTTGTGGTATCAATGATTTGTGCAATGCGCATTTGTTCTGCGGTAGGCTATAAGATGGAGGGAGGAAAAAGAAAAGTGATTAAAAACATTTAAAAAACATTTATCACCATGCTAATGACTAAGAACAGACAAAAATATTCACCACTAAGCAACAAATATTACACAAAATGACATACACAAAAAGATTTTTATATAGGCATCGAAAATGTTGTTAGCTAATGCTGGATTTCTGACAATGAAGTCATTAATCCTCTTGCTCTCCAATATTTTTCACTGATGGATGGGGCACTAGAAGTGGCCGGGCATATTTGAAGGTGGTCTCGATCCATTTCCTCTTGCAGATCACATAGAGGACAGAGTGGTGAAGAATATATCCCAATTCTGTTCAAATGTTTTGCCAGACAATCATGTCCTGTAATCAACCTGAAGGTTGCAACTACTGTTTTTCGAGGATACTCAGGAATTACTGTTTGAATGTTTGGTAGTTCCCATTTTTTATTCTTTGATTTTTCATAGTAATATTTTGCAATAACTTTTTTGAATTCAGAGTTGACTAATCTTTTAGCTGCATAAAATGGTAGATTAACTATAGATTTTTGTACACAGCTGGTACCCTTTTTTGCAAGAAAATCAGCTTTCTCATTACCACTCAGTCCACAGTGAGCTGGTGTCCATTGGAAGACTAGGTGTTTTTGAAGTGCTGTTAGATGGTAAGGATTTTCCAACATTCTATAATTGTTTGGTTTTTTGGTGACAACTTGAAAGTAATTGCTATAATTGCTGCCCTGGAATCTGAGATGTAGCGTATTCACCGCCCCTTTTCTGGTCGACCTCTTCGCTTGAAGTTGTCGTCTCGTCCATGCAGCTGAGGCAGCGCCAATTTCTCAGGGTCAGCCTCGACGAGAGATGTTGGTCTTTGGGAGAGGAATGGTGTGTTGGGCGGTGATGAGAAGGAATGGGTTTTTTATACGGGGTTCCTCGGAAGAAAAACACAAGATGCACTTCCCCTATGGGCACTTCGGGTTACAGGAAACTCTGCAAGTTCTATCTTCCACCTGTTAACTAAATTATGATCTCCTGCTGTGCTGAATGAATCCCAATATCTATATAAATAATATACAATCACTGGACGTGTAACGACTCAGTGGCACTTGACAAAAACACTTCCTAATAACGTGGCATCTATTCCGCGACCTGCAGACACAACCTTCCCTTACACCTGGTAGCACTGAACTGTCGACTATCTCACCCACGCCTTTCCCCTGATTGGCTATGCATATTGGGCTTTGATTTTCATTTGTTTTCTATTTAAACATTTAAATTTTAGCAACGGTTCGCGAGTTCGTTAAGAGACTCGCAGTACTTTAGGAAGACAATAACAATAATCTAATGCCAACGTTTTATTCCCTCACGCCAAAATTGTATCAACGGCCACATCAATTATTTTGTTTTCTTGGCGGGAAACTTGCAGATTTCCCTGCGTAACTGTGCCTATGTTTATTTATTAACCTTTATGAAACTTATAACATAAATATAATTCTACAAGGACTTTTGTTTTATATAACTTTCAAAGAAATTACTACAAAAACATGGATAATTAATAAACTATTTCCTTAATTATGACAGGATTAAAGTTCTGGCACCCATTGTTAGGCGAAGATATCGCTACAGAGAGAATAACTGCTTGATAAAAATGTGAAATTCTGTACAGAAGATTTTGTAGGGCCATTCAATTTGCTTCAATTTCTCCATCAAAGTTAGTAGTTCCATAACTTAAAGATTTGTAATAGGAAAAGAGGTGACATGTGACTCCAGCCCCTGCTCCTTCTTGGTTTGATATCAATGATCCAACAGTATAAATATGCAGCCATTCGTGTTCTGGAAATCTAGTATGGATTGTCTCTAATGCCAATAATTTTAGAACACTAGTTGGAGTATCACTTTTCTTAACTTCTTCTGTCCGGTGTAAATAATATGTGATGTCTAATGCTTGTGTCAGATTATATTTCATAAACATTGAAGAGACTTAGCAGTAAATGTAACTGCTTTTTAGAGAGCACCATATTTTTATGTTTTGGCGGTCACATCGCTCTCTCACAACCCCCAGAATGTCTGGAGGACCACACTTGTCGTTGGTTTACGGGTCTCAATGACCTGACCGGGAGAATTATCAAAATAAATTCACCGACCATATCCTCTGATTACCATGACAGGTCAGCATGTTAGGGTTTAATATTTTAGAGAAATGGAGAAGTTGGAAAAAGAAGGACTCCCTAGCCCTCGAGAACCCTAATAGCATCAGGGTCGGAAGAGAACAGGAGTTGACCGAGGTAAGGTCAGATAGAAAAGTTACAGTGAAGAGCAAAACACCAGTAAGTGGAATAGATTCTCATTATCTGCCAATAACCTTAGAGCAGAAAAGGGAACTAAAACAGGCAAGATTTTGGTTCACAATACACCGGGAATGCAAATTTGACGATGTCAACAAACAGGAATACCCATAACCAGAGGCACGTATCAAGAGAGACCATTGTGAATTGTTGTGGTAAAGGTGTTATGAACTAAAGTGCAACAAAAAATTGCTGAAAATTCATTTTAGTGTCTTTTTTTGTAGAAAATTCTTTAGCTTTTATTTGTATGAGATTCTGCTCTATATAAGAGGGCACATTTGTACATTGCTTTGTTAACATGATCAGTCCTCTGGTAATGAGAGCACATCCCTATGACCACACTCATTTTCTATTTGCTATCATTGTACCCAGGCTATATGAAAAAACCTCAGCATCATTTTGGCAATGATAAAATGTTAACCTCATGTTTCATTTGTCACTGGAAGAAAATGTTGCATGCTAGTCTACAATTTCTCTTAAAAATTTGCTTTCACACCCAAATGCCTATGTGTTTTGAGTTTATCTACTACAAAAATATGTTGCATTCCACCCAAAAATTTGATATTGAGATTCCACCACAAATTAACATTTTGAGGCTCCCTGAATCCCCCAAAAAATCCTGAATAGAACAAAGGGACAAAGAAGAAGGAAGACGTGTGTCTTACCATAACTCAAAAAAGTTTAATACCAAATTTGGATCACACTTCAGATCGTACCAAATTAGGTATTTAAGTGTCCTCCAAATATGCAATACACTTTTAAAAAAAGTATCCCTCACCCAGCATTATCCTTTGCATGGAAAAATGTTATGTTTTTATTTTCTAAAATGGCTCCGATTTTGATTAAAATGTCATATGTTCAAGATATTCACATGACAAAATGTATTATGAATTTTCCAGAAATAGCCTGTGATACGAGGGTGGGTCAATAAGTAATGCCTCGTATTATTTTTTTTTTTTCCTTAAATAAGTTATGTGAAAAATTTGAATTTGGTGCAAATCCTCAAACCTTCTTCTCCAATCCCCTGCAGTAGTAACTTCCTAAGTCAACAGGTGGCAGCACTGCATCCTCTTGCAAAATGGCTGAAAGTCATCAAGTTCGTTTTTATTTATACCATATCTTGAGCACACAACAGGAGTCCTACAGGGCGACCCACTAAGTCCAGTGCTGTTCAATATCGCAGTAAGAGATATCATTGAAGCCATAGTTTCACCAGGAGTAAACACATTTATGTACGCCGATGATATGGCAGTAACGTCAACCTCGCAGCAAATGTTACAAGAGGTGTTTGACAAACTTGTAAGATGGGCAGATAATAGTGACCTCAAGCTTAACCCACAGAAGACAGTACAAATGACTTTCAGGAATGGAAGTAGGCTACCGGCTTCAGTGAAAACCATGTACAGAAATGTGGAGCTAATAAGGGTAAACTACAAGCATCTTGGCCTGACACTCCAAACAACTGGACGGAATTTCTCCAAACACGTAAAAGACAGCTGCTACCGCGGTCATAGTCATGAACGAGATAAGACTAACAAGACAACTCTCCATAGAGACTGCAATAGAACTCTTTCACATCAAAATATAACCAATCATGACCTCTACAATAGAATTAATATGGGAGCATCTATCGAAACACGACCTCGATTGGATAGAAAGGGTAAAGGCCATATACATGAAAAAGATTCTCTGCCTCGCAAAGAATGCACCATCAAGGACGACCTATGAGCTAACGAGACAACCATTTTACATAGAAGAATTATGTCTAAGAAGGTTACTACCATCTACAAAACAATATCAGTTACTACTGCAAGAACTACAAGAGAAGAAAGCCAACATCTGGAGGGATTTCTACCAGACAGATACCATGATGACCTCAGAGTGGAAGAATTCTATGTATGAACTTTGCCATACCATGACACGATTCGCTGTTCATGGTTTTCACTACAAGCTGTGCAGTAAGAAGTTCTACCATAACCCAGACGAGAACTGTGTGGAAAGACATGTGAAAGATATCATGCAAAAGTTTGTAATATGAGAACAGGAACATTAACAATGTGGGTATCCTATGCCCACACCATGACATCTGTAACATTCTGAAAGAGTATAAAGTTGAACAAGTGCTTCATCCTAGGCTCAAAAACACATGTGTAGTTCCAGGGACCCTGACACAAGCATGCACGCCATTTTCAAAGCCAAAAGCAGTGACAGAGACATAGAAGACTGCAGAAATAATGATACATAAGAAAATGTAACCAATCGATCTTGAAGTCTGCTGGTACCTTGATTCACTGCAAGTCTATTCCCATGTTGAGTGGCAGATGCCAGCTGTAAGCACACAGCAAGCTTAAAAATGTATGGTTCAATTATTTCTTCCACATATGGACTAACTCATTTGAAATAACTGAAATCAATGTGTGATAAAACGAGACTCTGGCCTATATTAGTTAAATCTTTATGTGAAACATGTTCATACTTATTACATAAAAAACTAGGTTTAAAAAATTGTAGAATGATTTTGTTATACACCACAATTGGCAACAGACGCCCAGTTTCAAAATGAACTGGCAGTTCACTGAAATCCAACTCAGGATTCTCGAGTTACATGGCAGTGAAGTTATGTTTCTCAAAAAATGCCAATTTTACTGAATTTTAAGCAAAAGTTCAAAAACATTTAGAGAGATAACTTTATGAAAATTGTTTTCTTTTATATTGATATAAGTGAAAATTATTAATGGGTTTAAAAAATAATCTATTTTCTCATTTTTTGTCTGATTTGCAAAGGAGTAGCCCATATAGGAGCTTCTGCAATGAAAGAAATTTGTTCATGGAATGGGTATGGTATCCTCTAAAGACCCTTTATGAAGAGTGCAAGAATATTAGTACAGCATTTTGCAATTATTAGACAAAGGTACCAAGTACTCGGAAATTACAAGAAATATTTGCAAAATGGAGGACATGCATAAGACATTACAGAGTAACCTATAAGCAAGTGGAGATACAGGGAGCTAAGGAAGAATAATGGCAAATATTTCTGGAAGGGAGGCATTTTGAGGATTCAGAACATGGTCGCTGACAGGCTGACTGACTCACTCTCGCAACTAAAAACTGTACACGACAACTTACACAACTCAAATTGAACAGCTACTGGCTACTCGTGCTGTCTGTGTGGTCCTATTTATACTGGAGCCGATGTAACGTGACCTTTCGAGAACCCTACACACGTGTGCAATGACTCAGCGAGACTTGGAGAAGGCTCTCGACTCCTTTCTTTTGTGTTTTACCAGCATCATTATTTATGGTCATGTACACAGTAGTTCAGTGTATCCAAGGTCACACTGCGCCCCCCCCCCCCCTCTCATCCATATATTGTTGTACAACCAATGTCATACTGCTCCCTCCTCAACTCCCAGCACCATTGTAGTTGGCCAGATGATCCCGATGTACCATCAGCATCTTCTCTCATGGCATACCCTGGGTGCAGTAGACTTTGCCCTTGTATCACTTCTCCAGGTGGTATGGTCCTTGACAACGTTACTGGATACTCCCCTTGATCCGAGTAGGGCAACATCTATCACCCTGCCTGACACTTTTGCACCCACTTGCCTGTCACCCAGGTGTATTGGCATGCCATCCTGCACATGTGGACATGAACCCCAGGGTTCCATGACCATCGACCTCCCCGATACACCTCCCTCACCTTGCTCATAACAGACCCAATTGCGACCTCTTCCAGTGAGTGAGTGAGTGAGTGAGTGAGTGTGTTGGGTTTAAGGGCCCGTCGACAACTTGGTCATTAGGGCCCCGAGTCCAAAAGTAAAATTACGTGCGGTCAAGTGTTAAAACATCACCCATTAAAAACTAAAAATCTAAGGTTAAAATAGATAAAAACAGCTAAACAACTATTAAAACGTTTCATTTAAAATGCTAAAAACAGAAACTTAAAATTGCTACAAAGTATATAAATAAAAAAAAAAAATAATAAAAAAAAAATAAAAAAAAGTAGGTAAAAAAACCGTTAAAAAAAAAAACACCAAAAAATACGGCAATCTAAAAGGCTAAAATCTCTGAAATAAAATAACCTTACACTTGCTTCATAAAATCAATTGTGGAACAAAACCGCAGCACTGTATTTACAGATACTGGGTCGTTGCCTAAAACTGACAACAGTGTAAGGCCCAGGCCAACGGACTGGCACTCACGAGCGTATCGCAGACAATCAAGAAGGACATGTGCGATGGAGATTGGAATATTACACGTCGTACAGACAGGCTCTGGATCACCACGCAAAAGGTGTCCATGCGTGGCTCGGGTATGGCCTATCCTCAGGTGGGTTAAAACCACTTCTTCCAGTCTGGAATTCCTGCAGCTGGTATGCCAGGGTTGTACCGTGTCCTTGATTGTCCGTAACTGAGTGCCAGATAACGCTTCCCAAGATTCCTGCCAGAGAGCAAATAGATGGCGACGGAAATATTTCTGCACATCTATATAGGGGAGCGTACGGGTGGAATACTCCGGAAGGCGACATGCAGACTTTGCAGCCGCATCCGCTGCCTCGTTGCCCGGAATACCCACATGGCCTGGGATCCACGTAAAAACAAACTGGTAGCTGCGAGATAGTAGCTGAGAAATCAACGACTACCTCTTCCAGGGTCCCCCCGCCAATCTTCAGATGCTCACTGGCTCTGGAACATTATTTCATCTGGTTCAACTCACATGCCTTCCCTGCTGACATCGACCATCACCTTGTGGCCCCTGAGGGCATCCATTCCCAATCACTTCCTCAGCCACCCTTGTGACTAATACCCACAGACCCATAATGCTCTGCCCCAAGGTAAACTCCAATGAGGTCTATTTCTCCACAAGCAAGGTGTCACCTGAAGCTGTCACTATCTCGTAGGGTCAATTCAGTTTCCTTGTTGGCACATCCTCCATCACATCTGGTTGTATCACGGTCACTGCTGCACTCGTGTTCACCTGCACCCAGACCAGCTTCGCCTGTATCCTGCCATCTCTGATGTCCTCCATTCTTCTGTTCAAGGCACTCTGCGCCACCTCATTGGATGGCTCCAATAATTCCTCCACACCAATCGGTTCTCACGTGTTCCTTGCTTGCTCGTACTCTTCCCTGCTTGTCTCCTCTCCTTAGAGGATCCTCAGCGACGTCCCTGAGCTGACTCTTTGTCTTCATTGATGTGCACTTCCGTTTTCTGAGATGGGCACAACGGTTGCCTCAGCCAATGGGTGCTCCCTCCCCAGGTCCACACTACCCTGTCCACTCCTGGCATCCAGTTCTCTGAAGTTTCTGTCAAACCTTCCTTTCAGAGTGCCAAGATGTCCCCCATTGTCCTCCACAACGTCCATGTGCTGGCAGAGATCTACTATCTTCCTGCCAAGTTCTTCTGCATCTTCTGTCATGCCGACCAGTTCTCTGTCAAACTTCGTCAGTAGCTCCGTCTTCACCTCGGATGTCTACTTTCATCTCCAGCTCAGATCTCCATGTTTTTACTTTGCTTTGGAAATTCTTAATCCTAGATGTCAAGTTCCTCAATTTGGATTCCATTTTTGTCTGTCTCCTTCATGCCCAAGTTTATGTTATTCATTTCTGTGTTCATCTCATCCATTCTGGAATTCATTCTTGTCTCCACCTTATCCATTCTGGAATTAATTTGTCTTCATCACGTCCATTCTGGGATTCATTCCAGTCTCCATCTTGTCCATTCTGGAATTCATGCTCTTGATTTTGGTTAGATGTTTCATCTCCTTCATGGTGGCTCTTACGTTGCAGCTTCTGATAATGATGTAACAAGACGATTTAACGAATCCCACTTCCTGACACCAGTGTAACAAAGTGGCAAAATCCAAAGTCCTATTACTTTCCTATCATTTTATTGTCCTCTAAATTTACTTTAAATGCACAATTTTCTTCTTGTTAACAGTTTACAGTCCTTTCTACTATCAAATTGTTCTTCTGATAATCTCTCAGTGTGTCTCTTATATCTCGACTATTACGATACAATCACTCAATGACATGTACTCACTGACAGACTGGCTGACTCACTCTCTTGTAACTAAATGCTATACACTAACTAAAACTGTACATGATAACTTGCACAACTAAACAACAACTCAACTCAAACTGAACTGCTACTGACTACTCAAGACTGCTTATGTGGTTCTATTTATACTGGAGCCGAGTGACCCTTTGAGAATCCTCCATACACACATGTGCAATGACTCAGCAAGAACTGGAGAAAGCTCTCGACTCCTTTCTTTTGTGTTTTACCGCCATCATTGTTTATGGTGATTTGCTGTATCCAAGTTTACACTACCCCCCCCCCCTCTCATCCGTGCATTGTACAACCAATGTCAAAATATAAACCACAATAAAACAAGTTCGAGTCAATGACAATGATCCAGTCATTCAGCAGTGTGGTTGTGTTTGTGTTGTGTCAATGAAGTCCTACGTCTTCCAGCAGACAGCTACCAGTATAGAAAGGTGACATTAAGCAGAGACTCTCCTCAGAGCACTAAGTATGTCACCAGCAAAGAATTACCATCCATACTATACAAATAAACAATTGTGTGCACTTAAATTAGGACAAGAAGTGCTAAATGAATGACATCTTAAATATGTACTTAAAATGTCAATATAGAGCAAATTCCCAAATATACTGCAAAGAAAAAACAAAATTTATACTCTGCACCAATCAAGGAGGTGACTGACAGATGCTAACCAGTGGCGAAAGGTCTAAATGAACAGAAGGATATACATATAATTGGAGTCCTCATAGCAATGAAAAGAACTAATTAGAGCTAGGATGTTTCCATAGCAACAGCAGATACAAAATCAGTTTGGCATTTAATATGTAATTAGTATGTGGCTGACAAGCAATCCAGAAGCAACGAACTATGTCTTATCTTCTGTTTTTGCTGCAACATATACAATGCCTTCACGTAGCACCACCTTGCAATGCTTGCATCAATTAGAGCACCATTCTATTTGTGTATTTATATGTCTGTATGTATCTGTGTGTGCGTTGTGAGCATTTGAAATTGTTTTAACTCTTTTAATGAATATTTAACTATGTCCGAAATATTGACAAATATAGTAAAACAAACTAACAACTTTATGTACTCAGGAAGCGAATAAACTTGTTTGGTAAAGGTACATATCCCAATTAAAGGATTACACAGTCGATGCCATTACTGCAGAACATGGTTGCAAAGTAGTTAGGCTTCCCCCTTTCCTAGTGTAATCCGATTTAATTAATTTGAGCTGAAGTAAAGAGTTATGTTAGGTGAAACCACAAAGATTTCACTGTCATGTGTAATAAATCTACGGAAGAGGTTCTAATAGCAGTAAAAGCTAACAACTCTGAAAAAGTGGTTACTCATGTAAATAATCTTTACAGTGATATATACTTGCATGTTCTATCCCTTGCATCTAGTCACTATTTTACTATTGTCTTTGAATACTAAATAACACCTGCTCTGCATTCCAAGCACAATCCAACTGTCTTTATGCACATAATCCTAACACACTCTCCATGTGGTTGCAATAAGCAGCAACATCGCCTTGCTCTTGCATTGAATGACACTGACAATGTTGATCCTTTTCTTGATTGGTGCCAATTATAATATTGCTGATGCACAATTAAATGCATATGCTTAAATTTGTAAACAAATACTGAATGAGTGGCAATAACTCAGGATCTGATTCAGCTTCAGGAGGGATCCAGATGTCAACATTATGCCGCATCACAACTCTAGGTGCAAGGTGGCAATCAAGAAGAGGATTGACAGTTGTTAACTCCAAGATGGAAATGTTTAAGTGAACAGTAGGGGATGGATATGTCAGAGCAATCAAAAAACGACCAATTAGAGCTAACACATTTCCATAGCAACAGTAGACAAAACCCTTACTGCCAATTTGTGACATGTAATTAGTGTGCCTGATGAGCAGTAACACGAACTGTACATGTCATGTTTCACTATCGCTGCATGTAAACAATGCCTTCCTAGAGCCTGAGCTTGCAATGCTTTTATCAGTTAAAGATTGCCTGTGTACTGAGAAGTTGGTTTGCATCATTCTTTTTATATGGTTATTTGACTTGTCTTTACATGTGTTTGGGTGTATATCTGAGAGCTTGCAATTGTGCTAACACTTGAATATTTAACTTTGTCCAAAGACAGTGACAAAGATAGCACAGCTAAATGAAAAACTGAGCATACTTGCAAACCAAATAAAATATTTTGTAAAGTTTGAGAGGAGAACTGGAACTTAAAAATTCAATGCCACAACTGGGATTTGAACCACAGACCTTCCGCTTACCAGGCAGCTGCTCTAACCATTGAGCTATTGTGACAAACTGCCAGAATGGCATTAAATTCTCAAACCAGTTCGTATTTCTCCACACATGGCTTGTGTGTTTAAAAACACCAACAGTAAGTTTGTTGGCACAAATATATAATATTTTGTAAAGGTTTAATTAAAGAACAAGCACAGGAAATAATATGCTCTGTAACAGAATATTTTGAAGATGAGAAATTGAATGGGAGGCTGGCACAGTAAAGCAATTGGTAGAGCACCTGCCTGCTATGCAAGGGGTCCTGGTTTCGATTCCCGGCAGGGGGGGGGGGGGTAGGAATTTTTCTCCAGCCAAGATTATTCCTCATCCTTCCCTGAGTTTGGAAGAATAATGGCAGCACCGTGGCTGAGTGGTAAGACAACTCGCCTACCACCTAGGCGGGACCCGTGTGTGGTATTCGTGGTGGACGAAGTGGCATCTGGGTGGGTTTTCTCCAGGTTCTCCGGTTTCCCCTACCATTCATTCCACCAAGTGCTCCATTATCACCCTTCCAATTGTCCATTTCGCCTGCATTTTATATCATCCTCTTCCTCACTATCATACCTGGTGCTTGGCTGACCACCTGCTTCCAGGTCTTCACTGTGTCTGGTCCAGAGATCCCTCTAGTCCCTGACAGGCGCCTGACCCTGGGCACTGGCTAGTAAGTCCTACATAAGGGGAGGGTAATCAGGGAAAGAAAGAAAAGAAATTGACTGGGGGGGGGGACCTCTTATTCTATAGTCTCTAAGGTAGGACCTTACATGCTGTAGGAATTAGTAAGAATATTGCAGTTAAGACTGGGAAAGAAAAGTATTATAAAGAGGAAAATCAGGAGTCAGGATTCAAACTAGAAACTCGTAGAACGGAAAGAATGTAAATGTGTCACCAGCTTGTATCCTTTCCAGCAGGACGCTATACACAGTTACATTTATTGCTATTACAAAAGCACTCTACTACCTTCAAATTACACTATCTTTAAAGGAAGTTTAAATATTTGAAGGTAGCAAGTCTTCTCTGCATAGAATAAATAAGTTAAGTTTCTAACACAAAAAAAGAATAAATGGCAGAAAATTATTGATGGAAATACCCAACATCTGTGCTTGGCACTGTAGGTTCTTTGGGGAATTTCTTACACATAATTTTCATTATATTTGAGAGGTAGAATCAGAACTGAAAAATTCAAATCCCAACCGTGGCATTGAATTTTTCAGTTTCGATTCTACCTCTCAAACATTGTCCACATACGGCTTGTATGTTTAAAAACACCAACAGTAAGTTTGTTGGCATAAATAATATTCATTATATTGTTTGGCTTGAGACATGGGTTACTGCCAATCACTCTGCCAACAAAGACTGGGTGAATGATATGCCGGAAGAAAGAATAAATGTTGTTGTTGTAAGCTAATGCTGGATATCTTGACAATGAAATCATTAAACCTCTTGCTCTCCAATATTTTTCACTGATGGAGAGGGTGCTAGAAGTGGCCAGGCATATTTGAAGGTGGTCTTCGTCCATTTCCTTTTGCAGATCACAGAGGACAGAGTGGTGAAGAATATATCCCAATATATGTGCCATTAGGTAAAGGAGGCAGAACTGCTGGAACTATAGGTTTTTGTTCCCAACTGTCATCTTCTTTTTAAATTAAAAGAGGAATCAATTATCATGAGATGAATCATAACACTTTTCTAAAATGGTTCAAAGAACAGCCTTTTCAAATTTATCAAGACCATCTGTAATAGTAATGGACAATGTGAAATGCCACTCTGTAGTTTGACAGAGCACCTACAATGGGAACGAGAAAAAATGAAATAATTCAATGGCTTGCTAGTCACAATGTACAGTGAAAGAGGAGCTGAAGAAAATTGAGCAATTGGAACTTGTGGCAGTGAATAAACCAGTTTCCAAATTATGTAATCGATGACATTGTTGTGAAACATGGTCACAAAATCGTTACAGAATTCTAGCAGCTCTTTGGATAATGATAGTGACAACATTGACTTAAGCAATCAGCAGTAGCAATGCAAGCAATTCACATATCAGCGGCATTTTCCTCTTAGAGTAAGCATAAATATTTCACAGGTATCACTCTTGTTAACACAAATCTTTACACTGATAAATACCTGCCTATTCTATCCTTTGCACAAGGATTTCACAATTGCGTGTAAATGAATATAAATTATACCTACTCTACACATCAGGCGCTATCCAATCTTCTTCATATACATAATCCTGGATGTGCTCTCCACAGGGCTGCAATAAGTAGCAACATTGCCTCTCTCTGCTGTAAATCCCTTAGGTTGGTACCAATTATACATTGTGTATTATCACTTATTTGATACATTCAAATAATGAATGGTGAGTTTGTATTTAAATTTTTTAAAAATGTATTTATGGATGCTATTGAACTGCTTTAGTTCTCAACATCCCATTTTATATCGGCCCAGACTTCTATCATGCTGGAGGGTCCTTTACATGCTGTAAATCTACGACAGGACCACCAGCTTTACTTCCCTTCTGAAGCATGTAATGTTAAGGATTTTTATGCCAGAAAAAATCCACATCTTCCACCGAGTTTGAACCCAAACTTAAGATACCAGGGACTAGCCTGATACTCCTAGATTACAAGGACAACTAACAGCATGAATAAGCACAATAATTGAACTTCGAAAGCATTTAAAAATGAGCTTAAATGATGTACTTCTATTTACTGTTACGTGGTGGTTGGTAATTCCCCCAATTGCACAGTTAATGGCAGTAAAGCTCTCAATAATGTGTGTGCAGGTACTGTAGAGAAACAGAGTGGTAAAAGGCAATTATAATTAACTGTTTTTCTTTCAACGTTATGACACTCTGTCTGTGAAACGTCAGAAGCAACTGGTGTACTTATGCTATACAGTATTTTGAAAGAGAATGGAGATAAAATAAACAGAAATGATAAAAATTCTAATTGAGAGGAAATACCTTATAGTGCACTAGGGCAAATGGATGATTATGTTATAAGTACCATTTGCTTTAAAATGTGTAGTTTCCTTTTAAACTATAAACCTAGATGACCTTTAAAGTGATACAACTATTTCTGACCTAGATGGATGTTGCACCTCTTTTTGACTGCTCAGATTAGCATAAGTTTTTACTCACAAAATTATATTTCGTAAATATTCTTGACTCATCTCCTGAAATAATTTAGTTCACTTAGTATGAACCAAGTGCTGCTCCAGCATACTGTAACTATAATCTTGATTGAGATATTAATAGCTGACCAAAAGGACTATCCTCTTGCAGGTAAGAAAAGTAAATGACAGCACATGTTCAACGGTGGAATGATACATACAACCAGCAACGTCTATTTAGCACCCATTCTAAGCCTGGAGGAACAGTAAAGATTTGCTTCTCCCTAAATGTACAAAGTCAACGAAAAGTTGCAAAATTTGTGTACATTAAGAAAGTAATTGGCATTTGAAGGACATGTGGAACAGTTTTACAATCATGGGGAAGGGACCTTCCAATTTGTACACAGTTTTGCCTTGTAGGCTACATGTTGGGATTTGTTACCATATGTGTTGTGAACATTTACAAATTTATAAATACTTTTAAGGGACGTTTAATCACATCCACGGATAGCGATGTAGCCAAAAGAAAAATTGAGCATTCTTGGGAACCAAATAGTAATACAAAAGCATTTGCATGGTATTGAACTGCTGAGGCCATCAGCACCACGCTCTGGCTTTATATTTATTCACATCTGATACAAAAATTAACACTAGAAGCAGCCTCAACTCATTACACTGTGACATCATACTCTCTAGCTTGATGCATGTACATCTGGAAGCAGACAGAGTGCGAAATCAACAAAGGTGGAACGAAAAGCAGTGACAGCATAATTGCATAATTTGTAATATCAAAGTTTAAAATTTTACTGGCAGCCTTAACTGTGTATACAAGATGAAATACAGCAGTTCATATTACATTCAACTGTGTGCTTAATAGAGCAAATTAACGTTCTATTTTATAGCTCTTCTGCCACTTGCATACCGCTATTAAATATTTACAAATGCATACAAATATAATTCAGACATCAGTTTTTGTACCCTTTCTCCAATTATCTTTGCAATGTTTGGAGAAACTGCCTTTGTTGTACATAGCCAAAGACTAAATTTCAAATTGTGGTCAGATAGTTGGTTTTTATTACTAGGCTTGCAGCATTTCATAAATAAAAGAAATTGCTTACACAGGTAAGTAGATCCAAACATGCTTAATATGTGAGCAGCATTCTGATTAGTCATAGAAATTTGGACTGAGGAAATTTTAAGTAAAATTTGTTTTGTGACATTTCCCGATCATATTGCAGGTCAATAAGTTCCAACAAACTCTAGGAGTATTCTTGACCATCCATACTAAATGAAGCAACAAAATAATGGATAAAATATAGATTCCAAATCTTCCAGCTCTTAGAAACTTGCTCTAAATTTGTACATAGATAAGTTTTTTTTTTTGTATAGTGGATATAGTGGAGGAAGATAGCTTCACATTCTGGTAGATGTTCAGGGCAAACTTCATGGGCCATCACAAGTAAACAAATTCCAGCAAATACTTCTTACCTAATTATCTTTTTTTTATATATATCTCTATACTAAAGTTATTCTGTGGTGATACAAATTATTTTTAACAAGGGGTGATATGAGGTCTAGTACCGCCGAAGCAAACCGGATGATTGTGGGTGCATATTATGATGGGTGGTGCATGGAGGCAGGTCTAATATCATGGCGGATGCCCTGACATTGACCTGCGACTTGGGGCGTTTGTGTGTGGCATTGGGGTACCAATGGGAAATCTGGGGAGTGTGATGTCGAATATCTGGTTGACTCTAGTCTCTATTGCTGCGGTGCCTTTGATCTTCTGTGTGTTGCGTAGATGGTCTCTGTATGTTGGCATAGTCGGGCGAGTTCTTTGCTTGTTTTAGTGAGAATCTGTATAAACTCCGTGAGGTGCGTCTGGATTGCTGCTAGGGCGTTGGTTGTGGCGTGGTCATGGCGCTGTAGGAGCTCAATGACGGTGTTGTTTGCCGGCATGTTGTAGTGTTCAGTGATAGCTTCCAGCCGAGAGCTGATGTTCAGAACCTCTGAGTGGAGGCCTTGAACCGCACCTCGAAGGATGCTATCGCCAACGACGGGTGTTGGGACTGCTACGGTCTGTGGCGATCTGACTGTGACTGCGGCGACTGGTGGAGTTCCTGTAGTGGTTGGGGTTGCACGTGTGTACGGCTGTGGAGCTGCGGTGTAAGATGCTGTCGTTTGTGCAGGCCGTGAAGTTGCGTTGGGATGTGCTGGTGTGTGTGTGTCCGTGCCAGGGATACAGTGGGCACTGTGCTTGTCCCGTAAAGTGACCAAAGCCACTGCAGGAGGCACAGTACCGCCGTCATCTGCATAGATCATGTGATGTGCAGTCGCTGGTGAGGTTCTGGGCGCCACAGTAGTGACACCGAGGAGCGGCGGTGCAGTGGGTGTCTTCGTGCCCATAGGTACAGCACCGGCGGCAGGGTACTTGGCGTTCCGCTCGACTCGCCTCAGCGCGCAAGCACTGCCCTAACAGGGACAGGCCCGTGCGTAAGGCAGCTTCGGGGTCACGTGAATCGGCGAAGACTAGCCGCATGAGGCTTGATGGTCCTTTGCGAGTGATGATACGCGTGGCCCTCATTGCTGAGGTCCACTCGTGCTGTGTGGCGGCGAGAATGTAACGCGTTGGGAGGTCTCTGGGAACTCCATAGATAACGACACTGAGGCCCGATTGGGCCACAGGGGGCGCTGACTGTGATGGTGAGGTAGTCGAAGCACTGCTACTGTAAGCAGGCGAGATGCCGGAGTTGTCCGGTAGCCTGGAAGTGGTCGGCGGTGGATCTGTAGCACAGACCGGGAGAGGCACTGCCACCACTGCTTCCACAGTAGTGCTGCTAGATGTGTCAGGAGTTGCTGTTGAGATCTCTGTTGATTGACCGGTCTGTGTGCTTGAGGCGCTGGTATCTGCTGTAGTTGCTGGAACTTTGCCGGCAGGAACCGGTGCTGTGCTGCAAGGTTTCTTCTTGGGCATGAAGAATTATCCTCCCCTTATGTAGGATTTATACCCCTAGGACTTACACGCTAGTGTCATATTAATTTAATACTAAGCTGCAATGCCCATTTTTCATCCAATATCCCATTATTTCAGAACATTAACCTTCTTTCTAAGCTAGCAGGTGTACCAAGAGCACTTGGTTGTGTGAGAAGATTGGCCACTGAACTTATTATGCAATCATGTTTCATTGTGAATTGAGCCTATCTTAATTTAATTCCACACTTAATATTTACTGTGAATGACCATTATTTCAGAGTATTTAAAATTTTTTCTAAACTAGCATGTATGCCAACAGCATTAAGTTATGGTGGAAGAAGACTAATGATCACCTATTCTCGGTCTTCAGGTATACCAACACCATTGCACTGTGGTTTAACTAACCAGAAGTTTATAAATCAGCGCCTGCAGTTAAACTTTTGATCTGGTTTAGCTAATCTCCCAGTAAACTACGTTCATAATACTGGGCGTAAATAGTCACGATGTCTTTAAGCTTTTCAATCATTACATAATGTTCCACCTGTGGCAGTTTAGTGGGCATTGGCAATGGGACTCTATCTCTAAAGTATTGATAGGTTAGCGGATTCCACCAAAATTAACTTTATTACAATTAAGTAACAATATTATTACAGAGCATCTCACTTTTTACAAATATAACGAATAAATTTCTGAAGCTATTCAGCTTAACATAGTTAAATATTCTTTGCAATTCTTACATATGCTAAACTCAATACAGCGTCTCGGTTTCTTAGGCTATCTGAGCTTTTTCTCATAAAATATTAACCAACTTAATATTGCCTGTAAATTCTCTCGCGCAATATCTCTCGACAATCTAATCCTCGATTACAGATTGCTATGTGTGATCGCTTCAATACATATCTATACAGATTAGTAGTGTAGAGAGTCTTGTATTTACTTTTCCTAGTTACATGCCAACAACCATCATTTATCAATCGATCATAACATTTTCTTACGATTCATGTTAGCCATGCTTCCCATTGCTGAATAGCTTTGAATTTGATACTGGCATTTAAAAAATAGATACAATATTTATATATCAAGGAACTTACACATACTTAATGGATATAACTTGACAAGTGAAATATTAGCATGAATTTTCTCGTCCGTTCACTCGGGCACATAATACCTGCTACATATACCATAATTATTTTCAGGGCCGTAGCATCAATGGATGTGGGTGACTGTTGCATACACTGACAGTTTTTCGTAACTTGTCCTATTATGTATATACTAATCCAATTGGTGTAAAGCTTGCTGAACAGTATGCTTCAAACAAAAATCTGCTATGAATTAGTATTGTTAGCACATCATACCATGCATTGAAACAGAGCCGCTTGTCTCATGCCAGTCACATCAAACAATGCGTGCGCGCAGTGATGCAATGCATAAAAGTGCATCTCGCTTGTCAATGTTAATGAGGTTTAAAGCTAAATTCTTCAGTATTTTGTTTGGCACTAAAGATTTTTTAACTTCTTCTGTACATATCAGAGTACAAGTAGCATTTTGAACAGTAATGTGTGTGCATGCGTAAGAGAAAAGTACGCCAGGAAACAGAAGTCAGGGTATGTACATTGGCCATGTCTTGCATGGTTCCTACAAGGAAAACACGTGCTTGAGAGAGAGCGCTGTATTTCCTGAAAACCTACTACTTTGAATATGGAGTCGGTCTGGGTGGCTCAGTGGGTTAGACGCTGGTCTACTGATACCAAGGCCATGGGTTCAAATCCGGCCCGGACCAATGATTTTTAAGTGTGCTTAAAAACGACAGTTCCATGTCAGTAGATATACTAGCATGTAAAAACTCCTGCAAAAGGAAATTCTGACACATAGTCAATGCTAATATAATCTTGGCAATTGACAGCATTCTTAAACAATTTTTTTTTTCCGAATATAGAATCAGAGTGCTTGTACTAACTGAGAATGCAAAGAAACAATAGAAGTAATTGTTCTGTAACTTTAATATTTAAGAGCAGGTGAATCACAAAGTTCTATAAAAACTATAAAAATTGTGAAACTTAATTTTTATTTAATAAAACAAAGCATTATAAAATTTTCTGCTCCCAACATTCTTTTGAGAGTACTGATCTACAATAGAATAATATTTAAAATTATCAAAATTTTGAAATCTTCATTGTGTGGGGAATTTCAGGTTTGCTGCCAAAACAATAGCTAGAAAAGATAATAAATTTAAAGGTGTTGAAGGTATTACAATGAAAATGTGAATGTACGCTATTCGTTATATGTATTATATCTGATATGAGCTTGAACAAAATTTGCGAATAATTGAATTTAGAAATTTCACACATGCGTACCTACCCTTAACAAGAGTTCAAACTGCACACACAAGTTCACATACCATGCTACGCCACTGGCTACATGTTGGTCTGGGTGGCTCAATTGGTTAGACGCTGGCCTACTGATCCCAAGGTCACGGGTTCAAACCCGGCCCAGACCGATGGTTTTTAAGTGTGCTTAAAAACGACAGCTCCATGCCAGTAGATTTACTGGCATGTTAAAGAACTCCTGCGGGACAAAATTCCGGCACACCGGCGACGCTGATGTGATCCTGGCAATTGACAGCGTCGTTAAGAACAAAATAATTTTAAAAAAAATTTAATTTTACTGGCTACATATGCGTGATTTGTATTTCAGTTTTGTTTCCATCCTCAACGCAAGGGAGTGGTCTGAGTGGCTCAGTTTGTTAGGCACTGGTCTACTGATACCAAGGTCGAGGGTTCAAATCCAGTCCAGACTGATGGCTTTTAAGCAAGCTTAAAAACAGCTCCATGTCAGTAGATTTACTGGTATGTAAAAGAACTCCTGTGAGATGGAATTCTGGTACACCAGCAACTCTGATGTGATCCTGGCAACTGACAGCGTCATTAAACAGAATGTTTTTTTTAAATTTTCAGTGCAAGAGTAACATGATCACTATTCCTCGTGTGATAGCTTAACAATTTGAATTTTGTCCCTTTATAGTGTCTACATGTTTGTGAATTGTTTTATGGGTAGCTACTATGGATACACACAAGAAAATGCTAACATTCAACCCAAACCTAGAATTTCTTAATTTTTAACTTCTATTTTCTTTAAATGTTGCAAATATGTGTTTCTTAAACAAGATTAAATTAAGAGACCAAGTATTTGAAACAATAACTCCGATTTTACAGCTTTTACTTGTATGCAATATTTTGCTCTGTAACAACATTGTCAGTTGCCAGGATCACATCAATGTCACCAGTGTGGCAGAATTTTGTCCCAGAGAAGTTCTTTTACATGCCAGTAAATCTACTGACATGGAGCTGTCACTTTTAAACACACTTAAAAACCATTGATCTGGCCCGGATTTGAACCTGTGACCTGGGGATCAGTAGGCCAGCATCTAATCAACTGAGCCACCCAGACCAACTATGTGTGTGATTACGCATTCCAGAAATTTTTCCTTTTATTGAACTTTTGAGACTGGGTATCGTGGCCCCTTCCTCTCACTTTTAGGTCTACGCTTCTTAAACTTGCTGTGTGTATGTATTGTGTGCATTACTGACCTTGTCTGCATGGCAAGTGTAATGTGTATTGTGTGTTCTGGTACTTACAATTTCATCAACTGTTTTTGCTGAAATTACATTTATTGCTTCGTAAATTTCATTTTTATTACCACTTCTTTATTCATTACATTTTCCATTTCACTTTTCTGTTTCTTTATCACAATGCATTTCATCACAGTCTAACTTTTTCCTTGGCATCACGTATAAATCAGTTCCTACGTTATAAATATATTTTACAATTTTGTCAATATTTTTCTATTAGCTACCGTTTCAACTCCTGTCACATTTGTTCCTTCACCTATGTGATCTATTTTATTTTCTGTACTATTATTTCGCCTTCTAAACTACCTTCACATTCTGCTATTTCTCTGTTCTTACCAATTTCAGATTCTTTCTGGCTTTCATTTACTTGTACTATCTCGTCATTGGACTCCATTGGACTTTTTTTACTTTTCTGTCCTGCTCTTAATTCATCTCATTATCTATGTTTTCTGTTCTAAATCATCCATTTTTGTTGCTAAGTCAGAAATTTGTTGACGTAAATATTAATTTCTACCCTTAAGCCAGTTATTTCTTTCATCATTTGATTTTCCACCACTATCACTACTTCCCTTTCTGCTGCTTTCGATATCTCAACTACCTCTCCTACTACACCTGCTTCCATTCTTTCTACATTTTCTTTGCTCACAATTGACGGCTTAGTTATTTTCCTGTCCTGTAGTTTCATTAATAAAAAGGGAAATGAAAAAGACTTTTGTCCTACTTCCTGCTGTCTTCTTTGCTTGCGCTTCCTTTGTCGAGAAGTTCTTAAGAGTCCTTGGGCTGAATACTCACTTGTATTCCTCGGGACGCATTGAAGATCCAGTCCTGGAAACATGGTCCTCAAATTGAGCTGTCTTCAGGAATAGAAGGTTAAGTTGAGATGTGCTTGGGTTGTATCGAAGGTCCAGTCCACAGCAGCCATTAGATCTCCACAGATGATAATTTGCATCTCGCTATTTTTTTAGCATATGCAATAATTGCAAGGAATATCTAACAATGTTAAATCAAATGGCTTCGGAAATTTATCAGTTATATTTGTGAAGAATGGGACGATTTGTTGTAATCAAATTGTGTGAGCTTTCACGGCCAGTGTCATTAAATAGAAAATGATTTGTTATAATAGTGTTACTTCATTGTAATAAAGCTAATTTCACTGGAAACTTGCATATTGATTAATAACATATAAGCCATTGTCATCCTTTATCCACTAACCCATCAATGCCCTGAAGATAGATTACCATCACAGACGCCCACTAATAAACAACCAACACACAACACTTCTACCACTATTGTGGCGTCAGGGGTTTAAGCCGGTGTCCCAGGGTCCAGCTTTTTTGACCAAACCAAAAGATGTATTAGAAGTAAAAGACGTCATGGTTATAAAGAGGATAACAGGCTACGGGCCGAGGTATGTTGGGTCTACTACAAAACAAATTGAGGTTAGATGACCCTTGCTGCACACTAAGCATTTAGCTGCCCCACCTGTGTATAAACAAATAATGTTCTTCTCAAACAGAGATAAAGTATACGGGGATGATGGGCAAGGGATAAATGAAGTAGTCTCACTTTGAGAAGTTGGTATTCTTATAATTAACAAGCCGACACTGCATACAATTTAAATGTGTCTGCCGCTGGTGCACTCAAACAAATGTAACATGACGGCTGCTTGCTAGCACAGAATATGTGGACCTTGCCCGCTGTCCATTTTTCCTTGAGTATCATGTTTCACCGTTTAAGAAAACATTGCAGCAGATACAGTATATTGGAGGTTCACCTTGAGGAGGTAGCCATTTCTAAAATAACTGTCCAATATGAAGCTGAGCAAGCACAATCTCCTTGTGATGCAATAGACAAGAATGCCAAGGATGCATTGTAGCCTTGACCTCGAATTTGGCAGTAGATATAAACAACTCCTCTTGCCATGAAAAGAGTACCTTTCAGCACAATAAGTCCTTCAAATACACAGATAAGCAGTGGAGAACCTGTTCATCTGGAAGTGGAATTGCATCCTTTGCTGCCTGATCTACAATGCCACAATGTCCAGGAACCCACAAGAAAACTACTCAAGTCGTCAAGATGTAAAGAGTGTAACTGATCGTGGATTAGTAGACTATAGAGATCTTGTAAACTAAGTAAAGCATTGAGGGATTCAGAATGACACCGGATTGCACAGGAAAAAGCAGTGGGTGAAAATTGTGGCTTTAAATACAGCACACAGTTCAATATAAAGGAAGTACAAAGGGGAAAGCAAATCTTGTAACAGACGTGAATTAATAATCCCAGCACATCCTACCTCTTGATGCATTTGAGAACTATCAGTATATAAAAAATCTGATGTGTTGCGCTCAAATGACTTTCTCTATTCTTGTACTAACTATCCTTACAAATTCTTATTCTTAATCTTCATGTTATTTGAGATAAACATTCACAGAAATTATCTTATTAAAATAGGAAATTTTTGAGTAGATTAATAACATAAAACTCACTTTTAAAATTTCCTGGTACATGTTTCAGAGGCTACCTTTGCTCCACTATCAACAGGACATTGAACTGTAGAGGATGGTTTACAGGGCTGGTATCTCCTGTAGACTGCTCTGGTGGTGGTTTTAAGAACTTGTATAATGGATCACTTTGTGATATATCAAAACTGGAAACTCCATCTTTGTTTTACCAGATGAAGATCTGTTCCCACGTTGACAATTCTTGGTTTCCTGATATGCGTTTTAATAATTTTGGATCCGGATTAATGTCGCGATTTTCTTTCCAAAAATGGGTGGCAACTGCTGATTTTCTAAATGTTTGTATTTTATACATCTGAAATGTTCTTTTGTTCTCATTTCCACATTCCTCTTAGCTTTTCCTATGTACACCTGGTTGCAGTTATTCCATTCTATTTGGTAGAATCCAGATTTTTTACTTGCTGCAATGCTGCCTTTAGAGTTTGAGCCAAGGAAGTTTTTAACACTATATCTGTTGATTGGAGCCAGTTGTATAGTGAATTCTTTAAAAATCTTTTTGAATTTGTCAAATGTCTTTGGGTGGTATGTGAATTTTTTGAATGACATTTCTTCTTTTGGTTTACTTAGGGTGGTTGTTTCTTTAATTAGTTTTTTTCTTTATTGCTATATTCATTTTTTTATTTATCCAAGATTTCCAGAAGTCATTAATTTCTGCAATTCTAATGATTTCTTTAAGTTCTGTTTGATATTCCTGTGTTGAAAGTGGTATGTACTCTAGTGCGTGAATTAAACTGTTGGAAGCTGCTTGTTTGTGCGGTCTTGGGTTGAACCTATTGCATTTGATATAATTATCTGTCTGTGTTGGTTTCCTGAAGATCCCAAAGGTTATTCTGTTTGTTTTTATGATTTTTAAATCTAAAAATGAAAGTTGCCCATCTATTTCCGTTTCTATGGTGAATTTTATGGTTTTTTCTTGTAGGTTTAGCAGTTTTTGTGAATCCTCAATGTGTTTCCTTGGTACTATTGCAAAGATGTCTATGTACTGTTGCCATGTTTTGAAAATCCCATCAAGCTCACAAAATTATGCATACAGCAAAAGTTTTTCCAATTTCAATTAAAATACTACACACAAACATCAGCACTAGCAATGGGTAACCCACTTTCCTCAGGACTTGCAGACCTCTTCTTGAGCTCCATAGAAACAAGGGTAGTCCAGCATTCTGGTGGAAAAAATCTGATGTGTTACACTCACATGACTTCTCTACTCTTGTACTAACCATTCTTACAAACTCTTATTCCTATATCTTCTTCGTGTTAGTTGAGATAAACATTAACAGAAATTATCTTCTTGTAGGTACACAGGTAATATGGAATTACAGTAGGCTTTGAGCGATAGTCAAATACTTTAAAGCTTTCAAATTCCGTTCTCTTTGCACGGTTAACATATATATATATAAAAAAAAAAAAAAAAAAAAAAAAAAAAAATATCAATGTTCCATTTGACAAAACTAAGTTCTCCAAAACTCTCACAAATAACAAGGCATATCTCTGAAACGGTTCACTCTAAAAAAGATTATCATTTCAGCAAAAACACAGAAACCATTTACCATCTCGTGTCACTTTAACTGTACTGCTCACAAAAGTTAAAGGCATGTGAATGCTGGCCAGTGCTCAAGCGGAGCGCTGTTGCCAAGCATAGTGCGTGTACCAGCAGAGGTTCTGAACATAAGAGCGTGTGAGATGTGTGTACTACATTCGGTAGTGCTGGTAGGAGGGGCAAGCTTAGGATTCGCTGGAGTTTGCAGTACGACCCCCCTCCATGTGCTTTAACTTTAGCGAAGATTATACTTATGTGAAGAATATTTAAATGCTATTCCAGGACAACATGTTGGTAGGAGGATATACGATGATCTTGACTTAAGCTGAACATAGAGATCCCTGAAGGCCAAAAATACTTGAGTTTGAGAGTAAGAAATGCACCCAAGAAAAGGTTGACTTGGAAAGTCACTCAAGAAATTATCTTACAAGGAAAGCCATAACATTCTATTTACAACAATGCTTCCAAACTCCAGTAGTCAGTAGCTCCATTGACTTGTATAACAAATAGCTATGGAGCTGAAGCTTAACATTCACTGCTGTGATGTCCAGCAGGCATACTGTTTCACGTAGCATAAAAGACAAGTCTTAAGAGGGACTAATGAATAGGATCTTGCCTTTACAATTCATTTAAACAACTTCATCTAGAGGTAAAGGATAGCTCATGTATTCAGATTCCTGCCCACTGACAAAACAGAAAGTCACATTGCCATAATGTGTATGGTTGCACTTCAGGAACACCCAATCCCCCAATCTATTGACCACTAATTGCTAATATTAGGTCCTACACACATGGAGGGTGATGGAGATCATGCGATCATAGAAAAAAAAAAAAAAAAAATATGAAAGTATTGCGTTCATCATCTTCACTACTGGATGCAACTTGTTGGTTTATCAGGAAAGAACAAGCCATTTGTGGTCAGTGAAATGTCTAAAGAGGACATTTATGACTTTACAGCATTGTTGGGAAAAGAATTTGTACTAGGAAAGGTTGACATAAATGGACAAAAGATCATTTGGGACATGCAGTGCACACCGGTCACACTTGGATTGCAGAATTGGAAACACGAGTCAACTAGTTAATCGCCCCACCAAAGAGTGGTGCTGGTGGCACTGCTAGACCCGCATGAAAATCTGATTGGCTGATTCAAGTTTTAAAATTTTGAAACAAAAAACGTTTGGTGTTCTGGAAGCGTGAGCCATATTGCGTGTTGTAAAATAAGCTTTTTGCTGCAAAATGATCTTCCACAGAGAGGTAATTATACATTTGCATTATTTCTACTTAGTATATGTGTATGTAATATTGATATTTTCTATTAATGTTGGTGAAATACGTAGTAATCAGGTGTAAGATGCTTTTAACATATGATTAGTGGAAGTGTTAACATATTGTATTTTATTAATAATTGTGTTCATTTGTATTTAATTTTCAGTCACGCAGACGGTGGGATACGTCTACGATATATTCCTTGCAGCATTGCGGTGTAAATTCCCAGTTATAATCTGAAGGTACGTTTTGTATTTTCAATAAGTTTTAAGAGCTTCTTACTGTACCAGTGATATTGGATGAAGATAGTGTATTTGCCAAAACGTTTATCATAGCTTTTCACGCACATGTGGCAGTTAATTGCATCCCTTTGTTGCACAAGTTGTAAAATACATAATTGGCCTTCCCTTAGAAGATGTGGAATAGTAATCAAAATTGCAGGATATTATAAGAAATGTGTATTTTAAAAAAAAATTACACATAAATGTGTAAAAGTAATAGGGATGCAATCTAGAAAATATATTAGTGATCCATTAGAAACAAATGAATTCCAATACACAATATGAAATTCCACTTAGCTAACGATATGCTGATCGATAATGTGTGTTCTGGTTTCCATTCTGATTACCATTACTGCGTGGTTGTTAACCAGGCTTAATTCATATCAGTATTTGTACATTAAACATTTTCTAATAAATATAATACCCTTTTCTTTATATTCTTCAGTTCTCTTAAGTAACACCACTTCACATATTTTAAATTATATTAACCTCTTGAGCGATGGCCATTTAAATGTCCGCGAGCCGAGAACTGCTAGCATTTAAATTCTTAAATGCGCTTCGTATATACACAGCTGTATTTTGTGTAAATATTAAGTTATTTTAATGAAACAAAAACTGGTATAAAACTCGTTATTTGCAGTATAAATGTACGTCATCAGCAAAGTTGAGTTGTATTTACAAAACGTTGAAATGGCACAATTTTGCTTCACTGTGGTGAAAAGTCAACTTTGCTCTTTCGAACGCATCTAATATTAGTTCTCGGAAAGATTCAGTAAAGAAACACCCATTGTATGTGTGGCTAATGCATCAGCATCCTGTGAAATAAATCGCTACTGCATGCGTGGCTTATTGAGTCACCAGAATAGATCAACATTACAACTTTTGCTTACGCGAGTTTCGTAACTGAGTAGAGTCCATGTCTTTCTTTGTTGAAATACATACGTATTCTTTCCTGCTTGTAGCTGAAGGGAGAAGTGGTATAAAAAGGTGTTTTTGCACCAACTGGATATAACCATATACAATTGTTTGGGGATTTGGACAGCTCTCTAAACCCACACAGGACAATGACCGACCTTGACTACCGACTATAAATAACTCGCAGCCTAATTGAATAATACCACGTTGGGGGTTGAAAATCCAAAACCCCTGCACCCCTCAGACTTCAAGGAAAACATTATCCTAAAAGGATACCACCAACAGCAAAGAAGTCCCGCCCATTTCGAAAGTGTTTCGTGTGCCGCAAGAAGGGAATTCGCGAATGTGGAGATGTACCTACCCTTGTGTGTTTATCCCTGTTTTGAGGTAAATCACTGCAGAACGAACATATTAAGGTAAGCCAATAAAGTATATAGACCTTATTAAAATGTTTCATAAAGGGAAAATTATAATAAGTTGAGTTGCATAAGGGATAAATAAGGGTTAAATGCTTAAACGCACAGGACGCCCATATCGCTCATCCGCCATTTTAAATGGACGTGATTTCACGTCGATATCCCTCAAGAGGTTAATAAGCAAATGCAGCAATAACACAACCACATCAGAAAATACAAATGGATGCAACAAACTGTGGATAATAGAAATCATGCTCATCATAACCTATATTAACAAATACAGAATTGTCATATGACACAATTTTTTCACAAGTAAATCATTGACATTGGCTTCAAGAGTTCAGTGTTCTGTATTTGCCGAACCAAACCAAATTTACATAAATGAATTTATATGTACATTAACATACAAATATATTAACATATGATTGATAGGTAGAACTGGATGTAAGACTGCCTTTGTGGTTTACCAGGAGAAATACGATGGTTTGAGAATTTAATGCCATTCTGGCAGTTTGTCACAATAGCTCAGTGGTAGAGCAGCCGCCCGGTAAGCGGAAGGTCTGTGGTTCAAATCCCAGTTGTGGCATTGAATTTTTAAGTTCCAGTTCTACCTCTCAAACTTTGCCCACACACGGCTTGTGTGTTTAAAAACACCAACAGTAAGTTTGTTGGCATAAATAAATAATATGATTGATATTTTAATGAATGCCTATAAAACAAGATAATCATACGCTTGATACCTAACTCCCAAGTGGTATTTGCCAGACCGCTAACCGAATGTGCTTAATAGAACACATTAATAGTATAATAATGTGTTGGCTAAAGTTGTAACGAGTGTTAAGATTGCAAACCTGCGACCTTTGATAGAAAATGTATTACTTGCTAGATAATCATATTTACAACTGCTGAAATTGTTTATAATTAAGCTTAGTAGGTTAGCTACCAAAAGAATGAAGTTGTGCATGCTTTGTCTGAACAGCAGACAGTACCTGTTCCGCACACTGTGCACTATGTCATATGACCACTACAAATGTCGACAACTTGATTCATCTTTAATGTAGCTTGACTGCTAAACTTAATTATAATCCATCTAAAATTATCTATATTTTAAATCTAAATAGGATAATAGCCTAGTCCTTCTTTACCTAAGGCACTTTCATTACATAGACTTTAGTTATACATAAATGTTGCTATTTGCTGCATTGTTTTTTGTTTATTTCTAGGATATGCATGATGGAAAGTTGGAGTTAAAGGCATTCCTGTGATTGTGGGTGTATAACTTCACAAGCTGTGCCTTTTTGGTGTCCAGTGCTGGTGCTGAATATAGAGTGAAATAGTGTTAAAGTGTTTAACCTCTTGAGCGATGGCCATTTAAAACGTCCGCGAGCCAAGAACTGCTACCCAATATCAAGCGCAGGGCATTTAAAGTGCTTCATATATACACAGCTGTATTTTGTGTAAATATTAACTTATTTTAATGAAACAAAAACTGGTATAAAACTCGTTATATGTAGTATAAATGTACGTCATCAGTAAAGTTGAGTTGCACTTACAAAACGTTGAAATGGCACTATTTTGTTTCACTGTGGTGAAAAGTTAACTTTGCTCTGTCGAACGCATCTAATATAAGTTCTCTGAAAGAAACAGTAGTCGACCCATTGTATGTGTGGCTTGTGCATCAGCATACTGTGTAATAAAGCACTACTGTATGCGTGGTCTCTTGAGTCATCAGAATAGAGCAACATTGCAACTTTTGCTTGCGCGTGTTTTGTATCTTAGTAGACTCCCGTTTCTTTCTTTGTTGAAATACATATACTTTTCTGCTTGTAGCTGAAGTGAGAAGTGGTATAAAAAGGTATTTTTGCACCAACTGGATATAACCATATACAACTGTTTGGTGATTTGGAGAGCTCTAAATCCACACAGGACAATGACCTACCTTGACTTCCGACTATCAATAGCTCGCAGCCTAATTGAACAATACCACGTTGGGGGTAGAAAATCCAGAACCCTTGCACCCCTCAGACTTCAAGGAAAACATCCTAAAAGGATAACATCAACAGCAAAGAAGTCCCGCCCATCTCGAAAGTGTTTCGTGTGCTGCAAGAAGGGAATTCACGAATGTGGAGATGTACCCTTGTGTGTTTATCCCTGTTTTGAGGTAAACCACTGCAGGACGAACATATTATGATAAGCCAGTAAAGTATATAGACTTTACTAAAATGTTTCATAACGGGAAAATTAAAATAAGTTGAGTTAGATAAGGGATAAACAAGGGTTAAATGCACAGGATGTGTATACACGCCCATATCGCTCATCTGTCATTTTAAATGGAATGATTTCACGTCCATATCGCTGAAGAGGTTAATGACGTGAAACTGTTAAGAGGACATTTGTTGTCAGGCTAATAATGAACTAGTGAATGACAAAACAGGTGTTCACATTTGGAGCAATACAGTGTTGTATATAATGTATGCAGAAGCCTCTTTGTGAGGTTATTTGTGCTTGTTACCCAAATATGTCAAATTGTGTTATGCTATCGGAATGCTAGAAGGAATAAATAAAAGCGTCAAGCATATGTAATTGTTCCCATTTCCCTGTCAAATACCACATCCTAATGTTTGGTTGCAAGTTCACATAAAAACTTTGAGGCAGCTCATTAAAGTACACAATATTTTACTTTATGTCATGCAGAGTAATAAGTGGCAGCGTCAGAATTGAAAAAGAAACATTTTGTTGTTGCTATTGAGACAGAATATTGACCAATAGAAAATCGTTCATATAAATGTTTTTTTAAGAGTGTATAAATTTCTAGTTCTTGTTTGGGTGTATCAGGGACTTATTTTTAATATTCAAGATAGCCAATGTTTTCTTGTCACTTTGTGTTCAACCAATAAAAACTATTTGCGCGGATGAATACCAAAGAATGGCGGTGTTGCGTCAGAGAGACGCCAAGGACTATTTTCATTAGCGTCTGTATGCTCAAGATGATAAGACGTGTTTTTTTTGGTAGTGTGTGAACATGGAACTTTCACCAAACTTTTATCCAGTGTAGATTCTACTAAATCATAATTGTGAAAGTTGTTGATTAATTAATATGGTGCTGAGAGTGTAAAATAACGAAGTGTTAATGAATAAATATGTTGTGATAAAGGAACATTGACTTATGCATTCCATTCTGTAACCACGACCCTGCAGATAAGAATCGCGTCTGCTATCACAGTATTTCATCTTTCAGTAAGAACATTATTCCTGCTGCTATGTAAATAATCTTTATAAAAACAGCACCACTATTAAGAAAACTAGTCATTTGAACCTGCAACCATTACAGAACTCATTAATATTTCATAAAAGCTATCGATGTACAGGCTATTGGACAATTTTAATAAAATGGAGTTATAACAAACTGTTTTTATACCTGCTTACTTGTCAGTCTTAGTTGATATGTTCTAATGCCATATTGCTTCCGATGACGCCAAAAGTTTAATATGCAAGCTTCCATAGCCATGATTGCAGTTTTTAAGTGTGCTGCATTTATTAAAGCAAATGTTAATTTGCGTGAGCTTTAATATACAGCCTTGACATGCGAGTGTAGCAATATGGCGTTAGGGCATATTATCAGCTGAGACTGACAGGTATGAAAAATACTGTAGGGGCTACCGGCAACGTGAGTATTTGGGAGAGCGATTTCTCATACTTTAGTTCCAACTTGCCCCACTTGGAGTGCTTTTTGTTGACACATTTTTAACACGTGGTTTCCCTTCTTCCTACTAGGTTTTCTGTGATGCAGTGGTTGTTTTCAAAAGGTATCCTTTGGCAATTATTTCTCAAGTACAAGTTAAGGAAAGAAGATTTCAGATTTGCCAGTTTACTCATAAGAGGAAATAAATCTGCGGGTATAAAACCTTTAAGAAGTATTCTGGTCCAAATGCAATAAACCTAGCAAAAATAGGACTTACTGGACCTATTTTCATTTATCTCGGCCACATTCTGGGAATTCTAGAGCATTGAAAATATCTGAAAGTGCTCTTAGTACATTTCCAAATACTGATAGCAATGGCAATGTTGAGTGAAGAATGTGTTTATTATTCATTATATTTTGGATGGTGAAAACAATTTCATGGAACCTTAATGAAAGTATCTGACATTAAAGTCATAATATGTCTTGTTTCTTTACGTAGTGTTATGTTATATTTTACCAAGTTCATTATACCATGTCTCAGCCTAGTTCAGTCCTGCTGTAAACAACAAGGTGGAGCTGACTCAACTCGCCACGTGTTAGACGTACAGGCACGCACAAAAGTTTTGCAACACTAGCAGTACATATAGCAGCGATAACTTCTAGACAATAGAGTTGTGTTACACATTAATTTATTAAATCTATGAGTTGGAATATTAATAGAATCATGCAGTAACATAATGGTTACCTTTAATTAGATTCCTTCCTCTCTGTCCACTATAACTGATTTCCGCCTCGCTTTTGAAACTTCAATCCAATATCAGCAAACGGTGGAGAGTACTTTGTGAAAAATATGGCAAGTCTGTGTCAGAATTTACCGCATGCAAAATTTTGTTTAGAGTCGGCGGTTCATTTCTGAAAAAATAACCATGAACTTTACAGCATATAGCACTTTTCGTAAAATCGTCGTATTTCTCCATGCGCTGTTTGCATTTACGTGATTTTTCCGGTGTTCTTAGAGTTCCGGATGCATTCTAACACTGTGTACACCACTTGTGGAAACACCAAGGAGATCACCAGTTTCTTTCTCAATGTTTTTTATAGACGATTCCGGGTTTCTTTCTTTAAGTAATGCGAAACAATGCGCGATCATTCGCCTCTCACCACTTTTTAAACGTTTGCCTCGATTGTGTTTCATTTCGGCTGAAGCACCAGTCTGCTCCATGATGAAAAGCTTACTGATTTTAAATTGCATATACATAAGTGTCCTTGGCCTTGTGAGGTCCGCGAGATGTACAGGAAATACAGTGTTAAATATCAGAAGCAATCCCACAATATAAACAAACACATCTTAATCAGCGTTCAACTCGATACAGACCTCGTTGCGAGAGAGTTGCCTGGTATAGGAATGCAAAAATATTATATAATAGCAGTGTCCTTTAGTAATTGTTAAGCAAAATGCAGCTTAATTTAACATAATACATTAATAGTGTGCATAATTTCACCTGTCTTCTGTCTAATCTGTATATAGTATACTATTATGTATATATTCCCTTCAGAAGTCACGAGCCGAGAACACATCTATGTGGTATGTGAAGCAGAAAGATAAAATGTGGGCCTATTTACGCTTTTAAGAATCGAAACATTTGCATACTTTTCTGTATCCGAAATTAGCTCGCGCAGAGTAGTGATCGGAAAACTACTTACAATACTGTACTTAAAGGAGGGGTTTATCGTACGTATGCAAATAAAAGAAAACGCCCATTATCTTTGCCAAACCAATCAACAGCTTAACCGTTTTCTGTCCCAATATCTCTGTCTCTGTCTCCCTTCCCGCCCAGATGTTTACAACAGGATGGAACTAGGTTGAGACATATTATAACTTTAACAACCTTAAAAGGCTAAAAAATATAATATTTACTGTGCAATTATAAGGTATTTTCAAATACTATAGTGATATCTGGGTAGTCTTCTTAGTGCAGTGGTAGCGCTTCTGCTTACCAAGCGAGAGACCAAAGTTTGGTTCCCGGTACCAGCATGGGATTTTTTCCCACTGGGAGACCTGGCACAGGGTGCACTCAGCCTCGTTAAGTCCCTGAGAGGCCAATCCAGGAGCTACTTCATTGAAAAGTTGCAGTCCTGGTTGTGTAGACTGCATAACTGGTTGGGAGGGACCAGGGTGCTGAGCATCACACTCTTTACGCCCGTGGTAGTTGAAGGTGGGGGATGCAGCGGCTAAGCAGTAAGGGCTGTTGCACCTCATGTTATTACCACAGTGATATGTCTTGTTTCACTATCCTTGTACTATTTTATGCTGTCATTTTCTTAAGTTCTGTTAAATGTTAATCTTATATAAATGTGGTGGTATTTTATCCCCATGGGAACTACAAGAATTGATTACATATTTAAAAACACAATTTCAATATATACTCTAGTGGCAAGCAATAAATCTTCCACTGAAACCATTATCCTAACATTTGTGTGGAAGTGGATATGTCAAAATGCACTGTGAAAAGTCATGTAAATCACGCATCCATCCTCCAACCTTCAGATAATCCTTATATAAGGGATGAAGATTTACAGGAATTAAAGCAACCTGATTTGTATATTTACAGTATTAACCAACAAATATTTTTTTGCAAAAAGTGTAGACTTTTGACACAAGGGATTTTGGGAAATGGATTTTAATCTTTAATTTAGTTTTTCTCATGTTTTTTGACAACTGCTTTTGCACACCCAGTCGATAATTACATAAAGAAAAACAGTTGCAACCCAGTTTCATACCAACTGACAGCATTTAGAAGCCTGATTCACCAGTTACATTATGTCCCTCTAAGTTAAGAGGAATTTCTGAAAGAGCAACATATACAAGAAATTGCAGTACTGAACGGATTCAACTTAGCCACAATTAGGAACATGTCAAAAAATGCAGAAAACCACTACATTAACACCAATTGCAAATAATTGGAAGTACAGAAAATTCACCTACCATCCCTGGGCCTTAATGAAATTTGAAAGAATCTTCAAAAAAACTAAGTATAGAGCTGGCACCACAAAACAAATACAGTTTTAAAAAACTGATCCTATACAATCTTAAATCTCGATCAATTGCAATAGTTGCAAAAAAGCTACATAGGAAAAAAAAATTTGGAAATCAGACTAAAGGAACACCAGAGAAACATAAAATTGAGACAAACTGAAAAGTCTGCTGTGGCACACCACTTTTGGACTGAAAACCACAACATTGGCCTTAATATAAAATTGTTACAATCTCTAAGTTCACCAATAGAACTGAGCATTTGGAAACAAATATACATAAAAAACAATAATAGTCATTAACTTTCAAATCACAGCATTAAATGAAGTGTTAAAGTTCTGCGTCCTTAACATCAGATGGCAACAGGACCATGGTAGCAGAGAGAGGGCATCAGACACCCAACGGCTGATGATGGAATAGAACAATCCTTAAAACCTTTCCAGTTTTTAAAACATTTTAAGTGAAGGCGAGTGTATGAAAACCACAACATTGGCCTTAATATAAAATTGTTACAATCTCTAAGTTCACCAATAGAACTGAGCATTTGGAAACAAATATACATAAAAAACAATAATAGTCATTAACTTTCAAATCACAGCATTAAATGAAGTGTTAAAGTTCTGCGTCCTTAACATCAGATGGCAACAGGACCATGGTAGCAGAGAGAGGGCATCAGACACCCAACGGCTGATGATGGAATAGAACAATCCTTAAAACCTTTCCAGTTTTTAAAACATTTTAAGTGAAGGCGAGTGTAAAAAGGTGACTAAAAATGACCTAAACTACTTATGCAGTCCTAGTTTCCATAGGTTTGCAAACAAAATCAAGAGAACTACTGATACTTAGGAACTGAAGATGGACAAGAGGAGTTGCATTACAAAGTATCGTAAATTGTGAAACCAAGAGAACTACCTCAGCTTTTCACTTAAGTTGAAACTGATAGTGAAGTTGTACTGTGCATTCTTATTCTGACCAGACCACCCCAGGGCAGCAAGGCATAGGGTGAGGACAGATATGCTCTCGGCCTAAGTTATGCATAAAGGACCGGCAAGTCACGAGTATGCAATACTAACTACTGTACTAACTTGCATTAGGCTTACCTGTATCATACCAGATGTTGAAATTGATGACCTTCAATCCAAGCACATTCCCTATATCTCCGTTAACAATTCTGATTTACTCGAAAAAGTTAATGTTATCTGACTGCCTGTATTTCTCTCATGATTTGGTCCTTCAAGTCTTTTAATGTGTGCAGATTTAATGCATACACTTTATCCTTTGACGTTTCCCATAAATAAAAATTGCTGAGATGTTTAGCACAAGAGGTTAACATTTCCAAGACATCAGCTTTCATAGCAACAAAAGTTCTGAAGCTTAAAAGTTCATGCTTTACAGCCACAAGATCCCGCAAGTAGGGTTAATTATTGCAATTAGTTTCAGCAGTCCATTCATATTGGCAACATGGACCCACCTTTAATGTTCTCCATTGATGAATGGTTTTATCTTGAAGGCCAGTTTCTACTCAGAGCAATTGATACTGGGCTACTGAAAATCACTGTATTATTAAGTTCCTCGCCATGCATAGAATTATAGTCTTATATTTGCGACATTAAAGTTGATTCACACTTAATATATACGAAGTGATATAGGCAGTGAAACCTTTCAAATATTTTCAGAAGTATAAGAGTCAACCTATACACAATTATAGTTCCACTTATTTCTCAACTGACAAGAAACCATTGACAATATAGACACTTGTCTGAAACCCATCCGGATAAAAGTGAGTGAAACTAAGTGTCTATAGGTTGACTCATACTTCTGAAAATAGTTGATTCATACGTTTATGTAAATTCTATTTAAATTTTTTTCCACAACTAGCAAGAAATTTAAAATTGAATGGCTGGTTTCAGCAGGATTCAGCTATACTGCAAGTATAGTGGACACAGTTTATCGGCAGTCCCCAGGAGTTCAACACGGCCAACATTACACTAAACAGCTGACGGAAGTATCACAAAAAGCAGTCCTGCCAACATAGATAATAAAGCCATTTCTAACCTCAAATATCACAGAGTTAAAGTAACATGCTTTCAAACAATAATAAAGCTTGAACATCGTTACCACACAACACATGAACCTACTCATCTTTGGCAAATCTTGTTCTGCAATAACACTTTTGGATAAAATTACTTCTGAGCGCTAAATAAAGCAATATATATGAGATGCACTACTGTGTAGCGAACACAAAAATAACAACAGTAAGTATAATTGCATATACTGTTCTAGAAGAATTCAAGACAAAATCATGCAAAAACGAGCATTACGTCCACTGATTAATTAATACAGCGCCTAAACAGAATCTTGTTTTAAAATCTATCGGTTGGCCTCTCTGCAACACGTTCATAAACTGGCAACATAACAGAAGCAATAACACCAACTATGGCCATAGCTTTACCATGGTTATATGTTACAAACAGTTGGTGGCACTAATGCAACCCAACGGATGGAATATCACCAAATATAACCAGACTGCACCATGATGGGGGAAAAATGTCAAGGTTATTTTTTGGGGTATCTCAATAAGCTGTGCCTACTATAATTCTATGCATGAATTGAGAAGTGGTTATGGTGACAAAATTAGTCAAGGATTGTGGCCGCCTCATTCCCCTGACCTATCTATATGATTTTTATTTATGTGGAACAAAGTGTATACATTAAATTCGCACACGTTAAAAGAATTGGAGAAAATCATGAGAGAAATACAATCAGTCAACATGAACTTATGCAAGTAAACCAGAACTGTTTTCAGAGATACAGGGAATGTGTTCGCGGTGAAGGTCATCAATTTCAACATCTGATGTGACACAGGGAAGCCTAATGCAAGTTAGTACAGTAGTTCATGTTCCATACCCATGATCTGCTGGTCCTTTTCACGTAACTCTAGCAGAGCGCACCAGTCCTTGCCTGGTTCCTTGATGTCATAGGGCAGTCCAGTCAGTCTAAGAATGCACAGTATAATAAAGCTACAGCATCCATAATTTTGCATTTTGATGCAAGGGCAATGCTGATTACAGTATGTGCAACATCATTGTTGCAACTCTGTCCTCTATGTGATCTGTAAGAGGAAATGGACCAAGACCACCTTAAAAAATGACCGGCCACTTCTAGCACCCCATCCATCAGTGAAAAATATTGGAGAGCAAGAGGATTAATGACTTCATTGTCAGAAATTCAGCATTAGCTAACAACATAAATGTTAAATGAGAGATGACATAAAATGTGCTAATTCAACCCCAAGTTTGCTCAACATGAACTACTTCTGTTCTAATAAACCCTGTGACTATAACATTGCCTGCAAAGTGTATCAAATTCTTCATTTATATTATGAAGAATGAAATTAAGCTTATTCTAATTCAAAGAAGTGCATTACCTGCATTATTGAGCCAAAACTAGTATTCGGTTTTCCTCCAAATTGCTATACAAGGCTAGTCTAAAAACATTCCTGCATTTATGTTAACTATACATTCTAAGTTGAATTAAGTACATAAGCACATGAGTTCATAACACAAACAATATGACATTTTCATAAAATTATGCAAAATGATAACCAATGCATAATTTGCTGGAGTTGTCTGTATACATGCTTTTCAAAAAAGCAGAACTTAGCATAAACACACGTCAGCTAAAGACATTATGTGAGTAAATAACTGCAGAAAAACAAAGGTTTTCTAGTTACAAACACAGAAGCTCCAGAGCTTTCTTCCCCCTTTCAGCTTATCTGGACAAGTTTTCAAAGCCTGGCCACAGAAAACTAGATATCCGCAATTGCTTCTCAATGTAAAATGCTGGAGCTTTCAAAGCAAATAGCTGCCACGTAAAATTCTTTGTTAGTAATAGAAAACAATGAGAATAATTTATCGCTCATATTGTATGTTTATAATGTTTAAGTATATAACAGTTCAAGTGCTTATTAGCAATTAGAAATTGTTGAAATGCTTTCTCTTTTGAGGCCGACAACCAGGCGGCTATTTAACAACTGAACAATATTAACTCTGACCAAATTACTCAATTACCTGTCTGTTGCAAAAACTTCATGAGAAACTATTGGCAACTTGCACCACTTAAAGATCTTCATAAATGTCAAGACACAGCTAGAAAATCAACTTTAGAAGGACCTTCCAAAGGTTTGCACATCCTCACTTTAAGTTATAGCAAAAACATGAGTACTGTGTACATTTCCACAAGCAAACATAGCCAACTTGGCACCTAACATGATGGATTTGCAAAGATAACAAGCCAAGCACAGGCACATAAAAGGAATGGTTGCAGCCTTTTGTTCACTTTAAGCTTAGATATAAGAATGTCATGTTAAAAATGAAACTAGGTAATGGCCTGGTGGATTTAGTGACTGCACTGTGAGTTGATCCAATACATTGTATTTCTCAATTTACTTTTAATTTCATATGATTGCAAATTATTTGAAAACAACAGAAAAAAATAACCATAGTAAGGAATGTCCCAGTTGACTATCATGTAATGTGAGAAGAAAACCACTGTGACAATCACAAGTTACTTATCTCATAACTCACTTCTGATTTTGAATAAACTGGGAAGAGACTAGTAAAATGAATGAGGAAACTTAACACATGTGACATAGGATTATGGTATGAAACACTTGCACTAATTTGATCTCATAATACACTGAATTAAATGAATTTAGTGTCTGAATCTTCTATATGAGATTTAACATTTTAACACAAACTCATAATTATGACACTAAATTTGTTCTCTTAATTGCGTAACAAACTAAACTTAATACATTTTAAAGAATTAAGAAACTTCAATCAGCCACAGAAAAATGTTAGTGAAGCTCTCCAATTTATTTGTGCATATTGAGTCACACATACAAATGGTATAAACTGGCATCACACTTCTTTAGCACTTAATCAGCATGTTGTAATTGCAGATATACAAGTTAATTATTAGCATTTTGCACCACTATAACCACAATGTTATTTGTGTTTTAGATTTTAAATCACCTCATAATTTCTTTCTAACCTAAATGTACATTAAGGCCCTTTCCTTCCTTTTTCCCCACTATTACAAAGTATCATGCTAATACTGTTCTATTTCAGCCTAATGATAGTTACCTGCATTTTTGGATTGTGATCAAGTGCTTTGGGTGACTCTGTTTTAGTGTCTGTCTTCTGTGGTTTATTTGTAGTAGAAGCTTCCAATTTGGCACCTTTTCCACCACGAGAGGTGGATCGGCTTCCAGAGCTCATCTTTACAAACACTATGTACAATCACTATTTACAATGTGTTCTGCTGCTGAAACAAAGAATTCATGAGCTTGGGTTATTTGCAATTAACCTGTAGCATAAACCAGGTATGCCTAATATACAGCAGGACATGGTAAAAAGAAGAACTATGATTAACTTTCAACTGTTAAATAGACTTGGTTCCACAATAAACATTTAATCAATGAAGCTGACTGAAACTGCTAAAGAACTTTATTTCCTTCAATGACGGTAAAAACCTGACATTACTGTCATCTCTATGTAAAAATACTATAAGAGTAATTAAGTTATTCATATACTGCCACAGAAAGCAATGTGTATTAACCAAATTTTGACGTCAAATTTAAGAAGAAAATTTTCATTTCCAGCCTGTACTAAGTGTAACAAATGGAATTAATAGACTGTAATATTTCTATTCTACAGTACGATTGTTGAATGCTCATTGAGAACGTTAGGCAAATTACTTTTTCTACTATTAACATTTAGCTTCATATTGCGACAAGGTTAAGTTTCGTAATTCTAATTTATCTTTAACTTCCATTAAATCAGTACTACTGTTATACCCTGGCACCAAATACATGAAATTAAGACAACTATTCCACACCTTTGCGTTTTCTTGCTTTAAAACGCTGATTTTTTTCCTTTACTGAAATTTACACAAACGAATACCGTCACAATGGTTGACCTCCTCTACTGCCTCCAATGACTCTTTTGCTGAAACTTAAAACACGATCTTCTGTCACAGACCCCAAAATTCAATTTCGCGTGGTTCCAGCCAGTGAAAACCGTTTCAGCACACAACGCCGGGTTTTTATTTAGAACCCATGTGGGGAGACGCCATTTCAAAGGCTTGTTAGGCTTACTATTGACAACCATCAAAATTCAAAGAGGAAATGTCTTCTTCGGTGATCAATGGGTTTTACTCTATGTAGATTACTTGGAATTCAACTTCCCGTGCGTCAGAAGCTACTCCTTGCCCAGATTATGAACCACTGAAATTACCTTAAACCGAGAAAAATATACATAATAGTTATACCTGCAAAATGCGCTCAAAACGCAATCCAGTCACGTGACATATACCTCACACATGAGTACGAGGAAAGCCCACTCTTTTCCTTGAGCGCTGTTACAGCAGTTTTGTAAGCCTTCGTGAAATATCTCAGCGGCCAACAGCAATGTGCCCAGTAGCGCGAGTTCGATTATACCATCAATGGTATAAAACATTTACTATAGTTATTAGTCCTGTTATTATACATTATAACAAATGATAAAGGACAACTCAAACTAAAATTAAATGGAATACAAATATTTATAAACCCTTAAACCACGGTGAATTTTCGGTCAATTATAGATTAAAATTCATATATCCCTCAATAGACTAAAAACAATGAGCAAACAGATAACCTTTGAGATTTGAACAGTGATACTGAATACTCTATAGTTTATTTTATTGTGGCTGGACATTATTGTATTCTTCTACACCGATATATTTTGCGTCATTTTGACAGGTTTTGGTATTTAACCTAGGTGATTTTTTTTCTTTGTATTATGACAACAAATACTATATTCAGTGGCTGAAGCTCAAATTTGACCTTTTTTTACTTTCTCTACTACGTATTGTAGTCCACCCAGAAATTCGATGTCGAGATTTCAGCGGAAATATTGTGTTCTGAGGCCCCCTGAATCCAAAAAAAGGCACTTTTAGAGAAAGGTCCATGCACAGGGTCCGTGTGTGTGTGTGTGTGTGTGTGTGTGTGTGTGTGCGCGCGCACGTGTGTGTGTATGTGTGCGCGCGCGCGTGCGTGCGTGCGTGTGTCTGTTTGTCTGTGAACAGTATAACTCAAAAGCGAAAAGTCGGTTTAAAACCAAAATTGGTATTTAAGTTTAATGTCTTTCAAGGATGCGGCACGAAGATTTTGAAGAAAATTCTTCCACCCTAAACTGCCCTTTACACGGAAAATTGTTCGAAAGTTTTGATTTTCTTGGAAGTGGCTCTAACATTCTTTTCTTTTTATTTTCTCTACTGGTAAGTGGGGGAAGTATTGTATTCGATGTCAAGATTTCACCGGAAATATATGTTTTGAAACCCCCTGAATCTAAAAAAAAAAAAAAAGCAGTTTTAGAAAAAGGTCTGTGTGTGTCTGTGCCAGTCCGTGGACAGCATAACTCAAAAGCGAAAAGTCGGTTTAAAACCAAAATTGGTATTTAAGTTTAATGTCTTTCAAGGATGCGACACGAAGATTTTGAAGAAAATAACCCCACTCTAAACTACCCTTTCCATGGAAGATTTTTCGAAAATGGCTCTAAGGATTTTGATTAAAATACCATATGTTTGAGATATTTTTATGACAAATGAAATGTATATCTTGAATTTTCTGGCTATAGCCGCTGCAGTTGTATTTACTCCGGACGACTTTTGCATAACTGGTAAATCGTTAGAGATAGACCAAATCGTACTATACAAAAAATGTAGATCTTGCTAAAATACACAATTTGTGTCTAAATACGTTTTCTTGTAGGTTGAACCATTTCGGAGATATTCCTTGTTTTGTGTGTCAGTTTTGGAAACTTAGAACTTTCGTGAAATGGATCATCGTTGTTCATTTTTAATATGTTAAGCTTGCAAAGAGAACGGAATCTCAAAGCCTTAAAATATTTGACTATCGCACAAAGCCTATTGTATTCTAATATTCCCCTTGCTCCTACAAGAAAATAAGGAATAAGATAATTTGGACAAATTTTTATCTCAACTAACACGAAGAAGATATAGGAATAAGAGTTTGTAAGAACGGTTAGTACAAGAGTAGAGAAATTCATGTGAGTGCAACACATATTTTTTTTAAATTAACGTCCTCCAACATTGGGTCATATCGAATGGTGAATTAATGAAATGGGTGAAATGATGCTCAAATGAGCCCAAGGTCCATGGAGCTTTAAGTTACCCGACATTCTTCTTCTCAGGATAAGGGAAAACCTCGGAAAAAACCTTACTCGGATAGCTTACCCTAAGCGAGATTCGAACTCACGACCTCTTGAACGTGAGACAGACACGCTAACCATCTCGCTACCGAGGCGGGGAGTGGCTCTAACGACTTTGATTTAAAATGCCATATGTTTGATATATTTTGATGACAAACGAAGCGTATATCTTGAATTTTCTGGCTATAGCTCCTGTAGTCGATTTTACTCTGGATGACTTTTGCATAACATGTCACTGACTGCAACTACAAACTTACGGGCGTCGGCAGACCCTTTTCCAGGGGCGGGGGGGGGGGGGGGCCGCATGTTGAAAGTTTGCAATCAAATAATATTAATTCATTATTTTGTTGTCAAAAGTTACAGTATTTGTTGTAGGTAACGTATTAATTTGTGCTCCATAAAAATTGTTCTTTACATCAAAATTAAAATAATAGTCTAATAGTAATTGATTGCACATTGAGTGTATTAGCTGCCAAGGAGGGCGGGGGGGGGGGGGGGGGAGTGCGGCTCCCCTTGCCCCCCTCCCCTTCGCGACGCCCATGCAAACTTAGATGTTCCTTCATACATTCCATTATAATTTTCTTCTGTAAAGTGTTATAAAAATGTTAATGAAAGAAATTACTCTGTTTAAAAGAGTTAAAGAAGAAAATCAGTTCATCTTCAAGAAAATGTATTAGTCCGATTTCTTCCCTTATTGATGCAGAATCCCGTGAGCCATCTTGCTGAATAATTTCGAAACACTCTATCAGCGATTCCTGGCATTGATAAAGAGAAGACTACTCCAACTCCAGTCTGGAAATTCCACCATGTTTGACACGCGGTAGTCTTTGATGACACACCACTTGGAGTAAATCCGTATTCTTGCTAGACAAAGAGGAAGAAGAAGAATATGCAAATAAATTGGCCTCAAAAATCCCAATGGCTGTGATTGTAGAGCATACTTACTACATAATGAGGTTAAGCTGGTGTACATAGCGATGCATAAAATAAGTATATGGATACACATCCCTCACAAGCCTCACAAGTTTCTGGATTCCATGCTGTATTCCTTGGAATGCAGATCCGCCATCATATAGACCAGTTTATCTTTCAGCCTGTACAGTTCCGATACTTCTAATATGCTTTGATTTATTTCTGGTGCGCATATTTCAGCACGATGTATGAAACCATGAAAATGTTCCACTTCTTGTGATACCTGAACAAAAGAAAGAACCGTTACCAACTGTGTCTTAATGGAGATATCGCTGGTTTCATTCACTTGTACAGACTCAGACACTGCTTTGTTTACTTCATCCCGCGTGGGAGATGTCTTTGTAAACCTGATACATGCACTGCAGTAATTAAGTCTTTTATTATTCTTTATTAGGCATTTCATATAGTAAATAAAAAAAATATGCCCCTATTTAGCAATTCTTCTCCTTCATTATGCCTTCTTAGAGCAATTTCATTTCACCACAGAATTTTAAGTAAAGAATTATTGTATTCCATTTAGTATCGGCTTGGTTTTCCGGACTAATTAATCGTGTCGTGCAACATATAACCTATATCCATCAATTTGTGTTCGAACATCAACTTTTCCAAACAAGCATAATTTTTAAAGAGTTTCCAATGTGAGAAGAACTTATTTCACGCAACTTAATTCTTTCTTAAAGATTTTTGAGGCTACTAATACTACAAACTGCACATGAAGAATTACAAGTAAACAGCAAACGGTTATATAAAACAACGTTTTCTTGATCTCGCTGTCAACCATGGTTTTCCGGTTAATCTTTACGTACCGCAAACTTTTTTCCTGACTTCTGACATCAGTTGCGATATTACACTCTGTAGGCATTCACGAGCATCATCGAAACAGAAAAAATAACTATAAATACGCTCTAAATAGTCAGAAATACAGAAATTATCTTGAAATGAAACTAATAAGTCCAATTGCACATACCCAAATGACCTCGTTGTCGGCGGGCCGTTAAACCCCACACACTTACTCACCCCCAATTGCACATACTGTGCATTCGCCGAGTAGGTAGCGGATGGTAGTTGTCTTGCTACCAACATTGCTCCCATAATCGCCCGAGTCTTTCTTTGCATAGTTAAAAACGTCAATACACTATAGTCGAATGCACTGGCTCATGTTTTCACTGATAAAGTATAACCAAACGATTGTCTAAACTAAGCTAGCGTTTTATTTGCATTCAAGAAACTATTCAGTCACAAAGCAAATCTATCGGATAGCCTTGATTAGCTCATGAAATACATTAGCTTTTCTGTGTTTTTTAGTCTTGGCGCCACAAGTACTTGCCAAATATACATCCATTTCAGCCTGTCTGATTCCACTCATTGATCGATGTTGCCGGAGATCACCAGCTCGACTCGTTTGGATGGATATTTCTTATTGGGTTCATGAAATGCAGGCTGTGGTTTACAGATGGGCTGCAAAACCCCCAGCTATTAAGCCGCTATACCCACACCAGCAATCGATGTGATTAGGTTGGTAAACTCCACGTATTCCTGAGTTAAAGCAAAGAGGATAGCGCATATTGTCATATGTACTTCACTGGTGATCACGTCGAACATCCTGAGGACCCAGTTTCCTTCCACGATGTTACCGCGATGATATTTCCTCCTTCCAAGTTTGCATTCCTCATCTGAACGATGTAGGGCTCTGTTCATGTATTTGTTGTCCATTGAGGATATACACACCTCCTTACAACAGCTTAACCAATCGGATGTGCCTTGTGCTTGTGTCTCCAATACAATCATGGATAATGGTTTGCCTGTATGAAAATGCATGGGCATAGCTGAGTGTAACTAGGAATACTTGGATAGGTGATAATATAGTTTTCGAACCAAGTATCCTTTGTCACGGAGTCTGAAAACTGTTTATGCCTGCCTACATGAAAATATCTCATATCTACGATCCCGTTTCATTACAGGGTGAAGGGCGGCATCACACTTCTGACCTAACATGCCCGTTCTTAATAAATTTTCGTCATGTAGGAACTGCATGCATTGTTCATCATCGTAACAAGTGGTGCGAGATCAACAATATTAAGAATCTAGCCATAGTAGTTAGCTTAGCAACTTACACTTACGAAATTTATTTACTGAATGGCAGCGATCTAACAGGATTGCCACATGAGCGTCGGCAGACATTTTTCCAAGGGGGGGGGGGCCACATGTTTCAAATTTGCAATCAGATAATATCAATTCACTATTTTATTTGCAAAATTTATAATATTCGTTGCATATAACCATGTTAATTTGTGTTAAATAGAAATTGATCTTTTAAAATAGTAGTTTAATAGTCAGTAATTGATTGCACATTAAGTTGACCAACTTCCAGGGAGGGGCCGCGGCCCCCCTTGCCCCCCTTTCGCGACGCCCATGGATAGCCATTTTCACAATAAACTGCAAAGCTAGTTTGCTTCTAACAATGGCAAATATGGTGAACACTAAACTACCCCATGATACAACAGCCCTTTCGAGCCAAGGCCTACTACTCGCCTTTGTTCAAAGCAAAAGAAAACCAGCAACTGCAGCAACTATCACCTGTAAGAACGAAACTACATTACAACTAGCCACATTTCCCCTATCCACTCACCAATCCAACTACCCACATTTGCTATAGGCCACGCCTTTTTCGCGACCATCCTCAGAGGGTAGTCTCTAGCTCTAGCCGCTATGAGCGCTATCCTACAATTCTACGTGGCAGCATGTGCAAAGGGGGAAATCGCTCCATTAAGAAACCCCGACTAATATATTTGGACATCCCCCATCCTCATCTCACACACCTCATTCCTTTAGGATTCTCGTTAACTGGCACTGCCATAGTCACGCAAGCGGCCGGCCAAGTACGCATCATTGAGTATTGGGCGCTGTTTGGATGGGTAGACATCCCAGCGGCGTACCCACTCTGCAGCCAGTAGCAAACAAAAGAACCCAACGACCTCCATCATGATTACTTCATAAAAGCTTGCGGAAAAAAGACTCCACCTTTAATATCACAAGGGTAAATCCGTATTAAACAGATGGGTACCGTGGCGATTTACCCTCCGCACGAGTTAACCGGGCAACCTACTCTTGCTCTTGGCTCCATTAAAGCCAGCCAGTGATGACAATCTAAACACTATTTATGATAATAACGATAGCAATAACATAAATCCATTTTTTTTTCAGGGCCAAGTCCCAAAGGATCAAATGCTGCTGCTCATACTATTAAAAAATAAATTATTGTCTACAAAATTTTTCTGCTAAACAATGACTTACATATCAGTCAATTGAAGAAACAATATCCAGAAGTTTAAATTATTTTGTCGTTCAATGACACTGTCAATTGCCGGGATCACATTAGAGCCGCCGGTGTGCCGGAATTTCGTCCCTCAGAAGTTCTTTTACATGCCAGTAAATCTACTGACATGAAGCTGTCATTTTTAATCACACACAATATCAAGAGAGGAATTTACCATAACAAAAGAGTGATGGCCTTGAAGCTATTCTAGTTTTAATTTATTTCAAGCAGTTTTTTGATTATGATTTTCTACCGGCAAGCTAATACTGTAATTCATTAATCATTAGACATTTCTACAATTAGATTAGACAGTGCTTTACAAGTTCCTGTATAAGTTAATGTATATTGCTACCAGATGCAACAATTGCGGCTTTTACAGCACACAAAAATGAAAACTGTTAAGATGAACATGAAATGGAAAGCTGCTAGTAAGTTTGAATTTTGCTGATGAAATTTAAACCAAATTAATTTCTATGTTAAGTAGATTTTCCGGGTTTGTGGGCCGTGGTCGAGTTGGATTACCTTCCTCCGACGTTTCGCTGGAAACTGCATCCAGCATCTTCAGGGTCAACCTCTGTTGACAAAGATGAATATGAAAGTTTGTAGTGAACTTTAATTTAGTGCAGCCGCTAATAACAGAGGTTGACCCTGAAGATGCTGGACGCAGTTTCCAGCGAAACGTCGGAGGAAGGTAATCCAACTCGACCACGGCCCACAAACCCGGAAAATCTACTTACCATAGTTGATAATGCCGGCCGTGAAAGCCTCAGCACTTAAATTAATTTCTATTGCTGAAACTAATACTGCCAAACTACAATAGCTTTAAAAGGCAAAAAACCAATGCAAGACACAGCAACGTAGCACTGAAAGTATAAATATAAATCAAGTGAAATGTATTTAATTGTTTGAAATGACTTGCCCTAAAATTAGCTGTTCTTTCTTTCAGTTGGCATTCTTGTGTTGAGTTATATTGTTATTTTCAGTTACATAGTTGAATGAATGACCATGTCTATGAATGTTAATTACCTATTAGATTTCTTCATTAACAGTGAAATCATACTTATAGCCGTATAGGAATACAACAGTGGATGCTTATGAGAAAATGTAGCGCAAGTACTGTGCAAATGCGTGACATGAACAGAGATTAGAAAGAAAGAAAAAGAAAGGTTCTCAGAAGTGCTTTAGAAAGTCCAAAATTAAATAACTTCTTTACATCAGACAGGTTTTGGAGACATATGTCCTGTTTTCTGATTCTAAAATACCCTCAACTTCGCTACAAACAGATTCTTAATAAATCACAAAATTTGGAACTAGTTAGGATCGCTCTTGTTGATATTGATGTATATGGCACAGTTTACAGCATGTAAACCTCATGAATTGTAAAATGAAGTAAAAAATGACCATTATCAGGGCTGCCCATGTGGGTGATCTTTGGTACAAGTTGCACCATCAGGATGACTTTCAGGCAAGGGGGCACAACAGTGAAGTGTTTCTAAAATAAAACATTACTGTTCATTTTGACTTACTTGGGTTTGCAAACTAAGAAGACTTTATTGTAAAATAAAAGTTATATTTTGCAAATAAATAATTTGTTAAGGAGTCCTTGTTTTTAACAGCTCAGCTCATCATCATTTCACTAAAATAAACTGGTCCAGTGGAATCTTGGAATGCAGCCCCTGAAATGCTGGTGCATGCAGGCGGAAGGAGACATATTGTTTTGATTCTTGACTCTAGCCTACAACTACCGCCAATGTCATTGGGTCTCTCTAAGCCAGTTTACCCTGACCATATTTCCCTTACCCAATTTTGCCCTAACTGTTATATTGCTTTGCTTGTACCACTTATGCAAATCAACTCATGAGTCAGTATGAGTATGGCATTCTTGGAGTGGTTTTCATTTGATTTGTCATTTGGTCCCAATAAAGGTAACTGCAAGACAGCAATTTGAGTTTGTGTTCATTGGGTTTTATTTTATTTTAACTGAGATAAGATATTTTTTGTTAGCAGTTAAGTCTGCATAGCAATATTGTATAAATGAATAAGAATATGGCAAATAAACAGAAAATCTTGAATACAGCTGATTAACACGCTGCGAGCAGTTGGCTTTGATAAAATTGGTATGAGGGGTCAGAGTATGGGTGGCACATGAAAAATACAATCCATTTAATGGAACAAACTATCATGTACTCAGAGAATGCTCAAGACATTTTAAATTTGATGCTGTTCTTAGAGATTTGCCTGTATTTTAAAAAGCTGGTGGATATTTATCTTCAGGTAAGGATAATGTTCCCTGTGCTTCAAGAGCTCTATGCATTCATGTATGGATAAAAAACATTCATGTTTACAGAAAAGTTGAGCAAAGAACCAACTAACATTAAAAGAAAGTGCTTGAAAATAATCTTACAGAAATATATGTATGGTAAAGCAAAAGGAGACACTAAGGACATTGGAGCGTGCTGGCAGTCAGCAATTGGCACCAGGTTGAGAATGGGAGCAGGTGAGCTCTTGAAACATGTCCCATTTTTAATAAGTAATATAGTGTCAGTAAGTCCATCTCACTTTACTATCTAGATATTTTTACACATCACTGTATGCAAAATCTTCTGACATACTAGTTTATCTGATCCTGTTTGTGGTTAAATTTAACTTCAGATGACATTGACTACATGACATAAAATTTTCCAATACATAGCAATATCTAAAGGTTATATTTCTCAAATTTGAAATGCATTTATGCTGACTGAGCAATTTATGCTTCTAAGCAATTATTTTTCACTGCTGAAAAGTGAGTAGCTCAAAAAATAGGAATGGATACTACATTCACAAAGTAAAGTCTTTTTTGTATCCTTTGTAAACTATTTCACTATGGGAATATTTATTACATAGGGATTTAATGACTGGAGGAACACAATTAGATTAACTGAACGTGAAGTAGCAATGAACATTGCGGATGTACAAAGAAATTTGTTATGAAAGGGAATATTTTAGGTAAAGTTGATTTCATATTGCATCAACAGCATTTGCAAAAGTGTAATTACTGGAAATAAGTTTTGCGTCAAATTGTAAGCATCATTAAGTTTCTTGGTATTCATGGTTTACCATTTTGAGGTGGAGAGGGCAATGAAATATTTGGTTCAAATGAAAATGGACATTTTAGGGACTTTTAGAACTTATAGTTGTATATGATGACTTCTTGTAAACCATATCAAAACACAGGTAGACCAGGAACTGGAAAAAACAAATTTGGCACTTGTCTAAGACAATTTCTAGTGAATTCATTGACTTAATAACACTGCAGAAAATTAAGGCATCCAAATATTATTTGATTATCGCATATTCTACTCCCAATATCACACATTTTGATCAGTTTATGCATGTAGTTAGATAGTCTGTTAAGAAGGAACACTGATAGGTGAATTTATAAAATTTATCAGACTTTTAGGATATATGGCAGGTGAATTAGAAAACAACATTTTAGATATCCTGTCATCCTCAAGCGTTCCAATTGAAGACATGGGAGGAAAGCCATATTACATTGTGTCAAATATGGCAGGACATTATTTGGGGTTACTAACTAAAATTACTTTCACAATCCATTATTATCCATTTTTATTTTTGTGAAATGTTCAGCAGATGCATCAAATCAGGTAGGTACAGCAGCAGCTAGTTCTTGTCTTCAGGCAACAACATATTTCATGTTTGTGTGCAAAGTGTGTGCCTATATATATTCTTTAGTAGTTCCACTTTACATTGGATGAAATTTAAATATGAGATCAAGAAAGGCAACAGTAACAAAATATCACTTTGAAAAAAATCAACTGTGCACTGGTTGGCAAGGTGGGATGCTTGCAAAGCTTTGTCAAACAATTATTGGACATACTATATATATTTCACAAGCAAACAAAAATTGTGACATCTGTCTAACATTTCAGGTGACCATAAAGATCCAGAATACAAGATATATTAGATTTATACTCTTACAATAAGGAATAGCAAAGATTAAAATTTTGTTAAGTATTTACAAAAGTATTTTTGATTATGAATATGTCAAATTAAAAAAAATAAAATAAGGATTAAAATTAAGATACAAAATATCCAGAGAGATATAACAAGAAGAGAGCGGTTAATACATGCAATACAAGTGATTATTTAAAATATATAAAGAGTCTTTTAGGACATGTAAACATATATTTACAATTTCGGACCATTGCACACCCAGTGCTTTGAGGCAGGTACTTGTGAATTTGAAGTATGTTCCACGGGCACCAAAGAGTAGTCCTTTTACCTCCCATGCATTTTCAGGTACGTTATATCTCTCACTAAGGTGAGGAATGCATGATTGGTAGATGGCTTCCTTTTCCTCGTTCACCTGTGTCGCCTGCTGTAGATGTTGCTGCATTCTTACAGTTGGATCAAGCATGAGACCCTTTCCTGCATCTCTCTTGATGGCAATGATATCTGCTCTTCGATGACTACCATCCTCAGACAGGCAATGGACCTCTTTGTAGACCTTTAGAGGATATTGCTCCAAATTCTCACAAAAAAGCAGAAGTTAGAGCTCAAGCCAGTAGATTGTGTAAATACCTTCAAAGACTAGAAACAGTATCACCTATATTATAAATATACATTTTGAAATGTTTACAACATACAAACAGAACATTCCAGAATGTAAAAACTATTTAAGTGACGTACATCTGTATATCTCTCTGCATAATTATGGGATGATGATGATGATGATGATGGTGGCGGTGGTGGTGGTGGTGGGGGTGGTGGTGGTGGCGGTGGTGGCGGCCATGGCGGTGGCGTTGTTGTTGATGATGATGATGATGATGATGATGTTGTTGATGATGATGATGAATGCAATTAAAATGCAGTTTAATACAAAAATACAAAAAATGGACCTTGGCTAAAGTAAACACTGAAGTATAACAAACATTAAAAACTCTAGGAATATTACTTAACATTGTAATTCATATTGTAAATAAGGTAAATTAAAAATATTTACATCTTATGTTCTTAAACAAAAAGTTTAGTTTAAATACTTTTACATATTTTGAAGTGCTATAATTATTAATGTTTCTTGTAATGTAATAGAGAGATATAGAATTTTAAAGCCAGAATACAGTTATCTGCATTTTAAAGATGTGTTTATTGCTTCAGGGTCCTGTACCTCCTATGTGCTTACAATGAAGTATATAGTGAAACCATTTCTGCCAACATTAAGTAGACAGAAAAATTAGGTTTTGTAAGAATACTTAGTAAGGCAGTGCCATGGCGGAGGGGTTGGACCATTCACCTACCACCTAGGCAGGCCCGATTCGATCTCAGGAACCCAAAGTGGCATTCATGGTGGACAATGGGTGAGTGGGTTTTCTCTGGGTTCTCCAGTTTCCCTGCCACTCATCCCACCAATTGCTCCATCATCACCCATCGATTTCACTTGCATTTCATATCATCCTCTTCCTCACTCTCATACCTAGTGCTGGGCTGTCCACCCACTTCCAGGTCTTCACTCTGTCTGGTCCATAGGTTCCTCTGCTACTGACAGGTATCTGACCCTAGGCACTGGCTTGTAAGTCCTAGGGGTGTAAGTCCTTCATAAGAGGAGGGTAATCAGATAAAGAAGAAGAAGAAGAAGAAGAAGAAGAAGAGGAGGAGTAAGAGGAAGAGGAAGAAGAAGAAGAAGAAGAAGAAGAAGAAGAAGAAGAAGAAGAAGAAGAAGTAGAAGAGGAGGAGTAAGAGGAAGAGGAGGAGGAGGAAGAAGAAGAAGAAGAAGAAGAAGAAGAAGAAGAAGAAGAAGAAGAAGAAGAAGAAGAAGAAGAAGAAGAAGAAGAAGAAGAAGAAGAAGAAGAAGAAGAAGAAAAATGCTTAGTAAATTATCAATAGTGTCTGGAGAAGTCATTTGAATTTAAAACAGATTTTTTTTAAACCTTTAGTTTTCTTAGGTCCCGTGATAATTTTATTCACAGTCATACTGAAATGTTTTTTCATCCAATATTCCCAATTTTTATGGTTTCTCAGTCACATAAGATTAAAAAGATGCAGTTGGAGTGAAGAGAATTTCAGGGGTCAATCACAGAGAATTCATGAAATAATTTTATTCATGTCAACATGATAATGTGTTTCATCTCAAACAACTGATATTACTTATTAAAGTCATGAACAATTTTTGGGAAAATAGAAAATTCTGTACATTTTTTTTATGCAAATGATAATTCTAAGAGATGAAAATTTAGTGAAAATTTTTTTCTTCTTTGTAGTGTTTAAAGAACACTTTTACTACTGCTGCTGAAAATTGTTGAAAGATGTTGGATTTGTATATGAATTTTGGTATTTATTTGGCTTTCCTTTTTGAGATGTGCTGTACACACACACACACACACATACACACACACACACACACACACACACACACACACACACACACACACACACCCACACACGCACGCATGCACACACCCATGTGTGCACATGTTTTTTAAAATTATTTTTCTAAATTCAGTGATTTATTCTGGAATTTTAAGAAGATATGACTGGCATGGAGAAAAAAGATTTGATATGCTACAGAAGTCCCTCGCTCAGTTCTGTTATATGGATGCCAGACCTGGACATTTATGAGGGATCAAGTAAAGAAGAGACAAGTATGTCAATGAAAAATGGAGAGAAAATTGCTGGGCATAACTTGTAGAGACAGGGTCTAGAATGAGGTGTTCAAGGAAAAGAAGCAGTATGAAAGCAGCCACTAAAGCCAGGAAAAATGGAGCTGAAGAGGACATGTAGTCAGGATGAACCAGCCAGGAAGAACCAGTCAGGATGAACATACAGATGACAGTGTGGGATCCCAGACAGGGGAAGCGAACTGTAGGAAGACCAAGGCAAAGATGGCACAAGATTTCAGAAGAGTAATAGGACCTCTGTGGATAAGAAAGGCATGTGATGGAGTGAAGTGGAAGTAAATTATAGGACAACTAACTTAAGGCAGTCATAGAAATACAGGGACATGAAAAGTGAGCATTAACATGAAGACGTTAGAAGAGGTGGAGCTCTCAGGGACAAGCTCACCCTGAGAAAGTCTTTAAGCTAATCCCTACAGTAGTAGGAGACCCTTACCCTAGAGGGATTTAATGGGTTTATTTATTTTACTTATTTATTCAGTGAATCTTAAGGCATGTATTTCCATTGGAATCTTGATACAGAATATTTGGGTGGAATAATGCTTCCTCTAACATACCTTCTTTCTTTCTTTCCCTGATTACCCTCCCCTTATGTACGATTTACACCCCTAGGACTTACAAGCCAGTGCCTAGGATCAGAAATCTATTGGGGAGCAGAGGAACCACTGGACTGGACAGAGTGAAGACCTAAAAGCAGGTGGTCAGCCAAGTATCAGGTATGATAGTGATGAGGAGCATGATATGGATTGCAGGTGAAATTGATGATTGGAAAGGTGATAATGGAGCAATTGTTGGAATGAGTGGTGGGGGAAACTGAAGAAAACCTGCACAGACGCCACTTCGTCCACCATGAATACCACATACAGGTCCCTGGAATCAAACCCAGGCTGCCTAGGTGCTAGGCGAGCAGTCTAACCACTCTCTAACCATGGTACCACCTCTCTAGCATACCTACTGTAAGTGATACAGAATGTAATAAATGATACTAGATAAATTATGTGAAAGTCAACCATTATATATTTAAAGATTTGACTATAGCAATCCACCTTGCAGCTAAAAGAAATCTGTAATGAAACCATTTCTGCAAACATCTCAATTAACATGAAGTAGAAAGAAGAATAAGCTCTTATAAGAATAATTTGTATTGGAATTGGTAGCAAAAGTCATGTGAATGTATTACATATTCCATTCCAAATGCCACCTAATATCTAAGGTGGTTATACTGTTGGCTTTGAGTTTTGAAACTGAAACAAATTGCTCATCTTATTCATATTAACTAATTTATAAACCAACAGAATGAATAAATAAATGGTCCAAGAGAAATGATAAACATCTCTGTATCTGTATGCTTTCAAGAAAGACTGAAGTACAGCAGATAATGCATTACTAATGTTGTGGAATATATGCAGTGTTTATAGATTTAGAGAAGTGCTCACCAAGAAAAATAAGAGATGTTTCAATGTATAAACCAAGGAGGAAACCCATGAGTTAAGGTATGATTATTCTAAAATAAATAGAGTAGGAAAACTCATTTACACACTTCACTAAAATACACAATATACAATACCACAGGCATTGTATATTTTACTGTACTGCGCGCATGAGCTTTCCTGCTCCTCATTTATTTTCACTTGAAATCCTTCACAGTCATCCTCTTATAATATCATTAGTTTACTACAAGGGATCTCCATGGACAATATATTCTTTGTTCGATGCAAAAAGGATAAGAGAATTGCATAGGACCGGAGTTTATTGGTTTGGAATGCAACTGATGCCACATGGTCAAACTGACAAAATGTTAAAAATATCAGGAATTTGCCTTATGGAGGTTAACTGGGAAGGAAAAGTGGGAAGTAAACTAAGATGGAATGGAGTGAGAGAGAGATGGTTAGAAAGAGTCAATTTAATAAATGGTGTGTGGAAGATAATTACTCATAGACGCAGATTGGAGGAGACAGATAGATAAATTACATATGCTGCTATAGGAGAGAAGAGTCTTTTATTGTTATATCAAATATTAAAAGGAACTTGAAGGAGGATTTAAATTAGGAATTTGGAGACTAAATGGAAGACACCTGAAACACAGTATATCTGCACTGTTAGTTGCAATTAAAATGCCATTCACATTCTGTTTGAATGTTCAGGAACAAGAAATTGAAGATGGCCCCATAGTTCTGCCAAGTAGAGCACCTTTCTACTGTGCAAGGGGTCTGGTGTTTGATTTCTGGCTAGGGAGTGGACCTTTTCTCTAGTCAAGATTATTTTCTATGCTCCCCAGAGTCTGGAAGTGTGAATGATAGTGTGACTGTGTGTGTAAATTTATTGTACAAGGAGTCCACAGACCCAAAACCCATTGTGAAATCAATTAACACCATATCCAATATGCAATATATTTCAAAGGAGAGGTTGCTGATATGACCATTGGAATTAAAAGTGATTTATAAATGGAATAATAAACAAATGGGGAAAACAGTTTATTAAGGAAAAATAATCTCAATAAGATTGAGATTAGCAATAAAGAATATTATTTAAAATGAAACTCAAATATGGAAGTTAGAATAATTATAAATATATAGGTATACAGGTGGTCATATCCTTAGCGTCGTGGTAGCACTACTGCTTACCAAGCAGGAAATAGGTTCAATTCTGGTACTGGCATGGAGATTTTCTTACACTAGGCTACCTAGCCCGGTTGTACACAGTCTCATTAGGTCCCTGGGAGGCCAATTGATCTAGTTAGTTGAGAAGTAGTAGCCCCTGGTTGCAAATACTGCATATATTGGCTAGGAGGAACCGGGCATTGACCATGTCCCACCCATCAGAACTGCACCTCACTCATGATGCCTGTGGTGGACAGAGGTTAGGGATGCAGTGGTGGTGTGGTAGATCTTGGCCCAAAAAGGGCTTTTGCACCACAGGTTTAGTTAGGTTTGACAAATTAATCAAACAAAATTTTGGTTTTATGGGTGTAGACATGTGATAGTTGTGTGAATTGAGATATTGTGTTGATTGCAATATTGAGTGAAATGGATAAAAATAACTATTTTCTTTTACATGCACATTTACAAGTAAATACTTGCATTCAAATGAATAAACAAAATAAATACTTCAGAGAAACGTACCTAATTCAGAAAATGTGTGAAGTATACTCTAAAAATGTATTGAGTAAAACAAAAATAAATAAATACTTATCCATTTGCAAGGTTGATTAGAAGCAAACTGAAAATGTACAGATCTGTTTTGTTTAAAATTGCAGTGTAAATACATTTTCAGAAGACAAAATCCTATCACCACGGAAACCCAGTTATTGTCCGATTGATAATGGAGGAAAGTTAATCTTCGAAAGGCATTCCAGAAAATTATGTTGTAAGTGTTGTTCAGTGTTATTAATTGACTCACCTTTTAAATTAAAAGAGTTCTAGAGCTTTAAGATGTAGAAGATTTCAATCACTATGTATATTTGAAGATGCAAGTGTTGATTATATAAATGACTATTTTCTTCACCAACATGAAGAAACACCAGAAAAAATCTCAAGTGTGCACTCATATGACTTTCTCTATTCCTCGTATACATTATTCTTAGAAACACTTATTCTTTTATCTGCTTCATGTTTATCATGATAAATGTTTGTAGAAATTTTGTATGACATATTTCCTTGTAGGTGCAATGGAAATTGGGAAATACAGTAGGTTTAAGCAATAGTCATATCTTTTAAGAGCTGGTAGAAATGTGATGGTTTTGAAAATTCATTCTCTTTGCATGACCAAGAGAAAAAAAAATAATGATGCTTTTCTATTTGAGAAAAGTGTAAATAATGAAAATTCAAATCATTAACAGGAAATATCTAAAAAATCGCTAATTTCACAATATAAAAATGACAAATTGTGTGCTTTAATAAGGTTGTATTTTTTTGTCAGTAAGATTTTGTCTATCTCTTACGATTTACCAGTTATACAAAAGTCATTCAAAATGAAGAAGACTTCAGAAGCTATTCCCAGAAAAGTCAAGTCATGTACTCGTATGTTGTCTGCCATGAAAATGTCTTAGACATGGTATGTTAATCTAAATCACTGAAGCCATTATACAAAATACAAAAATTTTCAAAAAATATTGCTTGTAAAGAGTAGTTTGAAGGGGGAGGATTTTCTTGAAAATCTTCATAACACATCCTTGGAATCTGAATCCAAGTTTGGTATCTAACCAACCATTCATTTTAGAGCAATGGTATTTTCAGATGACAAAGGCACACACAAACACACATACACACCGTTTTTTTCTAAAAATGTTGTTGTTGTTAGCTAATGCTGGATTTCTGACAATGAAGTCATTAATCCTCTTGTTCTCCAATATTTAATATATTGATAGCGCAATAGCAGTATAGTAACCGCTTTTTTGAGAGCACTATATTTTTATGTTTTGGCGGTCACATCGCTCTCTCACAACCCCCAGAATGTCTGGAGGACCACACCTGTCGTTGGTGTGGTGTGTGTGATTCAGGTAGTCTCAAAATGTATATTTCCAGTGAAATCACAATACCCAATTTTTGGGTGAAATGCAATAACTTCTCAACCTACTGTGTATGTGGTAGAAAAAGTAAAAAAGACAATAAATTTGTTTTTCACAAAAAGTGCATACATTTTTCTTGCACAATGTTTTTGTCAATTTTTATGGTTTCCTAGTTACAAAACATTTTACAAATTTAAATAAAATAGAGGTACTTAATGACTATTTGTAGAGTATTCAAGATCTAAATTGTATTTATATAAAAATATCCTAAGTGTATGCTATCTTAATCACAATTTGTTAGAATAATTTTTAAGAAAATTTAAAAAATAAATAATTTTCCATGCAAAGGTAGTTTGGGTTTTTGGGAATTTTGTTGATCTTCATGTCACGGACTTAGAAGATGTTGGACTTAAATACCAAATTTGTTTTTTTTTAATTAATTTATTTATTTTTTAAATTAGTAATGCTGTTCACACATCTCTACATTATAAAAATGCCTTTTTTTCTTCAGAGGACCTTGACTCATCTATTTCTGGTGAAATGTGATATCAGCCTTTTGGGCGGAACATCATATTTTCTACTTAAATAGGTGCTGGAGAAATAAAAACCAGAGTCTTTAGTCTTATGCTAAAAACATGAGGGTTTACAAAACCTACTGATCAGGAACAAGAAAAGAAATTGTGCTAAATTAGAAGAAACTGATTTATTAGAGATGCACTGGAGGGTATGTTGTATGGGAAAAAGATATGGACTAGAAGATATCACATGATAGATTATGCTAATATAGATTGTTCATATTCAGAGATGAGGAAAAAAAGTAGAAAAGAAGAAAATGGAAAACAATAAAGAATGGGGGGAAGGTGTGTTAGCAGTGAAGTGTCTGTCTTTAGAAAATTCATTGATTAATGGTCTTCAAATACATCATTTTTAAAAATAGAAATACAATTGTGGAATTCAGCAGGTACCCAAAACGATTAGGACCTTCACTCTTATTGTTTCAGCTAAGAACAGTTTTGCAATATTTACTGAATGAAAGATGTTTACAATCCAAAATTTATTTATGAAAAAGCACTAAGGTGCAGTTTCTAGATTGCCTTCAAGGAAAGAAAGCATAAAAGAAAAACAAAACAGTTACGGAACTTATTGACAAATAATGAAGATCTGATTTGTTGTATTCATGCAACTTTTTCTACTCATTCTTGCATGAATTACCCTTACAAAAAAAAAAGTTCTTTGTTAATGATCCAGTCAATTGCGATATCATATTAGCACTGCCAATGTGCCAGAATTTTGTGCCACAGTTCTTTTGTACACCAGTAAATCTACTGACATAGTGGTGTTGCTTTTAAACACACTTAAGAAACATTTTCTGGACCAGGTTTGAACCCATGACCTTAGGATCAGTAGACCAGCATCTAACCAACTGAACTACCCAGACCAGCATTCTTAGAATGCTTATTCTGCCATCCCTGGGGAAATTGAAGAGGAAATAGTCTTGCTTAGACTTCCTCCACTATTACACCTATCCCAGCTATCCTAGCCTCTTGGATACAAACAAAGGCACCACAATTGAGATTATCTCTGATGTATACTGCTGACTTGTCTGAGTGCAAATGCAGATCTGTGGTAGCCAATTCGCATCAACTTACATAACATCATGTTGCATGGAAGGGGTGAAAGTAGGTGTTTGCATGATTGTGTGCAAAATGGCATGCTGTTCTATTCAATTCTTGTTAATTGGCATAAACTTTCATTACACGTTTGCACATTTTGTTTTGCTCCAATGGACTTAGCTGAAAGAGTTTTAATAGGTGGGCAACTATGAAATGAATTTAGAACTCCATGTTCCTTGCATGATCTCAAGAAAAAACAAATAGCAATACCACTTGAATAAATTATTTGAAAATTCATACTAAAAACAAGGAATATCTCATAAATGATTAAGAGACACGGGGACTGAAATTTCGGCCAAAATTACAAAATTTATGAATTTCAGATTTTCACTTATAAATGTGCCCAGGAACTTCAGGAATCAAATGCATAAAAAAGGTCAGGTTCCGACATTTTTAAAGCACCAGTTCATGTTTAAATATCCAGGTGTGCAGCAAATTAAATTCTGTACAGCATGTCTGGGAGTTGATGGGGCAGGTAGAAAGTACCTAGTGTGATACCTGTTTTGGAGCAGTTTTGGAAACATATTACTATACTTTCTTTTTTAAACAAATATTGCTGTACAACACTGCAAGCCATATTTCACTGTTTGAGATCGTATTGTAACACTAAAAGCCAGTGCTGAGAATATTGCATGTTTTCAGAAAACTCAATTTTGGAATTTTGATCCAGTTGTAGTAAAAATTTACATGCATGCTGTGCAAAGACACTTTAAGAAACCTAGTTATTATTTTCAGTTTATGACAAAAAGTTTAAAAAAGAAAAGAAATCTTTCAGATATTTGGCTAAATTTTATATAAAAATGTGCAAATAGAAATGCATTTTTATCTTGGGAAATAGTGCTATGACTACAAAAGCAATTGCTAGGCTGAGGATTTCTTAAGCACTAATCCCAGAATGAACAGAAATTAGGTTGTGTTGCAACTGGACTTTAGACAGTGTCGTTGGAGATTCCACCCCTACCCCAACTTCCTGTACACCTGTGCATATATATATTGCACCTTGTTCTGCTGTCTTCAAGTGTCGATTCTGTGTCATTTTCTCTGGCCACAGTAATAGGTTCACTAATAGGTGGTTATATGCAGAAATACAATATGTGTAAAACACACAAGAGAAAATACAGGAATATATTAAAGAATTTGGTGCACAGTATTTTACTATTAATGTTGCATAAGATAATAGGAAATATGTAAACACAGGCAGTATATGGTTTGTTGCCAATAGCATTGCATGCTGTAGTTGTTTATTCACCTGACTGTATACTTGTGGTAGTCACGTGATCATGCCCGTTTCCATATGTGACTCATAACCATGGCTGTTTACATTTTGTGCGGTGGATCTAATGTTTTGTGTGTAGACAGCCTGAAACAAACTGCTTGCAAAATCTGCAGCCTAGTAATAACTTATTTTGTATTCATAATTATAACAAATAAGAAACATATAACATTAATAACTTACTTAAAAAATAATGCTAGCTGTGTTTTGAAAATGAGCAATTTTTTATAATATTGATTCATAAAATAATTAATAATTCTATAAGTAACAATCATATAAATGTGAAACTTCCTACACAGCTTACTAGTGACCTTCTTACAGACTACATAAAATGTTAAGTCAGTAGCTGAAATATTACAGAACTTTGAAATTGCAGTCCCCGTGTCCCTTAACAGCACAACAATTTTTATTTGACATAAATTGTGTCCTTTAATGAGATCTAATTTTGTATAGTAAGATTTGTCTCTCTTATGTAATTTACTACTTGTACAAGTTATTCAGAATGAAGAGAACTACATAGGCTATTCCCAGAAAATATATGATATATACATTGTTTTCAGAATTTTAATAAAAATCATCAGATCAGCTATTTTTGAAAAAATAAAAGATAGTAGAACTTTGTTTATGCAAAGGGAGTTTGGGGTGAAAACTTACAGACTGCATCCTTGAGAGATGCTGGACTTGAATACCAAGTTTTGTCCTAGAACCCATTGTAGTTGGAGGCACCAGTGGGTGATATCCATTATCACAATGGTAGGATGTCATTGAGGATGTCAATGTGATAGGTAGAGCCCTATGCTTGTACTATAGACTCTGAACCATGCTGAGCCTTTGGGATAATTCACATAAGCTAGCCACTTTATGAGTGAGTAAAATTACTACCCCATAGCTGAGAATTAAATCATCAGGAATAAAAGAGAATGGACTGAAAAGTGAAAGCCATTATATAGATAGTATGCTTTCTCATTCAGCAGCAAACCCATTTCTTCCTTTAATTTTTATTAGGATTATCCCTTTCTTTTCATCTTGACTGATCACTACAATCATTAATTTCAGCAAAATGTCAGCCGATTTCAATAACATCTTAAATTCTGTCTATAACAAACATACTAATGTGAACTCAGCAGAGGTATAGCTTTTATATATTTTTGATAAATAAGAAATTTGTTTTAAAATGCTCATTTTAATTGATTCTCACTTAAAAAATACTTAGTTCAGAGTTATGATAAACATAAAGATTCCACATTGTATTTACTACTTTTCATACTTAAACTTTGATACAATATGGAAGCTAGTACCATAGACATGCAATGAATATTTATGACTCTGTTGACAGTAATTTACTAAACATGAGGGTTTGATAACAAACGTCGCGAATCAAGAGAATGACACTTCCACGCACAGGAGTACCTGGGGCCTGGGGAAGTTTAAAGCACACCAGCATGGTACCAGACCATAGTGCTATATTTGGGAAATGCTGATTCTAAGGAACAAGCCTTCATACAGAGAAAGAAAGATGAGTTTGGACAATTGGTAGTGGGAGGGGATCAGTCTATCACATGATCACTGCACAGTGGAGGCTAGATACACTCAAAGCATGAACCTTGTTGCATAACTTATATTCAATGCTGTCACCATTTGCAGTAAAATATTCACTCCCAAATTTTTGTACAAGTTCAGCAGTACTTGAATATTTCGATTTCCTTGCTGCAGGCATTTTACTGTGTGGAACAAGTGAACACATTCGAGAGATACTATGCACTGTAGGCAGTGTGTTTTGTGTTGGCGCTGTACTCGTGCAATGACGTCACGCTCTTCCCATGTGGCAGATAACTTGCGAACGCCTCATTTCGTGATAGCTGTATAAAGGTTCGAAGCCTACTGATTACCAGGTTTACTTGATGGCTGGCGGATGACTGTGCAACTTCCCCTTTTCGTTTCGAGTAGAGCTAGGGTTTTAGGGACCAGCATATTTTTTTTTTTTTTTTTTTTTTTTTTCCTCCATAGGCAACTCAGAAGGAACAGGCTCATTTTCGCTGGTAAGCGATGAGAGTGACTCACACTGATTTCCTACTGCAAAGGGCGGAGGAGAACTCCGCAGAACAAGCTTGCTCCCTCTGGTATCGTGAAGTGAAATCTAGGAGTAGGCGAAAGCTAGGAGTCTTTGCGAATAACTATTCCATTTGTCGAATGTTGAAGGTTCTTCAGAAAGTCGTCGAGTTTAGACTGTGTTTTAAATCTCCGCATTTCAATGGGGAGTGAGATGTAAAACGACTAGGATGGGAAAAGTGGCAATTGTATGGTTTTCGCCCTGAAGAGTGCTGCTACCCGACGGGAACCGGTCAATCTTGTTCTCATAGAAGTCATTAGTGTTATCTGTGAGTTAGACAAAGAAAGCCTGTGCTGTTATTTTATAGAGAAGACTTTTGTGTTTTTCGGTCGTCTGATAATATAGCCACCTATATTATTCTGATTACTTCACTTATTACACAGATAATAGTTGTTTGCAATCTCACAATTTAAACAATGTCTTTGGGTCTACAATATATGTACTTGTTTCTTTTGGTTTGATAGGTAGTTTTGATTGTGAACCATTAATCCTGACATGGTGTCTCATGGGGTGAAGTGGCCACACTATTTTTCGGGTGCAGTGGCCACTACAAACCCAACTACTCTTCATGCTGGGGGTTCCACATAAGCCCAAAAGATACTAAATCTTTGCCTAAGACACAACATTTGAAACAGAGGCAAACCAACCGATAAAAGGAAAGGTAGCCATAATTCAAGCCCGTATAAAGCAGAGCTGGCTGAAGAAAAAATAAAGAAAGAAGACGAGCTTTCGATGAAAAAAGGAAATTTAAAGAAAAAGAATCCAGAACGGCCAATATAGAATTGAAGTAACCACGTAATGTAATTAAGAAAATAAACATTGAGTCAAAAACTAAGATCGTTTGTGCTAGAAAGAAACTGTTTAAAGATGAAGATGAAGAAAAATTTATGACAAGGGGTGCTTTTACTGCAATGAAGCATTTTCAAGATTTAAAGAAAACGAAGGTGCATTAGATGCTTGAAATGTAAACTTTGGGCTTATGAACAGTATGTTGGTTGTAAAGAGGATGATGATGGTTCCAAATGTGAATTTTGCAAATGGCATAGTTTTTATTAGTCGAGTTGTTACGACTAAAATCCTAACCTCGCCACTTTATCCCACTTGGTAGGGAAAAGTGGCCATGATGCAAACGTCCAGAAATGTGCCCACAAATACTCTATATAGTATTATTTTCTTAATTATAAATATATATAATGATGCACTAAAATATGTAGATTCAAAATGTGCATGCAGCCAGCTTCTATATGTAACCATGGTTCGGTGAAAATTAAATTTCCCTTAGAATTTCCTCTACCAATATTAACAACTTTCGGGAGGAATCAGAACAAATGCCTGGAGCACTAGCAGTAACCATTGTGGCGAATGATAGAGGGCCCATCTGTATACTCATTACTCCACTTTGATACCGGCGCAGACACCAACAAACTAAAGATTCCATATTTCAGTATAAAAGAAAAAACCTGGCGGGCAAGATGGCACTAACGGGCTTCGTTGAAAGACAAGCATTAATCATCCGCAGCCCTCGAATATCCTTCTCGTCCAAGAAACGCGAATAAACGCGGGAAGTCGCTAAATGAGGCCACCAGAGCCAACGCAACAGGGACCGGATGAATAAACTGAATGCAGGTTGAAATGTTTACAGGACACCTGAGTGTGTCGAAGGCGTAGACACTAGAAGCAAAGTATAGGGCGCGGAAAGTAAGTTCAAACATTGATAATCTCAAAACTCATCCTTCTAGATCTACCAGCTCAAAAGAGAGCTGTTCGGTCATCTTCGGGTGATGGAGCCAATCTGTGCGTTTTGAAGTCCCCCCGCCGTGGCTTTTCTCTGTAAATGTTTTATATGGCGCCTTTAACATCGAAGGTCATATCGGCGATGTTTAAGCCCTTGAAACAATTGCTCCACAGCAATGGTGTTCGCTCGCTTAGCGGTGATTTTACTTTGGTGTACAAATTCTTATTATTTTCTTGTAGGTGCAAGGGGAATATTAGAATACAGTAGGCTTTGAGTGATAGTCAAATCTTTTAAAGCTTTGAGATCCCGTTCTCTTTCCACACTTAACATATAAAAAATTAATAGCGATGATCCATTTCACGAAAGTTTTAAGTTTTCCGAAACTCACACACATAACAAGGAGTATCTCCGAAATGGTTCACCTTACAAGAAATTTTATTCAGACATAAATTGTGTATTTTAGCAATATCTACATTTTTTTGTATAGTATGATTTGGTCTATCTCTAACGGTTTACCAGTTATGCAAAAGTCGTCCAGAGTAAATACAACTACACTGGCTATAGCCAGAAAATTCAAGATATACATTTCATTTGACATAAAAATATCTCAAACATATGACATTTTATCAAAATCGTTAGAGCCATATTCAAGAAAATGAAAATTTTTGAAAACTTTTCCATGAAAAGGGTAGTTTAGGGTGAGGCTATTTTCTTCAAAATCTTCGTGTTGCATCCTTGAAAGACATTAAATTTAAATACCAACTTTAGCTTTTAAACTACTTTTCGTTTTTGAGTTATGCTGTCCATAGACAGACACACACACACACGTGCGCGCGGACCTTTTTCTAAAAATGCGTGTTTTTTTTTTTTAACCAGTAGAAAAATAAAAAGGTAACAGCGGCAGCAGCGGCGGCGGAGGTGGTAGCAGCAATATGCATTTTACTGTCTTTAAGGGCACGAGCCGGAATCTCTCCCTAACAGACACACCGACATTTTCTCGAAATGCTTTTTTACAGTTCCGAGTGCCTTAAATTATATTTCTGGTGAAATCTGGACATCGGTATTTCGGGTGCAATACAGTACTTTCCTACTTACAGTAAGCATGATTTTGTATTTCTGAGCAGTACAGGCGTATAACTGTCCCAAAACTCTTTGATGAAAGTCAGGGGCGATTTGTTTTGCATTTTTCAAATATAGTTTTGTCTACATGCACTTACTCTCACTGTTTTCGCTAACAAATGTCACTTCAAATGCTGCAGGTTTTGCATGGGAATGTGTAATATTAATATTACGTGAAGTTGAAGCTTGAGATTCGAACTGGAGTACATTACTTTCTGTAACATTTTGCTTTCCTGTCACAAATGTATCCATGCTGATGAACAATAGGACAGTGAGAAACTGAACTGGAGTACATTACTTTCTGTAACATTTTGCTTTCCTGTCACAAATGTATCCATGCTGATGAACAATAGGACAGTGAGAAACTGAACTGAATACTGCAAGCTGTAATCATTATTACTGGCGTAGAATTACTGGAATTGTGGCCCTAAGTGCCAACACAACTAATGAACCTGAGCTTTGTTCATTGTTTAGTTTACTCGCGATATGACATAAGTATAACAAACAGCCCACACCCGTACCATGCCCAGCCTGTATCGAAAGTGTTCCGTGTCTTCTTGTGTTTTCAAAGAGCAGTGATAGTAAATACCTACAGTAAAAAGAAAAAATACTGTCCTGGCAGGGGAGGTTTTCTCCTTTGACGAGCCAGGGAAACTGTTCAATGAGGGGGGGGGGGGGGGGATAAAAATGCTAAAATAAAGCTCTAACCAACAATATACTACACCCATCATCAACTCAAGCATTTGACATGACTAGACGGTGCTGTCACAAACCGGTCGATTATGTCGGTAGCATTTTTGACGTAGCTAATGAAAAACACAGGATACGGCGCAAATCCGTGGTTGACGAAAAGACAGGCTGCGGCACAAGTCGGAGTTACGTAGTAATGGTAGTCTGATACACGGCTAACATTGTATAGCATCATGATATAACTGTATCTTTTGTATGAATTCAACGAGCAATTCTTATGGTTGTTTAGAACATGGATGGATGTATGGCGGCGCCATGGCCAAGTGGTTAGACCGTTCGCCAACCACCTAGGTGGCCCGGTTTTGGTTCCAGGGACCCGCATATGGTATTCGTGGTGGCCGAAGCGGTGTCTGGATGGTTTTCTTTTCGGGTTCTCCGGTTTCCCCCGCCTCTCATTCCACCAATTGCTCCATAATCAGTTTTCCATTCATCGCTTTCGCTTGCGTTTCATATCATCCTCTTCCTCACTAACATACCTGGTGCTTGGCTGACCACCATCCGCTTTCAGGTCTTCACTCTGTCCGGTCCATAGGTTCCTGTGCTCCGCGACGGGCGTCTGACCCTAGGCACAGGCTTGTAAGTCCTACATTAGGGGAGGATAACCAGATAAAGAAGAAGAAAAAGAATATGGTTGTATTAGGCGATTATGAGTATACGTCATTGAGGCATGACTGGACTGGGAGAATTACGTCACTGGAATTCGCGTCGTAGTCTGTCTATTTTGTTAGCCATGCATTTTTGAGCGCCTTGCGAAATGATGCTCTAAAATGTTTTTCCCTTGTTTGCAATAGTATATTGCGTACTAAGAACTGTAACTGATGCTAATCAGGCCGAGAATGCATTTTAGGAGTACGAGACCCGCAGGGCCGAGTTTTCCCAAGCATTCGAGATCTGATAAGTAACTTACAGTTCGTGGTTAGCCAATTACCTTTTGCAATACCATACTCGAAAACAACCGTAAAAAGCAATAATAAATCAAAATTGCGTTTCCATATTTTATTGGACATTAAGAAAAAAGAATTTTCAATGTTAACAAATGGAAAACTACATCTAATGCCTCAGATAGGCCTAATAATTTGTATATTCCATGTGAAAATGTAGGTTCCACTTGAAGATGTACTGAAGAAATAAAAGGAATTGAATCGCTTCTTAATGTTAACATGTCGAATTGCACATTTAAGGATACCCATCTGTGAAATTTTGAAAATCTACAGTTTTCATTGGATTGATTTGAAATTTTCACACAACAATCACTGTATAGGGAGGAGTAACTGTGCTAAATTTCATGCATTTAAGCAGATTAGTTGTAAACATATTAATATTTTATTATATTTTTTAAAATATTTGTATGAATGATTCCCCATGATGCAATTTTGATTTGAAAAACTTGATAATTTTCAGTTATGTCCTGTAATAGAATGTTAGCAAATTGATGAGATAATTTCTTAATCTTGTTATTAGTTTGGATAAAAATAAATTTTAAAGTTGAAATTCATTATTTTTTCATTTAAATTTTGAAATGTAAACTTTAATATTTAATTACTCAGCAGTTATTCACTTTATGAGAAAATGATCTCATCATTTCTTTTTAATGTTGTTTCTAAGCAGGTACACCAAATTTCATGCATAAGTACTGAAAATTGCACCGTGTGGAGCATTTTAAAGAGCAAACAGTGCTAAAAATAAAAACGTGGAAAAACTAAGTTTGAAGTCATACCAAGAATGGACTGTATGGATTTAAATGGACATGAATGCTTACAGGCAATCACTTAGACGGCCATATGGCATAGATAAAAAGGCCGTAAGGCTGTAAAAAGCATATCAAAATAAAGCAGGCGATTTATACTATTTGGTAAAACAAAAATCATATTTTGGAAATTTTTAGCCTTTTTTCACAGATGGGTATCCTTAATATTTCAATCAGTAAATAATTCATACGGATGTATACTTTGCTAATGATTCATTAATAACTTATTTTTAGGTGACTATGCTGTTGGGTGTTACGTCATTTCCTACTGGTACCGTAAGTATTAATGACCAGTTTTAGCCTTGTTGCCATGGGAATTGATAAACGAATTGTAAATTTAGCTTACACTACCAAATATGTGTTAACAAAGATTAACTTACATATCAAGCATTGTAAAAAAGAACATAACATCACAATAGAATTCATCCTGCTATTATGAGGATTAACTTTTCATTAAAAATCTGATGTGTTGCACTCACATGACTTTCTCTACTCTTGTACTAACCATTCTTACAAACTCTTATTCCTATATCTTCTTCGTGTTAGTTAAAATAAACATTTGTACAAATTATCTTATTGCTTATTTCCTTGTAGGTGCAAGGGGAATATTGGAATACAGTAGGCTTTGTGCGATAGTCAAATCTTTTAAAGCTTTGAGATTCCGTTCTCTTTGTACGCGTAACATATAAAAAAATGAACAACGATTACCCATTTCACGAAAGTTCCAAGTTTTCCGAAACTCACACACATAACAAGGTATATCTCCGAAATGATTCACCCTACAAGAAAATTTATTGAGACATACATTGTGTATTTTAGCAAGATCTACATTTTTGTATGGTATAACTTGGTCTATCTCTAACGGTTTACCAGTTATGCAAAAGTCGTCCAGAGTAAATACGACTACAGGGGCTAGAGCCAGAAAATTCAAGATATACATTTCATTTTTCATCAAAATATCTCAAACATATGACATTTTAATCAAAATCGTTAGAGCCATTTTCAAGAAAATCAAAATTTTCGAAAAATTTTCCATGTAAAGGGTAGTTTAGGGTGGGGCTATTTTCTTCAAAATCTTCGTGTCACATCCTTGAACGGCATTAAACTTAAATACCAACTTTGGTTTTTAACCGACTTTTCGTTTTTGAGCTATGCTGTCCACAGACTGACAGACTGACAGACACACACACGGACCTTTTTCTAAAAATGCTTTTTTTGGATTCAGGGGGCCTCAAAACATGTATTTCCGGTGAAATTTCGACTTCGAATTTTTGGGTGGAATACAATACTTCCCCTACTTACCAGTAGAGAAAGTAAAAATGTATTTAGTATCTCTGCAAGTTCCCAGTTGGGCACTATCTGTGAAGAATCTTCACGCAAATGTACCTACAGTGGTTAGTTGACAAAGCATTATCAAATGGTCATATCTCAATAACTTATTTATCTCATTTCCAGAAATGCTTATTTTCATTTTCTCTTATCCCTCGAAAGAGTACGACCTTTTTCTTCTCAACTCTGTGTAAACAAATATGTGGTGATCTAGAAGAAATAATGTTTCTAAAAGGACGCAGCTGCTCTGGCTAAACATCTCGCTTTAATCTAGCTTCCATCAATTTTGCTGTGGAAATGGTGCGTCCTTATGATGCGTCCGTCACTGGCAAGGCCAAACAGACCGCTTGTATGCTTCTGTTTCGAGAGCCAAGGAAAACAGTTGTTGATTTATGTGTTTTATGTATAACCATAGTTATCCGCACATAATGTACAGTCTGGACATTGGCATTGCAGTAAGAGCTACGTTAGTTTAATTAGCGTTCATCATGAACTCGATTCCGAGGCTAAGCTTCCTTACACAGTTCACTTGGAGTTTACATCAGCTGGTTGAAATTTCCCTGCCATTTCACTTTCGAGGAGTACTCCATGTTAAAATTACGTTGGCTTTAAACCGAGAGGGGTGGCTCAGGTGGTAAAGTTTGTGGCCCGCAGTCGGTAGGCCGCGGGTTCGGTCTCCTTGGCCGCGTAATCTGACGTGGGTTTTGCCATGGTTTCCTCATGTCACTTACGCGAATGCTGGGGTACATAGTGTCATACCATGGTTCCCTTTCCATAATCCCCTTCATTCCATTTCCTTATCACCTTTCAAGTGTGCTTTCAGGCGAGTGGCGACTATTCGTTGATGGCTCCAAAACCAGCCCCAAAGCGGTACTCTTTCACAATAGCAATGTACATCCTTCTATTCCCATAGCTTATGCCACTAAAATGAAGGAAACATGCAGCAATGTGGAACTTTTGTTGAATAAAATTCAATACGAGTATAACATCCACAAGTGGCAAATCTGTGCTGACTTCAAAGTAATTGGAATACTTACAGGATTGAAATCTGGGTTTATAGGGCATTGCTGTTTTTGTGAATGAGATAACCGTGATCGGAAGGGTCAGTACAGCAGAAATCACTACACAAATGGAACCTGGTTGCAAGAATGTATTAAACGTTCCATTTGTGAAATTGAAATACATTTTGTTACCAACACTTCACGTAAAATTTGGACTTATGAAACTGTTTGTTGTTGCAATGGACAAAACTTTGAGTCTTCTTGAACTGGACTGCTGGAATTCTTTCAGAAAACTGTGTTCTGATTTGTTTGAAAACAAGAGAGCAGATAATAGCAATGTGCTAGTCAACAAACTACTACAGTCTTACCGTAATCTCGGTTGTAACATGTTAAAATCCACGTTCTTCACTAACACTTGAATTCTTTTCCTGCTGGTGCTCTTATATAAATCTCCGATGAACATGGGGAAAGCTTTCATCAGGGCATATTTACATTGGAGCAATGCTATCAGGAGCAATGTGCAACAAGTATGACGGCTGACTACTGTTGGACACTACTGCATGATAGTATTTCCAGCATTCCAGCATTCGAGAACAGGTCGTACAGGTTCTCCTGTGCGGTAAGTTTATCTGCACAGCACCTAGCCGCTTAGTGCGACTTGATCTGTGCAGTATAGAAGGTGGTCAAATTTTTTCAAGCTTTTGTGTCTGTGGGCAATGGTTTCTTCCTGCATATCTAAGTTTGGATGCTGGAAGGGGGCAGGAATAGGTGTTGGAGTGAGTATGTGTTAGATGATGGGAGTGGTATTACCATTACCCAAGGGCGTCCTTAGGAAGGCGGTAACTTTTCCTTCTACGGGGTGCTCTGTGGTCGTATTGACCTAGTGCTCGTACCAGTTGATTGGTGTGGGAACTCAGTTTAGTGTGCATGGTTCGGGATCGCTCCCTCCCCAAGTCCACGATGTAGGGTAGTCCGGAGTGGTTGTGAAGGATGTAAGACGGGAATCTACGACCGGTATCATATGTTGTTCTTAACGCCCTATTCTGCATTGTCTGCAGTTTGCGTATGGTGGAGTGTGCCGCCGATCCCCAGGCTTCGCAGCCATACAAGATCAATGGCGGGATGATTGCCCGATAAATAGTGGATCTCTATAGTATCTATATATATATATATATATATATATATATATATATATATATATATAGAGAGAGAGAGAGAGAGAGAGAGAGACATCTTATTATCTATTAAGATCTATCAAGAAAGGTGCAGCAAAGAGGTGCAGCAAATGTCCAGAAATAATTTAGGTATGTATGAAAATATATTTAATTAGCATTCCATGATATTTGTGCTGCATATTAGCATTTACAGACCAAAACATATTGTTTAAGCAGCCGAATGGAATTGGATAGTGGCTAGTACCGTTTACACAAAAACTGTAGGTGCTGTGGAAAAACGAACGCAGGTCGAAATACGTAAGGATAACCCATTCCGGTGTTCGAAAATTTTACAAAGTTCAATTTTGTCACCAGTGTTATTTTGATGCAATTGTGGACGCATACAGTGTGGACTATTTCAAACCTACCGGCGTTTTAGCGGGTCATACGGCGCGCGTTTACTGGGAAGATGCAAGCGCACAGAATGGCGACCGGTATGCCGTATGTGGTGACAACACAATAGAACCCCGTAGGTTTGAAATGGCCAGCACTGCAGTTTAGGATCTGTAATGAATTTTTTGATATTAAGCTTTCAAAAGCTACATAGTTTTTCCTTGTTTTCGACCTCCTGCACTAAAATTAATTCAGTAGTTTGAGGATTGAACAAAAGTTTGAAACTTATGCTTTGGAATTTGGAAAACAACCATCCCGTACGTTTCTTTCTTACCCGTTTAAAGGAAAACTTTAACATAGAAATGAGGCGTACCGCATTTACTTTGTGTGCTTGAAGCCCAATGTTAAGTTTTGAGTACACAAAATGTAGATCTCGTTAAAACACAGAATTTATGCCACAAATTTTTATGGCATTTGCCAATTTCGATATATTCTGTCATTGCTTATTTATACTTTCCTTTTTTTTTTTTTCAACTGCTAAGGTGCTCTTGGGTTTTATTTTCTCGCGGTCACATAGCTCCTAAAATATTAGCTTATGGCTTATTGTATTCCCCTTTTGCCTAAAACGCAATGAAACCATTTTTGTAAATGTTTGTCTCGATTAATGTAAAGCACACAAAGAGTATACTGTTGTAAGGATTGTTTGTGGATGAACTGGTAGAGAAAGTCATATAAAGGTAGCACGTGACACTTTTACAAAAATGATCATTAAATGGTTCCTTAAAGCACATATTTTAAGTAGGAAAAGCAAATTTTTAAATCAATTTCAGGGTTTATTCATTTAGATTTCAAGGATGAAATGAAAATCGTGTGATTCTAGAAATATTTATTCCTGTTTATTTTTGTATTTACTTTTGACACTGGATGCTCTTTTAACTACATCATTAAAGCTAAGTTCTAATTAATCCACATAAATAAACTAATTTCTTACTGTTAAAAAGACCACACGTCATACCACATCTTGTACAAGCATTAGATACATAAACACTTTAACGTAATACTAACTGCATAGAGAATATAATATTTACATAGTAAACAAGGTTTTATACACACGTGTATAAATATTTCACAGTTATTAACATGGGATTAATATGGAGTGAACCATACAAGTATTAACGATTAGTGCTACATTTCGTGAGCAGAAAATCGACCACCAAGAGTGTTTTATTCTAATCCAGTGTTGCCACTGGAGAGGACACGAGATTTAATCCATCCTCCAATTTTGTTCTTCGGTTTGGCTAGCATTCAAGGAGCTTCAAGTTTATTACACTAGGTCGCCGTAAAGTCCGACCATCCCCAACACACGAAGTTGGAGAGATCAAGGAGGAGAATGATACCGAGTATCACAAAATAATATGCCTGGCTCTAGTGAATAATTGGGTATTTCCGCATCAAACGGGATGGTTCAGGCGGTAACCACTGTGGCCCGCATTCGGGAGGTCGCGGGTTCGACCCCCGTCGCCGCGCACTCTGACAAGGGGTTTTCCGTGGTTTCCCCATGTCACTTAGGCGAATGCTGGGGTGTCTTATTTCACACCACGGTTTCCTTTCCATCATTTCCTTCTCATCTTTCAGGTGCAGTTCCAGGCGTGTAGTGTTGGTAGTGCCAGGCAGATGGCGTGGTTGACTGCACATGGTAACTGCTGTTCTCGGCGCTAGGTGGCGTTTGGCCATCCTTTGTCCTCCGTCGGGGGGGGGGGGGGGGAGGATGCTTAGTGCGATACCGCACCTGCTCAGCGGGGCCTAGCGCCGGGATGAAGAGATCTCAGCACTTGTTAGGGACTTCCGCGCGTCTCTGTAGCCTGTCTAGCTGCGACCCTGTGTGGCTCTCTTCAGTTCCCTCATTTCATCCTTGCCTCCTGGGAGGTGGTAGCCACAATCGATCTGTGTAGGTCGAAGTGAGCGAGGTGTCCCCTCTGTCTGTACCCTTTACGCTTTTGGGTATTTCCGCTTTGGAAGTGTGAACTCCTACACCCCTCTCCCTGGGATAGGCTAGAGCTTCATTGACAGTAATTTGCTTCTCTCATGAACAGTATTGTACTTCCTAAAGTGAGCAGCAATCTTTTACCTGGATGAGGCTAGGTAGACAATATTTAATGCAAAAGATGAATGCCAGCGGCAGATTTAAGATCGTACTACCAAGAATAGAACGGGTTCAATTTTCTTGCAGTAATTTACTGTTCTAAATCTGGCTCCATTGGCAGTTATTTATTGTAACCGTCTTGAACACCATGAAGGTACTATTTTTTCTCTGTTGTATTCGGTTGTGTTTTTTTTCGGCCTGTGTTCGCTTGATGAAAGGGAGCTTGATAGTGAATTGATAATAGTTGAACATGAGAAATACCGCTTCTCTATGGTCCGGAGACGAAAACTGTAAAATATAAATTCTAAAGTTGAAGCCAAAAAAGGTCGAGCCTGCTGAAATAACTAACAAAGCAATGTGATATGTACTCAGATAACTTTTTCTGCTCTTCTGCAAATCATTCTTACATTCGCTTATTGTTCTATTTTTGTACTGCAGGTTGATCGAGATGAACATTTGCAGATATTGTCTTATTGCTAATTTTCGTTTAGGTAAGGCACATGGAATATGGGGGCACAGTAGGCTTTAAGCGATATTGCTCGACAGGCACAACACACTTCAACCCGAGCAATTTGGATTCCGTCGCCAGCATTGCACCACTCACCAACTTGTTCGCCTCGTGGACGAGATGGCTTCAACAATCGGTATTACGTTGCAGCCCTCTTTCTGGACATCTCCCGTGCCTTCGACACAGCGTGGCACGAAGGCCTCCTTCATCGACTCATAAATTACGACACCCCATCATACCTGGTTCATCTCATACGTAGTTTTCTCTCCAGTAGAACCTTTGTTGTCACCAGGGACAGCATTCATTCCCAAACATTCTATATAAATGCAAGTGTACCCTAAGGTAGTGTTCTGGGCCCCCTGCTACTCTTAATATTCATTTATACTCTTCTTCCTCTCCGGGGCTGCAACCTATATCTCTTCACCGACGACACTGCAATTATCATAGCATCATCTCGTCATGACATTGTAGTGCAACGTCTTCAGTGCTATGCCGACATGCTAACAGCATGGTTTGCCGCTTGGCGCCCCAAGATCAACGCCAACAAATCTCTCATTTCAGGCCTAAGTTAAGGCACCTTTGCTGTAAGGTGCCATTTGCCAGTTATTGTTAAGGAAAACTTCGAGGGGTAAATATTACCTAGGGACCATGAACTGTGGACCTTCCATTGACAATTTCGTACCTAACGACCTTGGCCACCTGAAGTTTTCCTACAATAAATGTTGAATTCTCAGCACCTTCGCTGAGATTTAAAAATAATATAATATGTAAAAATAGTTTTATTTGCACTCTACAAACTGATTCGTGTTGTTAGCGCTAATAAATTTTGCTTAGAATATCAGGTGCCATTTGGGGTTTCCACACAAGAAAATATTATGTAGCCATAAATATTCGTATAGTTCTCTTAGTTATTAAAATCTAACAATTATTTACTTAAAATGCCTATTAGTAAAATAGGACACGTAAAATTGTTTAAATGCGCATGTTTTCCATGATACTGATATTTCTAAACAGTCCCCTGATAATTACTTTGTATACAGAAGACACCAAGTTTGTGTTCCATCAATAAACAATTGTTTCACCAAGGACTTGCTGAAACTTCTTCAGGATACGATATCCTGTTTGTAATGGACATCTTATAAGTGGATTGGTGAAAGGAACCACTGTAGGATGTGGAGGTGTTGGACGACTTCCTCAGACGTCGGGCATCATAGGATGGATTGACGGCAAGTGTGGTTGTGTTTGAAGATGGCATTGGAGAATTTAGAAAGCGACACTTTAAGCCCAGGCGCAGCGCCAGATTTCGAAGCACCCGTCTTTTCAATACGAATATACTGAAAATGAGAGCTCCCTGGAGCGCGTTGGCTGCATCTGACAGGTACCACAGCCATGGAGGGTCCACCACAAAACTGGACACTATCTCCAGGGCCCAGCTAACTCCCATCACCACGAACAGCTTCCCGTTCATCATTAACCTGCAACATATACACAATTCTGGTTAAATGTCCTGGAGCGTATGTATGTACACCATGAATTAGAAAAATAGAATGATTTGAGCCATACATTTCTCAACACAAGTATAATTTTTGCTTATTGTAAAACGTCTGAGCTCATTATACACAGTCTCGAAAAACTGAACATCTGGGGTTCGAATTATGGCCGTGGCAGTAAGTGTTTCAAATGTGATTTACCTTTCCAGTCTTAGTGTGCACTTTCCCAGGTTGTGAAAGAACAATTTTATTATTACGTAGTGCCAGTCCCTTCAAAGTAGTTAATTAAAAGCCTGTGGGTATATCATTTAATATTCGCAGGATTGTACATCGTCTTTAATGCACATCGAGAATTAGTGAGATCTCCTTCCACGCATTTCGGAAGATATGAATCAGATGAGAGAAATTCATTGTGGTTCTAGTATCTCGTCGCAGCAGAACTAAGGTAAAGCGTCAGCATGGAAGGTGAAACAAATCTCTAATTCGTCAGTGGCAGCAGGGAGTTTTCAAGTTTTAATCAATTTTTCAGTTTAGAAAATAGTTTTTAGGGGATTAGGATTAGTCTGTAGCCATTGGAGTTCAGCGCTAAACGTGGGCAGCTGTACGTCCTTTGTGATTTGCTGATTCCTGAGTAAGGGATGAAGGGGAAAACCAAAGGGTGACCAGATTCGGATAGTATGCGAGTTAGCAAGGACAGGGTCGGTAGCGACTTCAGAATGACAGCAATCCTGACCTTAGCCTCGGGGATGAACAAGCTGTCCACAGGAAGACACCAGCCGACCATCCAAGTGCTAGGTAGAACTTTTTACATGCTTTTCACTCCACCGTCTGGCCATAATGGTTCAATTGCCGTCTTCTGGCCCTACAACCTGAAACATATGGAGATGAAACAAATCGGGGACAAAATTCATTGAATTCGTGGAAGAAGAACCATCCCAACATTCTTGAAATGACTGGGAAAGTCACAAAAACACCCAAGATCAGAACGGACGACCCGACGTGAATTGAGTCCGGGACCTCAGAGGGTAATAAATGTCCTAAGTACTGTGGCCAGACGTCGCCTATTGTGCCTCCCTTCATTTTCTTTACTAAGGTTCTTGGCTATTTCGCAAAGTCTGTTAGTCTCTTAGTAGACACTTTTTCAGATCCTTGCAATTGCGTGGTTTCCTGATTAAACTAATTCCTATGAGAGCCTCACACCACATGGTGAATGAGACATTGTTTCACTTGTTATTCTGATCCCCTCCAAATTGGATCGATTAAGTTGTCGATTTTGTATAGGTGCCTATATAATTGGCAATAACCAGTTATAAGTCCAATTGCCCGTTTTAGTGTTGTTCCACTCATACTTTGCAATAATTTTGTCCTGTTCTTCTTGGGGGTCTTCTTGATAACAGCCTTAGAGTACGTGTGTCTTGGCAAGGACTTCCAGCATTCATGTTTTTTCCTGTTCCATTCCCGGAATACCCCTTTGACAAAGCCATAAGATCATCCAAATCTGTGTTCAGGACTAATGAAAGAATCCTTCGTTCTTTCAGCCTCACGCGCGCTGCGGATAAACCTATACACAGAAATATGCATGTTTTATGTTATAAGTTCCATAAACCTCCCGGTTCTGTAGGGAAAACAGCGAAATCAATTTAACTAGCTCTGATTCGGGTAATCCTATATGAGCAAACTTAACATTCATCGACTTGCTAATGTAAACTTAACAATTATTTGCGTTTCTCTTTTTGAAATGGTGCTATTATTTTGCTGCATTAAAACATGTAGTTTGAAATAACATCAACTGCATTCTGACACACTGTTTTTATCAACAGTCTAGTGCACTCGCTCAATAATATTTTAAATCTTCTATGAACTAACTCTGCATATACTCACAAGGAAAAGTTATGTGGGGTTGACCTGGGCGATTGTGAAAGCCATGAAATCCGGCCACCTCAGTCAGGCCATATTTACCCGAATCGTCGTTTTAGAGAATCTCCTACGGTAAACACAATTTGAGGTGGTGTTCTATTGAACACAAACGATATAATGATTAATTCATTAGCATTTGATGGCTGGACACCATCAATAAATTGTGCACTTCGGTAAAGGTAAATTTCGGATCAAGATAATTAAGGAGTAAATAATTGAAAAACATATCTAGAAGAAAAAGCAATTATGGAAATAAGCGCAGAAATTGAAGAAAATACAACATAACACACAATTAATAGATGTACAGTGAGCCAATGAAGCAGACGATTTTCACCTCCGTGTCTTTTCGGCTCCTGTCGAGTATTTTAATTGTTACTGCAGAAACATATTCTTTACTCCATAGCATTTGTTTATAACGGTGAAACAATGGACTTTTGCTATTAAGGCATATTACAAGAGTAATTACAGCTTCTTTGCTGTACAATGACCATTCTGACATTACAACATTCATTGCAATGATCCTGTACCATCAGTCCATGCGATAAAAATGCTGGTACTCAACTTTGAAGTATGTTGTCCATCGTTAAATGAGTACGTCCGGAAAACATCATGCCTTAAGAGCTGCTTTGGCCCGTAGTCCAAAACGTCTTGGCGTGTCGTCGTGTACAAAAAGCTGCTGCTCATAACGACTTACGAGTGGATGTGCGCTATGCAAAGTTTTCATCCCTGGCATGAACTTGGTGGAGACTACCAGTCAGTGGGGTGCGCTCGAACTGAAAATATTAGGGACCCCCTATACTTGCACTCGTCGTCATCCGGATCTGGTGGCCTTCGAGCCTCTCCCCTCATCCGCCCTCCCAAGGGTGACTGTAGAAGCACAAAGGGCCGAATGGCCTATGTGTGGTACCCTGTCCCGTTTGCGGGGCTTCTAACCGACTCTGTTTAAGCATACCAGGCGAAAATTCCCACGCCCTCAAACTACCCATTCCATGGAAAAGATTTTGGTATTTTTTATTTCCTCAGACGTTTTTCTTGCGACGTTTTGTTAAAGTACAACACGTTTAAGATATTCAAATGATATTCAAATATATAACTAGATTTATGTAAATAACCTGTGAAGTCATCTTTATTTGTATAATTTTGATTTAATAGACATAAGTGAGTGGGTGAGTGAGTTAATGAGTGAGTTAGTGAGTGAGTGAGTGGCATTTAAGGGCCCATTGACAACATCATTTGGGTCCATAGACATAAGAGATAAACAAAAACTTACTAAAAGAAAAATGTCACATATTTTGTGTAACATTACAGTTTTCAAAATATTTGCTGTCACATCTTTAAATTTTCTCAGGTTGAACTGCCATGCGGCATCTATAGTGTTCCAAAACGACCTCGGATAAAAATGTGCACATTATTGTTCAAATTCTATGTGATGCGAAAATACAGTTTTCAACGCCTAAAGTCAACAACAACTGTCAGTCCCCTCCCGTTTTAAGACATAATTCATCATTCAATGAATGAAAGGAAATGACTGAGAAAATAAACTGGCATACTACTCCACTAATACGATCTTTTAATGGCAATTTAGCGTTACAGATGTTCAGGATGGTGGTAACAATACTATCAGATTAATACCAAAGGACTGTAGATAAAGTTAAACAAAAATAAATCCCTTTTGCAGTGAGACAAGAAGTTTGTTTTTCTGTCTTTTAACTCGTAATTATAAATGAAGCATTTGTACATTTAAAAGTAAGTTCTTGATATTTACAGCAAGCTGTTGAGAGTTTAGTTTTAAAATAATGAGAAAGTTTTGTGGAGTTAGATTAATAACAGCCACTTATGTAACTAATTTTATAATTTATCAATGAAAATAAATTAGTCTTAAAGGTAGGTGAGTAATTTCCTTTAACATTTACATTATTAGCAAGTTAAGTAAATGCTCCAGCTGTCGAACTTCGGTTTCTAAACAAAGAATATTGGTTAGGGCAAAGTGCGTATTCTTCACATTCAAGAACAATCTTGAAATTGTTCAAGTCATAGTCTTTTGAGTAGACAACTACCCTTTGCCCTTTGGTGATAACGAATAAAGAGAAACCCTTTTGTTTCCATGACGAAACCTTGACAAGAAGGTGTGTGCATGGGCATCAAACGTGTGCTACCTAATCTGAAAATGATGTACGTAATTTTCAATGTTGTATAAAACATACATAAAAGAGTTTCGAAAATGTGGAATCGAACTTCAGAATAGTTCGAGTATAAACTATAAGACTGCTATATTCGTTCGGTGTTGTTTCGAAACAGCTTGCATATCCTAGGCGATTCTTCTCTTTACAGATAAACAAACCAATGACTTGTTTTCCGTATTGTGCAAACAACCAAATCCATATTGATCAATATAAGATGATTTCTAATCAAAACTTTATTGCAGCATACGTGAAATATACTATTAACTTGTTATATGAATTATGGGATTATGTAAAATTGTGATGGGTATAGAAATTCGTGAGAGTTGGCACAACAGATTTATTTTTTAGAGATGATGGACAAAAGATAGACGTACCTTGCTTTATCTGCTTGATAACGTCTCTTGCAGCGATGTTCCAGAGAACTGTGCTGCATTCGATGAATCTCTGCTTTTACTTTGGAGCAATTACGTGCAGTAAGAATGAAGAGGATCACGTTGCAAGTAATCATCGGAGTCAGCGGTCCAAAGAAGTACAACAGCACAGCATCTGTCCGCTCTGAAACACAACGACACTATCATAGTTTTTGTCCTTTCGTTAAGGTTGGAGTAATCCTAGTATTCTAGCTTTTGGTATAGGCCGCGTCGTCAGTTTGGAAGTGCACTCTGCTGATGTTTTGTTGCAACCTGTTGATTTTCTTATGTTGTGCCATACGGAGGGCATAAGGTAAAGGGATTCCTGAAGAGTCTGACTAGCCTATACCAGAATATCCAGTTCCACAATGCTCCGGTGGAGGGTAATATGGTGAATCAAAAACACGCTGTTATGTTAACAGTAACCCTACAAGCACATAAACATACATACCAGCCAGATCACACCACCCTCCAGTAGTAAAACGGAGGATGATAAACACACTCTACCAAAGGGCAAAGCGTGTCTGTCACCTGGACTACTTGGCAAAAGAAATCAAACACTTAAGTGATGTACTTAGAGTCAACGATACTCGACCCGGACTTGTTATAAAAACCTCACAATACAGGAGTGGAGTGGAGTGTGGAGTTTAAGGGCCCGTCGACAACTGGGTCATTTGGGCCCTCACAATACAGAAATGAAGAAAAACAACACTGACAAATAACACCAGATGAGCGTCCTCGCTGTATGTCCACCAAGTCTCTGACAAACTATCAAAGGTGTCACAGAAGCACAGCATAAAAACTAGACACACAGCAGAAAATAAGGATCTGAAGTGTCAGAGTTTTGAAGGATTTTACTCCATTTACACCTATCTGTACCCTTAAACAAAAAAAGCTGGAAAGTATAGCTTCATCAAATTTGAATGTCACATTAAGAGGACTATTAATGAACAGAAAAGTCATAACAACTCCTATATTATCACTATTATGGCTGACACAAAATTTAATGGGCGGTGGCTCGACAAACCATTCAACCAGAGGCTTGCCACGCCCTGCGGTGTTGTATAGCTAAACACGTTGTGAAATCATGCTGCAAAAACAAATATCATTTGCGTCCACAAAATTGATTTGCACAACAGGAAAATGAATAGTAATGGTCAGCTATCAGCCACTATTAAATTTTGTATCTGACATAACCTAATTTCCTTGAGATAGATAGCAAACGTTGTATCGTATTCCTTTTAGTATTTGAACAGCTTGATTGTACGAAGGTTACAAATTTCTTTAAATAATAAAGCCATTATTTATCAAATTCGAGAATTCTTTGTAATTGCATCACCTTAACCAAAATATTATTTCTTGCTTTGAAGTAACATGCACACAACCAAGGGGAACATATATTCTACATGGTTTCTTTATGCAGTTAGCCAGCAACTGCGTTGCTTTCTCCATATCGTGAATATATGTTGTGTACTGCCGTGCTAAAAGCGTGGCCTATTCTCTCATATCCCAACATACGATAATTGGCCACTATTTTGTACGCCAATATACATTCCATTTTACACTCTGATACAGGCATGATACAGTGAGAGCGCCTGAGAAGATATTTCAGACATACAAACAAAATCAATAGAACCACTTTCTGCAGAAAGAATCCAAGCCAAAATATAACTCAACTGACAAGGGAGGGTACTCCTAGTTGTCGCTCACTTTCGGAAAAAATCAGTTAATTTATGTTTCAGAACATAAGAAAAGACATTTCGAGCAATTTGACGTGCTATCCACCATTGGAAGCGGAAGGAGGGGAGGGGCGTATGGAGCGCAACGGAAGAAGGCGACACGGAACCGACCGCAGCGCCTCCCCTCATTCGAACACTGTATTTCCAGAGCGTAACCTCCACCGCATCCTACCAGCAACGATGCTCACGCTTTCAACCAGGAAAGACCGGGTATAGAGAATGAAATTAAAGGGATGAAGCTCGGGGATGTAAGGTAAACATACTTACTAGTATTCGCCTGAGGATTCGGGAAGAACCCCCAAAAAAAACCAAGATCAGGAAGGTCGACCACGGGAATCGAAACCGCGACCTCCCGAATGCGGACCACAGACACTACCACCTGAGTTATGCCCTCGGTCTTTTTCCATGTGCTCTCGACTAGTTGTACGAAAACCATCCATTTGTATCTCTTCTTGGGGATTCCTATTTTTAAATGTCTTTATGACATTTTAGTGTCGGACTTAAATAATTAATAATTAATTCCTGAGGTGTCTTATTCTAAACTGGTGCTTTAAGACTATAACATCGAACAAAAGTTTCCTAAACAATTAACTGTTTGATACCAGTATGCTTTGTACAGAAAACATGAACAAATCAGAATCACTTTTCTGCTGAAAGGAACCAAATCACTGGATTATTTCTGCAGAGAGAGAAACATGACATATTTTGTTACGCGGTTCATAGATAGCACTCAAATGCGAGTGAGGTTTGCTTCCTTGCTGCAGGACATGGGATAATGGTGTATGGACAGTAATATCACATCAGCTCATTTTTATTTACACTCAAGGTTGACTCTCTTCTGCAGAATGTACTCCAATCTAATTTCAGTAGTACGTTTGTAAGTACTTGATTGGTATTTATACGTTGCAATGTTGAAGAATATATAAGCATGTTACTTACTTGAGAACCAACAGGCGTCAAGACCCATGTTGGGCTTGAGGTGTTCTGGAGACAAGTTAGGCACGTTGTCCATCACTGCTGTAATGGCAGTAAGCACGCTTGGAAGACCCCAGGAGTACACAGAGTACCATATGAAGCGGCGTCTTTCCCTCTGGTGTTTAGATCCAAAACCGCGGCGCACCGACCTTATAGCTCTGTAAGACATGTACACACTTCCTATAAATCAAGTACAGCAGCACTGATAATTAATCCAAAATGTTAATGTGGTTGAATACAAAATTTAATTCAATATTATATGAAAATAAATTACAGAAAATAAATCGTGAAACATTTGGCACCCATAGCTGACTTAAGTGAGAGCGCCTTCTTAAGTTGCTAAATGAAATGGAAGCTTGTCTCCCTGTATTTCATTTATTATCTGGCGTGTCGAAAGACAAGCAAGGCACCACTTGCATGCATTCCCTTCCTAGGCAGTTGTTACTGACTGTGATGTAGCCTATTATCAGCTACAGATGGTAAGCAAATAAGATTGAGGTCTTAATATTGTTCTATATGTAATCATGTACCGAGGTTTTTTCATCTTCATTGCTCAAAGAAAAAAAGAAAAAAAAAATAGCACAAATGGCTTCATTATAAGACACAGCATCTTCGAATACCGCTATACCGGCATTACTGGAAATGCTCCATTGTTATTACTGGCACGCGTGCCATAATGAGCCAGTTATACACGATGTTTGATACAGTAACAGAATGTTTATAATGGTGGGATTACACAGAATACACTATACAGGATGGAAGTGAAAGGATCCGCCAGACTTTAACAGCGAATTTCTCATGTTGTGAATAACAAGAAAGTCTAATACCAAAATGTTGAAAAGCTTATAGTTTTCTAGAAAAACTATCTTTATCAAAAAATGCATCATCACCTGGCTGAATTATTATTGATTGAAGGTGATTTATGGCTATATTCATAGAAAATTGAATAAATGACAACTTTTTCCTTTGGCGTATTTCAATAGATTCAACGGTTTTTGTGTAAATTAAATTTAAAAGAACCCACGGTTTGTTGCCTTTTTGTTGCAATAAATTGTGGGTTTTTCATACTTAATTTACACAAAAACCGTTGAATCTATTGAAATACGCCAAAGGAAAAAGTTGTAGTGTAATCAATTTTTTATGAATATAGCCATAAATCAAGAACCTTCAATCAATAATAATAATTCAGCCAGGTGATGATAAATTTTTTTGATTACAGTATTTTTTCCTAGAAAACTAGAAACTTTTCAACATTTTGGTATTAGACTTTCTTGTTATTCACAACATGAGAAATTCGCTGTTAAAGTCTGGCGGATCATTTCACTTCCACTCTGTATAAAACAAATTAGTATTATCAAGGTTTATCGAACACGGAAAACCATGAGGGGGCAGCGAAGGTTTAAGGGGAACGTAAGAATACCCAGAAAAAGGTTCTATACATGCCGTGAATTTCTTCCCTAAATGAGAAAACGTGGTTGCGCGTGCGATTAAACTTCATTGTCGTTTGTGAAGAACATAATAGTCTGTTTTTTATTGATCTGTTTTTCGCGTACGTTCCTAAATGCTCTTGAAGAAAACTGACATTAGAGTGCTTATATTTAAACTACTCCGAAAAATTGAAAAAAACTGTGGTTAATAAATAAAAATCCTTAAACACTGGATAGTCATACGTAACAAACAAAAATAACAGCAGCCCGCTTCTGTGGTGTGGGGGTAGCGTGTCTGCTTCACATTCAAAAGGCCCCTACGAATTTTGGGTAGGGCGAGTCATCCGGATAAGGTTTCTTTTTTCTGAGAAAAGCTCTATAGAACCCGGACCATTTGAGCAACATTTCACCCATTCCATTCATCGTCCGACATTCACCTTCTCAGGATACGGAAAAATCCCGGGGGAAAACCGCTTATCCGGGTAACTGGCACTAACAGAGATTCAAACTCGGGGCCTCTTGGAAAGGCACCTTTTACATATGTGACTTTTAGCAGGAATTCTCAACACCGTTGTTTGTTTCAAAAATCGCTGGCTAAGCATGTGGTTTTACTCATTACTCATGGCTTCCTGCTGTCAGGATTGCAAGCGAAAAGTGCTGATTGACAAACCTAAGCACAACTTTATTTTTATGTACTGGAAATGAACGAAAACAAGTGTGGTATTCTGAGGTTAACATCGAAGATTGCGAATGTATGCATGTCTCTTATAGCTTGATTTACAATGTGTCAGTTTCCGATGAGTTAAGATAAAGTATTTTCTGCTTCTATTCTTGGCAAAAGCAAAGCTCATGAAGTTTGCAAGCATCGAGCAATTCACAATTTGCCTATCATTCATCCTTGAGTAGGGAACATGATAATCGTCTCCATAATGTTCCATTTTTACTTTCTTACCACGTAAATACATAGTAGGAGGTAGAGAAGATATTGTATTGTGTGTGTGTGCGTGCGTGTGCGCGCGCGTGCGTGTGTGTTTGTGTGTGTCTGTGCGTGTGTGTCCGTGCATCTATGAACAGCATAACTCAAAAAGGAGATGTTAGTTGCATACCAAACTTGGTGTTTTAGTTCAGCATCTTTCCAGGATACGACGAAAGGTTTTCAACAAACGTCCCCGCCTTGAACTGTACTTTACTTGGAAAAATTTCGAAAATGTTTATTTGCTCTAAAACAGCTTTAATGATTTTGATTGAAGTACCCATGTTTAAGATATTTTTGTGACAAATGATCTATGCATCTTCAATGTTCTGGGAATAACTTCTGAAGTCTCTATTCTAAATGACTTTTGCATAACTCGCAAGTCGCAAGAAATAGACAAAATTTTACTACAGAAAAATATAGATTTCTTAAAGCACACAATTTATTAATTTATATTTGTGGAGTTAACCATTTGTGAGATATTCCTTGTCCTTGGTTCCAATTTTCCAATACTTATACCTCTCTCAAATGGGAAGTCGTTATTCGCTTTTTTCTTCTTCTGAAAAGCAAGGAGAATGGAATGCCAAAGCCATCTCAGAGTGACCAGTTCTTAAAAGATTTGATTGTTGTTTACGTCTATTCTATTTCCTACTTCCGTAGTATCTACCTACAGGGAAATATGAAACAAAACCACTTTTGCAAATGTTTATTTCGTAAATGCTTTAGCCAATGGCATACAGCCATATACGTAAGTTTCATGTAATTTTTGGTTTGGTTCTTAAAAGCAAGTTTTGTTTCAATTAAAAGCTGTAATGCATATTTCGATAAACCTTAATTTAAAGACATGTGTTTACATTCACATGACTTTCTCTAGCCGCTATCATATATTTTTGTATATGTTGTACGAACTATTCTTACAAAAGCTAATTTTTCTATCTACTTCATGTTGATTAAAATAAATGTTTGCAGAAATGATCTCGTTATACAGATGGAAGGGAAGTCATTACATTAATTTAAACCAGTGATAGATCTTGGTATTTGGAACACATTTTGTATCTTACGTTTTTGTCTCTGACCATTTCCTACGGAGATATTTTAGTTTTATCGAAACTGCAGGTTTCACTTTCACTAGGTCAGTACGTAAACAAACACGCTGCACTACTGCTTCCGGAGCCGCGCGGTTCGTGACTGTAAACATAAAGATATGCTATGCTGTGTCTGCTATGTCGTAATAAATAAGTACATCTGAATTCTCCAGTAACGCATAAAGTAACCTTAACTCACAATCTAAGGATATTGTTATCATTTCCTTCAACATCAAACTTAAATTGTTTCGTAGATGATACTGCTATAATTTAATAAACCAACCCATCTCTCTGACTTGTAAACATAAAGGTATATTTGTAGGCTCTTACAAAGTGTGCCAAATGATATTTTTAAGGTGACAGCAAAAGAATAAGCAATGAACCAAATTGTTCATCCACTTCACAGGTATTTTTCAAAATGTCCACCATTTGCGCACCTGTAAGCCTCACACCTTTTTAACCAATTACGTTGCACTCTAACAAAAACAACCTCATTGTTGCGCATTTCTTCCGCAGCCAGATAAATGCATTCTTTCAAAGATTCGACGGCAGTAGTTGCTGTTTTGTAGGTACTGCTTTTCACGTCTCCCCAGAAGAAAAAACCCAGAGGATCCATACCAGGCGGAAGGGAAGTCATCACATTAATTTAAGCCAGTGGTAGATCTCGGTATTTGGAGTACATTTCGTATTTTACGTTTTTGTCTCTGATCATTTCCTACGGAGATCGTTTTGTGGAAAACAAGTTGGCGACACTACCGATTGTGTGTCACTTTCACTAATATAAACAAATATGTGTCACTAATGCTATCACGCGTCTCGTGAAGGTCTCCTTCTATGTTTGCTGTATGAACGCAGGCCAATCACAACCGTTACCTGCCAAAACACAGTCGAAAGGGAAAGTGCTTACATCCGGAAACCCGGTCAATTCCTTGACCAACCTCAACGCAACGTTGTCGACATACCTCGCGTCCGAAAAAGGCTCTCTAAGAATTCCTTCACTTCTTTTAAGTGATTAATTAATTCGAACCCCTGTGTGGTGTTCCATTTACTACCGAAACTATGCCAGAAATAAGTTACTCTACGCGTCTTACAAATAACAAACTGTTATCTTCGTACATTCTTGTACAATTACGCATCCAATTTGGAATAAAAACCATTTATTTTTTTGAAATCAGCTGATCAAAGAACAAAATGCCATAAGACTTGTTTGTTTGTAATGCTTCTATGAAGCACGTATTAGAAGGAATGTAATGACTTCCCTTCCATCCTGTATATTTCATTGATAGGCAATTACAAAGGGAATACATAGGTAGAAAGCTGAATCCAAAGTCGTTCTATACTGACATTGAGATTCCACACTCACTCCATTATTTTGCAAGAAATAAATTAAGTGACGACCACATCAAAGCTAGCAGTGTTCAAAAATTAAATCTAATAATCTCTTGAAAATGGTCACTATCGCGTTATCATTTCAAAAGAGATCCACTTTTTTTTCATAACAACTTTGTCTACCTCCAATGGTTGCCAGATATAAAAAGTATACAAAATTAATTTCGAATAAAGAGAACTTCACAGCCTATTCTCAGAAAATTCAAGATATATATGTTATTGGTCATGTAAATTCTTGAACTATTCTAATCAAAAACATTAAAGCTATTTTAGAAAGAGAGAGAGAGAGGGGTGGGGGACGAAAAATACGGGGAGAGAGGGCGAGAGATGTTCTGTCGCATTTTGGAAGATGCTGAACTTAAATACGAAATATTCCACTTTTCATTTTTGAGCAGACCTGTTTTCTATCTATCTCTCTGTCTGTCTCTTTTTCTGTTTCTCTTTCACATTTACAAATACACACACACTGACACTCACCATGACCCTTTTTCAAAATACCCTTTTTGATTCATAGGGCCTAAAGACATATTTATGGTGACATTTTAATATTGCATTTTTGGGTGAAATGCAATATTATCTTTACCTTATATAAATACTGCCACAGAAAGAAAACATGTTTTCAGTGAAAGAATTTTCTTAGCTCTCGTCCGTTTGAGCCTAAGAGCTGATATGCAAACTGCAAATCGTCTACTTATGTACAGTTTCTAGCTTCTATCGCACATTTCGGTAGGTGATAATTAATTCCCGATGGCATACAGAAGTTTTGTAAGAGTATAAACAGAGAAGAGTTATTTGAGTGATATATGCGTGTCTATCATAAAGGAATCCATCGTATTAATACATTAACATGAAGTCGAATAATTTTATAAAATGTTGAACGTCTTCTTATACCCTTTGAACGTACGCATCCCATAAGAAGAAGTCTGATTTCTCATCGACTATAAGGACATTAATTGGGCGTGTCTTATGATATTCGATTGCGGCTTCTTCTCCCTTAGTGGGACTTCATATTTCATTCTACCTCTGCTTGATGGCTGCTGGTCGTTTCCCAGCCATACCTATTCGTAATTCGCCAGTGAGTTGATAGAACTATAATCTTCGCAAAACTTAAAGCCATATGGAGGCGGGGCGTACCTCGGACTCCAGCGAATCCTACGCTTGCCCCTCCTACCAGCGCTGCCGAATGTGGTGCATGCATCTCAAACACTGTTATGTACAGAACCTCTGCCGGTACAAGCACTACACTTGGCAACAGCGCTCTGCTTGAGCATTGGCCAGCCTTCACATGCTTTTAACTTTTGCGAGCAGTATAGTATGGGTATGCCTATTGTCCGATGCACAGCACAAGGTGTGATAGCACCTACAAGATGACAGCAGCAACCAATAAACTGAAGTCATGACGTATCCTAAAGCGCTAAGAAATATGTGGTGTGACCAGGGAAGCCGAAATTGATTTCTTCCTGTCATTTCTGTAGATAATGTATTAAACATAATTTCAAAAATGTTGATTCTTCAAATTAATTCATCCTTAATTACTAATATTTATTTGATTGATTTACATCTCAGACATTTGTTTGCTGATACCTGGCAATCATAAACAATGTAAGTTATGGGCACTCAAACTTATTCATAATTAAAAAAGGCAGCTTACATTCCTACTATTCGTTTATAGAAGTAATAATCCACAGAAATATATTCAGGAGAACACAAGCAACAGGCAACTAAACGTCTACGGAATCTACTAAACAATTTTTTTCAAAGAGATTCTTTATCAGCAATGGTAAACATTAACCTGTGTAACTGTGGAACGTATTCCAGATGTTTTGTCAAGCCTTCACCCACCCCCACTTCTCCCAAAAATCTATATTTTGCATACTTTGCACATTTGATCTGTGAGTAAAATTACTAATATGTTGTTTACTACATACAAGTGTACTGGGAAACTTGAAGTCAAACTTATTTAAATTTCACAAAGATTGACTTGAATTATCTTGAGCTTATCTGAATACAAGAAAAGCTTCTTTTAGCGTAAAACATAACTTACACGCGAGGTGGAACACCTAGGAAGAATACCATAACTGATACGAGTATAAAACACTAAATTTTAAGGCATATGATAGAATAAATATATGTATTACATAATACTAACCAATGCTACTAACAGCGAGAATGAGTAAATAGTTAAAAGAAGTACGAACGCAATAAAGACGCATACCTTATTTGAAAACTGACATTTGAATTTTATATCGATTAAAAGTGCAGTTGAATGACATGCCTATTAATCATTGATGTTGATACATTATGGTTCAGAAACAGACTGGCATTTAATTCGATAAAATCGCAGCTTTGCAAGCATATTATCAGATAAACGTCTGTGCTAGTAGATATCTCAGGCACTGCTAAACGTTATTAGTCAATATCAAACACACGAGGTATAACTGAATCGATTAAAAACAAATGTACGAGCACTTTGAACGCTCCTCCATGCCATCTGCCCTGTAATCCGAAAGTCCCGATTTGGGAATCCTGAGGAATTAGCAACGCGATGACGTTCTGCTGGGGGGGGGGGGGGGGGGCTGTTCCGTTATTATTTGAAGACACATTTCGGATAGTTGTAAGTTCTGTTCACCCTGGGCTCATTTGAGCATTAATTTCATTATTCCTATCTAGTCAAGGGGACAATCCAAAAAAAATTTTGCTTCATCTATAGGCCACCTTTAACATCTAGGGACATATCCTTTGGAACAGCTGTTCATCAGCAATGATGTTCACTTGATTTATTTTGGGTTTGTTTGACATTAGGTTTTCTTTATAGACGTTAATTCACACGCTCATCAATTCACTCTCACTCATTCTTCCAGACTCTAGAGACAATGGGGAAGAATCCTGTCTGAAGAAAAATTCCAATCCTCCAGCCGGGAATCGAACCCGGGACCTCTGGATTTGGAAGATAGCATGCTAACCACCAGATCATAGAGGTAGTAAATTTGGTTTTTTGTCTTAAAATAATATAGACGTTGTACTTCAATAATATCAAGTTTGTTTTGGTCTAGAGGTACCAGAAAAAGGGCCACGTGACGATTTAAATAACACTACACATGTAAAATGGCTGTCACACCCATGTATATTAAACAGGGGATAAACTTCATATTACTTGTGATATTACTAATGCTTTATTCAAATTTGGAGCTGTTTTGAGGTGTAGCGAAGCCTTTGTGTGTTAGCTATCATATAACAGACAACTGACCATCACATTACAATATATCGCGTGTTTTATCCCAACATTGTTTTTATTTATGAATGAGTTTGGAGATTTTTGATGTAGTAGTGATGAAAGTCTATTGGGAAAACAAAATGCAGCCAAGAGATGGAAACGAGAAGTTTGAACACATATACCCATATAGAAAGAATAATCTCCATCAACAGATCAGAAGTTGACAAGATATTTTGATATCTTCAATTTCAGGTATTTCAGCTACCATGTTATACATTTTCTTGACTTCAAAATATTCGACACGATCTAATGTTCCATTAATTTACATGAACTTTAAATATATATTTTAAAATCAACTGAAAATTAAGTGTACTCATTTAAATTTGTTAATTGCACTAAACATGTTTAATTCTTATTTAAAAATTTAGGACAACAGCAATTGTTAAAGATTATTATTTTTTCTTCATTAATATGGTGAAGACAAGAAGTTCACATGGGTACAAACATATTAAAATGAGTGCAAACAATTATGTCCTATTAAAGTTTGAAAATTGTAACGTATCGGACGATTTAAAAATATGCAATTAAGGTGTACAAATTAATTCCGCAGAAAATGCGAGAATTATAAAGCTTAAACTTAGTATTATTCTGTTCTTGATCACAACAAATAAATTGTATACATTTTAACAAATCCAACAAAAGTTTCAGGTTTTTTCAATTCTCAGATGTATGCCCTTAAACGACGTTAAAATTGTATAATATTTTTGGTAATTATCCGAGCATGTTCAGCTGCTCTTTCAAGAAATACAGACGTAAGTAATGATGACTATTGCTCTTGTAATACAACTTTCTCTATCGCATATATGACCGAGATAGAGGAAATATTGTTTTCTAACGAAAATTCATTCGGGAAATTCAGTATACGTTATGATCACCTGAATCCCAACAATCCGAACACAGCGAATTTTTAGTGGAAGATCCAAGCGCGCGCGCGTGTGTGTGTCTGTGTGTGTAAAGCGTGGCTCGAAAACGAACATTCGGGCAAATAACAGATTATTTACTCAGATTTACCCATCCGTGAAAAAAGTAAAAATTTCCACAATTCACAAATTTTGTTGTTATTAAACATTACAAAACCCTCTACTTTAAGTTTATGTAGGTTTCATAGTTATTATGACCTTTTAAAAGTATATTACAGCAATTTTCTGCTTAGCTTTCTGTAAAATTGTGGTAATGAGTTTACGAGTTTTTGACATTAAAGTGAACAAACCATTCAAGAGATCTCAGGAATCCTTAAATACTAAATTAGCTGCAGAAAAGCAGAAAAAGAGGTATATACACTAAATGTTTTTTCTTATCATAAAGTAAGAAACATATTATTCTGGTTATTGTAATTTTTAAGATTTCTTTCTTCGGGTTTTCAGTTTTCGCCACATTCTATTTTCAAATTGGCCAAAGGGTGCGCTTTTAGACATAAATCAATGAACATTTGTATATATCCTTGTGAACAACAGAATAAACAGCTATGAATTTCAGTTAATATGCTTAGTTGTGATCTTATTAAACGATTCTGTTTATATAGACAAGCAAAACTTGACGTTTCATATTTAAAATTTATTTTCCCCCGAACTTATACCATAATTACAATTTTATATCTGTAATTCATCAACATATATTTTAAATAGTTTACTTGTAAAGTATTAATTTAATAAGATAATTTAATCATGTGGGGAAATATTTCAAAACATTGAAAATAACAATAAATAGACAAACACATCTGGTATTAATTAAAAATATTATGAAATTTGGGCTACGCATTCTACATTAAACCGCTATTTCTTTGTTAACGTATCAAATTAATCTTTCTGAAATTTTGGATTTGTGAGCTGTTATAGACAGAAAATGCCACATTCCTTTCAAGGACACAAGGCAAAGGTTTTTGAAAGAGTTTCTCCACCCCCCCCCCCCGCCCCCCCCCTACGCCGCCCCAAGCCCTTTAAGTGTAAAATGTTTCATTTTCTCAAATGTGGCTTTAATAACCTTAATTAAAACTACATGTTTGACATACGTATGAAAAATAACACTATGCATTTTACGCAAAACTCCTATGCGACGTCCATTCTCAAATAACTTCAGTGCAAATTGGATACAATACAATATTATACAGTTGCATACCTGTGCATAGAAAAATGTCTAATGAGTGATTAAGAATTACGATGATGAAGAAAGAAAAGTAATATTTTGTATGAATAATTTGTAAAACAGGATAATGGACGGCAAAACACATGGCATTACTAGATTGTTTTTTGATTATATTAAACAAATATCAAGGAACGACAGTTGTATTTATTTATGTGATCAAATTTTACTATTATTACATAGTCTTGTCCCATTGCTAGGTAAGACTATTATCGCTTTGTTATGCTGCTGGTGCTTCCCCTACTGCAATATTACTTCTGCACTGAGAACAGGTCGATAATCTGGCTAACAACAATAGTCGACACATTTTCTTATGCAATCTCTCGATTCCACTAGAAAACAGATGGCATTTGTTGGATGGTTGGATTAAACTAATCCCGGTTAAGATGTGATAAGATTTAGCGCTCAAGGCTGTGGCAACTCAAACATGAAACTCACAGGACAAAAAGTGTATAAAGTAAACTGTATATATGACGATGACAGGCCACTTCCTACGAATCCTTGTAGTTGTCAACTGTCTCCCTAGCCTGCTGCTGTTTAGCTCTTAACACTCCATTTGTTTTTGTTCTTTAATCTTCTCTATGGCGTATTAGCAGGCTTCTATCGTATCGGAATTCAGGTCATGCCATACACAATACATCAAAGCGCAGGCATTCAAAACAATTTTTAATAACGAGGGCGGTCTGAAACGGAGTTTTGTCATTTTTTCTTCTCTTTCTTTCTGTTTTAATGTTCCATTTATATGCCACAAGATTTGGTCATATCGGCGTTTACCTTTGGAACAATTACTCATCAACAATGATGTTCACTTGTTCATAATGGTGTTGATCTTTGGATTGATATTATGTTTGGCTATTAACTTACGGCATTATATTCACACATACACACATACACACACAAACACACATATTCATACCTCCAGGCTCTAGGGAAAATGGAGAATAATCCTGGCTTAAGAAAAAATTCCCACCCTCGAGCAGGGAACAGAACTGTTGAGCTTTTGATTTTAAGATAGGTGTTGCTTTTAATTTCTCCACATAACCTCACTTTAGGGGATAGTGTACTGAAAATACATGAGCTTATACCGAACATTTGTTTTTTACTTTCTCAACTAAAATTCAATATCGATACATATACACGTTTTGAGACATCCCAAATAAAAAACAAAAAAGATTAACAAAAAAAAAAAAAAAAAAAAAAAAAAAAAAAAAGAGCGCGCGCGTACCTCTGAATAACATCACTCAGGAGCAAAATGTCAGATAAATACCAAACTAAGTATTTAAGTTAATTATTTTCCAAATATGTGACACGAAGATCTCCCTCACCCAAATTACCCTTAGATAGATCTTTTACAACGTTTTTAATTTTTCAAAAGTGACTAATGATTTATATTAAAATAACATGTATTTAAGACTTGTACATGACAAATCAAATACACATATTTTCGAAAATAATCCATGAAGTCCTCTTCATTTGGAAGGAATTTTGTAATAATTTTTAGTTGGTAAATCTTAAGAAATAGACAAACAATGCAGAACATTTTAAAACACGCAATTTATTTTAAATAACTTATCTTTGGCATCAGCCATTTACGAGATATCCTTATTATTGGTTTGAGTGTTTTTATTATGATTTGGTTTCCTCTGCCCGCTTTTTACCTGCAACAAAATGTGTGACGTAACTATTTATCTCAAATAGCATGAAGTAAATGAAAAGCAAAGCTTTCATAAAATAGTGCGAAGAAGGTTTATTAAATTAAACGGTAATGGGTAAAGAAAGTAATGTAAATGTAACACATTAGAATTTAAAAATGCCTCGTTCCTTTCTCTGCTTAAAAACGGCGAATTATATTGTGCCATTTTTAAACGTCCGGTAGACAATCTAAGCATGACACTTCACAGCATTTAAATGGCTCATTAAACTTTATTTTCGCTATTATTTTAATAACGTTTTATCTACACTGTAGACTCTTTTGTTTTAGCTTTGTGATTGATGTGATATTTCAAATAGTAGCTATAACCTCTTTAGGACTGTGTCTGGACGTTAATGTGGCATATTTTGTAGGGCATTTGTGCCTCAATTAAAAGGTGAACCTGAAATTGTAATTGACCGCATCCGTAGCGCAGTTGGTACCAGTATGGGATTTTTCGCTCGCTGGGAGGTCTGACACGGGGTGCACTCAACTTGGTTAGGTCCCGGGGGACCAATTGAGGAGCTACTTGATGGAGAAGTAGTGGCCCAGGTCGCGAAGGCCGCATAACTACCCGGGAGGGCCCGGGGCGCTGACCACGTCCCACCCTCCAGTACTGCACCCCGCCAATGCCACCTGTAGTGGGCTGAGCTGGGGGACGCAGCTGCTGGGCGACAAGCCAAGGCCCTCCCTGGGCTGTAGCGCTAGGGGGAAGTAAGCTGCAATTAAAATTTGCTAATATCTACTAAACATTCTGTAAATTTTACATTACAACAGATCTAGAGCAATTTCAACGAGAAATGTCTCAACTACCTAACTGACAGCATAAAACAGCCTTGTATTTTGCTTAAGCCTAGTGTGTATGAGAGGAACAATTAATTAAAATTCAAAGGCTGTATTTTGCAAACTATGGAATTTAGAAAACTAACTTGACCGTCTCCTAAGATCTGAATATTTTAAAACATGAAACATTACTCTCCCCTGAAAAGTTTTCGCACTTGCTAGTATACTAACTGGAAGGGGTAGAGATACCATTATGAGATGCAGAGATGAAGAACCAATTATAATATCTCTTTAGTATTTTAATAATTATCTTAGACAAAAAAGAAGTTTTCACAAGCTTAATGGTACAATTTTTGCTAAAGCCATTTTTGTGAATATATCAAATCTTCCATGTAAAGGATACCTCTTTTATTTTTTGTTTTGTTTTCTCATGGATTTTCTCGGGAATCTTCCTGTGGTAACTTTGCACTCACGCTCTTCCCCTACACAGGTTGTTTTCTGAAAAGGCTTTTTTGGACTCGGGGCACTTAAAACGTGTATTTAAGGTGATATTTTTGTATCTAGTTTTTCGATGGAATGTAATTCCTTATCTGCTTACTATGTAAGTACACTAAAGCTGGTTTGCAAGAACGCACTTAGAGATTTCTTTAGGGCCAAAGTGTTCATTTGCCTCTGAAATGAGTTGCAAGACCGATCTACTACGCTATACAATCTAGTATCACTAAAGTTCGAATCTCGAACCTATAAACAGTTAGCAAATGGCCGCCATTCTTGCTTTCATCGTGTGTTTTCCGCAGTGTTTCTCATATTATGACATCCACAGGTACAAGTAAATAAAAACTATTGCTGTATGCATTATTGTCGACTGATGTGTGCGTAGAGTTATAGTTTTATGCCGGGAAGTGTTGTATTTCTATTTTGTTTTTCATTACAAAGTCTTCGTCTGACAAAGAGGTTATATTGGATCTGAGTGCATTTCGTTTAAGATTGCATATGTGCTGAAAACTCTCTTTCGCCACAAATTACTTTTTATCAGTATTTTTAGTATTTTAATATTTTTAGTGTTTCCAATTTCGACAAGCCACCGTACCCAATGTGATAAAATGAAGAGCTTCCTCTATCCGCTTTCTCCTTGTTTATGTAACTCCACCATCAGAGCTGCAGCATATTTTAGTGAATTCTAGGTAGTTGCAAAATTATCCTGAGTTTAAGAACATAGTGTTGCCTCATTAAAGTCTTTGAAGTCACCCACCCTTCCTTTTAAGCAACTTCACTTTTTCAAGCATATTGTACATATAAATACCATATCCGGATGAATTATTGTCAATTACACTTGTATTACTACAAGTTCTGCAATAAAGGAATGCACTAATATAATTGTACATACTCGCAATAAGTGATGTCGAGTGTTAACCGTGATAACTCAATTTAGAGGGCTTTACTGCTTTATTTCAAGTGTATATGTACATACATATAACTACATACGTATGTAAACGTAACTAGCATATTCTAAGAATGAATTATTGTCAACTACATGTATTACTACAAGTTGTACAATAAATAAGTGCAATGTAATGCCACATGTTCGCGATATGAAGTGTTTTAGCAAAATACGAAATCTTAACCTGCATATTACTAGGCATATTGCTGCGGCATTGAATTTTTCAGTTCCAATTCTACCTCTCTTAACCTGCATGTCTAAAAAAACGAGGAATTTTAGATATATGTTCAATCCCTTTCAGGAATTTAAAGTTAGGTTTAGGCTCTCCAAACAAACACTCATCTTGCACATGGTAGCATTGCAGAGTGAAAAACTGACTACACGAAGCGGGTATGCATGTCCATGTTGGCACAAAATCAGTTGCTGCTTACAAAGTCATGGCAATTATTTATGAACTGTGAGACAAGGGTTCTATGATTAGTAATTTCTCCAATGTTACCGGTGCAACTATAGTTACACGAAAATTCAAAAGCCTGGTAAAATGCTCAGAAATAGGACAGGTTACTTTTCTACTAAGTTATTTTTCTATTGAAATCTAAACAGTCTGAATTCTGAGGACATAGTTCCACATTGCCAACTTTCTTACTTTAATTTTTAACTGCGTCCGTGACTTTGTTTTATACTATTCTTATTTTCTGAGTTGCAGAATACAAAGGGAGGGTATTCATATTTACTTTCAGATTTATACAATAAATCAAAGTTTCATAATATGAGTCTATTAGTATAATTAGGGAGAAATGCGAGGCTATGTTATTTCCATTATATAAATGCTTCATTCAGATCATCTCTTAGAGTATTTATACCCTGCCTTTAATTGCAATTGCGTTTTTGGACATTTTGGATTTCATACATTAGGTCACACAAATATTCTTGGCTAGAGAAAGATTCCCACCCCGGAGCCGGGAATCGAACCTGGGGTATCTATTGAATCGCTGGTAGTGTATCATTGTAATTCACATAGCTGTCAGAAAGATAGCAGATTAGACATGCGGAATAGAGATAATATGAGACATAAAAGTTCGATTTGATATAACACAGAATTTGCATTTAAATAACAATGGTTCATTGTTATTTTTTCTGGTTTACATATCATGTCTTATCTCTTGGATATCATATTAAAAGCGCTTTAATGTATTCGATGCGAACACTATATTGCATGAAAGTCTAGAGTGTGTTAAAGATAAGCATCTATGTAACACAATTTAAGACTTACCTCTCAATTTAAAGTACTGTTTTAAGTATTTAAATGCTAAACACATGTTGAAAGGATACGTAGACCGCGCACTTCAGGCCATAAAAGATGCCTGTAAGTGCCTAAAATAGGCTGTTTCAATACCTCATTAAGCTATATACCAGGTGAGTCAGGCACCCCGTTTGTTTTTTGTAAGGTAGGCCACCCATCAAACGCCATGTGCGCTTTAGTCCAGTTTTGCGCTTACTAAAACGTATTGCCTGGCGTTCTTAAAGAGAGGAATGTGCAAAACTCAGAGGAAGAGCGGTTTAAGGGACAGAATGTAATCCTCGCTAAAGTACACCTCAAAAACGTACGACTCGTTTACTGAGAGCGAATTCCGGTTTCTAGCCGATTTTACAAACTTTTTATTAGAGTATACATAGCAGCGTAATTCAGTAAACGCCTCTGATAAAAATAACCTATCATATGATTGCACTAACAACACCGAATAAAAAGAAAATGGTGGGCACTTGTACTTAGATCAGGAATTGGCTGCGAAAAATTAGGCAAAAATTAAGGACACATTAATGGGTTATTCAAATTTTTGCGTAAACTACGTCTCGTACATCTCAAGTAACAGTCATAATAGCTTTTGCCATCTAAGTACTAACATTAAAACGCCCAACAAAGGAATAAAACTGTGTCAAAAGGCTATATCAAGCATGAAAACTCGCGAAGTGGCAATGGCATACAAGTTGTACTATTGAACTCTAAACGTGCTTTCAGTCAAGTCTCGAGATAGCAAATAACTCAGTTCTTCACTGGAGCAGCTGGCAGCCGACACACTGGAGAACGAGATCGCCGACCACCCCAAAGTTAACCTGAATACACAGGCAACGACATTAACTTCCTTTTCTTACTGTAAGTACACACAGTTTATTCACTAGCTCATAGTCCTTGGAAGGGATGCAGCAAGCTAGTGCGTCTGTAAACAATTCCAGGTACTTTACAATATCTGAACACTCGTGTTTCTGGTCGCGCTTGCCTACAATAGTAATGCCAACCTTGGAATATGTATTCGCGCAACATTAAAGCAAACAAGTCTCAAAATAGTGGAAATTATACGTTGTTTTTAGTCCATGCAGTATATTTAGCTAATAAAAGGTAAACGACGTTTTCAGCTACTCCGTCTTTTTCCCACTGATCATTTGCTACTTCTTCAATAAATTTCAAAACCCTGCCAGCCTGTTTCGGTCACAAGTGATATCCCTTCGAGCGTTATCTCGTGCAATTTCTTTAAGGATAAGTCACCTGATACATTTCTGTAACTAGTCGTTTTACCCTGGTCCAAGTTAATTCTATGGGATTGATATCTCACTGTATGGGGGCAAGGAAAGCAATGTTGCACAATGAAACCAAAATATGCGTACGCTTTCAAAACCACTTTATGTTTGTTAGTTTCAACCATCCTTTATAGATCTGTTTTACACATAGAACTGACACTCTGAACCCCTTTGTTCTGCAACCACACTATCATAGCATATTTCAGAGCAGTTCTGGGGAGGTTTGTCTACTTCTACACTACTTATTTAATTACTTCCGACATAAAACTGGTGAATCGTACTATTTTACAACTGAAATTAAAAGGAATTAGCAGCCAGTAAACATCGTGCGAATAACATTATAAAAAAAAAAAAAAAAAAAAAAAAAATAGAAGTAAGCTGGCAAAGTAACCAGCGAACAATGTTTGCGCGGAAGTTTACAAAACTCCGGTTACACTACGTGGAATGCCTCTCCTCTCCCCTTCATTCCCCTAAGACCACGAGGTGGTGAACAGACGGTAGTAGACTCTCGCTTAGGGTAATTTATCCGGGTAAGGTTTTTTTTCCGAGGTTTTCCCTACCCTGAGAAGACGAAGAATGTTGGGCACTTAAAGCTCCATGGACCTCGGGCTCATTTGAGCATCATTTCACCCATTTCGTTTCATTCATTCGTCCGATATGACACAATGTTGGAGGACGTTAATTTAAAAAAAAAAAAAAAAAAAAGGAAGAAAGAAAGGACGATAGTAGAGAACGCAAAAAGGAGCAGGCGAGTCTAATACAATGTTATTGAAATAAAACCACCTAAATAGACACAAGCAAACGAAGAAACAGTATTCACTTTATTTGATCTTCTTACTGAAACTGGAAAATAAAGTGAACGTGATATGATAAAAGTACTACTTTGGAGATGGGAATGGAACAACGACTCGGTTGATTCAATTTGTCAGCTGCTGTGTGCTTCATATGCTTTATGATCACCTCGTTTTCTATGAACTGTAATGTGGTAATTTCCAACCTCATAAAGACAGTCTAGGGCAGTAACGGGTGGTTATGTGGCTCTCAACTTGCTGTTATGATTATGATTTAATGACGACGATAAATAGTGCGAGTAAAAACTAAGCTTAAGTTGTTGGTATCTGGTTGGCTCGTCCCTTCTTTGCTGAAGCTTACTTCTACCCACAATATAGGATAGCAATGATGAATGCAATTAAATGACATTAGTTTTGTAAATTCTTTTTTGTAACCCGTTTCGATACAAACAATTGAATCAATACATATAAACATTAATGAAGAGTTGTTTTATCCAGGAAGTGTGGTAATGGTTAAATCAAGGGTTCGTTGAAAATAAACGAAAACTGGTCAAAATAACAACTTTTCAATTGTTAAAATACAGTTTTCGCTCTGTTCTAGTTTAAAGTCATTTTTACAAGATGAATCACCACCCCTAATTATCCCTTATACAACATAGCAAGTGACAAATGTGTTAATCTAGAGTAGTAAAACTACCGCGTAGACTACCATAAGTAAGTGTGGACTACGGCAATTTCCCTAGTAGAATTGTCAGTTTAGAACTTACCCGCGCTACCTGTTCGTTAAGTGTGTTGCATACATATCGGGCGTTATCCCATATCGATCGTGCTGTTTACGTTATGTGGTCGTGTTTTACTAAACCCCTCTAGAAACCGTTGATCTTTGAACCTTCTCGAAACTGAGTGAGGGTATGTAAAGGGCCACTTAACCTACGGAACACCAGTGTCTTAAACATTTAGAAGTTCCTCTATGTATGCTACATTTCAGATCGAAGACACTGATAGTGATCACGAGTAATGTTATTTTGAACCGAAAATTACAATTTTTATTTTGATTACAGTGGCCAAAGCCATGATCATAATTCGCTATATTTTGTATTATATTTCTTTCCCTACCAATACTACCGTAATCCTAGCACTTACTACGTCATGTATGTACCATACCAAAACTGCTGAGCTTATTATTTACGTTCATTTGAATTTCTCTACTCACTCCTGTACCAAATAGTCTTACAAACTCTTATACATCTATCTACTTCATATTAATAGAGATTAACACTTGCATAAATGGTTTTATTACATATTTTCTTGTAGGCACACTAGGTATAGGAGAATACAGTAGGTTTAATTTATAATCAAATATTTTAAGAGCTAGTCGCTATGTGATATCATTGACAGTTCCATTCTCTGTGCATGGCAAGGATCGAAAAATAAATAAATAAAGACTTGACAAAACTTCATTAGAAAATTGCAGCCAATAACCAGGAATATCTAAAATGGTAATTTCAAAAAAAAAAGAAAAAAAAGAAAAAAAAGAAAAAAAAAGTCCTTCAAAGAGATCTACATTTTTGTGTAGTAATAGTGTGTCTATCTCTTATGGTTACAGTTGGCCAAAAGTCATTTAGAATGAAGAGGACTTCAGAGGCTAATACTAGAAAACTCTGGATGTACATTTCAGTTTTCATGAAAACATCTTACATTTATGACATTTTATATAAAATCGATACAGCCCTTTTTGAGTAAATAAAATTATGAGACATTTTTTTCCACGTAAAGGATTGTTTGTGAAGACGGTTTTCTTCAACATCTTTGTGTTGCATCCTTGGGAGATGCTGAACTTAAATACTTAGTTTGGCATTTAAGCATGTTTTCTATGCTGTTCACAAGACACAAGCACACAAACACACATGAGCGGACCTTCTACATTTTTGATTCGGGAGACGTGAAAACTGTATTTACAGTGAAAACTCTGTATCGAACTTATGGATCGAATGCAAACTGTAAGTACATTCAACCTTAAAAGAGAAGGAAATCATTCTGTTTCTAATTCTACGCTCACAGCTCTGTAACATAAACATTTTGTTACTATAAATAACTATGTATTTCTAAAGATGTTGGATATCAAAACTGCAGTAATGCAGAGTAGCTATTGTTTCTTAAATGGGTTTGTTCTACGCACTATAAGCTACTGACAGATAAATGAAAATACAAAAATCGCTTCTAGACGTAGTTCGGGATCAACATAACGGTGGTAGTTCACTTTATTATTTTAGTGTCTGTTTCAGTTCTTAGTTTAAGTTAAGTTTACTCAGAAAACTTTATTCTCGACTCCTCAGGTTAGCTTAAACTACACCAGTTTAAATGAGATTCTTGTTCTCTTTTAGAACAGGATGTCAAAAGATTTTCAACACTTCCAAGGCTTACTCAAAACTACTGCACCAGTTTCAGAAATTAAATACCCAGAGATTTTGTATTAATGATAAAAAGAAACGCAGTTACAGAATAAATAAGGAATTTCGAAATAGACATTATAACAACCCGTAATTTGAACAGAAACTATAGGACATCTACTGCTGAAATAAACCTAAATTGAAATATTTAAATAGAAAGTATACAAAAATAACTAATACAGAAGTTTATGCCTGAAGAAAAGTTTAATAAGCGTGTTCTAAATTAGTTACTTCCACTTACATTAGTTTCGTGAAAATTTATAACAAATGTTGAATTAAAATGCAAAAGAAGAGCTATTTTCACTTATATTCGCAACTTTTTAAACTCATTATGCATATCATCAAAACATAGGACATCATCGGCGTAAAAAACTCTATTCTAGTCTCTTATCAGTGGTTTAGCCGTCTGTGATTCACATTTGGGAGGTTGAGGTTTCAGAACCAGTAAACCGGTCAGTTTTACTGTTGCGAGCTGAATACACCCTTGTGTATTCAATACCAGGACTCCAAGTTCTACGCACAGAACAAATAATTCATGCTACAGGATGGCGACAACGCGACAAAGACCATCTGCTCAGATTCGCAAAAACTAGTACACTCAAAGAATAGCCAGTAGTTCCACGACCCTAAAATTCACATTTTGCAGAAACTTAAAAGTAAGCAGCAGAAAAGATGGTACAAGGAGACAAAGCAACTAAGGCAATCCGCAAGTTCCTCAAATAGATGGTAACGGAACGCGACTGTGCAACTAAAACCATCTGCCTGGTGTACATTGACGTACGTAAAACGACGAACCTAAAGTAACCATCGCGCTGTGATCAATTACGCCATTATATTAATATGAAGTAGATAAGAAAATAAGAAAGAAAGAATAGAAAGAAACATAATAAAATAAAATCTCATAATAATAGTTGGTCAATCTATATAAAAGTAAACGGTAGGGAGTACAGAAAATCATGTGAAAGCAGCACCTAAGAATTTGATAATCTATATTTTGGGTTCTAATCAGTCATATCTGAAAATACGAGTAACATGCAATTAAGCCATTTGGAGTAATTGGCGTGTTAGTTTTTGTTCCTCGTACCCTAATAAAACATTAGGTAACTCTCCACTACAAGAAGGGTAATAAAGCGTAAAAACTTAAGAAGACTTAGCATACACTTTGGTAACATAAGTATAGCTTACCGCCGTTTTGTTCTCCTTGTGAAGAGAGAAACCTAAAATCAACATAGCATAACCATCCGCTTGGTACGTACGCCATCTGTGTTTATTACTGTTTGCCCTACGCAATCTGGCTGTGCTAACAGATCAAAATGTTTTATATGCTCTCCAGGAAAACGTATATTCTTGCTGAAACATGTGACAATAGCTCCTGAATCCTAAAATATCTTATACTAACTGAAATACCCGACGTTGTCTGTGGTTTAACGATTTATCCCTACTAGTGACGATTGCTGCCGCAACTATTCTCTTGCAGGTTGGTGACATTGATATCCTTCAATATTCACCAATACACTTACTTTACACCGTAGTTCACTTGAAGTTACAAATACTGTTATTATTGGAGGATCCTGGGCCACCAACGAACGACCCCACCGAAGGACCCACCGGGGCCCACGTTGCCTACGGATAGATATATATTTGGACACCATGTGAGGTCCATCTTCTTCGCAGGAATAACGCCTTAATCACTGCACTTGTATTTACCTTATTAGCTCTAGTCGATATTGATGCTCTGAATTAAAAGTACACTTCGATGACTTCGACATTGTCTCGTAAGTGTCCGGCCTAGGAGAGATGTAGGCGTGTTGACCTAGATAGAATGGGTTTACATTTTGTGTGATGAGCTGGTATTATACTGCTTTGAATCCCCGACCTGAATTTGTTACTTTATGGCAGTGACATAGCCCTCGTCTTGTGGTTCGAGTTCCACTGTAGTTGCTACAATATACTAAATATTAATGTTTGGAATGAATGTACAGGTTAGTCGCGCATAGAGGAAATTTATTATCACATTGTACATTTTATTACTTTCTTTTAATCGTGTTTTTTTTGGGAGGAGATATTTATTTATATAAACTTAAGCAAAATATTAACTAAATATAAATTTTCATCCTAATTGTTGGAGCCGTTTTTGTGGCGAGACCTTTAATATCCTGGCTTGTTTGTTGAAATTTGCCCATTAACAGAGAAATTATGGTCAAAATAAGGCTTCCACTAATTGTGACTGTTACACGTTGACTAATATAGTCAACTTTCTTTAGATTTTCTGAAAGCTCTTGACGAGACCTTTAATATCCTGGAATGTTTGTTGAAATTTGCCCATTAACAGAGAAATTATGGCCAAAATAAGGTTTCGACTAATTCTGTCTGTTACGCGTTGACTAATATAGTCAACTTTCTTTGGGTGAGCATTTTCATTAAGATTTGAAAGACATTAAAAGGAGATACTATGGTGAATGGATAATTAATATGAAACCAGACTACTGTTGGTACCTGCTAAGAAAAAGTAGGTATTTCTAATGCTTCTGGAAGAAGCGCTAGAAGAAGAATATTTCTTGCTGTAAAATAATAAATATAAATTATAAAGTTATTGGTTAAATTATAAAGTTAGGAGTTCTTGTGAAATGTATGTAAGTATATGTTTTTTACAGCTACATAATTCCTATATACATCACGTGCTTAAACATGACAATTATATTGTAGAGGAGAATAAATATGTATCAGAAATGAACTAATAGGAAAATATTGTTTACATGTTTTAAACCTGAACATATTAGAGGAAAACCGATAACATATTCGGAATCAGCCCCAAAATTAGAGGGAATTGGTATTTTAAACTAAAATATCAAACATTTGTTTTCAAAATGCCGAGCAGTGTTATTCGAAGTTAAAAAAGTCACCACTGCAAGAACTGTCAGGTAATGTTTTATATTTTATTAGTAGACATATATCGAGACATGAGTTCTGAGGTTGTAAAACTATACATTTGCTATTTCTGCGATGACTTAAAGCTACTTGAATTCTTGAAGAATTTGGCTTCTGTTGTTTATAATTGTTATTAGCAAAATTTTCTTCAGTAAACCAATTAAATGAAATGCTGTATGCTTCGTTTAAGGATGCCTAAAATTTAGCACGTTATATTAACAAGGAGACTTTGATTTCATTTATTACATTGAAATATAAACTATTTTGGAATTGTCCATACAAGTGAGTTTTAGAGTCAAATAGAAAGTGGGGAGGAAACAAAAGTAGTTAAGTGGTACTTCCTCTGTTCTTGAATGAACAGAGAGTCTAACTTAAACATGTACCACGTAAGAAACTGTATGTGACTATAAATCAGAGGAAACGTTTGGTGTGTGGAATGAAAGATCTCAGCTGGATGCACAACACTTGGTTAAGAGATAGATCGACTCCTGACTGCAACTGACATTATTTCACGTGAAATACTGACTCTTGATCCTTGCATTTACTTGACAGATGAATATGCACTCCTTTAATCCAAGTAGAGTAGAGTGAGGAAATGTAGTAGTAAAACCAGAAGTGGCAGAAGAAAAATAGTAGACTGTTGCAATATTTGTCTGAAGTTACGGATCAAAAGTTACACAAACGGAGTGAGAGAGAACAGGCTCTGCTGTTGTACTTGGTGGTTATAAATAGGCCGGATTTTGATGCCCTAAAATGTTTGAAACATTACCTATAAGATTAACGTAGAGAAATGCATAAATTATTATTTTTAGCTATCCTGAGCTAAAATGTCAAAAATATAAACATCTTTTTGCACACAATGAAAATTTAAGAAACTGATTATATAAAGGCATAAGAAAAAATCTGATGTGTTGCATTCACATGACTTTCTCTGCTTTTGTCCTAACCATTCATAAATCTTTATTCCTCTATCTTCTTCGTGTTAGTTGAGATAAACATTTGTACAAATTATCTTATTGCCAATTTCCTTGTAGTTGCAAGGGGAATATTAGAATACAGTAGGCTTTGAGCGATATTGAAATCTTTTAAAGCTTTGAGATCCCGTTCTTTTTGCACGCTTAACATTTAAAAAATGAACAGCGATGTTCTATTTCAAGAAAGTTTCAAGTTTTCCGAAACTGACACAGATAACAAGGAATATCTCCTAAATGATTCACCCTACAAGTAAATTTATTATATTATAATTATTAAAAAATGTTAAAACAATAAATTCCAAGCTATGGAACGATTACTGAAGACTCATCAAGCAATAAATTATCTGTTCCAACTTTCTTATGTGCTTGGGCACATTTAACTCATCCCTAAGGAAGCGCGGGCGCCATCACAACCACCGTTAGGACAAGCACTGGTTAGGGAAGTAATGAATACAGCTTTAGGTGTACAAGAGCATACTCCATGGCTATGTCCTGGGAAGATATTCGGAAGGAAATAGTTTTATCTTGAAATTTGAATTAATATTAGAAATCCCCGGAGTAAAAATATGATTACGAAGGGTTCCAGAAAAATACATCGGCGTTGGACAGCGTTGTTCTATAGTCTATGCACTGCTAAATCTGTCATGCGAGTTGCATATTTAGGATCGAACGGATGGAGACATTTTGCCTACGCTGATGTGGTTTTTCAAGCTTAATTTATCTTTAAAAATGTATTTGTCTCCAAATAATTAAAATTGAACGCTAAAACCATAGATACATTTCGGTATTGAAAGATTTGTGCTCTGAATACGTTAGAGGCAGAATAAATTCAGCGTGCAATGAATGAAGCCACAACGTAATCATTTTAAGCCATGTGTATTTGATGCGTTTTAAATTTACTTTTATAATCATTTTTCTTTTTAATTTTGTAATTATTGCAAATAGTAGAACTTAAGATAACCTGAACTTCTATTTTTTTCAAATAAACTCTGTCTTAGATAATTTAAAACTTAATAACTGAACCTAATTGAACTTTTGCTAAGACTTCGTGTCGTAATTAAATACGCAAGATACAGCCTTTCTTCCGAACAATTCACTCCCTAGGGAGTCGAACACGTGATATCTCTAATCTCTTGCGTAATAGTACTCATTCCAAGTTGCCACAGTCGTTACAAATGTGCTAGGAAAACGTCACTTTTCATCGCAACAGAAACGCACTGGCTAGCTTGCTGATTTGTTGACTCACTCACGTATAGGGGTATTTTTAGACGTGGCGAATAGCTTGAATTTGCGCAGTGGTTTGTGGCTGAATTCACTTTTGTATTTATAAGAACATAGCCATGTCAGGTTAGTATCTCTCAGATTTTCATGTAGTAAACATCGCGGAACAGCGATTGAGAACAGTGTCCGCTTACATTATCAACAGTCTCTTGTTTATTTAAAGTAGGAACAGAGACGTTACACCCACCATCAGTTTGCATGATGTCACTCACGCAGATCCTAGCAAGGTTATTAGCCACATTTAAAATTATGTCTAAATCACTTGCGAGATTCGCTGAACTTGTGAGAGCATTTGCTTATATAACCCTAGCGCAACAGCCCTTACAGGGCAAGGCTTTCCGCCTGGCCACTGCATCCCCCACCTCTGCCCACTACAGGCGTCATGAGTGGAGTGGAATACTGGAAGATGGGACGTGGTTAACGCCCTGAGCCTTCCCGGCCGGTTATGCCGCCTTCGCGATCACTTCTTTATCAGAAAGCTTCTCAATTGGCCCCTCCGGGACCTAACGAATCTGAGCATATCCCGTGCCAGACCTCCCAGCGGGGGGAAAATCCCCACGCCGGTGCCGGAATCGAACCGGAGTACTCCGCGCTATCAATGCGCTAGGGAGACGGTCACTTGCTTATATAGCCGTTGGCAATTTCCACACAGTTCCAGGTTGTTCGAGATGGCGAAACTTCTGGAAGATTCTGTTTATGTGACTATTTTGCTTCCAAAGTTTACGTTGAGCGAGCGTGCGACTTAGCAGTTTATCGTTACGCCTACCCGGATCGACCTCCCTATAATCTTGAACCATAGCCGCTGCGTTATAATATTAAAGATGAACGCACGATATGTATGAATGAATGAAGCCCAAAGTGTTCTGTAAAGAGCAAAGGGAAACTTTGATAGAGTGGATAGAGAGTTGGAACTGTAAATATTAGTTCTTGCACAAATTAGATTTCACTCAGTTTTGCATTAATAATTCTAAAAATTAACCGTAGATTTATTTTTGTGTCCATAATCTATTATTTCTTATTAATTGCCTTTCATAGTCTTTCCGTATACTTTGCAGCACTGGACCACTGAATGAATAATCTATATGGGGGCCTAAAACGACAAGCTAGCCGATATTATTCGCCACAAGAAACGAGAAAACACAAATCAAGCACCTATATAACCCAGTACAAATCAATGGATGCATTTAGTCACACATCTATGCCAACTCATTAAGAAACAGCCTGTACTTTCGCTTCCTGAACCTCGAACTAATTTATGACGGATATAATTTATTTCAGCTTAAGCAGCATAAACAACTGCGCATATGCTGAGTCGCCTGCCTCAAGCAGGAATAAATTAATTTCTGCTTTCTTTAAATTAATGTGACTCACTGTCTAGATAGGACATCAACATGGTCTTAAGGAATTTTGCTTCGATTACCAAGTTCTAGACTGATGACACGATTTAATAAGTATTTGAACTCTTATGATTGTTGGAAAGTAAAAGTCACTATCACAAAGTAATTTGTTTTCGAATATAAGCTTATTTTTTATCTTTGTCTACTTAACTTCCAAATATACTTAATACTTTGGAAATTTCGTTATAAAATATTGAATGAGAATGGCAGCTGCTTAGAATTTTAGTGAATTTATTTTTGAACAATTTAGATTGCTAGATGCTTGAAAGTGATACAGTGGTAAGTCAGTAAGTTATCCGAAAATGCTCGCACATTTTATTACTTACTGCAAAACAACCTGACACTATTTTATGTAATTCCCTTTGCAGAGCAAGTTTTCTGATATTCTTAAGATAAAACGTTTCTATCTGAGCAGCAAGCACACGTATGTACGTTGTTTTAATTCTAGAAATGTGAATTTATGGTCCCTGATGGTATCTGCAAATGGAATAACAGGGTATCGAGAGATCTCCTGTGAATAAAACATTTTAAAGTCAACCTTTTGCAGCAAAAGTGATGTTCCCACAATGTATGGTACTGGGGCATAACTTGCAGGAACATTTAGCAGAGTAAAGTTAGGTTATAGTGATATGTAGGGTCACTCTTGTTTTGCATTAAGGATAAAAGTGACAAATATCATTTCGCGAAAAACGCGAAATTCCAGCGATTTTGAATATAGAAATCAGTTCTCGCCTTTTTTAAATTCATACCTGTGAATTGTTAAATTACAAAAAAGTAAAACTCTCAATTACATAAATACTGAATTAATAGCTGATGATTAAGGACGGTTTAGCATTCTTGGAAGTTGACCATTCTGTCATTAGTGAAGTGATGGTCTAACCAAAAAATTGATATTATGCAGCCATTAAAGGCAACGAAATTAATACATTTAGATTTTGCAAATGCTGTATTAAAATCTATTTGTGTCCTCCGTTCATCAATAGATGCGGAGAGGTATTTCTTGAGGTACAATTTAATTGTTAACGACTGATGAAAGAAAGCCATATTGTAGCACGTGCTATGTTGTCTTTCGCAAAGTCAAAGTGTGTAATGAATCTTTAATGTGTATGTTTAATGTATCAGAGTACTATGGTACCAATAAGAAGTACAATTATAGTAACATTATTGTTTTGTAGTTATTGTAGTTGCCATAGTGCACATCTTCCATTCTAAACTGTAACATGTTGAAATGTGTAATCAGTACACAATGAAAAATATATAACTACCAAAAAATAAATATAAAAAAATGAGAAAAAATGAGAAAATTTGAACTCATTTCGCGAAATTCGAAAAAAAATTATGTCAAAAAAAAAAGAGTCCTCTAGTGATATGCTACGTCATGAATGCGCAGCATATCGTTTGAATCAAACGGCCTATCGCCTATCATACAGCACAATTCCGTATTTGAGAAGGAGACTCACTTATATTTCAGGATCTAAATAAACATTTCTTGTATTCAAATTTCACAAGCTAATTGTGTCTAAACAAGAATTACCTTTCATTACTTTTAGTTTTGAAGCGTAATATAAAAAATTTGAAACGGGTTGAATGTGATCGTCCATCTTTCTTCCATCTTAGAACGCTTTTGAGTGAATTCTTTAGCAGCTAAGACCTTCTTACCGAAATTTGAAAGAGCGTTAAATAATATCTGTCAATACGTCGTCTCAAACGCACCACATATTATCTATAAACCTTCATTCCATCAAGCAATTGAGGCACCCAGAGTGCGGGGTCCATTACTTCCAATGGTAGGGTGTGGATGAGGTTAGGGTGGAATGAGAGGACCTAACTCTGTTCATCAAGAGATTAGAGGAGATATAAACAAAGCACCGCTTTGTATCACTCCACGGCCACGTGCATTCACAATGACGCAACACAGTTACCTACCGCTACGCGTAGGTATAATATACATTTTACACTACTAAAAGGATATATTTACTTGATCCAAATAACAGTAGCACATGGAAATTAATTCTGGAAATCTCCAGAAGCAGCTTGTGGAGGGAAGTTCGTTTTAAATCTGGAAGATCGGGATCAGAGTTAACTGCCAACAGACTTTGTTTAAGATGGGGGTTCATTGTTAACAAAGAACTAGTGAACGTTTCGACGGATTGCAAATCTCAGAAATTCGTCGCAAACTACATCCACCATTTATCTGGCACGTGGTCGCTTTTTGCTGGGATCTTCACCAACTGACGACTTTTCTTTGCGTGTACTGTAAATACTTGCAACTGACACACTGGTAAACTCGGATGTTAATTTCATCACGTCTTCGATAGCAAGTTCGGGATATATGTCGCAGACTTTGTTAAAAACGTTCAGTATTGTCTTTTCACCACTTCGCAACGGTTTGCCGCGTTTATGTTTCCCAACTCACTTGTTCCGCCATGTTACTTTCATATTGAATAATGCGCGCGCAGAATGAAATAGGCTGGTTACAGATTCAGTTAACTGTGTATTTTTACACTTTAACTATGCTTAGTACACTTATTTTATGCTTTAGCAAACATTAAGTGACATTTCAGACCTTAGTAACAGTATTTCTTCAAGGGACTATTTAGACGGCGAAAACGTCAAGAGGACGCGCTGAGGTCAAAACGCACGTGGCTTTGTTTACGTCTCCTCTAATCTCTAGATGAACAGAGTATAAAGACTTTATCGTGGACTCCGAACATCGATGGGCCTTGGGGATATTTCACACGAGCTACTCACAATCAGAGGTGAAGCTGAACGTACACGGCCAACTAGGAACCGGACCACGGACCCTCAGCACGAGAGACAATGGATTATCACGCATCCAGATTTGTTAATTCTTAATTCGCTTCTGATGGAACCAGTTAATGTGATTAATGTTTTTGAAGTCTCCGGAAAGTGTACCTTATCTAGAAAAGGTGTTATATCTTCAAGAAGATTTGAAACTTGTCTGATATAATATCTGAACCGAAATTTCTAACAAAGAAATATAGTGATGCTCTGAACATTAAATATTGTTTCGCTTCGACATGTTGTTGTTGTTAATGCTGATTATGTTATTACTGGCTGTAGCTGCTGGCGCCCACTCCTTCACAAGTATCGTTGAAACGCGCCCCGGAACACAGGAATACCGGTATCGGTACAGCAGTTCAAACTCTTGTGAATTCCGGCTTTCAAACCACTCTACATACATATAGACTATCTGTAATTTCGTTGTTAATAAGGCATTAAAATTAGTTGTTAAACCTAAAATACCATTCTTAATAAATGTCTAAATGTGGCGATTAGACATTTATTTTATCATTAAAATTCATTTCTTGAAAGTTATGTTGGAAGCATCACTAACCAATGCTATCACACGGAACACTGCTTGTACAAGCATAATCTAACCATTTATATATTACGCTACAACAAATAAACATTTTTTAATAAAACTGTCAACTTTCTATCATGCCTTTCCTCTTACAGTAACATCAAAATGATGTTTGTGTAACAAACGCGTTAGCAAGATCTCAGGATTTGTTACATTCAACAATAAACACATTTTAACAAAATGTTGCTTTGTTAGGCAGATACAAAACATGGAATAGCTCGTAACAATTGATTAACTCCTATACCTAACACATTTTTAAGCCTTAACAAAACGTTACAGTATAACCCTAACAGTCCCAGGTTATCAAATTTAGGTTTATCAGTAGAACTTGCATTGGATCTAGTGCATTGAAGGAGACAACGGTAACTAATGTAATATATTATTATTATTATTATTATTATTATTATTATTATTATTATTATTATTATTATTATTATTATTATTATTATTATTATTATTATTATTATTATTATTATTATTATTATTATTATTATTATTGTTATTATTATTATTATTACTATTATTATTATTATTATTATTATTATTATTATTATTATTATTATTATTATTATTATTATTATTATTATTATTATTATTATTATTATTATTACAGTTGTTTTGATTTAGAACGTTATGTAATTTCTATACGATTTACCACCGTATGTCACATCACTGAAGCTCTTCAGATGAAACACACTGAGCTTCTGAAACATATCGTATTTCTGACTACAGGAAGTTTGATTAACGCCCTACACTACAAGATACCGTACTCAGTTGTTTCCGAGTATCTCTCAGTTTATTCCGCAGTGAAATGCAATCAGTTATTTACTGATAAAAGCTTTTCAGCCAGTTGTGCAATCTTTGTGTTAACACGATTTGTTGCAGGCTAGTATCTGAAATGCTAGACAAATTCTTTGTCAGGGAAATAAGTTTTATACAAGTATTTTACATTATACAGTTTGTTATCTATGAATCCAATCTATCTTCCGCTTACACTACCTTATAAGTTAAACATTGTATGTACATATATGTATCTTACACATGCAATTCCTTAGCAGTGTATAGCCTCAGATTTGAAACTTGAAGCAGTTTTGAACTCTTCCAAGATTGGTGCCATAGCGTTCAAGAAATTCCAGCCTGATTCGGTTGATAATTGGATATTATAACATCACAAGCCTGGTGCTAAATTCAATGGCGAACTGCTAGTTCTTCTTTGCGTGTGTGTGTGTGTGTCTGTGTGTGTGTGTGTGTGCGTGCGCGCGCGCGCGCGTGCTAGTAATCACGTACACTGTACATGTGTATATCGGCGAGTTTAAGCAATTATACTAATATACACAGTTTCTTTGAAGTTCCTATTACGTTCGCATTGTGAAAACAAATTACTTTTCATGCCACTTTATTTCCTTCGTTTAACTATAACTAAGTGCCTAGTAAAAATAGTAGTGAAGTCGGCAAATCAGATTGATAATCTTTCTGGGATACCCAGGTTATTTTTTAGCTGGACTTTATTTTTTACAAGATTCAGTTTGGTGTTTCCATGGAACTATAAAATTACACTTCACACGTAAAATCATAATATGGAACCATATTAGTTACAAAATATTGTATCAATTGTCATTTGACACAAGGTTTCAAATGAAAATATGATCCACTTGCAAGATAGGTATATCAAAGCTCTCCATTTATATTTTACGCATATGTTGTCAGTTAAACTCATTATGCTGATAGTTTACAACCAATATACTTTTATTTCATTTTCCACTATAGTCCAGATTTAATAATAAAAGTACTCGTATTTTTGGAATTAATTCTCTTTGGATTACTTACCCAAATGTCCACCAAATATCAAAGCACATGACATTCAACCAGGAGAAGGCAGCCAGGAAGGTGAAAAGAATGCAAAAACCTGCAAAAATAGACAATTATAACTTATAAAAACTTGTATCAACATTTGAGATATACAAGGTGAATCGTCCAGTATTACCGTAATGGAAATTTGTGAAAAGTTGAGTGCTATTAATAAAATTACCGTGTGCAGGAAATGAAGTTGGGACAGCATGGTTTCATATGCATACAAAGCGCATTTCTGATAATAAGTAAGTGTTTCTTAAATGGAATGGTATCTTTTTCTTCAAAAAGGATACAATTATGTAATATTCAAATATCAAATACTTTTTTTGAAGCTGTAGTTAAGAAACGAACCTGCAAATAACGATTTCTGCTTGGTTTACGTAAGCACCCCAATTTCCCTTTGCGAGACCATGCGAAAACATGTAAAACTCCAGCATCACTAGAATGGTGCATTTTGTGTCGAAAAACCTTGACTTTTTTCAGCGGAAATCCCTCATAATTAGGCTGTACTTCAGTAGTTAAATGTTGCAGACAAACCATTAATTAAAATTACTTTTTTGGTATCCGGTATAGACCGCGTCTTGTTTACTTTTTTAAGAAATTAAAAATTATCCCGACGTTTCACCGCAAAACTATGTTCGGCTTATTCAATGGGCGAAAGAAAGAAATCCGTCCAATTAGTCACTGCCTACTCTGACTGCCCTCGTTGTGCCGTCCCACTCTTGATCCTGTTAGTTCCTTCTCCTCCAGTGGGAGGTTTACCTGCTAATAGGGTTTTTCATATCGTGTTGAGTGGTTTGCCTGTGTTACGGTTCAGACTGCTCTTTTCTTTAAATATTTCTATGCTTTGATCTATCAATACAAGAAAAAAGGAACATATAAGAAACACGAAACTCCCTCAACCAGAACAATCTACCATCGCATACATGCATACATTAATAAATAAATGAATGAATGAATGAATGAATGAAGGAAGGAATGAATGAATGAATGAATGAATGAATGAATGAATGAATGAATGAATGAATGAATGAATAAATAAATAAATAAATAAATAAATAACTAAATAAATAAATAAATAAATAAATAAATAAATAAATAAATAAATAAATAAATAAATAAATAAATAAATAAATAAATAAATAAATAAATAAATAAATAAATAAATAAATAAATAAATAAATAAATAAATAAATAAATAAATAAATAAATAAATAAATAAATAAATAAATAAATAAATAAATAAATAAATAAATAAATAAATAAATAAATAAATAAATAAATAAATAAATAAATAAATAAATAAATAAATAAATAAATAAATAAATAAATAAATAAATAAATAAATAAATAAATAAATAAATAAATAAATAAATAAATAAATAAATAAATAAATAAATAAATAAATAAATAAATAAATAAATAAATAAATAAATAAATAAATAAATAAATAAATAAATAAATAAATAAATAAATAAATAAATAAATAAATAAATAAATAAATAAATAAATAAATAAATAAATAAATAAATAAATAAATAAATAAATAAATAAATAAATAAATAAATAAATAAATAAATAAATAAATAAATAAATAAATAAATAAATAAATAAATAAATAAATAAATAAATAAATAAATAAAAAAATAAATAAATAAATAAATAAATAAATAAATAAATAAATAAATAAGTAAATAAATAAATAAATAAATAAATAAATAAATAAATAAATAAATAAATAAATAAATAAATAAATAAATAAACAAACAAACAAATAAATTAATAAATAAACGAACGTATGAATAAATGAATGAATAGATGAATGGATAATGAATAAATAACAAATACATTTTAAGTTTCCCAACAAAGGTACCAAATCTAGACTGCGCAACTAGCTTCTCAAGCCACACATTTACAAAGTGCAAGGCCGCTACTGTTCAGTGGAGGATTAATGTCCGACCCTCCCCTTCTCTGCTCTTGCAAGCGGGTGTGCTGAGGAAAGAGAGAACCTCCTACGTAGAATGACGTCATAGAGCGAGTTACCTGCCGGTCCCTGCACTATAACCTCTTCTCAGGGACGGACCGGACTCGGGCTTGGTTGAGGCCCGGTCGCGCCGAACCTAAGAATTTTGGTCCGTGTAGATCTCTAAAAGGGACACGTTTGTGCCCGATTCTCTATGTCTAAATGTGAGATGGTACAGAATTATGTTGCAACCACTTAAAATGTTCATGCAGTAGAAGCAGATTCAAACAGTAGATGGAAATGGCGTGTCTAATACGTAAACGATCGTACGTTAAGGGCATGTTTCTGAATAACGATCAAATCCTAGGAATTTGTAATAAATGTGCTTCCTATATATACATATATATTAGGATATAATAATAAACGTTAGCATTTGCACACAAAACCTACTTCCTATCACACTCTCGATTACTGGAGACCCGAAAAGTAAAGTAAATATCATTCGCTATGTGATATAGTAAGTTACTTATGCAGTAATACGACACGATTTCTGGTATAATCTGGCTTTTCTAATCCGCATTGCTTAAGCTGTGATAGCATTACGTGGGAAGAGAGAGACATAAACTCTTAGCAGGGGACGGAATTTACTGCTTCCTCTTGTTATGACAGCGTCTAAGAAAAGCATTCTCTCTTGCTTGCTCTTGCCTAGGCGCCTTCTTGTGGCCTTAGGGAACATGGTTGATCCAAAAATCACAACCACGTCGACTAACGATACAGATTTCGAAACTTTTATTACTGCTGATCAAAATAACGTACTTACAAAATTTGTTTGCAGAAAATTATGTTTGTATTTCTGACTATAATGCATAATTGAAAACTTTTCTAAAATATATTTTGAGTCACCTTAAAGTTATTACAAAAGTTTTACATAATTTAGGTTTTTTAAATGGAAACTCCTAAAGTTTTTGTGAAATTTCAAGGAAGGTTTAAATAAAGACAACTTCTTTAACAAGGGAGTCTGTTATTTGTTTACAAACTAATTTATTTGTATTTGGCTCAGATAGGTATGGACCTAAACTAATTTAAATAATTAATACAAAATCTTAACATAAAGATATAAGTATCAATTAAGAATTAGACCGTAAAGTCCCTGAAGGGTAAGGGTCTCTCAGTTGTTGAAGTGTTGTTCTGGCGATCCCGCTTAGCCAGTGTGAGAAAGATCCTCATTCCTCCGTTGCTGCCTCCACGGGCGTCGGTCCTTAGCAGTCCAGTTGGTCCCAAAGTGAGTTTAGTTCATGTACCCACCTTCCCTTCTGTCGTCCTATTTTTCTGTGGACCGTTCTTGGATTCCAAGCTGTTGATTTATGTGCCCAACCTCACGGCATGGTCTGCCCAATTGCATTTGGCACATATGAATGGCTGATGTTGCCACGTCTATGATGCCTTTCATTGCAGACTGTCCTGAAGATTGACGGCAAGAATATATATCTCCACTTTCCTTTGACATTTTCTAACATTTTTATTTCTCCATCTGTTAAGGACCAAGTAATTGCTGCTTGCTATCTTCTTCTTCTTCTTCTTCTTCTTCTTCTTCTTCTTCTTCATCTTCATCTTCTTCTCCTCCTCCCCCTCCTCCTCCTCCTCCTTCTTCTTCTTCTTCTTCCTCTTCTTCTTCTCCTCCTCCTCTTACTCCTCCTCCTCCTTCTTCTCCTCCTCCTCCTTCTTCTTCTTCTTCTTCTTCTTCTCCTCTTCCTTTTCCTCCCCCTCCTCCTCCTTCTTCTTCATCTTCTTCTTCTTCTCCTCTTCCTTCTTCTTCTCCTCCTCCTTCTTCTTCTTCTTCTTCTTCTTCTCCTTCTTCTTCTTCTTCTTCTTCTTCTTCTTCTTCTTCTTCTTCTTCTTCTACTTCGTGGCTTGGGCATTCAACCCGTTCCGGCTCCAAATTGCTCATCCTGGTTTCCTTTTACCTTGTGGCTTATAATTTATAGCTGTTTTGGGTATTCTGTTTGGCATTCTGTCCAAGTGTAACTTCCAGTTTTCTTTATCTTAATTATGTTATTTAATTCATCTGCTTATAATTCTTCGCGAATACTTGCATTAGCCTTTCTATCCAGTTTTGTATATCCTGCTATAGATCTCAGGAATCTCATTTCTACCGATTGCATTTTTTGCAGGTTTTGGTTCGTATTGGTCCACGTTTCAATTCCATGTTTTACTGTAGGTATTGCCATACACAATTATACAATTTAATTATCGATTCTTGTTTTGCCTTACATTTTAATATCCGTGTTAATGTTCCAGTTATGTAATAAAATTTGTTTAATTTTCCGTTTAATTGCGTTTTGTTTAATTTATCTAGTTCATTGATATATGATATTTTACACCCAAGAAAATTGAATGCTGACACTTTCTCCAGAATTCTATTGTCCAGTACTGTCTTGGAACGGAATGGGTATACACCTCTAAATGTCATTGTTTTTGTTTTCTCCGCTGATATTTTCATGTTAAAATTTGCTACAATGTTGTTCGATGTATATGCCACCTTTTGTAGTTCATCTTCGATTTCGCCAGCAAGATCTGATCGTCTGCAAATTAAAATAATTTTTAAAATTCTCTTTTCTAGTCTAATTCCACATGTAGTCCTATTTTTCCATAATCGTATTATTTCGTCCTTGTATACATTAAAAAGTGCTGTTGATAGCAGGCAACCTTATCTCACTCCACCTGTAATTATAGCTGGCTCTCATTGGTTTATTTTGATCTGTGTTCCTTTATACATGTTTTGTATTACTCGTATTAAATGTAATGGTATTCCTTTCTTTTTTAGGATACTCCATAGTTTTGTCCTCAATACCTTGTCAAATGCTTTCTTATAATGGACAAATAACAGGTGTGTTTCCAGGGTACATTCTCTACGTGTTTCAATTATTTGTTTTAGGGCAAATATGTTGTCTAGGGAACTTCTTCTTTTTCTAAAACCTAATTGTTCTTCCAGGATTATGGCATCAGTTATTTTGGTTAATCTGGAACTTATAATCTTAGCGTAGATCTTATATGGTGTGCAGAGCAAGTTTATAGCTCCATAATTGTTAGAGTCATTCCTGTTGCCTTTTTTAAATATTGCCACTATTTTCCCCATTTTGCATTACTTGGGGATAGCTTTTTGTCTCCAACACATATTGTAGAGGCGTAATAAACGCTCCTGAAAATTCTTTGGTGCAAAATTATCTCGGTATTTATGTTATCTATCCGGGGGCTTTAAGGCTCTTGCTGTTTTCAATGGCTTCTTCCAACTCATCTATTTCTATGCCATCTATGTCTGCTAAACATACGTCACTTTGGATTATTTCACTTTCGGTTTCCTCATCACTCCATAACTCACTGAAATATTTTTTTAATATCTCATCAGAAATTATTTGTAGTTTTGCTTTGTCTTTCTTTTCCGAGTTTAAGTTTATTGTGAACTTATATACCTTATCTTGTTCGTGTAAATTGTGTTCCATCTCTGCTATATATTTCTATATATTCTATTTAACTACCAAGTATATCTTTTTACTTCAGCTCTAGTTTTATTGTAACTTATTTTGTTCTCATTCGTATTATTATTATTATTATTATTATTATTATTATTATTATTATTATTATTATTATTATTATTATTATTATTATTATTATTATTATTATTATTATTATTATTATTATTATTATTATTATTATTATTATTATTATTATTATTATTATTATTATTATTATTATTATTATTATTATTATTATTATTATTATTATTATTATTATTATTATTATTATTATTATTATTATTATTATTATTATTATTATTATTATTATTATTATTATTATTATTATTATTATTATTATTATTATTATTATTATTATTATTATTATTATTATTATTATTATTATTATTATTATTATTATTATTATTATTATTATTATTATTATTATTATTATTATTATTATTATTATTATTATTATTATTATTATTATTATTATTAAGATATTACAAGTAAGCTTCCTTTTTGTTTTTAATTAGTTTTTGCAATTCTTCATTCCAAACTGACTTATTTTAGCATTTTAACTTTCTTTATAATACCTAATGCTTCTATTGCTGCTTTATATAATAGATTTTTAATTATAGCCCATTTTTCATCAATGTCTTCTTTTAAATGTTCTTCTCTTCATACTGTTCCAGTCTGCGCCTATAAAGATCCCTTGTAAACCTATCGCTTATCAATCTTGTTTTATATTGTTTTTCTTTTATATCGTTCTTCTTAGACAAATTACCATAATATCATATTACTTGGAAGTAGATAATAATCACTATGTTTATCAGATCCTCGATATGCTCTGGTATCTTTGACTAAGTTTTTCATTTTTTGATTCACAATTATATAGTCGATTATTGAGTACGATCCTCTAGCATTCCATGTAAATATGTGTATTTCTTTGTGTCTGAAGAATGTGTTTGTAATTCTTAGGTTATTATAGGCACCGAAGTTTAATGACATAATTCCATTATGATTTAGAATTTGTTCTCCATTATTGCCCAATGCGTTTTCTATGGGTTCCTTCCCGACCCGAGCATTTAAATCTCCTCCGATTATTAGATAGTCGTTAGGGTTTATCTTCTCTATGGTGTCCTGCAATTGTTCATAAAATTCTTCACTTACTCTTCTTCTTGGAATCTTAAACCTCATTTTCATTATTCTTTTATTTATCCATTCATATGAAGTTAGGGCCTTTTTAAAATTTTCATTTTTCAGAATGACTACACCAGCTTGAGCTCTTTCTCTTATACATACTCCACTGTAAAACATACTATAATATTTCAGACATTGACGCCTTTGTTTCTTTTTTGTTTCGGTTATTAATGGTATGTCAATGTTTTTGTCTTTGAGTTCTTCTTCTAATTGCTACTTGTTATGAAAATCCAAATAAGTAACGTTTGGAAAAGGTAGGATTAGACTGAAAAATTCAATGCTATAGCCGGGATTTGAACTAAGCATTTTCCGGTCTCCGTCCGACCGCACTAGCCACTAAGCTACCACGGCAACGTGCCAACGCGACATTAAATTCTTCAACTCACTCGCATTTTTCCGCGGTAAACTGCACAAGATCTCAACTTTAAATGAGGTAGTATACCTTAATGGCGACTTACCATATTGTAAGTACTTAAATAGTTTATAGTTTAGCCAACTATAAGGTCAATGAATGCGATTAATTGTTTTTCCACACAACAGCCGAGTGTAAGAGACAGAGTTGGAAAGGGTAAAATAAGACAAAAATTGAATGCCCTAGTCCGGTTGCTCTGACCACTGAAGTCCAGGATTACAATATGGGAAGTTGCCATTAAGGTACGTTATCTCATTGAAAGTTGAAATCTCCTTGTGTGGTTTACAGGGAAAAAAGCGAGTGAGTTGGAGAATATGTCATGTCGGCATGGTAGCACACAATGAAAATAGAAATTGTGTGTTTTAACGAGATTTAGTTTCTGCCTAGGTATTACGGTTTACCAATTACACAGAGTTACACAAAATGAATTCTGAATAAAGATGACTTCACAGACTATTCACAGAAATGTCAATATTAGAAGAAACCCAATTATTGACTGAAATAAAATATGGAACTCCTTGCTTTAGCAAGTTTCACGTGACGTTTAACGCCCTTTTTAGTAGGTATACACAGGGCCACAGGTGGAGGACATGATGATCATGGATTGAAATGATAATCGGGAAAGAAAATTCGAGAGGAAAACATAGCTAGACCTAAGTTTAGGGTACCTACCGGACACTTACCAGTTATGAAGACTAAGAAAAAGCCTCAGTCAGGAAAGATGATCCTTACGGTATTTGAATTTGGATCTCCCATTCGATTCCACACCTTAACGATCTCGGTCACCCACATCGGCATTAATAAGAGTGTCTATAGATGCAATGATAAATAAAATTGTCATGCACATATCTTAAACATGCATACGAGTATGATATTTTAATCAAAGAAGTTTTATTCATTTTTGAGAAAATAAAAGGCAATGAAACATTTTATTTGTTAAGTGCAGTTTGAGATAGGGGCATTTTCCTGAAAATCTTCTTATCACAACCGTAGAAGATACTTAAGTTAAACAGCAAGTTTTGTCTATTCGAAATATTTAGTTCTTCCGGGCTTGTAGGCCGTGATCTAGAGGTAGGGTAGATACCAACGTTTCGCCAAGTACTGCGCTTGGCATCATCAGAGTAACACGATCCTCCGTCTGCACTGGTCAGAGTTTGGTCGGACGGAGGATCGTGTTACTCTGATGATGCCAAGCGCAGTACTTGGCGAAACGTTGGTATCTACCTTACCTTCTAGACCACGGCCTACAAGCCCGGAAGAACTAAACATTTCGAATAGTCAAGACACCGGCCGTGAAAGCCTAAATACATATAGCAAGTTTTGTATTTATTCGACATTTAGTATTTTAGTTTAGTTTATATTTCCAAGGCTTTCAATTGTTTAGTTTAGTTTTCAGTTTTGAATTTTAATTTATATAACTTTGGCCGTAACTCTTTTAATTCTAATGAACAAATTTAAAAGGGTCGTATTTTGAAACCCCTCAACGCATATTAAACTCGGATTGTATTTACATACATGCGCGCGCACACACAGGCCTCACATGAATGGGCTTACTCATAAAATAGCTTCGTTGTCACCGACACAATATTACAGAGCAGGGACTTGAATTGCCTTGGAGGTTCCCTGGGATAAATGAATCAAATGAGAGAAATGCAATTTGCGGGCTTTATCATTGTACTAGAGTGGTAGTGAGTTGGCAAGGAAGTCGGTGATTCTGGTTAAACCTTTCAACATAAACTTACATGTGAACGGTGTCAAGGAACCACTAATATAGTATTTTAATAATTTATGATGTCCCTGCCCACATCTAACCTAAATAAAGTTGTGCTCAAAAGCCATTGGAATATTCTTAGTTGATATTTGAACATCTACGCAACATATGTACTATCTTTCACAAAAGTAAATACCCAACTTCAATTAGACCTGCGCGAAAGATCACCTAATTCTCAGGCGTACTTGCATGAATGGTATGAGAATTAAATTAGTCATATGCTTCCCTTACTGTTCAGAGGACACAGCAGCCATTGTCTCGTCTTGCAGTTTTAAAAAAGCAATATTTCAGCAATCCTTCTACCCTAACGGGCAAACATTGGTAATTCAACTTCAGTGCACGTGCAGGAAATATGTTCTTATTGTGTTTCTATTAAGTTGTGGACTAAAACTAAAAATAATGCCCGTGTTAGGTGCTAGGCCTACAGATGTAAGTATAATCAGTGACAATGAGCTTCTGTGTTCGCTATAGTCAAACCAGTTAGGGCGTATTCCTGCACATCAACAGTGGTGACCTAAAATTAGTTCGAATCTTATTCAACTTTTCTTTTTGTTTCCCTTCTTCTTTTGTCTTTCTTAATCGGAACATCATTATTTATATAACCCGTGCGAAATATAAAGTTATACAAACTAATGAAGTCCATTTCTGATAAAGCTCTCTCTTTAGGTATAGCATTGTAACTTTTCCCGTCGTTTTATGAATGCTGCAGTACGATTGGAATTTTACAAATTAACGTTCTATAAGATATTAATTACAATTGCTGAAAATAAAGAAGGGAATACGCCTACCTCAATTGTCAACTATTCCTCCCGAAATTAATATTCCCCTTTAAAAGTTCATAGTCAAAGGCATCTCTATAAATGTCGTAGATTATTACTAAGTTCGGATATATAAGCATTTAATAGTGTAAAATACGGTTTTAAGGGTCATAAAATGCATTGTTACAAGATCTGGATGCCAGTGAATAATGTAATTAATGACATGTTAAACAGAACACAATGCAGTTGAAGTTACTTCAACTTGAAGCAACTTTTGCACCCAGCAGCGTTGCTCATTGCTTAGTTCCAAGGACTATACAACGTTGCCATGCCCCCATTGACTAAATTTCTAGCAGCGTGCCTTCGTCCGATTCTCAGTTCCTGTTAAAAAGCTTTAGAGAATTTAATACATGTGTTAATTTCGTATTTCAGAAAATATACAAGCGGAAGGCGAGGATCGCACTCCCGGCAGTTAACAGTTCTTAATTTCACAGTCAGTGACGCAACCCTCTCGGCTATTCTCCACTTGGGCATGCTCACTCTATCATATGATATTCAGCTGGAAGCGGGTGGTCAGTCCAGCATCGGTATGAGAGTGAGAGAGAGGATGATATGAAATGCAGGCGAAATGCATGAATGGAAAGGGGATGATGAAGCAGTTGGAAAGATTGGTGGGAGAAAACCTGCCTTGACAGAGCTTCGTCCACCACAAATACCACGTACGGGTCCCTGGGAATGAACCCGGGCCGCCTTTGTGACAGGCGAATGGTCTCTAACCGCTCGGTCTCACGGGGCCGCCTTATAACCAATAATAATACAGCTGCAAATATTAAAACCACTGCATGTGAGTGATCATCACTGTTTAGCAATTGTTCCAAAGCTAAAAAACCGCCAAGGTGATCTTAGATGTCAAAGACTGCGCATAAATGGAGCGTTATAAAAAGCATTCAGTTCTTGAACATTTGAGTATCGCTGTTTTCTTTGTGTCTGCAACAAATTGTGAAATGTGGTTACTTTCGCAAAGTTTTGAAGTAGATAGAAAAACATACATCTGTGAGAATAGTTTGTATACCAACTAATGAACAGAGAACGGCATGTAACACCTCATCATTTTTACTTTCTCTACTGGTAAGTAGGGGAAGTATTGTATTCCACCCAAAAATTCGATGTCGAGATTTCACCGGAAATACATGTTCTGATGCCCCCTGAATCCAAAAAAAGCATTTTTAGAAAAAGGTCCGTGTGTGTGTCTGTGTGTCAGTCTGTCAGTCTGTCAGTCTGTCAGTCTGTCAGTATGTGGACAGCATAACTCAAAAACGAAAAGTCGGTTAAAAACCAAGGTTGGTATTTAAGTTTAATGTCTTTCAAGGATGTGACACGAAGATTTTGAAGAAAATAGCCCCACCCTAAACTACCCTTTACATGGAAAATTTTTCGAAAATTTTGATTTTCTTGAAAATGGCTCTAACGATTTCTATTAAAATGTCATATGTTTGAGATATTTTGATGGCAAATGAAATGTAAATCTTGAATTTTCTGGCTATAGCCCCTGTAGTCGTATTTACTCTGGACGTCTTTTGCATAACTGGTAAACCGTTAGAGATAGACCAAATTTATACTGTACAAAAAATGTAGATCTTGCTAAAATACACAATTTATGTCTCAATAAATTTTCTTGTAGGGTGAACCATTTCGGAGATATTCCTTGTTATGTGTGTGAGTTTCGGAAAACTTAGAACTTTCGTGAAATGGGTCATTGTTGTTCATTTTTTTATATGTTGCGTGTGCAAAGAGAACGGAATCTCAAAGCTTTAAAAGATTTGACTATCGCACAAAGCCTACTGTATTCCAACATTCCCCTTGCACCTACAAGGAAATAAGCAATAACATAATTTGTACAAATGTTTATCTCAACTAACAAGAAAGAAGATACAGGAATAAGAGTTTGTAAGAATGGTTAGTTCAAGAGTAGAGAAAGTCATGTGAGTGCAACACGTCAGATTTTTTATAGTGATACGTATATTAAATACCAAGTCCATAGGAGATGTTACCTCATCTGCTTTATGCAACACTCTCATGCTATTATTAACCCGCAAAGCGCACATAAATACAGTTCACATTCTAACCGCAACGTTAACAGTTAACGCTGTGCAGAGTGATACGGCACCAAATACAAGATTGCAGGATTTTCCCATGCTTCAAGCATAGGATGTGTTTTATACCAGTTGACATTTAGTGTTCACTACAAAAATAAAGCATGGATTCTTTTTTTCCCCTTTCTTTCGTTAGGTGTGTTTTAAAATAATGTTATCCTTGAATATGTATCCCATGAGGTTCATTAGCGTCATCGTATCTTCCATTAGTTCAGACAAATATTAAGATAACCGTAATAGAATCTTTGCAAACACAAACAAATGAAATGTATGCACAGAAGCCAATGAGAGCGCGTGGGTTTCGTAGTAAAGATAAGGCGTAACACAAAGGTGATTGTTATAGGCTATAGATGTACAACTAAATGGGACAGCTCGTGCATTCATCTACACATTCTATTGCGGCTGTCACCCCTCACTAAGAGGGATGAAGTAAAAGAGCATATAAGGGTGCAGACCGCAGGCAGATACGTCACAGAGACGCGCAGAAGTCCTTAACATTTCCTGGCTCGAAGAGAGGGCGATGAACGACGCTTGCAATCAAGCAAGCATTTGGTATCAACGAGTCTTTAATTGGACTAAGCATCCACGTCATCTGTCCGTGCCGGACAGCCCATCGCCAAATCTGGAAGACACCTGAATCATCAGAAGCAAACGAAATAAAAGGGAAATGAGAGAAGGAAAATCGAACTAGCAGAAAAACCAGGGAAAACCGCAAAAATCCAAGGTTAGAGAGGACGGTCGACGGGAATCGACCCAGGACCTTTCGAATGCGAGCCTCACACCTTACCACGTCAATTCGCCCGTGACTAGTTGATTATTATTATTATTATTATTATTATTATTATTATTATTATTATTATTATTATTATTATTATTATTATTATTATTATTATTATTATTATTATTATTATTATTATTATTATTATTATTATTATTATTAGTAATTATTATTATTATTATTATCATTATCATTATCATATGCACTTGTAAACGGTAACGGACATTTTTCTCGGATTTGGAACTATAACGCATTTAAACTATTTCGACTTGTCAAAAAAGGTCCTATTTGTTTGCCAGCTGCAAATTTTTAACTCTTAGGCGAATTGCTTCACCTACAGAGTTAGTATGTTAAAGTTCTACACAAAATTAATCGACATATTTCAAATTTCGGCGAAATCTATCCAGAATTAACAGTAATCTAGTTATAGTTTACTTAGAAATGTTCAATTTTTAGACTAAGCACCGCACTTATGGTGTTGAAATTCTACAATCAAGAAATTGAACAAAATGCATTGATACATTTCAAATTTGGTTGGAATCAATACAAATTAAGGATAGTTGAAATGCAGAGCATCGGAATCGAGATTGCAGCTCAGTATTTCCGAATCTAAAGGTTTTGAAACTTTACTGCCAAAAAGAAATACTGCATTGAAATATACAGGGTGTACTAAGATACACCTACAACGCTTAGTATCAGTGGGACGGCAAACTGATCCGTTTTCAGATAGGAATCCTTGTCCAGAAATGCACGGTTTGGACGCTGTAGCGCATTGAAATGTGAGATGTTTCTACGTTCACATTTCATTAATAAACCCAACATCGACCTGTCTACATTAGAAACGGGCTTCGAACTGTGTATCTCCTACGTCATTGCAAAGCCTATATTGGCGGTGGTGAGCCTGATGCACATGACCCAACATGTGCGATTGTCTTTGAAGATTTTCAATTGCTCCGCGGACTCGAGCCATAAGGTCCTCCGTTGACGTTACAGGAATGCCATACACCATATTCTTCACACAACTCCACAGAAAATAGTCAAGAGGTGTCAGATCTGGCGACTGTACTGGCCATAGAACTGGTCCTCATCTACCAATCCATCAATTTGACGTTGCAGTGATTCTGCAGATTTACATCAAAGTGTGCTGGAGCTCAAATCGGCCATTTCAGCAGCTCTGTACTGGTACGGGTCACTGCTGTTAAAAACGTTACTGTACTGGAAACTAAACAAGTAACGCAGTAGGATGTGCACCAAGGGCACTATGGAGCAACTTAGCGCATGCGCAGGAATGTTATCATGCTCAGGTCATTCATTCCAGTACACAGATGGCTAAAGGGTTGCATACCTTCCGTATTAAAATACAAAAACCAATGTTAACAAATTGTCACAACCCTTCGTTCTCAAACTTCGACGCTCTCAAACGTCCAAACCGTACATTTCCGGACAGAAGCTCCTATCTACAAATGAATCAGTTTGCCATCCCGCACAACACACTAAGCGTCTTCAGTGTTTTTTGGGACACCCAGTATACGCAGTAATCTCGAAATAAACAGAAGGGGATAAATTCGCCGTTTATAATTTTATTTACTTTTTTATATTGTTTAGAAGCGGAATACTACAATGGGAATCAAGAAAGTGGTTCAAAACTTATTCATTTGTTAAAAGAACCCTACCCGAAATAACTGCTACGTGGATACTGGTCTATATCTACGCACTTTTGTCAAGTGTAAGATAGGTTCCAATTTTCCACATATATTATACCTTTAACCCCTGTTAAAGCTTAAATAGATTAAATGTATTAATAATTATCTGAGGAATATAATTAGACCCTTTAAATTAAATTTATGCACTAACACTTCTTAAGACATCTCGGTAAAATCCCCCATATGCGAGCAGAATTGCAAAAGGCAAACTGTGTAATGACTTAGGTACGCAATAAAGCGGCTAATATCGCATATGTTAGCATTTTTATAAGAGAAGAACAAAGTGAAGGAATTAAATAATGTTAACAAATGCTAAGCGAATATTAATGGGTGTAATTAGCTTGAAATTGATAGAAATGTAAAAGTAGTTCATAAGGCGAGTTTATTAAAAACAAAATTTAGGAGCATTTCCTATTAAGTTTAGTAAATACAAAAACACAAAATGTTGCGAATGCACCTGAAATGTAACTCTACGTGCACTTTTACATCCTGTCAATGTTGTTCATGAATGACACACAGCAAAGAAACAGACAGAAAAATCACACACACACACAAACACACACGCGCGGCGCGCGCTGTGGATATGTTTTGTAAGCGTTGAAAGGTTCAGGAACTTTCGAGGGATATACTTCCGCTGAAATCTTCATATCAAATTTTTGAATGGAATATAAAACGTTCTCTACCTGCATCTAAGCGATTACAAAATGTACACATCGTTATTTGGATTCGCCTACCTCAGAATATGTATTTCTGACTTTTGAGACTTTGGATCGAACAGGACACTTCCTCTAACCTAGTTGAGAGGTAGAGAAGTAAACATTTTTCACCTGCTGTAGCTATTTTGCTTAGAAAAGGTCACGCTACTTCCTGCTGTGTAAACTTATCTCGCCCTACACCATTTAGCTAATTATGTTCTTGTGGGATTAAGTGTGATCCCAAACACATCCGCACTTTGTTATGCATACAGCGACATCTGTAAACATCTCCTGAGAATAATCATCTACTTTATTCTCTTCTTGCCTCCTTGGCAACAACTCATACGCAATTGCCCTTTTGTAACTAAGGCATAAGGGAAAAATCTTTCAAGTTTAGCATTTTACATGTTTACCACCTATTTTGAGTAGACAGAGGCAGTGTTGTATATTACCCAACAATTCAATATAAATATTTCATTGAAAATACATCGTTTACGATACACTGAACATTAAAAAAGAAACAACACTTTTAGAAAAATCTGATGTGTTGCACTCACATGACTTTCTCTACTCTTGAACTAACCATTCTTACAAACTCTTATTCCTATATCTTCTTTCTTGTTAGTTGAGATAAACATTTGTACAAATTATCTTATTGCTTATTTCCTTATAGGTGCAAGGGGAATGTTAGAATACAGTAGGCTTTGTGCGATAGTCAAATGTTTGAGATTCTGTTGTCTTTGCACACTTAACATATAAAAAAATGAACAGCGATGATCCATTTCACGAAAGTTCTGTTTTCCGAAACTCACACACATAACAAGGAATATCTCCGAAATGGTTCACCCTACAAGAAAATTTATTGAGACATAAATTTTGTATTTTAGCAAGATCTACATTTTTTGTATAGTATGATTTGGTCTATGGCTAACGGTTTACCAGTTATGCAAAATTCATCCAAAGTAAATACGACTACAGGGGCAATAGCCAGAAAATTCAAGATATACATTTCATTTGTCATTTTCAAGAAAATCAAAATTTTCGAAAAATCTTCCATGTAAAGGGTAGTTTAGGGTAGGGCTATTTTCTTCAAAATCTTCGTGTCACATCCTTGAAAGACATTAAACTTAAATACTAACTTTGGTTTCTAACCAACTTTTCGTTTTTGAGTTATGCTGTCCACAGACTGACAGACTGACAGACTGACACACACACAGACTGACACACACAGACTGACACACACGGACCTTTTTCTAAAAATGCTTTTTTTGGATACAGCGGGCATCAGAACATGTATTTCCGGTGAAATCTCGACATCGAATTTTTGGGTGGAATACAATACTTCCCCTACTTACCAGTAGAGAAAGTAAAAAAGGGACCATATGTGTCTGTTTATTGTGTGAATATACATACGTGCACGTGCGCCATTCTACATGTCTATGAAGAGCATAGTTCAAACATTGGAAAAAATGTCAAATTTCATAGATATCATTTTAGAACACCGGGTGAACGCTTTCAAGCAAACCGACCATCTCTAAAGTGGCATGTAATTATGTGGGATGCTTTTGGAATTCTTTCATCAGTTGTTTAGTGTAATGCCGGCCATCTTGAACTCTTGGGGACTGCCGATAAGCTGTGTTCACTATATCACATACATACACTTCATTGCAGGGTTAAACATACTTGTTATTGTTTGCATTTTAAAACGTTTAGTTTTCTCATATAAGAACTGGTTATTTCTTTTATTTTTTATCTTTTGCCCATGCAAAGATAACAAAATTTCAAAGTCATCATATAGCGACCAGCTCTTAAAGAATTTGACTACCGCCTAAGCCTACTATATTCCCTATTCCCATTGTACCTACAAGGGGATATGTATTAAAACCACTTGTACAAATGTTTATATGGATTAGCATGAAGTAGATAGGAGAATAACCTTTCGTTAAATAGTCTGTACAAGAATAGAGATAGTCATGTGGAACAACACATATTTTTATTGTAACATAAAACGAATAGAAAATATCGTGGAAACCTTATGCAATGGTAATGTAATTTGCTCAATGCAACCAGGAAAAGAAGTATACTATCTGATTAAAACAGTAAAGTAAGACTGCCTTCTAAATGGTGAAATTGTGTTTTATTAGCATAGTAGATTGTAAGCATATTAGCAATTGCCATAAGACATGGATTCATTGAATGTACATAACCATACGCAGAGAACTTCCAAGACTTCTACATTTTAATTGAAATCTTTATGACATGCTCCAGATTTTGTCTCTGTTCACAATGACTAGAAATAGTAACAGTTCTTTGTAAAGTTAGTTTATTTGAACTTTCCGACATTTCTCCGAATCCCAGCAGAATTTTGAAATGTTTACTAATGTCGGATAAAATTTCACGGAACTGCCCTTTTGTGATATTTTTTGATTTCAAGGTTCCAAGAGTACGAGCTTAAGCCATGTAATGTCATGACAAGGAAAACAAATGAAAAGTCGGAGGGATGATAATCTGGGTTGCCTTTTCGCAGGATGCTTCTTAGCAAAGAACTAAAATAGCTCACAATTTGCCTGAATTTGATTGCAGCATCCAGGATAGCTCCGTGGTAAACTGTGAGGTTCACATTCGGAGGTATTATTTTGCTACATATGCCGTTCTTTCTCTAATTCGAAACCGGTTCAGATTAGGCGGTCTGGGAGACCTTCAGGCTGCTGGCTCGGATAGCCATGATCGTTAAGGCAACACGTAGTGCACTGGCCATGCACTCAAAGCCTGAGGTATCATTTGACTGCGGTTGCCAGGATTTTGCTTCTTTTCTTTGAAAAAAAAAAAGTATAACAAGAATATAGCAGAAAAAAAGTTAAAACTAGTACAAATAGGAAAAAAGGCCTATGTATCTTAAAAGACACACCAGGCATGAAAGGGTTAAAGTTCATATACTATATATTTATTTCAGTAATGTACAGTAACACAACGATCATTGTAACATTACTAATTAATACTAATTAATTGCTCTTATGGTGTACAGCAGAAAATGTAATCTAATGAAATAGGTAGGCACCTAAATCAAGAATTAAAGCAAGTCATTGAATTAAAATTGCAAAATTAGGGAGTTTTCATGGAGTACTAAAATGTATTTAATTTTTAGTACATGGTGGATGTGATGCGGATCCCGTTGGGCCGGTTACCCTAACGTTGACCTTTTTTTTTTCTTTTTTTTTTTTTTTCTGATATTCCCAGGTGGTTGGCAAATGCCACGGAGGTTCCTCTTCTGCTAAAAAATTCTTCTCTCCAACATTTACTTTCATTTACAAGTTACAAGTTATTTATCAATATGTTTACACATGACCTGATGCCGGTACATGGGATCCGGCTTTCAGGGTACAATTTTACATGTCCTTATAGATTGTTCTATTTACAATGGTTTTTGTCTTTCTAGTTTGTTTCACCTTCATACGTTTCAGCGTTAGATGACCGGACGATGGTGGTTGGTACAAACAGCGCCAAAGAAAATCTTCGGCGGATTTTGTAGATATTCTTGGGGTCTTTTGAGACGTGTTCTTCACCTTACCTGTCGCAGAGAATGCTGGCTTTATGACACACAGTAAGCGGAAAAAGGGGGGTGGTTGATCTCTTTCCTTTTTCACAAAACGATCCAGTGACACACTGATACATATTTAGAATATTTCTCCCCCTCACTTACACACAGCTCACATGCCTACCTATGCTGACAAGGAAAGTTTGTACTACTAGGTGACCGCTAATAATTGAAACCAAATGGAAACAGCAATATTAAATGGAACTAGAGAAATATATGTTTCTATACAGTGATTTATAACTATCATACATTTGTGAGAATAATCTCTGTGATTAGATAACAGGTTGAGAAGGCCGTATAACTGGCCGGGAGGGCTCGGGCCGCTGACCACGTCCCACCCTCCAGTACTGCACCCAACCAATGACGCCTGTAGTGGGCAGAGGTGGGGGACGCAGCGGCTGGGCGGCAAGCCTTGGCCCATCATTGGCTGTTGCGCTAGGGGTTTAGTTTTAGTGATTAGATAAATTATTTTTTTTTTTTTGTTATAACTGACTTTTGTTTAGAAGTTAGAGATAAATATATTTATCTGTACGGTTGTCATGAATGTAACAAAATAATTGGCAATAAAATTATGTTATATTTTTGTGTCTATTGCTGTTGAATTCTTATGATCCGCAATAGGTCAGTAAAGGTAAATGAACCTAGTTTGAATTATAGGGAAAATTCTTCTTCTTCTTCTTTGTCTGATTATCCTCCCCGTATGGAGGACATACATCCCCTAGGACTTACATGCCTGTCGGGAAGCAGAGGAACCTATGGACCGGACAGGGTGAAGACCTGGAAGCAGGTGTTCAGCCAAGCATCAGGTAAGAGAGTGAGCAAAAGGATGATATGAAATGCAGGAGAAATAGAATGATTGGAAAGGTGATGATGAAGCAGTAGGTGGAATGAGTAGTGGGGAAAACCGAAGAACTCGGAGAAAACCCCTCCTAATACTGCTTCATCCACCACAAATACCACATTAGGGCCGTCTCGGTGATAGGCGAACGATCTAACCACTCGGCCACGGCGCCGCTTGAGGGAAAATTAGCTACTTTATACACCTATTTGCTTATTTATTTGTTCATTCACTTATTTACTTTTGCTTCTGTTCAGCAACAAATATTGATATTAATGTGATAATACTCTTCTGTTTAGTTTTTTCTTATAAAGTTCTGCTATGTATGTAATGAATACCATTCAAGCTTTAATTTGCATCCCCTGAAAATTTTCTCAAACACACACATTATACATTTCGCTAACCGCTCATAAAGCTTTCCCCTTGAATTCTAACCCCTTCAAGGCGTGTCCTACTCTAGCCGATAAAGTATGACTACCAACCATGATAAGAGGTATGTATGACAAATTGAATGCACTCACTACCTCTTTCTCTTTCAGCCAATACCGTCGAAAGCGCAGCATGTATTTCGCTTCTACGTCATTTTGTAGCCTTTGTTTTGGTTATTGGTTAAGGTTATTTAGCACAAGGAGTGACATACCCTCGCACCATGGCCTAAAACATCCAATGAAATAGTCAAGGCTTCGTATGAGGATAAATAATTGAATACGCAGGAGGTGCACTGAGATTATCTTAGGCGTTCTTTATATATAAGAGGTGGATAGTGGAGTTTGCGCTATGTGAAGGATTTCTCCCTGACACTTGGATAGCCGGCTGGTGCCCCTTCCCTGGAGGTCTCATTCCCTGCTTGACGATGAGCTTGACATTGCGCGCAATGGCGTTCCAATTTGGTCGCCCTTCTAATCTCCTCTTCATCCCTTACTCCCAGGGACCACTTAAGACACAATGTTTTGTAAACAAGCATACAGTGCTGTTTTGAAACAACACTTCTGGATTAAATAATTTCTCAGTTCTGGATATGGTTGTGTGTTTATTGCGAAATTGTTTCATAAGCAAGTACAAAGTATGGAAGACTTGTGCAAGCATTAACGCAATTCTAAATAAATGTACACGTAGAATAGAGTGGCGTCCACGCAACCAAGAATAATTTGCTCCAAATTCAACGGTTTAAATATCTGCAAGATAATGCCAATGTTGCCACTCTAACAGTTGTAACACCAGCTGTGGCAATCTCTATCAAGGAGAAGTTTAGAAGCAGTTGCTAGAACTGATGCCAACTGAGCAGCTGGAATATTACGACATATAAGCATAGAACGCTATAATGGGTGAACTATTGCACAGCTGCTCTTTGATGAATGCTCCCGGACGAGCAGTAGGCTAAGACTTATCCTGGCATTTCTAAGAGAAGACAATGATATTAGTGTAGTGGTATAGTTACGATTTCCGTAGTTGTGGAATAAAAATAAAAAAACATAAGGATTAACACTGTATTTGCACAATCTATATCGATGGAGATAGATCCATCTGACACTCCTGTTGTTACTTCGCGATAGGATCGCGATATACATGTGTTGCGGCTACGACCCCCAATGAAGTGAAGGAGCCACAGGAGGCTACAGGCCACAGGTAGACAGACCATAGAGATGCCAACAAATGGATGCTAGCTCGAAGATCCGCCCCACTACCGGAGCTGCCTATATAGAGAGGACGATGAACGACTCCTTCAACACACAGCTCTGTAGTGTCCTCAGAGAATATTCTTTCCTTGGAGCAATCATCCACGCCATCTTTTCGACATCGTAACACTTCACGAGACCTAGAAGCACGTCTGAAACATCAGAAGGAGGCGGAATAAACGGGAAATAATGGAAAGGAAATTGCGCCAGATGAAGACCCACCCCAGCATTCGCCTACGTGAATCGAAACCTGAACCTTCCAAATGCGTGCTATTGCGTAGCCATCACACTCTGTACACTGTTGTACCAGTCGTAAGATTATTCATTTATTTTATACGAGTCATTATCGGATTCAAACCATAAAAGTTGTGATTGATAGTCTTAATACAAGTATACATTCGTATTTTCCTACAGCACGTAGGAAACATAAAGTAATTTTTCAGCTAATTGAAAATGAAAGCACCTTTTACCCTCACTATCAAATGAAAGTGTTAAGAATCGAAATAAATCCTGAAAATCAAGAACAGTTTACAGCCCATTTATAGAAATGCCAAAATGTACTTTTTGTTTACCACGTCAATATCTCAAGCTTAGGACATTTTAATGGGAATCCCTGATTTTAAACAGAACCTTACGGAGTATAAAAGATAATGTAACATTTTCCTTGTAAAGGGATGTTTGAAGATGTAATTTCTTAAATATGAAGTTTGGTATGCACTCGTTTATTGTTTTGTGTTACTTGTATTTATAGAGCAGCGTAATATAAGCAGACTGACTTACAAATGGGCCTTTCTTAATAATGCACATTTTCTGGAGACTAGCAAGAGTGTGTTTCCGGTGAAATCACGATATCGAACTTTTCGACTCAGTAATGTTTCTATTATTACTTTCTCTACTGGTAAGTAGGGGAAGTATTGTATTCCACCCAAAAATTTGATGTCGAGATTTCACCGGAAATACATGTTTTGAGGGCCCCTGAATCCAAAAAATGGCATTTTTAGAAAAAGGTCAGTGTGTGTGTGTGTGTGTGTGTGTCAGTCTATCAGTCTGTCAGTCTGTGGACAGCATAACTCAAAAACGAAAAGTCGGTTAAAAACCAATGTTCGTATTTAAGTTTAATGTCTCTCAAAGATGTGACACAAAGATTTTGAAGAAAATAGCCCCACTCTAAACTACTCTTTACACGGAAAATTTTTCGAAAATTTTTATTTTCTTGAAAATAGCTCTAACGATTTTTATTAAAATGTCATATGTTTGAGATATTTTGATGACAAATGAAATGGATATCTTGAATTTTCTGGTTATAACCCCTGTAGTCGTATTTACTCTGGACGACTTTTGCATAACTGGTAAACCGTTAGAGATAGACCAAATCATACTATACAAAAATGTAGATCTTGCTAAAATACAGAATTTATGTATCAATAAATTTTCTTGTAGGGTGAACCATTTCGGAGATATTCCTTGTTATGTGTGTGAGTTTCGGAAAACTTGAACTTTAGCGAAATGCAACGTTGTTCATTTTTTTATATGTTAATCGTGCAAAGAGAACGGAATCTCAAAGGTCAATAAGATTTGACTGTCACACAAATCCTTCTGTATTCTAATATCTCCCTTGCACCTACAAGGACATAAGCAATAAGATAATTTGTACGAATGTTTATCTTAACTAACATGGAGATATAGGAATGTGTGTTTGTTAGAATGGTTAGTACAAGAGTAGAGAAAGTCATGTGAGTGCAACACATCAGAATTTTTTATATGTTAATCGTGCAAAGAGAACGGAATCTCAAAGCTTAAAAAGGTTTGACTGTCGCACTAAGCCTACTGTATTCTAATATCCCCCTTGCACCTACAAGGAAATAAGCAATAAGATAATTTGTACGAATGTTTATCTTAACTAACATGGAGATATAGGAATGTGTGTTTGTTAAAATGGTTAGTACAAGAGTAGAGAAAGTCATGTGAGTGCAACACATCAGATTTTTCTTTGCTAAGTGTTGGAAAAGTTAAAAACTTGGAAATACATCCCTGCCTCCCTCATTTTCTGTGATTCTGAAATACTAGTTAAGTCTATATTGCTTTTTGATATAAACCATTGTAAAATCGGTTCACTGTCGTGTAAATAGTTCCTGAAATTATGCTGGACACAAACGCGCGCGCGCACCACATTTATTCTCTCCCTTATTCTCTGTCTCTAATTTAAGCGCTGGTTTATACGCGTTTTGAGTGGCTGCAAGTAAACGGATAGAAACATTTAACAAACGAATACATGCAGAATCTGAAAGGTCTGAGCGTTCGTGATCCAATCTTATTTACCTCGATTATCATCAGTGTTAGGCACAGCCAATCACAACAGTTGTCACTTGTGATAGCACTGTGACAGACGTTGTTGACATTGCCCTTCATATCTACTTCCTGCGCGGAATAACAGAGAACCAGCAATTCACAGAACCTCGGTGAAAGCTCGAAGAAGTTTTGGCCATGGTGTTGAAAATCCACCTCTAAAGCTGATAAACCCATTGACAAACTAATCGTAATAGAAAATATTTGAGCAACCAAATAAAAGAAAAACAAATTTATTATATTAACATGGTTTTCTCTACTCACTCATTTATAAAATATTCTTTAAAAAAAAAAATGTTATTCTAGCTATTGTTTGTTAATCCAGATAACCTTTAAATTCACTGTACTATACAGAAGATTTTTAAAGAATAAAAGAGTGCTCTTTGCATGACCATATTTATCGCCTTAGTGATCAGATTACTCATCATTGCCGTATGAATGCAGAACAGGGGTGAACGATACCACATAGAATCAAACGGAAGCTAAGACCTCTTTAGGGTTTACTAGTCAAATTATTTACAATTTCATATTGCTCTAAAGTTACGAACTATGTTTGATTAATATACAGCGTGTTTAAAAATGAAAGAGCAGCTTTCAATTTCATATTATGGAAAAAACTATCAAAGATAGAAGCACGTTGGGTATGTCATATAGGAAGCTTCAAATTTTTATGTAGGCACTACATATACACTCAACATCAGCACCACTTGTTGCACGAGAAACATCTGAGAACTGACGATGGAACGCGCGTTGTCCTTAAGCAATGGACTGAGATCTTGAAAAATACTTTTTCCTGTGGTATAGTTGCCATAAACAAGCAACAGCGCAACTGCGATCAAATGTTGAACCTTCCTCTGACATGCGCAATGTGTTTCTATCCTTGGTAATTTTTTCGCAATACAAAATCGAAATATTCTCTATCATTTTAAACACACTGTATTTCTTAGAATCCACGTCTAATCGCGAGTATTTAAGATAGTGTTGCCGAGCGGGATGGCTTAGGCGGTAATGTCTATGGTTCACATTCGGGAGATCGGGGGTTCTATCCTTGTGGCCGACCTTACTGAGTCATGGGTTTTTTTTCGGAGGTTCTCCAATTTCGTCACATTAATCATTTCATTTCACCCCTCATCCTGTTAGATTTACCTATTTCAGGGTTGGAAGCGTTGGTGAGCCTCGCGGCAGCAGCACGGCAGGGGGCACAAATGCGCTCTGAATATCTCGTCCCCCGGATCGGAAGGCGAGCAGTGCCTCTCACTGGATGGCACAAGCCCGTGGGGGATAGGAGAGCCAAGCCAGCCTCCGCCGGGGTGCTTCCACTGGAAAAAAGTGGTGACCCTTCCACCTGCTCTGTCGTGGCAACATTCCGACCGCTCTTAGGATTCATTCGGCTCATCCATCCTCCCGGGGGTACCCCGTCAGGTACATAGGAACAAAAGATGCTGTCGGTCGAGAGACTTAGTCTCCCTCCGCCAGTTGTAATAGTCATAACCCCCCGTGGCACAACAGCACATTCGGGCCAAAGCCTCCCCGAAGATTGCATCCCTACCTCAGCTCACCAAAGGCGTCATGAGTGGGGTGCTTACTGGAGATGGAACGTGGTCAGTGTGCCGGTATAGAGTCATAAGTTAGGTGTATATATTATTTATTTTTGTGCGCTTTGGTTTCCCACGTACTGCTAGTTAATGACGCCATGTGTTTACATCAAGTAAACAAACGATACGTGATGTGAATATAATACGTCAAGGAGTTTTTTTCGCTTGTTACTGTCGCTTTAAATTCTAAGTTAATATTGCAAGGGGTTTAGGTGATGATCAAATGTAATTCTGCGGAAGTAGCCCACTTCTATCAAACAAAAACTGGCCTTAGACGTTCCCACTGAATCATGTTTTGCTTTCTGTTGATGGTGACCATCTTTAAGTTTTCTACCATTCGACTTGATATTATTGTCATTTGGTCGACATTTTGGGCGTTGTGGTCGCGCAAATGGTGTAACAACTCGACATTTACATGCGTTACAAGGGTAAACCAAAAGTAACCCTACTGTCATCAACTCAGGAGAATGTTGTCCTTGAAAACGCAATCGCGCTGTAGAGTGGGGAGCTTTTTGGTAGGATGTAAATAGAATAACACCAACTGTTCAAAATTATTGTCTACAATGCAACTGAACTGTAAGAAGTGTCAGTGTTGCTTCAATACTATATTTATGGCTCTTCAGTCTCCAATAAACACAATTCATTAGTTATATTATTGAAAGTAATGTCATAGTTGCTTTGTTTGATGCGATAATGTAATGTATTAACTAAACTAAACCTCAGCGCAACAATCCATGAAGGGCCAAGGCTTTCAGCCCAGCCGCTGCGTCCCCCACCTCTGCCCACTAAAGGCGTCATTGGTGGGGTGCACTACTGGAGGGTGGGACGTGGTCAGTGCCCGGAGCCCTCCCGGCCAGTTATGCGGCCTTCTCGATCTGGGGCTGCCACTTTTCCATCAAGTAGCTCCTCAATTGGTCCCCCAGACTTACGAGGCTGAGCGTATCTCATGCCAGACCTTCCAGCGGGGCTGAGATCCCCATACTGGTACGGGGGATCGAACCCGGGTCCTCCGTGACAGAGGCAAGTGCGCTACCAACTGCGCTACGGAAGCGGTCAATATAATGTATTAGTGATGCTCTTTCGCGTAATATTTATTGTCCTGGGAAAGAAGGGATAAGTCACTTTTGAAGTAGGGTGTAAAACATCAGAGCGAGAGAAATAAACAGCACGTTATCCCAGGTTCGTGTCAACCACAAGGTCATAGCTAAACTCCTGGGAGAAATACAGTAGTTAGATTGGTTTCAATAACAAATTTTACCTTAGTTCACCCCAAATACGAGTCTCGGCATTACCAACGAGTCCTTTCCCTCTGCATTTCTTTGTTATACAAAGTTCTCAGGAAGTTATATTTATTTGCATATCTATCTTTTTCCTCTCTACATTTTTGATACTTCCTAATGCAACCTTGTGTGAACAAGGTGTTCAGTACTACCGGTACTAAAAGCATACCTCCACTTTTAAATATTTTATGCAACGATCATTTTGCTGAAAGCACCGCTTGTATTGCTATGTAAACGTTTACACCAGAGTCCTTTTTAAAGACAGTTTTACTCACGATGCCAAGAAGTTCGTAAAGTGGGCCACGCTTCTACATGATTTGTGGAGATTTGTGAACTTTTTTAAAGCATTCGTCAATCCTAAAATTGGCTCCTAGAATCACAACTGCAGTTTTGTGGCTCAAAGTATTTCTAAACCACTGAATGTGTGCATTCACTGAAGTTAAAGATTGTTCTGAACTTCTGCGTAAATATTAATCACTTCTACGCTTTACCCGCTTGTTTCGTGATGCTTAAGTAGAAATGGAGTACAGAATAGCTCCCTTAATGATTTAGCTAGTGTGTATGCTAATAATTTTTATACATAAGTCACAGCTTCAAAATCTGATACGTAAAATTCATATAGCCCTAAAATTACCATTTCATAACGAGTCTACGGTTTATCCACCGTAACAGATTATTCAGGAGCAGAAAAATACAACGAAGTTGGAGAATCGCACAAAGAGTAAATTCTGCATATATGTTAATTAATTTAAAAAAATTAAATAAGCCTCTACAATGACTCAGGAACATAAAACGATGTAATAACCAACTGCTCATAAGTTGAACTTCCTAGTGTAAATGTCTGGAAACATTGGCATTTTATGCAGAAAAATCAAATAGGTAACAATGACACAACTTCCTCAACACATTGTTGTTTATTTACATGACGGCACTACAAATGTTTATTTTTGATGAACTATATAATCACATGTGTTCCTGAACCGACAGTCAGCTATTAAAAAGTAGATATATTCTTTGCGTGAGTTTACAAGAAAGATACGTCCAATCACCTTATATTTCAAAATGTACTACTTACATTTTAGAGAACTTTAAAACACCGCAAAAGTTATCCATATAAATGTTTATTTTGGATGAGGAACCTGAAATCTTTGGTTTAATCCTCAGGGGAACGTACACAACAAACCGATATTATTTGATCATTTTTGCAAGGCATTCCTATATAACATAATATTGAACAACAAATATAAAAGACATCAAACTGCAATTTTGGAGACACGTTGTTTAACATATTTACAGTTCAGTAAATAGCATCTATGGGTTCCATTATCCTATTTGAATTATTTTTGGTGTTATATATTTATATTCTATAGATGATAATAATTATAAGCAAATGCACCATTCTATTTTAATTCAATTTAATTTAATACTAGCTGAAATACCCAGCCTTCCCTGTGTACGTCTTAGGATACACTATAAGGAACAAAAAATAAACAAATAAAGATACCGAGAAAGCACAATGCAAAAGTATTACTAAACAACAACAAACATTACAGAGGAAAGCACACCGACGCATGAGTTACAACATCTTGAGTTAAGAAACAGGGTATCATTTATATCACTTTGCAGAGCTTTAAGCAAGAGTTAACTGATTATTTTTAGAATTATTATTTGTCATATAATATAACCGTCTCGCATTTGACTGCCATTCATTCAACAGTTGTGTAACTAGCATTATGGTAGTGTCATTGGTTAGTTCACTTATTACCTTCTTAACAACATTCCTGGGCCCTTAAAATGTTTAAAAACAAAATTACTGAAATATTTGCATCAAATGTTTTGATCGAATGCAACACATGCTAGTAAGTAGCAGAAAAACTGAAAAAATAGGGAAAATAGTTCATATTCTACGGTGAATGTTAAATGTTATATTATACCTAAATTTGCTGGTATCTAGTACTTATACATTTAGAAATTTTAGATTCAGAGCCAAAACGTCCCTATGGAAATATTCAAAGTTTCTATACGGGACACACAAAGCACAAGCATTACATATAGAGTTAAGCATTTTGAAAGGGTAATTTAAAGTACCTCCAAGGCTTCAAAAAGCATTAAAACTTCGCAGTTATGAAAGGAACATCCAGTATAATGCATAGAGAAAAACTTCAAGAAAGGCCACTGCGTATAGCCTTCTTAAAAAATAGACAGTAAAAAGAAAAGAACCCTGTTTCAGAAAATTTCACACACAGTGACGTAACAACAAATGGATATGCGGCTGTTGAATGCAAGGGAAAAAAACACGCACAAAAGAAATAACTTTAAACGAGTTAAGTAAACTAAAAAAATAGTATGAGTAAAGAAATTTAAAACGCTAAAGCAAGATATGATGAATTAAAATTTATTCTAGATTTTAAACTGCACCTATTATTATACTACACCTATTATCCTCAGCTTTTTAAACAGTTGAATGCTATCTAAAGCCTCAAAGTGTGTGTGTGTGTGTGTGTGTGTGTGTGTGTGTGTGTGTGTGTGCGCGTGGGTGTGGGTGGGGTATCACTTGTCGGTCTGGGTGGCTCAGTTGGTTAGGCGCTGGCCTATTGATCCCAAGGTCGCGGGTTCAAACACGGTCCAGATCGATGGTTTTAAGTGTGCTTAAAAAAGACGCTCCATGTCAGTAGATTTACTGGCATGCGGGACTCTCTCCTTGAGAGAGTTTGAATTAGTTCAAATGTCTCCTACGAAATTAATTTGTTTTGAAGTATCCTAATAGGTACCTAATGGTACCCTATGTGACCCACACTCCCATTTGAAATTTTAAAGTGATACGCCACTAACCTCCTTCCGGTTATGCCTGATTGGTAAAATCAAATTCAAGATAACGCTCACATATTTTAGTTATAAATGGTTTTGCCTCGAAAATTTTAATGTCACATTTTGTAAAACAAATGAATGGTGCGGGCGGGATGGTTCAGCCTGTATAAATGCAACGTTCTATTTCCTGCCCTTTAGCTAAGGAGTTAAGAGGCTAACATAAATTGAATCTGTTTTACCAAGCGGCAACTTTTCCATTTGGATATATGTAAGAAAATTTGAACTTACCAAGGATAGTGCACAATGTCATGGGAAAACTCCTGGTGCCGAGCTGCACGGTGCTGAGGCAGATGAATGCAGCCAGAAGACTGGACACATGACACATAAGCGTCTTGCCATGAAGATTCTGTAATCCCGGCAAACAAGCATACACTAAGATGGTAGCGAGAAAGAAGACGCACGAGGTTATCAATCCAAGTGAACACAAAAGGTATTTGACAGTGTCATTTTCGGAAAGAGATTCTCCTAGGCCCGGAACATTACTTTCTGGAAAGCATATGAATGCATAGATTCCCTCCATGTCGTATTCTGGAACCACCACGTTCTCCAAGCAATAACGGTTAAAGGACACATGTGGCTTCGGAAACATGGGATAAAACAGAGTTCCCTCATTAGCTTCCAGATAGGAAGCATCTTCAGGACTATTCTCAGGGTTAAGCAGGTATTTGGTACACTGTAGGGTAGGTAGAACAGCAAACGGAATTGTTTCATTCAACTCATCCATTTGAATACTCCAATATGTTGCCTCCTTCACTGTATAAAACCGTGGTATGAAAGTCCTTCGCTCATCCCGGACACAAGATGGGGGCAATCCCGCCATAACATATCCCTCTGTACAGCATTTTCGTACACAAGTGTAACTTCTACACACGGCGGAAACTGCCACGCACGCTTTCACTACTGCACTACTAGAATTTGCAACGTAATCCATACAGTAAGCATTATCCCGCAAAATTAAACGCCCAAACTGTACTCTATGAGTGTCCACCAGAAGCATACCATCTTCCTCAAATGTCACGTCTGTGTCGGCGTTCACTAGCAAGTCCACTGTTACTTCTCCTTCATTACACTCTGGCATCCCAGGCCTGATGTCCAAATAAAAAGGAGCGTATGTATCATTATGCAGAACAACTTCATTTATTTCTATTTCTGGCATTAAATCAATAACACATGAGTGCGTATCGGGATTGTACACACCTTCACGACAGCATTTCCTAAAAGTTCGTAACATTGGAAGCGATGAACTGTTGAAAGCATCAACATCGTCACTGCTATCTTCACACGTGACCCCTACGATGGACACCGACTCCTGGCCGGTGTCAGGATCCATGGTCAGCATCTTGTCCACGCAATGGATTGTCGAAGAAGAGGACAGATCTGCGACGGTGAGGTTAGAGCAGGTGGGAAGGTAGTCTGTGTCGTTGTCTGGAGCCGGAAGGAGCTGCAGCGGGTACTCCAAGAAGCCACACTGGATGGCAGGAGTAAGACCTGCATCAGATGGACAACACTTCCGTGCCGCGCCGACAGACATGATCAGCAGCGACAACACAGACAGCCGCCACATGTCTGACTGACGAGCTCTCCTCCCGCGACCAAGTCGCGCCTGCCAGCAGCGGACCTTTGCGCAGGAGCAGTGTTCATATTTCACTCATTCCTTTTCTACGAAGGAAGTAAAAGTGTAAATGCAACTTTTGGATTTTCAATTCTTCTGATGCTAGAATTCTAAATGAGTCATACGAAATATTTAGAAGTTTTTTTCAGGAATGCATTAGATTATAACATTTATCTGCAATCGTCTCACTAGCAGCGAATCCTTCAAAGAAAATTATTTACTTTCTCTACTGGAAGCAGAGGAAGTATTGTATTCCGCCCAAAAATTCAATGTCGAGATTTCACCGGAAATATATGTTTTGAGACCAACTGAATAAAAAAAAAAAAAGCGGGTCCGTGTGTGTGTGTGTGTGTGTGTGTGTGTGTGTGTGTGTGTTGTTGTTGTTGTAGTGTTTAACGCCCGCTTTTACTACTACGGCACCGCAGGCGGTGACACTGATGACACATGGAATGAAGATGGAGCACCGGTGGAATGAGATGGCGGGGGAAACCGCAGCACCCGGAGAAAACCCGCCCTGACGCCGCTTCGTCCACCACGAATACCACATGCGGGTCCCTGGGGTCGAACCCGGGTCACTTAGGTGGTAGGTGAGCGCGCTAACCGCTCGGCCACGGCGCCTGTGTGTGTGTGTGTGTGTGTGTGTGTGTGTGTGTGTGTGTGTGTGTGTGTGTGTGTGTGTGTGTGTGTCAGTCTGTGCACAGCATAGCTCAAAAACAAAAAAATCTGTTAAAAAGCAAAGTTGGTATTCAAGTTTAATGTCTTTCAAGGATGCGATACGAAGATTTTGAAGAAAATTGCTCCACCCTGAACTATCCTTTACATGGAAAATTTTGCGAAAATTTTGATTTTCTTGAAAATGGCTCTAACGATTTTGATTAAAATGCCATAACTTTGAGATATTTTTATGGCAAATGAAATGTATGTCTTGAATTTTCTGGCTATACCCCATGAAGTCCTATTTATTCAGGATGACTTTTGCATAACTGGTAAACCGTAAAAGATAGACCAAATCTTACTATACAAACATGTAGATCTCACTAAAACACACAATTTATATCTGAATAATCTGTTTTGTAGAGTGAACCATTTCGGAGATATATTCCTCGTTATTTGTGTAAGTTTTGGAGAACTTAATGGAACATCGCTATTTATTTTTATATGTTAAGCATACAAAGAGAACGGAATTTGAAATTTTTAAAATATTTTACTATTGCTCAAAGCCTACTGTATACACGTGCAAGAAAACGAGCAATAAGATAATTTCTGCAAATATTTATCTCCACTAACACGAAGAAAATAGAAGAATAAGAGTTTGTAAGAATGGTTAGTACAAGAGTAGAGAAAGTCATATGAGTGCAACACATCAGATTTTTTCCGGATGTAGCTTACAACTCGTTTTAGCCTCTTTTTTTATTATTTTTACCACTGTGAAAATTTGTGCAAAAAATTCAGATTTTTCTTTTTATTTTATTTATTTATCAACAGGTTTACAATGTGAGATCACATCTTCCTGTATCCAAAGTGTTTAAGTACGTATCTTCTTCGTCCATTCTTCTCTTATTTCCCAATCCCGCTCTTCTAAATTCTTCTCCTTTATACTACTCCTTATATCATCTATCCAGGTTTTCCGCGGTCTTCCCCTCTTTCCTCTCCCTGGTGGAATCCATTCCAAAACTTGTCTCGGCAATCTTGTTTCCATCATTCTACGTGTATGACCATGGTCATTTTTCTTTTTAGCTTTAACAATTATTTTGATCTTTCAGTATTTGGAAATACAATATTTTTATGAAGGCTGCTTTTTTAAAAGTTAAAAAAGAGATACTTCAAGGCTATAAAATTCGACATTTTGATTCAACATCTTAATCAACTGTTAAAAATGATTCTTTTCTACTGAAAATGTGCACAATTTGCTTACTCCCCGTCGCTTAAACATGGGACAGACAAAACACACAGGCACACTTCTTACAGTTTCTCGAGTAGACTATCTCTTAAACTTTTAGCCAGGTTATTGCACCATATAACATGGAGACTTTAAAATCTCCTGTTTATTATTAAGCAGGACTCGGAGAAATGTATTTATTATACATACTACTATATCATGTGGTGTAGCAAATGAGTGTACCATCTATAGCCCCAGGTAAGTATATTTTAAAATATTTGAAATAAAAGTAGTGCAAATTTACCTAACCTCTTGTCTAAACTCTGCTTCGCACATCAACAAAGAAGCTCTCGCCGCATTAAGGTATGACAAGAACTGATTTCTACAACTCGTGATTGGCAATATTCCAGAGAAACACTGCTTTTGCCAAATTCTACTTTCAATTATTGAACTTTTAGGCTAGTACTTGTACCTCTGGTTGTTTTCTTCCATCGCCTCAAGACATCAGCTCTAATAAAAATAGCCATGGTGTATTCAAACTTTCATACTACCAGAACTGCAATCTCAGAGATGCGGGTATTTGTGGTAATGTTGCTGTACTGTTCGTGTTAATCAAGCAGAAGATCTTCTGACCTTGTAATAAGTATACCTATGTGTACATGGATAAGTAACACAGTTTTAAACAGGATCTTAATGTTAAATTTCAAGCACCTACATTTTTTAGACACAATGCTGCAACGTTAAAACATTTATCATGACAAATACCTCCATAAAATTAAGAGGTTCCCCATATAAACCATCCATAAATTCCCCCTTCAATCTTACTTCCCATCCCTAAACTTACTCACCACCCTTAACCCACCAAGATTCTTTTATTAACTACCCCAAAGCCAGTAAGGGACTTAGTCCCGGTATGTCAACAATCGAGGGTGCCTCACACTGGAGCAGGATCATCCTTAAAATTGTACCGAATATATATAGGAGTGCGCAAAAGCAGATTAGCAATCATAAATTAAATTTGGCTAAATACCAAACATCGGTATCTATTTAAGTTCAGCATCTTCCAAGAATGCGACCAAAGTTAAAAAAATCTCCCAACCCAAGTAATGATTTTGATTAAAATAATATATGTTTAACACAGTTTTATGCCAAATAGAATGTATATCTTGAATTTTCTGTGAATGTCCTCTTCATTCTGAACGGCTTTCCATAGCTGGTAAACTTCAAGAGATAGACATAATTGTAACTACTACGCAAAAAATGTGGAGTTCGTTAAAACACACTTCTTTTGAGTAGTGAACCATCTTAGAGATATTCTTTCTTGTTTGTCTAAATTTTCAACACATACTTTTCATATTTTTATTAATTTTTAACTTTTGGTCTTGCAAAGAAAATGGAATTTTAAAGCGATTCGGGCCCAAATGACCTAGCTATCGATGGGCCCTTAAACTTATCTCACTCACTCACTAACTCACTCACTCACTCACTCACTCACTCACTCACACACTCCCTCACTCACTCACTCACTCACTCACTCACACACTCATTCACTCACTCACTCACTCAAATCAATCACATAGCAAGCAGCTCTTAAAAGATTTGACTATCGCTTAAAGCATACTATACGTATTCCAATATACCTCTTGCACCTACAACAAAATTAGCAATAAAATAATGTCCATAAGTTTTTATCTAGATTAACATGAAGTAGAGGAATAAACGTTTATAAGAATGGTTTGTGCAAGAGTAGAGAAAGTCGTGTGAGTGCAGCACATTAGATTTTTGTTCTAGTTAATTATAATCATTGAGAAAAAATTAAATTAATATTATAAACCATATATTTTGTCGTGTGCAGTGTCATGGAAATAATACACACATATACGAACAATTTGTTTTTCGCAGGTTGTGAGAATAATGGATTTGCTGGTTTAGCATGGTTGTGTCATAACTAAATTATATAGAAAGACCTTGTAGTGTTCTAAATTTGAAAAGCAGAGGCATGCGCTTAACTAATCTAACTTTAACTAACTAATCAGAAGAAAGATGGAAGTGAATCATTAGAAGTAAATAAACATCTAATCTCACAAAATTCAGATAAAGAAAGTGCTCCCTGAATGCTTTGAAGTTAAAAACATGAATTTTAAGCTAACAATAAGGAAAGGTATGTTTTGGAATGGATGCTTCACAGTAAGTAAACATTGTTAATTTTAGACACTGGATGATTATGAATGTGTAAGCAATGTTGTAGCTGATGTAGGTGAAAATCAACATCAAGATGTATATAGGTAAAGTTCTAAATTCGTGTCTGAGGTACTCGTACTTTGTCACAGTGGTATGGAGAGAGAAAAAATTGATGTGTTGCAGTCACATGGCTTTCTCTACTCTTGTTCTAACCATTCTTACAAACTCTTATTTCTCTATCTTCTTCGTGATAGTTGAGATAAACATTTTCAGAAATTATCTTATTGCTTATTTCCTTGTAGGTGCAAGGGGAATGTGGGAATACAGTAGGCTTTGAGCGATAGTCAAATCTTTTAAAGCTTTGAGATTCCGTTCTCTTTGCACGGGTAAGATATAAAAACTGAATAATGATGTTGCATTTGACGAAAGTTTAAGTATTCCAAAGCTCACACAAATAACAACGAATACCTCCGAAATGGTTCACTCCACGAAAAAAAAATGTCATCTGGACATAAACTGTGTGCTTCAATGAGATACATTTTAGTATAGTAAGATTTGATCTATCTCTTACGGTTTACCAGCTATGCAAAAGTTTTCAAGAGTAAACAGAACTATGTAGGATATAACCAGAAAATTAAAAAAATATACGTTGCCATAAAAATATCTTAAACATGTGGCATTTTAATTAAAATCGTTAGTCATTTTTAAGAAAATCAATATTTCCATGTAAAGGGTAGAGAAATGTTCTTCAAAATGTTCGTGTCACATCTTTGAAAGTTATCAAACTTAAATACTTACCAAATTTGGTTTGTAACCGATTTTTCGTTTTTGAGTTACGCTATTCATACACACACACACACACACACACACACACACACACACACACACACACACACATACACACACACATACACACACACACCTTTTTCTAGAAATGCTTTTTTTGGATTCAAAGAGACTCGATTACCATATATTTCCGGTGAAATTTCGACATTGAATTTTTGGGTGGAATACAATACCTACTTTCTCTATTTACTATCTATAGTCCAGGCATGTCAAACATAACTCCCAGGGTGTGAAGAGAGGAGTCCACCCCTCCTTAACTGCAGTAGCACGCGCTAGTGGAACCGGTTTTCGCTTTGTTTTTCTCGCTCTCCGATTTGAAGGGAGGGAAAATAGGGGAATATTTTCACACTTGGCGAGTGCTGTTTGACATGCCTGATCTATACGTAGTAGAAAAAGTAAAAATACCGAAGTTAAAACCCGCTAAAACATAGTTAGCCGAGCAAAGATAAGAAACATCATATCCCGTTTTTGTGGTATGGGATCCGACCCCGAACCGCTGCAAATGTTAATGGAAAATATTAAAATTCGACACAGCGAATAATAAAAACTTTGTTTTTAGGTTGCCTTGTGTTTTCCTAAACAAAGTAGTGAATCAGCATCAATATATTGTGACGCCGGCCGGCAGTCGATGCTCAAAAAGAATCACGGTGTTAGCAATCTCACACCACTGCTTCTAATACGCAGCACAGCGACAATGGAGCGCTCAAAACAAAGACAACTGCGGCAGAACAAAGCGATACCAGACAATTCGAAGAGCTTTTCACGCGCCAGGTTTGTTGAACGAGAAGTTTCAAGAAAAGGTGTAATTTCCAGAGAATTCGCCAGCACTTCGCTGGGTTGTAAAAGCGAGACAACACGGATAGAGGAGCAGTTAGTTTTAGTGTTTAGTGTTAAAGCACTTTTCGAGTTGAGCGTTGAGAAAGTGTTTAGTAGGTGTATCGTCGAACCAGCTGTTTGTGAGACAGAGAGAGTAGATAGTGAAGTGTGTTAAGGTTACGGGAAGACAAGAGCTATGAATTGCAAGGTCACGACGAATTGTAAATAATGTTAACGATGAAACAAGGACTGTGTTTTTGTGATTCTGTTTCAGAAGAGAAACAAAGTGTCATTAAAAGTAACCGGATTTGTCATTTGTCACATTATAAAACTTATCAAACTAACCAGAAAAAGATGCTCATTTTATTAAATAATTTTTGTAAATACTGTAAAGTATGTTATTATTGTATGCACTAGTAATTTTTATTAAACATTATTACATACTTTTGGAATTTAATTAGGTTCTTTCTTTCCCTGCTTAAAATCGTTGCGAACGATTATACTAAAGATGTGTATCCGAAATGGTTCTGCCTCCTTTGGTTCGGTTAAGCGAGGTTCTTCGTATGTACATATGTATGTCTGTTATCTGCCAATTTGTTTGTGGGTATAATTATATTTACTTTGTTAACGACGCTGTCAATTGCCAGAATTATATCAGCGCCGCCGGTGTTTCTGGTTTTTGTCCGCAGCAGTTTTCTTGAATGCCATTAAATTATTGACATGGGGCTGCAGCTCTTTAAGCACACTTAAAATCATGTGACCTACTGAGCCACACAAACCGACTGTGCGTATGTGTGTGTGTGTGTGTGTGTGTGTGTGTGTGTGTGTGTGTGTGTGTGTGTGTGTTAACTTTTCCCTCAAGAACGACAACCAATTATTGTTTAAAAATGACCCAACAGAAAAGTTTAGGTCCCATTTAAAAAATCTGATATGTTGTACTCACAAGACTTTCTCTACTCTTGTACCTACTATTCTTACAAACTCTTGTTCCTCTACTTCTTTATGTTAATCGAGATCAACCTCTGTACAAATTATCTTATTGTTAATTTTTGTAGGTGCAACGGCAACACAGTAGGCTTTGAGCGACAGTCAAATCTTTTACAGCTGGTCGCTATATGAAGGCTCTGAAATGGCGTTCTCTTTGCACGGTCAAAAGATAAAAAGGTGAATAACGACCTTCCATTTGAGAAAAGTATTGTGAAACTCACACAAATAACAAGAAACATCTCCGAATTGGATCAATCAAAAAAAAAAAAAAAAATTGGGCAATGCATTGTGTGTTTTAGTGAGATCTACGTTTTTTGTATGGTAAAATTTGGTCTATCTCTTACGGTTTACAATTATTCAAAAGTCATCAAGAGTAAACAGGACTACTTAGGCTATAGCCGTAAAACTCAAAATACACCTTTCATTTGCCATAAAAATATCTTAAACATAAGGCATTTTAATCAAAATCGTTCCAGCCATTTTCGAGAAAATTGAAATTTTCGAAAAATGTTCCATGTAAGGGGTAGTTTAGTGTAGAGGAATTTTCTTCAAAATCTGCCGTGTCGCATTCTAGAAAGATATTAAACTTAAATACCAACTTTGGTTTGTAACCGATTTTTCGTTTTTGAGTTATGCTGTTCACACACACACACACACACACACACACACACACACACACACACACACACACACACACACACACACACACACCACACACACACACAAAAGTTTTTTTTTTTTTTTTTTTTTTGGACTCAGGGGGCCTCAAAATATATATTTCCGTATTTTGGGTGGAATACAATACTTCTGCTTACTATACGTAGTAGAAAAGTCAAAATAAACTCTTTGGGATCCTAATTGTTTTCTCTAAAAGAAAGAGGTGCTAATCTAATGAGATACGAAATCGAGAGATCGAAATTTCTCATTTGTTATTGTGTTAAGTAAAAACTTACAGAACAAAACATACAGACACTTCATTTTTCTGGCAAACGTAATTTGTACAATTCCGATTAGAATTTTTGTTAGTATTCTTGTACTTGGATTACACAAACGGTCGCATTTGCCACGGTCCATAAAAGTCACAATCTTAACCATTTTTATGTAAGACGTTTTTCACCTCTTATCAGTAATGCAAAAGCCATTAGAATGAAGAGGATAGCTATTCATAGGCTATTCCCAGAAAATAAATATATCATTCCATTTGTCACAAAAGTACCTTAAACATACGTAATACAGTATATATATGAGGCGGTCAGCTCTCTACCCCAGACAGGTGGAGGTTGCGAATGCATGTTGTGAATTGTCCGCAGTGGCTTCATCTTCTGCGTCTGTCTTGTTTGAATGCTGTTGTTATGAATTCTGTTAGGTGTGTGGGTGTGCATGTGGATGTTTATTGTCTATTAGTTAAAACAAGCTCAGCGGAGAGCAAGGACTTGTGCCAGGGCTCTCTCACACTAGCAGGCTCTTGCATCTCGGGAGTAAGAGTGAATGAGAGGTTATAGAACAAAGGAAACCCAAATTAGGTAATAACTGTATGAATAGGTTTACTTGCTCACATGTAACACACGCAAAAGCTATTCCTAGCACTTAGCCAAAAAGAAAGATTTGCGAGAAAAGATGTCTGCATTTACTTTCGCTAACCGGAACTGGGAATTAATCTTTTTATAGCTTGCTCGCGACTCTCGCGTATATTACCACGTTATTCTAGGACGTGGGTCTTTACTGTCGAATCGTACAGAACGTCACCTACGTCGGTTATAAAGAGAAATTATTTCTTCTGCGGAACTGTAGTAGTTGTATCACACGATAGTATTTTCGGCGAAATTTCTATGCATTGCGAAGCGCAAACTTTCCGACGCGTCGCGAATGTTACAGTATCAATTTTAATACTTACCTAATCCTTTCCGGCACTTTTGTGCGGCAAATTTCTGATCCTACGAAGCGTGGGCTTCGCGACGGTCACATTCCTAGGAGAGTGTGTCTTCCACTCAAAATAAGATGTTATACACATTACCCCTGTACTCAGGGGTCTCCGTCTAGGGGATATGTGAATGGCAACCATTTTATGCAGCTAAAAGATTAGTCAACTCTGAATTCAAAAAAAATTATTGCAAAATATTACTATGAAAAATCAAAGAATAAAAGATGGGAACTACCAAACATTCAAACAGTGATTCCTGAGTGTCCTCGAAAAACAGCAGTTGCAACCTTCAGGTTGATTACAGGACATGATTGTCTGGCAAAACATTTAAACAGAATTGGGATATATTCTTCACCACTCTGTCCTCTATGTGATCTGCAAGAGGAAATGGATCGAGACCACCTTCAAATATGCCCGGCCACTTCTAGTGCTCCATTCATCAGTGAAAAATATTGGAGAGCAAGAGGATTAATGACTTCATTGTCAGAAATCCAGCATTAGCTAACAACAACAACACATTACCCCTATTTTGTCAACCACACTTAATTATTCTCTCATTGGTGGTGTTCTCGCGGGCTTGCTGGCATCGCTGTTTGCTGTAGTCTTCAAATAGGTTCTATTCTTCTCATACATAGCTTCTTCTTCTTCTTCTTCTTCTTCTTCTTCTTCTTCTTCTTCTTCTTCTTCTTCTTCTTCTTCTTCTTCTTCTTCTTCATCTGATTACCCTCCTCTTATGTAGGGCTTACACTCCCTGGAACTTACAAGATGCCTGTCCGGGAGCAGACGAACCTATGGACCGGATAGAGTGAAGTCGCGCGAGCTTAAAAAATTAAAAATGTCGGACGCTAGTGACAGTAAGATGCAACTTACACCGCCGTAAATTTCTGCAAAGGCACATAACTTATTTCCACTAAGATCAAAAAGACATGTACGAAAAATTCTATGTACAATTCATAGATTGGAGAAAATCAAAATGCATAACCTCGTTTTCATAAAATGTATTGCTGGTGTACTTCGAAAAATTGAATGAAACCAACACCTTGTGGACTTACTACTCTATATTGAAACCGTATGTTCAAAGTCGAGATAAGAATAAATGCAACACCCTCGCGTTTGCGTACACCGCCAGCTGTTCCACTGCGAAGGTAAGGCCAATGCACTTATGTGTCAGGTAAGCGTAGAACATTATAAATAATTTAAACTTAGACACATGCGTAAATAGTTGCATGAAACTTGACTATAATGGCAATTAAGATGTTCGTATGAAAACTTGCTCCGCTCGTTTCATAAACATACTCGCATTGTAATTGCTACCGTTATAGTTCCACTGAATAATATGTCTCCTTTATGCATTAAATTGTGAATAGTGAAGAACTTTGTAGGTGGTATGTCTTGAATTTTCTGGGAATAGCTTGAAGATCTTTTGATTCAACCTATATTTTGCATTACTTTGTATAGCATGGCATCAACCATGTCCGAGATATTCATTGTCATTTTTTAAGTGCTCTCACTGTGCAGTTGTTTATCGCGATATCATGGAAGAAGTATGGAATTTCAAAGCTATCACAGAACCACCCACTTTTAAAAATATCTATCGCTTCAGCTTTATGTATCCTTTTTGTACCCACAATGAAATGAAGGGTACTTCACATGACAAAACTAAAAGATCTGATTTGTTGCACTCGCATGACTTTCTCTACTCTTGTACTAACCGTTCTTACAAACTCCCATTCCTTTATCTTCTTCGTGTTAGTTGAGAAAAACATTTGTACAAATTATCTTAGTGCTTATTTCCTTGTAGGTACAAGGGGAATATTAGAATACAGTAGGCATTGAGCGATAGTCAAATCTTTCAAATCTTTCAAATTCCGTTCTCTTTGCAGGGTGATGTCGACTCGTCGCTCCTATGCTCTCCTATGCCGACTGCTGCTTTCTGATGTCTTCTGCTCCGGCTGCTCTGGCATGTGATCTTAACATCAGGGTATGCGTGAGTGTTTGCGAATAAAACCAGAACTTCGTTGAAACACTTTTATTCTCACCAAAATAAGAAAGCGTGAAATTTGCCGATCGTTATTAAATTAGTTGAGTCGTTACCGTGTCTTTACTAAGACAGAAGATTGTTAATATTAACTATAATGTACCCTCACACTTGAGGATCCGGAATACAAGTCCCGTAGCTGATATGCTCGCTCGACGGTCTGGGCGGCACGTGTACTACCCCGTCGGATTCTGGAGGGCCACTGTCTAAACGACCCTTTCTCTCCGGGTTCTCGCAGGCAAGTCCCTGTGCGTTATGACGCTCTCTGTACCTTTCACTTCCTAATTAGCAACAGGGTTTCGAAGAATCGACCATCCCTTGTTTTCCGGCTCACACTGGCGCTGATCGATTTCCAGGAAAACTGGTCTTACCAGGTCTCGCTGGACTACCTGAAGCTTGCCCCTAATGACTTGTCTGTACCTTTTCGTGCCTTTTGACAATTTTAGTCACAACCAATCTTCTCAGATTCTATAGCTTTTATACATGTAACGATTTTAACATTTTCTGATTATTTAATTCCGCCATGTGATGCAGTATTCTATCCATAATTATGGCGTTCACAATTTCGGCTTCAAGGATTAACATAAAAACGTGATCAACGATGTTGCCTTTGTCGAAAGTTTGTTTTCCGAAACTGGCATAAACAACAAGCCATATCTCCGAAATGGTTCTCTACAAACAAATTTATTTGGACATAAATTGTGTGTTTTAGCGAGATCTGCATTTTTTGTATAGTAAGATTTTGTCTATCTCTTACGGTTTACGAGTTATTCAAAAGTCATCCAGAGTAAACAGGTCTATATAGCCTATGGCCAGAAAATTCAAAATATACATTTCATTTGTCACAAAAATGTCTTAAACATATGTAATTTTGATCAAAATCGTTAGAACCATTTTTAAGAAAATCAACATTTTCCATGTAAAGGGTAGTTTAGGGTGGAGCAATTTTCTTCAAAATCTCTGTCTCATCCTTGAAAGACATTAAACTTAAATGCCAACTTTGGCTTTTAACCTATGTTTCTTTTTTGAGTTATGCTGTCCACAAACCGACGTACAGACACTAGACCACGTATATAATCTGTGCACTAGATAGACACACTCACACACACACACACACACACACACACACACACACACACACACACACACACACACACACACACACACACGCACACACGCGCGCGCGCGTATCTTTTTCTAAAACTGATTTTTTTTTTTTTTTTTTTTTAAATTCAGGGTGCCTCAAAATATATTTCCGATGAAATCTCGACATCGAATTTTTGGGTGGAATACAATATTTTCTTTACTTCACTATACGTAGTAGAGAAAGTAAAATGGAATTATTGTCATTTGGCACCAAATATTTTTCCACTCTTCAAATATACAATGAAACTATTTCTACAAACGTTCTCGAATAACACGAAGTAAATAAGAAAATAAGCTTTCGCAAGAATAGTTTGTAAAAGCTGTATAAAAATCTGATGTTTTGCACTCATATGACTTCCCCTATTCTTGTATAAACTATTCTTACAAAAGCTTATTCATCTATATCATTCATGTTAAAATACATAAACATTTGCAAAAAAAAAAAAAAAAAAAAAAAAAAAAAAAAAAAAAAAAATATATATATATATATATATATATATATATATATATATATATATATATGTATATCTTATTGTTAATTTTCTTGTAGGTGCAAGGGGATAGTGGTAATGCAGAAGTATTTATGTGATAGCCAAATATTTCAAGAGTTGGTTACTATATGATGACTTTGTCATTACGTTCTCTTTGCATGGTCAAGACAAAAAACGAATAATAGTTTTCCATTTGAGGAAACTATAAGTACTGGAATTCTCAAACATAAAACAAAAATCTTGGAAATAGCTCACTTAAAAAAGTTAAAAATAAATTAATAAATTGTGGGCTTTAACGAGGTCGACATTCTTTTGTGAGTAAAATGTTTAACTGGTTAACTGCCAGTTAATCAAGTCATTCTAAATGAAGAGCACTTTTGATGAAATTCCCAGAATATTCAAGATACACATTTCATTTGGCATGAAAATATTTCAAATATGTGCTATTTTAACAAAAAATAGTTGGAGCTATTTAAGAGAAAGTAGAAATTTCCAAAAATATTCTATGTAAAGAGTAGTTTGCAGTGGAGAAATTTCTTGAAAATCTTCTCGCCGCACTCTTGGATGATGCAGGGCTAAATACCAATTTTTATATTTAACCGACTTTTCGTTAATTGCTGAATAATCATAATAAATTTGTTTTTATTACATATAATAAAGATCTTCAATTAAAGATGTATTGTAGAAATAAGAGCAAATTTTGTTTATGTCCTTTTTACTGATTGTAAATTGGTATTATCAGACATTATCAAAACATCTATATTAAAAAATTCGAAAAATCCTAAGCATACATTGGGGAAAGGGGTGAGCCTGGTTTGGAGCCTGGCTGGTTGTTTCCCGGTTTTCTTCGAAAATGATTTGGTCACTCTACCCATACTCCTTCTACCAGATCCTTTGACTCCGTTTTGTGCGAGTGAACAGCAGGGCAGCATTTACGACTTATGCTATTTTGCAATTCATGTTTAATGACAAAGAAATCTCTCAATTTCTATACTCTATGGTTACCTTCAACACAACAATGTTGGTTCTCATGATAAAAAGTTGATCCTTTGAAGTTGGCTACAACCACACAATCTACTACCGTTTCCGGAATCTGTCATGCTGGAAAAATGGCTACGGGAAGAGGAACAAATAGGCGTTTGCCTGAAAATGATTCTTCCATTGCATATGTTCAGATGGATGGCTTGGTATGAATTATTTCATATGCATGTTGGATCCATATTGTTACTCTTATGCTGGGGTATTTCTTACTTATGGACGTACCACGGGTGAATAATTAAGGAGTGTGATGTAATTGAGGTTATGTTTTGCAGGTGGTAATGAAAATGATCAAACATAGTCATGAAGAATCAACAGGAAACATGGAGGTTGCTCAGGGAGCACTTTTAGGATTAGTAGTGGACAGCTGTTTGGAAATTACTAATTGCTTTCCTTTTCCTAAGCATGATGAAACTATGGACGAAGGTAAGAGTCTCACTTCATAGGTTACAATATGGTACACGGGTTGTCGTGTCCTTCTGTTAGGAGCAGCAGGGGCATAGTCTAGGCGGCTCTTCCCATCCGTACAGCTGCGAAACCCACAGATACATCAAAATATTGCCAATCACAATAAATATATATAGCTGTAATTCTTCCTGTTCTGTACTGTAAATAAATAAAGTGGGAGTTCTCATTCTTCTTCATTATTATTACTGTCTGACCACCAGAAGAAGGCGAGAAGGACCTGAGGTATGAGAGGAGGCTCCTCACTAGTCTATTTGTTCACTGTAAAATGTATGTATGTAAATCACCAATGTTGCCAGATCTAATACTTGTATGTAACTTGTGATAGGTGTTCCACATTTATCTGACAACACTGTTGTATATGTTATTAATCTGCATAAGCATGATAGTAGACAATAGAAAATGTTTACGTAGCACATTTCTTTTGTCTTTTTATAGTGGTCAAACATCATTATCAATATTATTATTATTGGTAATAGTGTTAGTGTTCTTGTTTCCTTATGCATTTGTGGATTGCCACTTCGTTTAGACAGTATTTTCAGCACGTGCATGTTTTTTTGGTTGGCAATACTCCAGCTGCCAAGGCCACACCCTCACCACTCCTAATAGAAGTTAGCAAAAAGTTTGCTGCTATTGTACAGCATAATCCAGTAAGCGTTCATAACACAATAGAGCAGAATTAAATAACACACGACTAATGGATATTATAATAAATTTATAGAATGCCAGTAAACATTGTTCTGTGTGTAATCAAATTACTATAGTATGTTCTTATATCTCGTATGTGGCAAAAGTATGCCACTTTATGTAAATATTTACATATGTGTATGCCGTAATGTCTATCCAACATTATGAGTGTACTTACAGAATGCAATCTAATCCAGTTATTTACATAATCAAAAATCTATTTGATTGCATTGAGAAGTAAAAATGTGGCACAATTACACTTTGGGTTACAAAGAAGCTGCCAATAAAAATCTTATGAAGCCTATTCGCAGTTGTCTTTAATTTTCTGGATTTGTGCTTCTTTCACTGGTGTGAAATGTGATCATTAATTTGGCATAAACTGCTATTTATAATTGTTTATTCAGCTGGAGATGGAATTTAGTAAGTTACTAATGTAATATGAAAAATCCCGCTGTTGATGCCTATACCACTTTTATCCTATTTCTGCTTTTTATTTTTCTGCCAGCTCCTAACAATGAGTAAGAGAAGTATTGTAGGCATTTCTTTAATATTTGTAATCCGAGTTAAAGCAGTGATAAAAAATGAAAGAGAAAGATGTAATTACCTTAGAAGTATTTGAGGTCGAATTTACTTATAGAGCCTGCAATCCATCTACCCTTTTTAGAATGTTTTTATTTATTGGAAAATAATGAAGCAGCAACATCAGTTATGATCATCTTCCCACTGCTATGCATACATGATCGGAACTTGTAACCAAAATAAGAAGTAAGATCCATTGAATTGGTAATGTTTTGATTTGTATTTGTTTTTCTTTTTTGCTTCTTGTTCATATAAACAGATGCTGAGGCTGTCAATTTATTGATGATAAATAATATCCATGATATTTTAAACCTGCATCAATGGGGTTCAACTACACAGATTCTAATGGTGAGATCCTGTCATTGCTCCACAGTTGGTTGCTTTAAGCTGCTTCACTGCTCTTATAAGAAACATATCCCAGTACACTTTGCAGCTGAGGATCCTCAATTCCTTAACTGTGCTAAATTAGTTCCTCCTTCAGTGGTGTTGGCCATATGTTGGCAAACTGCGTAAGCTTTCACGGCCGGTGTCATAATATAGAAACTGATTATCCGGGCTTGTGGGCCGTGGTCTAGTCAAGAAACTCCTTCCAGACGTTTCGTCCGAAGCTGCGTCGAACATCCTCAGTGACGTTGCCTTAACACTCTGGTAGTCTTGGCAAACAGTAAGTTTGTTGGCATAAATAAATAATAATTACCATCTGAAGGTTATTTAATCCTGGGATATAAAGTACTTACAATAGTAAGTCACCATTGGGGTAATTTGTCTCTGATGTGAGACTGCCTTTGTGGTTTACCAGGAGAAATACGAACTGGTTTGAGAATTTAATGCCATTCTGGCAGTTTGTCACAATAGCTCAGTGGTAGAGCAGCCGCCCGGTAAGCGGAAGGTCTGTGGTTCAGATCCCAGTTATGGCATTGAATTTTTAAGTTCCAGTTCTACCTCTTAAACTTTGCCCACACACGGCTTGTGTGTTTAAAAACAACAGTAAGTTTGTTGGCATAAATAAATAATAATTTATAGTTACATATTTCAAGAAAAATTTACGGCATTCAAACTCCAAGGATACACCTTTTTTCTGTATCATAAGTATAACACATAGTTCTTTTATTCCAAAATTAGAGCTGCTGACTTTTATCTTTCAGAGGAGTACCAGTTAGCAATGATGAGGCGTTTAAGAAGAGTGAATGTAGATCATTTCCATGTTGGCTGGTATCAAAGCGCAGATGTTGGCAATTTTTTGAGTCTGCCTCTATTGGAGTCTCAATATCACTATCAGACATCCATTGAAGAATCTGTGGTGGTGATTTATGGTAAGTGCATGGAAAAGATATTCACTTGTTTAGTAGTGAAGTGGTTTAAACACTAGAGTAGGTTGCTCCAGCTCTGCTTGGCTGAGTGCAACTGCAGTAGCAGTAGTGCTCAGAGCCCTGTTTAGTTTTACAGTAAAATTATACAGATTAATTGCGACCAGAACCCAACAGATAATAAATATCTAAATAATTGGATAAATCATGAAAAACTGTCATTTATTTAAAACAATGAAATTTGTGTATACTGATGTCATATCATTTGCATATGCTGTAGCTGCTCACTATATTCAAAGCCGACAGGGCCCAATACTGTGCTCAGTATAACTATTCATTATTTGCTGGAAGATTGTCTTTTAATAAATTCACTGTGAATTGATTTTATAACGATAAAGAAGTGTGGAATAACTGCCAAACAAAACCAACTCGTTGGTTTAGCAAAGTAATTTTAGTCACATTTTGTTCCTTTTAGAATGAATGTTAAAATCTCTAAATTCACCAATAGAATTGCACATTTGGGAAAAAATTTACATAATCAAAAACAACAATAAAGTGATTAACTTCAAAATCCCAGCTTTAAATGAAGTGTTTAAGCTTTACGCCTCTAACTCCAGATGGCAGCAGGACAGCAGAGAAGGGGAACAAGAAGATAGTCACCCAACGACTGATGATGGGTTATTTTTAAAACAATTTAAGTGACGGTGGGTGTAAAAAAGTGACTCAAAATGACCTCAAACATGAAGAATACTTCACTGTTAATAGTGGTTCTATTTGTAATATTCACTCATAAGTTTACTATTGCGCTATAAGTTGCAGTCCATTATACCGTTCTTTTGTGTGCATTGTGAACACTGCTTTTACGAAGATTCATGATCGACACTTAGAATCTGGAAATTACTTCTTTTTTTTTGTCCAGGGTGTTGAACGTAGGTGATGTAAGGTATCTGAAGTAATAAGGGTGTGAGGTTGGTTTATGTAGTTTCTAAATGTGTGATTCTTTAGAAAATTCTTTGTGCCAAATAGAAACAATGTTGTTACATGCTTACATATTTAAACTGTATAGCAGTAGCCCTTAATGTGACAGCTTGAATATCTATACAAAATAATTTGATATGTATACATTTTAAAACATGAGGTATGTGTTACTTAGCATACTGATATTAAACACTTTAAGCCACTCTATCTCTTTTGGGGACCTTAGTATTGTTGCTGCTGCTGTGGCAACAGCATCCACATAATATGTAAGTTAACTGTTCATCAAAACTTCAAATTGCTGACTATTCATAATTATTTCTGCATGATTTATCTTTCAGATACTCAGAAAACAGCAAGAGGATTCCTTGCTTTGAAAGCTTACCGCCTGACTCCACAAGCTATTCAAATGTACAAGGAGAATGAATTTACTCCAGAAGCTTTAAGAAATCTTAAAATTGGTTTTGAAAGTCTATTCCTCGAAGTTCCCATTGTCATCAAGAATTCTCATCTCACTACCATAATGCTGTCAGAGCTTGGGGATATGATACCAGAAGAAGACGGAACAAAGTTCCTTGATCTTGGCACTGCGTAAGATGAAATATTGCATCTAAGCATGGCTTTTATTTATTTTTAATTAATGCTAAGCTACATACAGGTGAGTATGAGTAGTGTTCAGCACTGGCTCTTTACCAGTCATACTCATAATTTACAATATTGTATTTTGTTGTTTGACTCCGTTTACTAACTTCACTTTGTTTAAACATTGTCCTACCTTTTTACTATCTTTATAAAATATAGTAAACGTTCTTTGTTATTGATGTACTCTTTTTTTCAAATATCATTTCCTTTACATTTAAATATTTTATGTTCAAGATCTTCATCTCCACCACATATAGGACATTTGTGGGATACCCTTTCTTATGCCTTTTAGTCTCCATACTCCTGTTTTCTATACCTGAACTCCTGTTCTTGTTCTTTGTCACATTTATGTATATTTTTTCCTTCCTCAATGCTTTTCATTGTTTTATAGAACTCTTTCTAATCCCCATACTTCTGCACCATACAACATTTTCCATATTGTATACTTTTTCTGGCCATTTGATATTTATATAGGGTGCTCTAAATTTGCAGCCTCTGATAGTTGATAAAGCTCCTTTTGCGAGTTGCTGGTGCAAATTTTGTTTGTTTTCCCCAATTACCTTCACCATTAATTTTAACTTCCAAATACTTAAATTCCCTATATTCTTTATTTTCATTCTTCCATTTTCATACTTTATATTAACTCAATATCCCGAACGCTACAATCTGGATGTTTTCTTGGTTCCTTACAGTATTCATCAATTCCTTTCAAGGATTGTTTCAAGTTAACTGCTTAGTACTAAATCATCTGCAAAAAATAGTCCAGGAATCTGGATATTATTTATTATTGACATAAAATTGTTATTACTCCCAATTTTTAATAATACATCATCAATATATAAGTTAAATAGGACTGGACTTAGCTTACAGCCTTACCTGAGACCTTTCTCCTGGATTTCTCTTGTTACCACCTCTGCCTCCATCCTTATACAAAAGGAATTCTCATTATATAGTGCTCCAAGGCTGTTTACCGTTTGTTTACTCTCTCCAGTACTCAATTTGTGCCACAACAGTTGCAGCTCAGTTTGATCACGTGCTTTTTCTAGACCCACAAGAGCCATGTATAACTTCCTCTCTTATCTGTAAGTATTTATCTAGCAATGTTTTCGTAATAAATAGATTATCAGTTGTTATCCCTATTTGAAAACCCACCAAAGAAATGTCACCTTGTCGTGACAGTGGGGCTCAGTACCCAATGATCCAGACGGCCAGCTGTGTGAGCACATGCTACCAGCTGACAAGAGGTGAAGCTAAGCACATTCCACAATTACTGGTCACGGCATACAAAAGTGTCTCCCAATGGCAAAGGGAGAGTGGCCAATGGTCAAATGATGTCCTGGCTAGGTTCAAGTGGCCCATAGAGCAAAGACAGGTGTGGCTCTCCATTCATGTTGGGGTTTGGATGCAGATGATCTAACTGCCAACCGTAAAAACATTATGTCTGCAACACAACGGTTACATTTTGCCTAAGCACTCCATTATGGATAACCGTAAAGTAAATATTTCCAGGGATAAAACTGTCTCCAACTCCCAGATGGGGACTACAAGGAAAACATTATGAATACTATGATGGAACACTGGTGGACTCACTCCAGCAAATAGAACCAAATTGAATAACATACTACTTACTAATAACATTGATATCTTCGTTATGCAAGAAGCAAATCTCACTCTCGAACAACTCGAGTATGTCAACATCAAAAATTATATACCACACTTACTACCCAAAAAAACAACAAATTACCAGTGGAATACTAACAGGAACAAAAAGCACAGTGAAATCCAAATTCTAAATAATAAAAGAAATGGACACGAATGATGGCCTAGAACTTATTAAAATAGACATTTGGAAAAATAATCACCATGTTAAAATTCTCAGCGCATACAACCTCCCCAAACAATTTAGCAAACCTAAATTCAATAGACATAAAACCAAAAACTTATTGGAGATTTCAATGCACACTCATAACAATGGGGATATAAGTCATCAAATCAAACTGGAAAAATTTTAACAGACTTCATTAACTCTACAAATTTAGAAGTAATATACAAGAAAGAGGACACCCATCAACATTTATACATCACTCTGGATCGGGTACCAACCTAGATATATTGTTGGTAACAGCTGATGTCTACCAGCAATCCACCAAAAAAGTAATAGAAGATCCAGCATCAGGACACAGCAGTTATTTTCCAAATAACTGGTTTTAATTCGGTACCTTGCAATCCTTCACCACCTTCGCTACTGTCTCACGTGCATATCTTCCCTCTCTTTTGCACAGCGATATGCTCCAGCGACAGCGCACCATAGCTGATTAAGGATTGGAGATACTCATGTGCCTTCTTATTTTGTGCATATTTCTACATGGTAATCAAATACCTGCCATACTCTTTGGAGCATATCCTCTGATACAGTGGTAGCAACTTCTACAATCCTGCGCTTGAGTTCTTCAACATTTTGTGGTAAAGATGGCACATACACACTATCTTTTATGTATTCCCATAGGAAGAAGTCACAGAGAGTTTGATCCAGGGACCTGGGAGGCCACTTATCAAAACAGCTATCATTTTTCCCAGCTTGTCCTATCCAGCATTGAAGTAACCCATTGTTAAGGAAATTATGAACATCATTATGATAATGGGATGGGCCACGACCTGCTGGAACAAGAAATTATCGTAATCTTCTGGCATTTGTGGGAACAACCACTGCTGTATCATATCCAGATACGTATGGCCAGTTACAGTCTTCGTCTATAAAGTTCCCGCGATTACACTATGCAGAAAACATTTATTTTGGGTGAATCACAGTCATATTCAACGAACTCACGAGGAGGCTGTGTACCCCATATTCGAAAGTTATGTTGACTCCTCCATTTATGTGGAAAGTTGCTTCATCACTAAAGATTATGCAATCCACAAAGTTCTCATCCTCTCCTATGAATTGTTGCACTAAGCTACAAAATTCATAAAGCTTTTGTTTGTCATTTAGTTTCAGTTCCTGCAAGAGCTGCATTTTATACGGTTTCACACGTAGTCTCTTATGTAGTGTTTTACAAACTGTCATACATGGTACTTGTAGCTCACAGGATGCTCTATGAACAGGCTTGTTTGAACTTCTTATCAATTACTCTCTGACACGGCTTATGGTTGCCTCACTCACTGATGGACGGCCACTCCTTTTCTTAGGACACAGGCAACCAGTAGTAACAAATTTATCGTGCCAAGCATAAATGGACTTCCTGCTTGGTGCTTGCTTATTGGGGTATTTTGTTATAAACTTCTGTTGCACATCTGTAGCACACTTGTTTTTGTTGAACTCCAACACGCAGAAAACACATTCTGCACCAGAAGTCGCCATATTAAAAATACACCAACTGCGGTGAATGTGGAAACCTTGAGCAATACATGTAACATCAAAATAAAACCATTTGAGATCCTCTTTTCATATGACATCTAAACGAAAGCTGTATTATTTATTGTTTATGTGTAATAAATTAAGAAAAGTCTTAACAGATTTTAAGGACAACCTTTATATAGCCATAGGCATATACATTTGTATTTTATTAAAATCCTGGAACATACAATGTGATCATGAACAGTCAATTATACTTCTCTGAAGAAGTAATCTTGCACAAAGCATCTAGCTTTTTTGAAATATAATCAAGAAATTTCACACAACTAAAGTTATTAAAATTGTACTTCACTGAAACAATGTCAATAGATAATCTGTTCCTACCATCTGTCCACTGTGCTCTTATTAGTGAAAATATTCTTTCAATATTAGCATTCTGTTGCTTTGCCTCCACAAAATGCCAATGTTTTGCCTTGAAGTGCAAATGCTGCATTGCCAAACTCGTTCAGTGATACTATGTATGAATGTACTCTTTGACTGTAGCCGTTGTAGCTCCGTTGCCATAACGAATTGCAGTTGTGGCTAATCGCCAATTATACATTTCTGTTTTGCCAGTTCATTTTTTAACGATCACTGCTTGTTTCTGAAAATGTAGGACATTAGAGACTTTTCAAAGCTTCCCCTTGGATGATGGACAAATGGTTAAAATGTAGGGCCTGTCCCGGAATTTCCGGATGTCTGGTAAGCCTACTCTTTTATCATTTAGCTACACATGATATAAATGGAGGTGTGGTAAACAATGATGTCATTAAAGAGAATATATTATGGAGTCCCTTTCTATATTTTAACTTCATGTATATATGCCATGTACCTTAGGTATTTTTTCACCTTCCTGGAAATCACCTTGAATTTGGTTTTCAGATTTTGCTAGACACCGTGAACCTTATTTAACCTTATCAGAAGAAATAAAAAAAATCAAACACAAACACTGATATCATGAAACTATCCACACCTAGAAACTATTCACACCAAATATCCAAGTCAAGATTGACTACACATATTCACTGATAGATCATTAATATTGCTACATGAAGGAGCAGGAGCCACAAGTAATTTTCTCCTTCTATAAATCACTAGGATTTGGAACAACAAATTTCGATGGAGAACTAAAAGCTATATTATCATCACTCAATGATTTTTTGTATTGAATTGACAAATTCCAAAAAGCAGTAATATTGTCAACAAGCAGCACTTCTAGCAATAGCCAGAACAATAAAATCAACAAAAATCTTAACTCATAAAATTAAACAAAAAACAGTACTCCAATGAATACCTGCTCACTGTGGAATAATTGGCAATGGGACAGCCAACGCACTAACCAAGAAAGGTAGTACACATCATTAGACACCCACAGAAAAATTATCCTTCCATTCTGTCAAAAGACTCATTAAGTTATAAATCAAACTAAAAACTAAAGCACAGTATATAGAAAACACTAAAGATAAAATATGGAAAGAGATTTGCCAAAACCGAAATATAAGACCTGACTCACCAAGGAAATCAGCAGTTGTAGCATTCAGATTGCTCACAGAACATGACCACATGGTAAAATACCTCCATAGAATCAGAATCTTACAATCACCCAACTGTCCACTGTGCAATTTAAACTAAGAAATGGACCATCAGCACCTCAAGAAATGCCCAGCAGTCCCAAAAGACATCATCTTTGAAAAATAATAAAGTGCAGGAGAACGAATGGCTTCATTGTCAAGTGCTTGGCATTAGCAACCAACCAACCAAACCCATCTGAAATATCAAGAGAATATTATATCTGTAAACCTACATACAAAACCTTCTTTCCATAAAAATGTAAAAATTTTGCTTACATTTGACAGTAATCAATACCTTGGTATATCTTCTTTCTTGGAAGTTTGAAAACATAATCAATTTAAACCAAAAAGGTGAGTCAATTAATAACATTACACAACACTTACTTATAATTTACCGGAACATGTTTCGAAGGCTTTATCAACAGGGCATCGACTGGTTCTCCCTGGTGAGGATGGCGATGTTTCCTCTGAGGTCTCCTCTGGTGGTAGTTCAAGGAACTTGCTGACGATATCTTTCTCGGGGATGTCGAAATTGAATACTCTGTTTCTATTTTTCAAAATGAATTGTTCCCATGTGGACAGCTCTTGTTTTCCTGCTACGTGTTTGAGGAGCTTTGGTTCTGACTTTATGTTGTGGTTTTCTGTCCAAAAGTGAGTCTCAACTGCTTTCTGTTCTTTGAAAACTTTGAGAACATTCAGCTAGCGCCAGTGAACCATTACTCCATAAAAAATCTACTGAACTCAAACATCAAAGATCCCATCCCACCCAATGAAAAATCTGGCACATACCAAATTGAATGCAGTGACTGTAATTAAGTGTATATAGGAAAAAAAAACAAAAGAAATTTAGAAATAAGATCCAAGGAACACTTTAGAAACGAAAAAACAAACAGTTGGAAAAATCAGCAGTTACTGCTCACTATTGGACAGAAAACCACAGCATAAAGTCAGAACCGAAGCTCCTCAAACACATAGCGAGAAAACAAGAGCTGTCCGTGTGGAAACAAATCTTCATTTTGAAAAATAGAAACAGAGTATTCAATTTCGACATCCCCCAGAAGCAGATCTTCAGCAAGTTCCTTGAACCACCACCAGAGGAGACATCAGAGAAAACATTGCCATCCATACCAGGGAGAACCAGTCAATGTCTGGTTGATAATGAAGGAAAGTCAAGCCTTTGAAACATGTTCCAGTAAATTATAAGTGTTGTCTAGTGTTATTAACCTTGGTATACGTTAAGTGGAATTACACATTGCATCAGTTAGTACTGTACACTGAAATGCAGATAAAACATTATGTACATCCATTTACTGTTTCAGGTCAGTATTAGAAGGACAGCTCCGTTGTCTGATGGATCGTGTGGATGAGTTGAATCAAGAAGCAATTAAATTCAACCGCTATCAGCAGCAAGTCATTAGGCAACAACAGGACAAACACAGATTCTTACAGAAAAGGGTTAGTAATGCTTGCAACAGCTTTTCCTTCATACAACTGCCGTTTTATCTCATATGAATTTCCTTAAAACACTTATATTTTGCAAGGTATGTTGATGTGTGAACATTTATCACATATTATAGATATGATGAGTAAAGAAAAAATATTTTGTATAGACTGAAGTGAGTTGACTAAAACATTTCTTGCTACTCTTGCTTTATACTTACGTTAAACAATTTGTAGGTATTATAATAGTCCTAACTAAATTAAGTAACCTTTTCTTCCTCTAAAAGTTTAGAGGATGTTAAAGATAATTTTTGGTTAAAATATATTCATAAATTGGCCATTAAATTTGTAACATTTCATTAAATGCTTGAAATAGCTTCAGCCCTATTTTCAACAACAAATTTTGCCAACAAACATGTTCTGATACTGCTGCAACCCTCCAGTATTCAGTACGTATTCTGTTTGATTGAAGAAACTGCAGACAAAACTTTTTAGTTTCTCTACTGGTAAGTAGGGGAAGTATTGCATTCCACCCAAAATTTCGATGTCGAGATTTCACCGGAAATAAAAGTTTTGAGACCTCCTGAATCCAAAAAAAGCATTTTTAGAAAAAGTTCTGTGTGTGTGTGTGTGTCTGTGGACAGCATAACTCAAAAACGAAAAGTCGGTTAAAAACCAAAGTTGGTATTTAAGTTTAATGTCTTTCAAGGATGTGACACGAAGATTTTGAAGAAAATAGCCCCACCCTAAACTACCCTTTATATGGAACATTTTTCAAAAATTTTTATTTTCTTGAAAATGGCTCTAATGATTTTGATTAAAATGCCATATGTTTGAGATATTTTTATGACAAATGAAATGTATATCTTGAATTTTCTGGCTATAGCCCCTGTAGTTGTACTTACTCTGGAGGACTTTTGAATAACTGGTAAACCGTTAGAGATAGACCAAATCATACTGTACAAAAAATGTTAGCTAATGCTGGATTTCTGACAATGAAGTCATTAATCCTCTTGCTCTCCAATAAAAAATGTAGATCTTGCTGAAATACACAATTTATGTCTCAATAAATGTCCTTATAGGTTGAACCATTTCGGAGATATTCCTTGTTATGTGTGTGAGTTTCAGAAAACTTAAAGCTTTCGTGAATGGAACATTGTTGTTCATTTTTTTATATGTTAAGTGTGCAAAGAGAACGGAATCTCAAAACTTTAAAAGATTTGACTATCGCACAAAGCCTACTGTATTCTAATATTCCCCTTGCACCTACAAGGAAATAAGCAATAAGATAATTTGCACAAATGTTTATCTTTACTAACAAGAAGAAGATATACTCGTAGGAATAAGAGTTTGTAAGAATGGTATGTACAAGAGTAGAGAAAGTCATGTGAGTGCAACACATCAGATTTTTGTTTAATGTAGTTCCATAAAAAGCAATATTTAAGCATAAGGTCAGGTGAGTAGGATATGCACCAGAAGAAAATTTCTCCAACATATTACCGATAAAATCACACTAAAATAAATCACTTGTAACAATAAGATTGTAAGGTGAAATCTGAAGTCACCAAGACTAACACAAAACATTCAAGAACCAATGATCCTGAAAAGGTTAGTTCATCGTTTTGGGGTTAAATCCTAAACCTCAATAAGCCTCATAATAACAGGAAATGTTCTTTTGGATGAAAAAAAAATTTTTTTTTTTTACATTTTTACTTTAAAACCTATGTTAGGTATATATGGTCTGCAGAAAACTGATTATTTGAATTATTTTGTCACATATATAAATATAATAAATGGCTAGTAGTGTTAAAATAACTATGCTGTTAAGGTTGAAAGCAGACTTTTCTTTAAGAAATCTTCCCGGCATTGTTACTAAGCAAAATCTAGGTACTCTTAATTTGACTGGCTAGTTTTTACCAGTATGTAACTTCTAGCATTCTCGTTTTCTTTGAATAATTTGTATTTTTATAATATTTGAATAAGCTAGTAACAGTGATGTGAATTTAAATTTATGGAAAAATGTGTGTTTGCTTACAGGCTCAAGAAAATGCTGCACGCCTGGCTAAAGATGAACCACCATTGCCAGATGAAGACCTAAATAAATTATTCAGACCCATTCCAGTACCACACAGATTAAATCCTATGATAGTTTCAGGACAAATCAGTACATATAGTCAACATATCGCTCAATTTTGTTCCCAATCTCTTGCAAAACTTTACATCACTCAGGCTTTGCAAAATGCCAAGGAAGGGAAGTCAACTCCCTAAGAAGAATCCTGGCATTACAAATTATATTCACTTTCTTTTCATTTATATATTTGGTCTAAAGATTTCAACAGCCAACTTCATGATTTTTCTTCCAAATGGTCTTCCTTTTAAAAGTAATTTTAAAATTGTAAAACTATCTGATTTTTCTTTGTCATTCTGGGACCATATGGAGTAAAAGAGTAGCATATAATTTCTAAACACAATGTAAACAGATACAGGAAACATAATTATGTAACTTGAAGAATATTAAATCCTTGAAGGAACAAATTTTTACCATAGCATTATTTACATAATTGTATATTATTCAATACCTGCGATAATTAGAAAGTGCATCATTAGCATCATACGTTTGACAAAAGGTATCACTTTAGTTCAGTTCCTTTTCAAGTTGCAGTGCCTTTATTGATCTGCAACACTTTCTGTCTTAGAAGAGTTTTATATGTTCCACAAGCAGTTAAGGTTGGTACCCAATAACCAGAGAACAGGAAGCAAACCAGCATGTTATCATTTTGGTTTGCAGTACCCTGTCAATAACAACAGATGATATTTTGTTTGTTAACCATGTTGTTAATTATCACAATCATATCAATGCTGCTGGTGTGCCAGAATTTATCCTGCAGGAACTCTTACATGCCATTAAATCTACTGACATGAGGTTGTCACTTTTAAGCACATTTAAAAGCCATATGTCTGGGCTAGTTTTGAACCAGTAAAGTAGAGGAAGTATTGTATTCCACCCAAAAATTCGGTGCCAAGATTTCACCAGAAATATATGTTTTGAGGCCCCCTGAATCCAGAAAAGCATTTTTAGAAAAAGGTGTGTGTGTGTGTGTGTGCGCGTGCATGTGGACAGCATAACTCAAAAATGAAAAGTCAGTTAAAAACCAGTTGTGTCTTTAAAGAATGCGACACAAAGATTTTGAAGAAAATTCCTCCACCCTAAACTACCCTTTACATGGAAAATTTTGATTTTCTTGAAAATGGCTAATGATTTTTATTAAAATGCTGAATGTTTGAGATATTTTTATGACAAATGAAATGTATATCTTGAATTTTCTGGCTATAGCCCATGAAGCCCTACTTACTCTGGATGACTTTTGTATAACTGTAAACCGCAAGAGATAGACCAAATCTTACGATACAAAATCTGTAGATCTTGCTAAAACACAATTTATGTCTGAATAATTTTCTTTGTAGAGTGAACCATTTCAAAGATATTCCTTGTTATTTGTGTTAGTTTTGGAGAACTTATACTTCTGCCAAATGGAACGTCACTATTCATTTTTTAATGTGTTAACCATGCAAAGAGAATGGAATTTGAAAGCTTTAAAAGATTTGACAGTCGCTCAAAGCCTACTGTATTCTCATATGTCCCTTGCACCGATAAGGAAGTAAGCAATAAGATAATTTCTGCCAATGTTTATCTCAACTAACACAAAAAAAAGATATAGGAATAAATAAATAAATAATAGGAATAAAAGTTTATAAGAATGGTTAGTACAAGAGAGAGTGCAACACATGAGATTTTTTTTCAAGTGGAGGAAAAATCCATTTATGGAATTCCAGTGTGCTGGGAGACACAGTGGTGACTAAGCTTCAGTCAAAGGGCCTACCCACTAAAAAACCTTCACCGGTGAGAATTCAGGAGAGGAAGTCTGGCAGTACCGCGAATTGCACCTGCAGATTAATGGAGAAAGTGTGTTGGCTGGCTGTGTGGCCTAAGCCAGGTGTAATTAGGTGGCAGGATGTAAACACGACCAAAGCCCTGATCATACCCTTGTGAATTCTTAGGTGTGAGATTTGGTTAAGGATTAGGGTCGTAATCTACTGGTTGCATCCTGAAACATTAGGACCATAGTCATGTAATTAAATTGAGACAGTTTATACTTGCACGTAGTTCTTAGCTAGTGGTCTGTCCTCCCTCCATAGGGGAGGGTGTCTTATTGAATAGTAGAAGTATGCACACATGAATACGTCAGTCTATGTTATCTCTAAGTTAAAGTGTGTGCGGAATAAGTTGGCAGAAAGAAATAGCGATGTTGGTTGGAAATGACCTGAGTCCGCTCCCTTGAGTACAAGGAAGAACCCTTATTAAGGGAATAGCTTTTCCGGTCAAAATCGTTCTTGTTCTTTCACTGTGACACCTCTCACTCAGTATTGCATAGTTAGCAAGAAGAGGATCATCACAACACTACATGCGAGTGAGAGGGTGAGTACTGCTTTCTCTTTCTACATGCTGACTGCCAATTTATTCCGCACAGAATAAATAGTAATTTCTTTTAATTTTTGCAAATAGTTGTCAGTCAATGGTATCTTTAAGTCTAAATTTTCATGGTAGTGATCTGCGCTATAGCTGCATCATATTTGCTTAGTGCTGAAGCTAGTTCTATTTTAATTAAATTTGATTTGAGTTTAAATATAATCGTATTTGTTTTGAGAATCGTGTCCATTTATTCATGTGCCTATGTCTAATAATTGTTGGGGTTTGGTATCCCATTTGGGCCACCTTAACTAGAAGCAAGGATTTCATAGACTGCCAATGTCAAGTAGTGCTGCAAGTCATGGGTAATATTGTTGCTTCTATGGAAGTCTTACGAGTGTCTGGAGATATTCTTGTATTCTAAAGTAAGAACAAATTAGAAACTAAAAACTTCACTTATCTTAATGTTATCTTACTAAGATAAGTGAAGTTTTTAGTTTCTAATTTGTTCTTACTTTAGAATCTTGTTGCTTCACTGTTAATAGCTTCAATTTCTTTATTATATTCTTGCATGTTTATTTCTGGGTCAACCAGGCCGAAGGACCTGTCGAATAAGCACAGCTGTCTTTTGTGTTTGTCGCATTCGGTTTCATACATGCCTAATTGTTGTACTAGGGCATTACCGTTTTTATCGTTTCGTTTATATATGTTAAAGGTTAGGCTTTGTATGAATTCCTCAATTAAGGGTAATTTTAGCTCTTTGTGTAAAAGATTGGCTGGTGCTACCAGTGGTTGTTTTGCTATTATTCTGTTTTGTAGTGTTTGTAATTTGTGTAAGTGAGTTTTTGCAGCATATCCCCATACAGGGGCTGCTTATCTGATTATTGGTCTTATTAGCATCTTATATAGAGTAAGACCCATGTTTTTTTTTTTTTTAAGTCGGCTGTTGATATTAATGATCAGGTAAAGTTTATTTTGAGTGTTGGCCTTGGCTCTGATCTTGGAAATGTGTTTACTCCAAGTGAGGCCTTGGTCCATTACTAGACCTAAGTAGATCATTTGGTCCTTCCAGTCAATACCTTTGCCTTGGTATGTTAGTGGCTGAAGGACACATTTATTTTTCCTGTGCAGAAGTCTTTTAGTGAAAATTATTGCTTGAGTTTTTCTTGCGTTTACTTTGATTCTCCACTTGGAGAACCATGGCTCAAGCGTATTTAAAGCATTTTGGAGCAATTGATGCATAATTCGTGATTGAGTGGACTGTGTTACTATTGCAGTATCATCTGCATATATGTTGTTGTTGTTGTTGTTGTTAGCTAATCCTGGTTATCTGACAATGAAGTCATTAATCCTCTTGCTCTCCAATATTTGTTACTGATGGATGGAGCGCTAGAAGTGGCTGGGTATATTTGAGGGTGGTTTTAGTCCATTTCCTCTTGCAGATTACATAGAGGACAGAGTGGTGAAGAATATATCCCAATTCTGTTTAAATGTTTTGCCAGACAATGTGTACCGTAATCAGCCTAAAGGTTGCAACTGCCGTTTTTTGAGGATACTCAGGAATTACTGTTTGAATGTTTGGTTGTTCCCATCTTTTATTCTTTGATTTTTCATAGTAATATTTTGCAACAATATTTTTTGAATTCAGAGTTGACTAACATTTTAGCTGCATAGAATTAACTATAGATTGCTGTACACTGCTGGTACCCTTTTTTGCTAGAAAATCAGCTTTGTCATTACCACTCAGTCCACAGTGAGCTGGTATCCATTGGAAGACTAGGTGTTTTTGAAATGCTGTTAGATGGGTAAGGATTTTCCATCATTCTATAATTGTTTGGTTTTTTGGTGACAACTTGGAAGCAATTGCTATAATTGCTGTCCTGCAATCTGAAAGAATAACTGCTTGCTGAAAATGTGAAATTCTATACAAAAGATTTTGTAGGGCCATTCGAATTCTTCAATTTCTCCATCAAAGTTTGTAGTTCCATAGCTTAAAGATTTGTAATAGGAAAAGAGGTGACAAGTGACTCCAGCCCCTGCTCTATCTCAATTTGGTATTAGTGATCCATCAGCATAAATATGGAGCCATTCATGTTCCGGAAATCTAGTATGGATTGTCTCTAAAGCCTGGAGATAATAGCAGTAAATGCAACTGCTTTTTAGAGAGCACCATAGTTTTACATTTTGGCAGTTACATCGCTCTCTCACAACCCCCAGAATGTCTGTAGGATCACACCTGTCATTGGTTTATGGGTCTCACCGACCTGACTGGGAGACTTATCAAAATAAATTCACTGACCATATCCTCTGATTACCAATGCCATGATAGGTCAGCATGTTAGAGGTTAAGAGGTTATAGAGAAATTAGAGAAATGGAAAGGTTGGAAAAACAAAGACTACCTAGCCCTCAGAAACCCTAATAGCATTGAGATCGGAAGAGAATAAGAGATGACTAAGGTAAGGTCATAAGGTCAGATAGAAAAGCTACAGTGAGGAGCGAAGCACCAGTAACTGGAAGTAATGTTCTGCTCAGCTTGGTACCTTGTGGCCACCATCCATACTTGTAAACAGTGGTGTAGCATGACTATCAGACTCGGGTATGTAACTCAATGAATATTGTAAAATTTGTTAAAATATGACCCAATTTAAACAGAAATGCCCTGGAGAGTTCTCATCTTTTATAATTTTTTAAAATAAATATTCAATAATACTGAGAGGATGATTCAAAAGAGAATCTCTTTTCTGTCAGAGCTTACATCTGTAAATCAAATAAACCTCTCTTCAATATTTCCATCAACAATTAGTAATGAATGTACAGAGTCGTTCATAGTATTAATGTCAGGAGACTCATCTAGTACCAATGAAACAAAGAAGACATCAGAAATTTCTATCTTAATTCCAAGTGTCATGACGTCACTCACACTTGAAATTAAGTCATTTTGAATATCAGGTGAAGTTGCACGAAAAACTTTTCCAAGTGCACTTTCAGAGAGGCATCATACAGGTATTGCTAATTCATTTAAATATTCCATATGGTTGCCCCTGTTTGAAGATGCTTCATTCTTACTGTGACCATGAAAAGAAAGTGCCTGTTTTCCTAGAAAACATACAGCCTCTACAAAATGAGAAAATAAAACTCTGTTCTTTTTCCATTTCATTGTTATGCTGTTCAACTGAAAACTCATACTAATTGTTCAATGAAAATTCTATTCCTGGATTTATCCCAAACATTTCAATTTTTTTTTTTTTTTTTTTTTTTTTTTTTTTTTTTTTTTTTTTTTTTTTTTTTTTTTTTTTTTTTTTTTTTGCATATTATGTGATTACAATAATAGTTGTTTTATGGTTGCCTTATAAATGCTATTTAAATCTTCATAATTGCTAGAATTCCAAATTTACTTTTCTTTTGAAAAAAGGATAAACAATACATTTGTTTAAAGTATTACGACACAGGACTCATTTCATAAATGTTGATGTTGAAATACCTTATACATTTTTTAATGTTCCTCGTAATACTGAGTGGCTGCTTTTGAGCTTTTTCTGCTTTAGTTACAGATTGCTTTTTAGAGAAAGTTTAATCTTTGGAAGCTTCTTACATTCAGTTTGTTGATCATACAACAATTTATTTTGATTTTCGTTGCAACAATGGCACGGAAAAGTAATTAGTTTACTGCTCTGGCCCTGATTCACTGTGACCTCTTCAATGTGATCTGCCTGTTACATACCTACAAATATGGACATAAGTATTCACACATGTATCAATAAAAAGGAAAGTGTTTTATTTTGAACATTTCTACACCTAAAAACATTTGTGACACATGAACTTCAAACATTCTATTAGCATACTTATATATTGGTATTACGTTTACACTGTCTTACAAAATGTAAGAAATATTTTTTCTTAAGGGTTGCTTCTATGCGGGATATAAGTATTCATATAGGGATGGTAAACACAGAACAAATGATGATCTGATGAACCAGAATGTGTCTGTCATCTAGTGCTGCATGCAAGTCATGTTGTATGGAGTGACTGGTGAGCCTCAGACGGTCAAAATGGGTCACAAAGGAAAGGAAACATCTTTAGACCTAAGGGAGGTGATTGTTTCATTATATAAACAGAGAAAATCGTGTTCTGAAATATCTCACCATAGGAAGAAGTAATTTGACAGTGCAAAGTGTTATTAAACATTTTAAAGAAACCCATAGGCTAATAAATGAAGAGAAAATGGGCCGCCCACAGAAACTAAATTCTAAAGAACAAAAGCAGTTGATGGAAATAAAGAAAAACCCCATATTGCCTTTTCTGAAATTGTTACATATGTAAAAGGGCAGCATGGGAAGCATGTAATGGCCAGGGCAATAAGATGATTCATCAGTAGTACTGGGTTCTATTCCAGGGTATTCGAAAGAAGCCATACATCAGCTGGAAAAATTAAAAGAGTAGGCTAGTATTTGCAAAGGAATACATAGGAAAGGACAATGCATTCCGGGAAAATGTTTTATTTTTGGATGAAAATATTTCATAATGATGGCAGAATGCGAATGTGGAGAAAGCTGAATGCAGCATTAGATATTCAAAATTTGCAAGCAACTATTAAACATGTAGAGGGCGGTGTCATGGTCTGGGAATGCATGGCTGCTTCTGGTGTAGGGGAAGCAGTATTAATTGAGCGAAACATGGGCAGATATGGTTACATTGACATATTGAAAGGCAATTTGAAGAAGAGTGCCGAGAAGTTGAATTTAGGTGACAATTACTACAATGACCCTAAACTTACTGCAGAGATTGTCCATTTGTGGTTGCTATATAACACTTCAAACACACTAAAAAAACACCTGCACAATCTCTGGATCTCAACCTCATTGACTACCTATGCAGAGAGCTGGAAGACAATAAGAAAATACCACACATCCAACAAATCTCAACTGAAATAGTTACTTGTGACAGAATGACATAATATTCGTGCAGAAACAAATAGAAAACTTTTCCATTCAATGCCCAAACAGCTGAGAGGAGCAATTCATAGAAGAGGTTGGCATACAAAATACTAGAAAGGTTTCTTTTTTAATTTTCTCTTTGTTGTACATATACACAATGTTATGTTCCTGTATGAATACTTATGTCCTTAAAATTCAATTTATGAGAGCAAAGATTTTATGTATTAATGTAGAACAAAGTAAATGTAATTCTATTATATCTGTACTTAAATAAGATATGTGAAATTCATATTCTGAATTTTGTTCTCAGTTTTGTGACCGGCAAATATTCAAAATAAAATATTTTAATGTGTATTTGCAACTGTATGAATACTTATGTCCATATGTGTACATCTCTGAATCTGCGCAAATCGTAACCTACATTTTGCTTTAATATAAGTAATCAAGTGTCCAAATCATGCTCAAATGTCCAAAATTGAGGAGTACACGTACAAAAAGCAAAACAAATTGAGAATAACTCCCTATTATCGACTATAAATGCAATAATGTGAGCATGATTCTTAAGATCAGATGTGGCCTTGCATCCCAAATACCTTGGATCAGGCACACAATAACAGCTTCTTCTAGCTGACGATAGATGCTATTGACCAAAGCTTTGTTTCCAAACATAATGCTGCAGAGTGGCGTGAATTCAAATCATAATGTTTATGAAAGCTTGATTTTTAATAATATTAAAATGATTATGTACAACAAAATTATAATGAACACCAATTTGACAGTCAGTTTGAGGAAAATCACAGGGTATACAGCAGTATACATCTCTCACATTCTTTGACGGCCCTGCTTGCAAAGCTATATAAATATTAATAGGAAAATTTGTCACTCAGATAATCTTGAACAGAATAAAATGATTTTTAGCATAGGTGCTCTTTAGCAGCAATTTTGAAAGCATTGAAATTGTCAACTTTTTCCTTAAGATCATTAGGAAAGGCACTAAATATTTTTATAGTTTCATAGTATACACCTTTCTGGAAGCAAGAAAGTTTTACGATGGTGGATGTTGCTGTTTTGTCTAGTGTTTATCTCATGGATTTCATTGTTTGTAATAAATGTGGCCCAATTGCATATAAAGAATTTTAGGATCGAAAATATATACATGCAGGGTAAGGTTAATATCTTCAGTCTTCTAAAAAGAGCTTTGCATGAGCATCTGCTATGGGTTTTGGAAATAATTCTTACCCTCTTTTGCATGAGGAATATTCATTTACTCTCTATTAAATTGCCCCAAAATAAAATTCCATATTCCATGATAGAAATAATAATAGCAGAAAAAATAATAGTATGGATTTCTAATGATGGGAAAGGGAAATTAAAATTATAAACTTTGTTGGTGAACATACTTAATTGGTTTATTATTTTCACAGTATAAAACAGTTTTATAATACATGACTAGAATCAACTGATTTCATATTTCTATAGTTTGTTCCACATTTACCTATCTAATGATTACTGATTTTTTCTAACGTAAATACAATGCACATATCACTCATCAGAACAACCAGTGGTACTAGGTGAATTTGGAAAGCTCCAAATACAACAAAGCTGTTCACAAACCTAATCTAATGAAATTATAAGGTATGTATAAATTCTTTCACATAACCTATTTTAGTATTAAAAATGTTGCTGCCATTAAAATGTTTCATATTTTAATGATGTCAGTAATGTTTCTATGTTCATGAGTGACAACATTCTACAAGATTACTGAACAGGTACACAACATTTGCTGGAAGAAAATTTCCACCATCCTTCCAAAACAAAACCAATAGAGTTCTATAAAAATTTATAGAACTATTTTCATATAAAAAACTACAATACCCCCTAGTGGTAATGCATTACAATTCCAGATATTCATTCTTCATGTTACAAAATACCTTGCTGCTAAAATTCATAAATTGCAGGGTTGAGAATGCACTTAACACTCGGCAGAATTTATCAACAGCTAAGTTTATAGTTAGTATAAATGTTCAGCGTACGCACTTTGTTTAGCACCTTGTTCTTTAAAACTCGGAGCTTTTGCAAATTGGTGCAAAAATATCGCTTATTTAGTCATAAATATATTGCACATAATGGCCTGTTCTAACAATACAAACACAGTTAATGAATCTAACAACATGTATCTATATAACATTAATCACAAAACAGAACTTCAACGACATAAAGCATTATAACACACATTCTTAATTTATCTGAATTGTTCAGCAGTAAAATTTGATATCTCACAAAAATTATAAAATGAGAAAATAGCATTTCAAGCTTGCAATAAAAGTATTATCTTCTTTTGTAAATACAGTGCTGACATTTTTAAAATCTTCACTTCATTGTTCTATAAAATTAGATCATCAAATTTTACTGCAGAACTGACCATTTATCCTTTCCCATAAAAGGTAGTGAATGCTGAAAATGTATGACAGTAGTATACATGCTCTAAATCATATTAAGACACTGATTCAGAAAATTTACAGGAACCCAGGTGCCTATTATTTTCAGAGTAAAATAGACTAATTTAATATTTTGCCTTCATGATTGAAAATAAATGAAGTCAATATAGTTGCAGTGTTTCATATTTAATATAAAAATAGTAATTCAAACATAGGTAACTTCTTTGACTTCTATGACCGTAACCATAAAATATTGTAATATTTCCTACGTTATTAATTTTCACAACTATGGTAGTTGAAAATAATGCAAATGCACAACTAATTCTAAAGTTTCACTGAATATTCTTAAGGATGCGTTGGTGGCTAACAGAGATGATCCTGCAATGTTTGGAGTGGTTCTTTTCATTGGGTGCAGGAATAGAAAGTTTTACCAAAAAAGCTTTTTCTTTTTAACCAAAAAAGCTTGTGCAGTCTTACTTTCTCAAAAATATATAGCCATAGCTGCTGTTGGTCTTTTATTCATCCATTTTAGTTTTGAAGGCTGAATGGGTAAAATATTTTCATTATGTTACAACAAATTTTTCTTTATTAAATACTATTTGAAGCTTTATATTCTCCTGCTCCCCTTTAACCTAAATGTCTGCAGTTCAGCAGAAATGGAATGTATCCCTTTGGTGAGCATAAAGTAAAGCAGATATATTCCATCTAAAATTTTAGAGATATAAAAGTTACAGAACTTGAAGATTTAACTAATTGTGTATTCTTTGGTAGTGAAGAATGCATAATACTAATTATGAAAAACCAAGTGACAAAACTTTTAAGGGATTTAATAAAATATTTTATAAAAAAACATGCATTTAAGCAGGAATGCAGAGCTTGACTTAAATAATAATATTCTTAATGTGCCATAGTATATTTCCAAAGAAGAGTTTTACCAAATAGTAGTGAGAAGATCTCTATAGTCTGCAAGTTCCACTTGGTAAAAGTAAGGAAGGAAGTTCTGTTCACATGTTAAATTGTTGTGCAGTTAAATGTAGCTAATATGAGAAACTTAAAAGCATTTTAATGGAATTTTAGGTCTTAGTTTAGAGTTCCTGAAACTCTATAAACAAAAGTAAAAGAACATCTTTACTTACACTATACATATGGTCCCTTAGCAAAATGTTTCATTTTATTGAATGTTATTTCATGAATTAGAAAAGCTCATAAGAATTCCAATTTTGTAAAGAAAATTAATAATTCATTAATTTAATATTAATTGTGAAATTCTGCTTCTTGCTGGTAACAAGAATAGCAACAGCTTTTAAATATTTCACTGAAGTAGTTACCTGTCTTATTGCTGAATAAGAACAGGTTTATTACTAATGCAATTTGTTCTAGGTTCGGATGAATATGTAGAATCAGAAGTGTGATTCTGATTGCCTAATTTTGACTACAAAGCTTCTTTTAGGACTTCTATACAAAAGCATACTGTATTTACTTATCTACTGAATTTCTCTCTTAGCAGAGCACATACACCAATGCACAGCACTATTTTCCTATGCCTTTTTAATTAGTATATTAGAGAAAACACTGAAGTGAATGTTTTCTAGAAAAGGGATATCATTTCAGAAATGTGTTAGTTACTATCACTAACATCTTTAGAACAAAAATTATGTTTGACATGTAAGACATGACAAAGTTTTTATGGCACGGGTTGAAGAGATTCACGGGATTTCGTACCGTGAAACAATATAATATGTATTTACATACCCCTAAACTAAATCTATTTACACAAATGCTTCATGTATCCATGCTTCTAGCTCACATGGACAATTCATAGTACTTTAAAAATAAATGAAACGACAAGGAAGGAATATAACATATTATAACAAACCTGTGGTTTCTTTAGTACTTTTTATAGATGCAGTCACTTTCTCATTTTAAATATAAGTAGGCTATTTGGCTATTGAAATAAGAGCTGCCTCAGTAGAGGAAGGCTATTTTATAAAAATAAGCGAGGGTCTAGGACTCTTAACATAATCAGTCGCAGTTATTTTAAATGGAGTGGCTGCACCTCAAAGAATTGAAGCATGTGCCTCAGTAGTGTGATGACTAGGCCTCGGACATGCATTTTGGATAGATGCACTTCTAGTATACCAACCGGTATGTTGTTTATAAGCTAGCGCTTAGGATGAATAGCACACAGTGTTTGGGGAGGGGAAGGTAGCAGTGAAACCCTGCGCACATATAACCATTTCCAGCCAAAGTGCAACGAAACAGCAACCAAGTCCGAAGCCTAGTGATGACAGACAGTAGGTATTAATAAATTGAAACTTGATCAAACTAATGCAGTCAGATTTGCCAAATGGAATAGTTTTTGGTCTAATTTTAGCACACTCCCCTCAGGGTTGAAAGCTATTCTACTCTATGTGAATCCTTTTCATGCCTTGTATTTAGATGAGGTTAAGTCCTTTATTCATCTAGACTAATTAATGCTGCCATGTGTGCCTTTGAAGCCATAATTTACAGAAATTATTCTTACATTTAAGTTGCAGAAACATGTACATTTTTTTAGAAATGTTCATACCATTTTTTACTTAAATTAAACTTTTATTTTCTAATGCAAAAAACCTCCATGTCAATTCTTCAGTTATATGTTCACATGTCAGTATTCTTCATAATTTTTGTTTTGCAGAGCAGCTAAAGATAATTTTTAATACTTTTTCAAGCAGTATAATTTAATGTACATATATTTACATGTGTTTGTTGTAATGATGGATGTTTTTCCATTTTGCTATAAAAATGAATTTCTTGATGTACAAGATTTCTGCTTAACATCATCAATAGTTTGTATAAAAGAAAGAATTACATATTTACAGAACTATTCTTAAATTATTAACAGTTATAGGGTTTAGGTTGCTAAATTCTTAGTCCTTTGTAATCTGTTTTGTGGTTATAATTTTCAATTTCATTGGCTGTGGACTATCTCAGTGATTTCATTTGCAGCTCTTGTAGCAAGGGTACATAGTTTGATTTTCAGCTATGATTAAGTCACCCATATCCAGATCTTCACCTCTGACTAGCTCATGTAAAATATATAGGTACCTAAAGTCCAATGTGCTTCACAGCCCACAGTAAAAGCTGTAAATTCAATCTATCACCAACCATATCATTCTATCATTAGAGGAAACAGGCACTGTCTGCTGAGTGATTCCAGCTAATAAATGAATCCATCATCGCTTGGTGGACAAGGTTCCCTAGAAGACTTTATGGTGAGCATTTGAAATAACAAAATTTTAAATTTCACTTATCACATATTCAAAAAGCCAGTTGAAGTTTTTTTATCTGAATTAGATTTAACAGCATAGATATTTGATTAAAATGGGCAAATTAGTTTTATATTCAGTAGACATATACAATTGGTATATAATTTGTCTTTACATTTTCAATATAAATTTTATTGTCACAGCTAACAAGTAAATAAATAAATGCACAGTCTGGGAGATAGTCATTATAAAATTGCATTGCAACACAGAACAAAATCATTTATGCAACAAAAATTGTTCCTAATGTGTTACGCTGGGATTGCACAAAACATTATATCATCACCTTACTGGGAAAACCCGCTATCTCCATAAAAGCTACTTTCTAGATATTTGAAGTTGACAGTTTGAAATCATGTGAAAAATCAGGAAATAGAAAATAGTGATTTATGTTAGAGTAATGTTTCACATATGTATTTAAGATTGTTAGTACATGGATATGTTGTTATTTATCAAATCATTGTCTACCTTATGTGTTAGTAAAATACAAAGTATTGACAGAAAATGAGTTAGCTGTTTTTCATTGACAATTTTACATTTATTTTTTGCATTTAGTTAGCTGTTTTAACTTATGATATTGAGTCTTAGTTTCATATTAGTTTAATTTTTAGGGCATGGTTAATGAAAAATTAGTTCCTGGAAATTCATTCAGGCATACATTCGTGTTTTTTGTCCTATTTTTAATTCTACTTTTGCATAACTGCCTCAAAGTCAAGAAAACCATGGAATATTATCTCTTCGATTTCATAAGACTATTTACCTCTTAGGTCCCAGGAATGTTTAATTCAGAAAGTGGTCAACCTGTTCTGCAGTGTATAAAGTGGAACAAATTTCTTTCTAAATAAGAAAAAATTGAAGCTATTAACAGTGAAGCAACAAGATTCTAAAGTAAGAACAAATTAGAAACTAAAAACTTCACTTATCTTAGTAATGTTACAGTTCTTTTTGCTTTGAGAATGAGTTGGAGACAACTTGAAACCCAGGGTCAGCAAAAAGAACTGCAACATTACTAAGATAAGTGAAGTTTTTAGTTTCTAATTTGTTCTTACTTTAGAAATTTCTTTCTTTTCAATTGCACTGCTACCATATAAGAATGATCATTTACCATAAATTTTTGTTTTTTGACTTGAAGATGAGATGTCCCTATTTTCACATACTTGCATAGGTCAAAACTGCAATCACATGTTGCTGCCATTTTCCTGTATCTATTAAAAGAAGACATCCCATCTACAGCCCTAGGGCTTGAATTGAGAATCTATTGGAGGCATGTTTTAAATGTTACTGCTTGAGCCTACTGCATTAGCATTTACTGGAATATAGAATTACTCTTACCATTACAATATAATTTGGGATATTATAATTTCAATACTAAATAATAGAAGCTGGCATCATTGCCATGTTTGCATATTTCTGCTCAGAAAAGTGTAACAAAATCAGTGTGACTATAAAGACATTTTAATAATGTGAGGGAAATACTGCTTTAAGCCTTTAGCAGGATTTCCTTGTGTACAATCTGATACCATTATAGTACCCTTGTAGAGGAAAAAAGGTATATGCAAATAGCAGATTTTCACTGTTTACAATATGATGTATAAGTACATATTGTTAAGGAAAACACTGTAAGTGCCATTTGCAGGTTTTCCCCATCAAGAATACAATGCTTTTGTACTTACAAGGGAGTTAGTGCAAGTTGCGAATGTAATTGCCAATACTGTTTGGTTTGTATGAATATGTTTGAGGTGCTGACTAGAAACCTGTATAAACCATGCCATCACCTATGACACTCTAAGCTATGAAGATTCAATATTCTGTTCACAATGGATAATACTTAACATAATATCATGACTATAGTAACTTTAGTCACGTAAACAATTTCTCTCTAGATAATGTAGTTATTTACAGTGTATATTATGGGCAAAATGACAGTAAGAGCAATGCCCTTGCAAATTGTGTCCCCAAAAATAAGTAGTTCCAAATATTGCCATCAGGTAAAAATATGATGGTTACTATCCAACCTCAAAACATGATGCTATCCAACCTCAAAATATGGTGTATACAGTCAAGACTATCTCTCCTGGATGCACATCTTTCATTCAGCTACTTAATGTGCTATTCTTCCGACAGTTCAAGATGGTGCTGAAGCGGATTGAAGATCACAATATCCTAAACGACTATCAGTTCACATCATCGTTGAGGGATTCAACTTCATTGCTGATGTATTCTACACAATCAGTTCTGTTCTTCAGTCTTCATAGACTTTGTTCAGACTCTTGGACTGCAGTTGGATATGATGACTTCGGACCAGAGAGGTTTCAGACACCTTCTGAACATATTTTGTAATATGACTTTTTAATCTTTTGCCAAGAGCTAACCCATTTTTCTTAACTTGGTGACTGAACATGTGCAATATTGTTGTTGTTAGCTAACGCTGGATTTCTGATAATGAAGTCATTAATCCTCTTGCTCTCCAATATTTTTCACTGATGGATGGGGCACTAGAAATGGCCGGGCATATTTGAAGGTGGTCTCGATCCATTTCCTCTTGAAGAGACTTAGCAGTAAATGTAACCGCTTTTTTAGAGAGCACCATATTTTTATGTTTTGGTGGTCACATCGCTCTCTCACAACCCCCGGAATGTCTGGAGGACCACACCTGTAGTTGGTTTACGGGTCTCACCGACCTGACCGGGAAAATTATCAAAATAAATTCAATATTGTAAAGTGTAGTGTAATTATCAATGGCAGATATTGTACAGATATTTGTAATGTACATTTAAAACTCTTACATGCAAACCACAACTTGTTGGTAATTGTGATCACAATTTGCGCTAATTCCCTTGTTAGACATTACAGTTCAAAAGTATTGGAAAGCACGAATGCTAATGGCTTCATTGCCAGATGCAAGGCTCTAGAAAACAACAACAACAACATTTCAGCAACTTTCATAACTCTGGACTAGATGGAGCTAACACTTAGCGGGTTCTCCCTGAGTGTAGAGCTGAATATAAGTATTTGAATTATGATCCAATTTTTAACAAAATTGGAGTTAGAGGGTTTTTCTAGTAAGCCAATGATATACAACTTGAGTTTAGTTTTTGTTCTTCACTTGTAAAATTTATTACATTTGCTTTTTACTCATGAGCTATTTATCATATGATGTCATTAATCTAAACTGTTATAGGTTTGTTGCATAAGTAAGTGAATATGCATTTTTAAAAGGACCTAAATCCAGTAAAGATAATTTACAGAAAAGCAGTTTCAGTAGAGAGGTACTTAAAAATCTAAATGTTTCAGGAATACTATTACTACCAATGTTTCATTTGTGTGATATGAAGTATATGTATATGCAGTTATATCATTGATGCTTTAAATAAATAATATTTTATATTCTAATAATCAAAATACTCCATTTTTCTCCATATCTTATAAATAACTATGTACATATTTGTGCGACTAGTTTCAGATATTTTGTGTTTCATTAAACACATTACATTACTAGTGAAATTATTGAATCAAGGAACAGATTTAAACAATATTTTCCATAAGTGTATTCAATATATATTTTAATATAACGTAGTATAGTAGCACGCTAACATACTAACACTATATTTTTGCATTATTATTGCAAGCAGTTTACATAGTTTTCAAATGTGGTGTAATTAGGACATTCTCTAATGCTACAGACAAATATGTTGCAGTCTGAGCTTTAGTATAAAAGAAGTCATTGGGATATAAATAAGTTTGTAGAATAAATAACTACATTGCATAAACATTATAAAATATTAGTTTGTTCTCCTAGTGTTTCATTTCTTTCCAGAGCTTTCATCTTTCATTCTAAATATTGATGATGTTCAATGTCAAGTGAATTTAGGGTTTTCAGCAAAGGACACAGAGGGCGGAATTGTAATCAATTTTTTTTACACTAAGTAATTGTCATACAACATAAAAAGTATATTCAAACTATAACTTAAGTTGGCATATTTATATATAGTTCATTAGAATAGAGACTTAGATAGCAACATTACATAATTTAAGAATTTTAGTTGACAACATCGTTAAACAACTGACTGTGAAGCAATTGTTGAAAGCCAAAGCACTTACTAGTTTATGGAGTGAGGTGATTCCATGGTAACATGTAAGGTTCATATTTGGAAGGTCCCAAGTTCAATTCCCATCAACTGCCTACTCTGAGCTTGGATTTGTTCATGGTTGGTAGACAAATGCTGGGGTGGTTTCTCATCCACCATGATTTCTTTACCCTCATTTCCCTTTCATTCAGTTTCCTTCTCATGTGTCCAGTGTACTTCTAGGTTTCATGGCATGTGGTGGTGCTGGATGGTGCAGGTGCATGTTCCGAGGAAAGAGTATTCAGCATGGACACTAGAGGGCCACTCGGTTGAATAGGCCATTTAGGTACTTTCTACATTAGATGGCAGCAAGCATTAGACCATTCTTGAAAACACCCTCTCCATTAAAAAAAAGCACTTTTAGTGTAAGCTAATGTTTTAATTTAACTTTAAATGTAAGTTTATGCTTAATTGGTTTTTCTTTAAATAATTCAAAATAAAATTGCATTTTTTGGAAGGGGTGGCAGGGGAGTGCTCCACTTCCAAGTTGTGCTGATGGCTTAATGAAATGCACAAAATTCATCTAAATATTATGAAGAAATTGGATGTGCTGTACCAATATCCCACTGTGAGCTTGTAAACCCACATTAGATAAACGTGTTGAGAAATAAATGGAATGTAGTAATGAGTTTTGCACCTTCCTACAATAGAATATCTTTTATGTAGGTTGTGACATTGAAAACCACCAACATACTCCCTTATGTACATTGTACATATACAAAGTTCACTGTGTGCTTTCACTACTGAGAGTAAAGAACCAGACTCTTTGATCCTGGAGAACTATTGTCTAACATATCATGATACAAATTAGTTATCCTTTTCTGAAGATAGCCCATCTGGCTGGCATAAGATCCAAAATAAAGAGTTTGGGGAAGTAAATTAACATTTTTTTAAATAAGTACTTTTAAGCATACCTAATGCATATGAAGTTACAAGTTTTTAAACAAACAGAGCTTTAAACATATGTTATTGTTAGGTACAGAGTAAAATGCTTGCTTACTATGGATAGGTGTGGAGTTTCCACTTGGGAGTTTTCTGAAAGCAAGTTAAGTCCTAAATTTTGACGTTATATCCTCAGGAAAATGTAATTTATAAACCTGTAAAATTGTGAAATTTTTCTGATGTATTTGCTTTCCACTAAAGCAAGTTACTCTGATTACAATACTTTTTAGCATACCAGTGACATTTGGTAACATCTAGCAGGAAATTGCCACATTCTCATGATTTGCAATGAAGAGATATGTTAAAGTAATTCACTTTGGTTTGAAACACATTTCTAAAGTTCTGATTCATTCAGTAAGTTATTTACAGTCTAAGCCTACGGTCATGCTACTTTATACAAATTTTAAATGGATAAATTAGGAAATTAGTTTTATACACCATTTGAAAATATCATATTTATCCTTTTATGAATAGGTATAATTCAAAAAGGTATTCATTTGTTCAGACATGGAAATTTAATTTCCATTACACAAGTTTCTTACTGCTCCTTTCTTTCTTTTCTTCTTTTTTTTTTTTTTTTTTTTTTTTTTGTCATCTCTGTATGACGTTTGCAAATATGAAACATATGGACTTTTGCCATATAATAAAGAACAATTAATGGATAGCAAAAATGTTTGCTTATTTCTTGGAAAACAATACTGTTAGCTATCTTTGATAATGTGAAAAATAACATCTTGCAAATACAAAACATATGAATTTTTGCTATGTAATAAAGAACAATTAATGGATATCTAGCAGAAATGTTCACTTATTTCTTGGAAAGCAACAACTGTTAGCTGTCTTTGAGAACATCAAAAATACATCTTTCTTGTATGTCAACCATGATTATTTTACTGTATTGTGATTAAAGGGTTCAGGCACAAAACAAAATAATCAACGTTTGAGCTGAATTGAGTTGTTTAATACATAACATATATCACAAGATCTGCATCATTTTATTCTGAACTGCTACAGAAGAGTTCATCAAACATATACTGGAATTAAACAGTTTGATTTAAAATATTGTCCTTTAAGCAGTGCTTTCTCAGAGTAATAATAGAAAGCAGATTCAAGTAAGTTGTTGGAAATACTTTTGCATTGGTGTTGTTATATAAAATTGCATAAGCTGAAGATAATAATGATGATGAACGGTTGAACTCAGTGGCATGTGGTGACCATTCCGTTAGCTGAAGCACTGATTATTATAATTTTTAAGTAAATAATAGCATGAGCGTCGGCAGACATTTTTCCAGGGGGGGCCACATGTTTGAAATTTGCAATCAGATAATATCAATTCACTATTTTATTGTCAAAATTTATAATATTTGTTGCATATAACCATGTTAATTTGTGTTAAATAGAAATTGATCTTTTAAAATACTAGTTTAATAGTCAGTAATTGATTGCACATTAAGTTGACCAACTTCCAGGGAGGGGCCGCGGCCCACCCTTGCCCCCCCTTCACGATGCCCATGAATAATAGTACATCAAGGAACAGGCTTGTCTGATAAAGGTCAATGGATTAAATTGAAAAAAATAGATATGAAGTAAGACCTAATATCAATTTATATTTAGTAACATCATTGTAAGCAAAATTGTACAGAAAATAACTAGTTCTGGATTTAAAATTACCTAAGATGCTTTGGTAGGTCACCTTTACAAAATCAATGGGATTGAAATTCCATTCTTCTCTCCTGGGAGCATGGGCATCAGCAAACTACTTTTCAGGGGAGGGCCGCAAGTTGGAAGTTTGCAGTTAAACAATATTAATTCATTATTCTGTTGTCAAAATTTATAGTATTTGTTGCAGATAACTGTATTAATTTGTGCTAAATAAAAATTGTTCTTTATATCAAAATTGAAAAAAATAGTCTAATATTCAGTAATTGACTGCACATTAAATTCATTAATTTCCAGGGGGGGGGCAATGGGGGGTCGTGTCCCCCCCCTTGGAAATTCGCGACGCTCATGCCTGGGAATTAGATTTGGCAACCACTACCTCAAAATCTATTGCTTTTCTTTGAGTTCTGCTTAGAAATGAGTTCAATTGAAATAATTCTAACATGAGACGAGTCTTGCTTAGAAAATGGTTTAGGCAAAAGCTCTTTTACAACACATGTTGTATATTTTATTAAGTTACTGCTGTTCGCACACTTGTGTGAGGAAAGTAAACCCACATTGTTTTTTACGCACCCCAATTCACTCTTTGTAACTGTTAACTCAAGTTCTATGTTAGCTTCGTTGTGGAAAGACCTGTGCTACTGAGAACACGCAAGCGTAATCTTTGCGCCCGCTTTTACGCACCTAATATTTGCGTGCGTTTGAGATCTAAACGCACACGATTAAAACACTCGCGATCTATCGTCCGTTCAGTTCTCCAATATGGAAGCTGATGAAGTCATTGCTATAGTGGGTCTCGCTTATCTCGTATTAAAAAGAAGGAAAAAAGGAAGAAGGCAGTGGGTACACCCAATTAACAGCCAGAGGCACCACATGGAATTTTTTACACACTCCATCCTCCACTCCGTGAAGATAGTGACATTTTTTATTATTTTTGAATGTCGGCTTGTTCATTTAATGAGCTTTTCAAATATAAAGGACGCTTGTCCTTGTGTACATCACAAGCGGTATCCCATAACACAGGATGAATTTCAACCTCACTTGTTCCCTGCATCCATATTGCAATTGCAGAGGCTCTTGGAGGAGCAGAACGCAAAAGAAACGCGCTGAATGTTAAGTGTTTCACTTGTTCTCTTGTTATGCTAGTCAGTCCTGCAGATTACGTGCGTTCTAGCACATCAATTCTGCTCCCCGCTAATCCTGAGCACACACGAGCGTTTATTTTGCGTGAGCTTTACGCACGTGATATTCGCACAGCTTAGCCTCACTAGGCATCTATAGTACTTTTCAAATGGGAAGAGTTCTGATCTACAGCCAATAAGATACGTTTACATGCGCAGCGTTGCAAGCTCACGCTTCATATTTCTTGGCGCGCGCGTTAAGCCCCAATTAAAGGGAAAGTAATGTGACAACACAGCAGGACTCCGATTGGTTACCGGCCTGGAGACGCTCAAGGACAAACTCCTTCCCATTTGAAAAGCACAGTAATGGAACGGGATACATGCTCAGCGCACAATCAAGGCCACGAAATCAAAACGTGCGTCAGCGGGGAGCAGAATTGAAATGCTTGAACGCGCATAATCTGCAAGCTGCGTGCGCATTCAACTGGCTAGCATAACCAGAGAACAAGTGAAAGTCTTCACATTCAGTGTGTTTCGTTTGCGTTCTGCTTCTCTAAGAGCCTTTGTAATTGCAAATATAGATACAGAGCGATTAATAAGTGAGGTTGAAATTCGTCCTGTGCTATGGGATACCGCTTGCCATATATACAAGGGCAAAGGTCCCTTTATATTTGAAAGAAGTTCATTATATGAGTAAGCTGATATTGGAAAATGATATTGGATATTGGAAATCCTTCTTGGATTGGGGGATACAGTGTGTAAAAATTGCCGTGCAAATACCTCTCGCTAATTGGGTGTACCCACCACCTTTTTCATGTTTTCCTTCGTTTTAATACGAGATAGGCAAGATCCACTACAGCAATAACTTCATCAACTTCCAGCTTAGAGAACTGAACGGACGATAGGACGCGAGTGTCTCAGTCGCATGTGTTTAGATGTGCAAATATTACGCGTGCAAATATTACACACGTAAAAGCGGATGCAAAGATTAGTTCACAGTCCCCAGTGTAAGACGCACGTTTATGTGTGCTTTGATTTCGTAACCTTTATTACGCGCAGAGCATGTGTGATGTTCCATTAGATTCCTACTGAAGCTAAGCTGTGAGCATATTACGTGCGTAAAGTGCACGCAAAATAAACGCTCGTGTGTCCTCAGTGAATCTGCGATCTACAGACCTGCACGTGCAAATGTCATGTTCAATTGATGCAGGTGAGATATTGCTTCAGTTTGCCTCTATACGTTCTATCAATAATATAATGTATTAGATCTATGTGTTTAGAAGAAATGTGACTAGTTTTATTCATATTCCTATACTTGTATACCTACTCTTTTATGTTATTTATTCTATGTAATTTGCTTACCACCTTACTTGTAAAAGGCAGTCCCTATCTAGAGCAATATGCTCGTTAGGTCCTTCTATGCAAATAAATAAGAAATAAATACACTTATCCAGATATTATTGAATAACCCTGTGATTATAACAACATGATATATTATTAATAAATCTGAATAGGTATCATCTATCTCCGTGGTCAAACAGGTAGTTGACCTTTGGGCGAACACTTCCCTGTTTCACTGATGAGACTCATTTATTAGAATTAGCCTTTTGAAACTCTTGTGATATTTGTTGCTAGCAGCTCCTGAAAGGTATCACATTTTAATGTGAACTGTTTTGTTCTACAACACTCTTAATGGACGAATGTGTACTGTCAATAATGACAAACATAACTGGCAACTTTATGTTCATTTTTACACAACACCAAAATCTTATTCTTAATATGTAGGACATAAGCTGATGTTAGGGAGGACCTAATGATACACATTCTAGGTAAATACTAGCAATAAAAGGGGCATGAAGCATATGACTCAAATGATGTAAACTAAAATGTTAGTTACTAAGTTTTACTCCTGAACCCTTCCATTTAATGTGGTCTTCTATGTGCTTTCCTTGATAGACCATGTATATTAATCAGTAATTGGCGATTTACTATCAATTTACTTAAAGCATTTATGCAATAGATCACCAGTATCATAGCCCATTTACAGATTGATTAAAGTATAATTATGAATAATCCCTGAAACGTGTTAACTTTTAATGAAGACATATGCAAATGCAGACAGGTAAAAATTAAAGCAACTTTTTGAAATTCTTAGGTTATAGGCTAACCCATACATGTTGTTTACACAGGACACAGTGAGGCCTTTTATGGACTCCTCTTTCCTCTTTGGAAACAAATTAGGTTACACGCTTTTAGATACGTGTTACACCAATAGCATTTAAGTCTCCCAGTAACAGAAAATGGTAACACACGACAATTTAAGGTCTGTGCCTTTTGTCCAGGTTATGCCTTTTATGTTGGCGTTGCTAAACTTCATAGGGACCATTTTCTGCTATAATATCCATGCATGCTGTTTGAACAATGTTAAGGTAACTAATTAAAAATTATAATGTAAAATATGCACAAATAAGTTCTTTGAACTTAATCTTTGAAGCACAAATGGTCAGAATTTTAGTTTTGATGTGAAATGAAACTTAAAAATAATGGCTGAAATTGCCACCAGTTTTACAACAACCACCACAAACATTAACACATGTTGCATAACATAATCAACTTTCGTACCTACAAACTGTCTAGGATGAATACATGTAGGTAGAGGGTTCACAGCAATGGAATGGTCAAACAACTATTTTGAATGAGATCCAGTTGAAAGCTGATTTTCTTTCCAAGTTAACGTAATAACTGCTAACTATAGGTTATTCACATTGAGTTCACATATTTGTTGACAGGTTGAAAAGGCTGCACTACATCGACCATAGGTTCTCCCAAATAAGCTTTTATACGTGGAGGCAGCACTAATTTATCTAACTGACTCTGGGAACGAATTCTCTTGAGTATCACTGCACGACATCTATCTTGAAGGTTTACGAAATCTCTCTTCATGAGCGCCAGAGTCATTTCCGTTTTCGCAGCAGTGGAGCAAATGATAGGATAGAGGGGTTCGCGCACCTCGTTGAGACCTTTGAAGGCCACGCCGAGGCAGATTCCATCCTTATAGTAAGTCAGCGTCCCCGCGAATCCGTCGAAAAGGATGCCGATGGTAGTAGCTTCATTCTCGCGGAAGGGTTTGGTATAGTGCGTCCAACGTCCCCCATGCCACAACAGCCCCTTATGCGAAAGACCCCAACCGTGTTCGTCCTCTCCCAGAAGGTTCATGAAGGCATCCACGTGAAGGCGTGCACGTCGAGTGCCGACACCGAACATCATGGAGGTTCCAAAGACACGTTGTGAAATTCGCAGCTCCCAGTAATAGCGGCCATTGTTAAGGACGCGCGTACCCCTGACGCCGGCGGTCCCACTGCTCCAGTTGGGGTGAAAGTGAGCCACTCGGAGTCCAGGACCATAGAGGCGAACTTCATGACTCCGATCCCGGCGATTCCACGTCCAGTGATCCTCACATCCGTGCCGCAGTGGTACCATCATTCACCACCTGCTGAAGATCTGCTGAAACAAAAAGTCAGCCTCTTACACAACAAATCACAAAGAAGGTGACTTACAGTATTGATTTTTACCAAAACATTTAAGTATTTTGGCAAGTAAAAGGGCAAGAAGAGAAGAAGCATATTGACGAGAAAATGTAAAGCTTCTTAAAGGTATTTAAGCAAGCTATTAAAGCAAGAAAGAATGTTTTTTTAACTGTGGATTGTTACGGTCCTCAGCAGCTATATTAATATTATTTATTTCATAGCGTACAGCGTGCCAAGACAGTTGCTAGTGCTAACGCATGTGTAGTAAAACAAAACAATTCGTGACACGACCATACTTGCAGTTGAAATACGAGAATAAATTAGTGATAGTAAAACACTACTGCAACTCTTCTGCACTTGCAGTGTGAACATAAGCAAAGGAAATAAGCATACTTACAAAAGGTGTTTTAATACAAGCGATTATGATAAGTATGTGTGGCTGACTGGTTCATGCGAATTAAATACATTTTACTACTGGCCATGCTTGTTGTTTGCAACCGTAAAAACGCCCTAGAATACGAGTTTCGCAAATGTAGCATATTTAGTCCCAGCTTTGGATAAACATAAGAGATAACAACGCATATAAATTTTTTTACAGCTTTAAAAACTTTCAACGAACAGACCATTCATTGAATTATCAGAAAAAAAATTGTTGACCGTTTCCATAATGAAAAGATTAAAGAAAATAGAAATGTATTGAGTAGATTGATTAATGCAGTTCTTGTACTTCTCAATCTGTGAATTTTATTAAGGAAACCAGACAATTTTTTGTTCATCTTAATGGTTTACCCGCTTTTTTCTCACATTCCACTTCACGTACATTTCAAATTACAAGTTGTATACCTGAAGATCACAATTCATTATCTTCCCATGCAGTTTAGTACAAATTATACTGTATACTGTATTCATACTACATTTTATGTTTTGATCTATCTGGTAAGATAATACAAACAAAAGCCGTGTATATTTAAGCTAAATGAAGCTCAACATGGGAATGAAGGAAAAATTAAGTTGAAAAGAATAAATACAAATCATATAAGCACAAAAATATAGCGCGGACCTATTAGCCCCGCGCGACCAACGGTGTTCTACCAGGGCGCGTGTCTAACGGAAGGTTAATCAACAAACCTTTACTGTCCGGATCTGGTAGGCCTAGTGATAGCCCAAGTCACAATCCCAGCATATGCCACTGTTGCAACCAAATACTATAAGTGACCTTAACGTCTCTCTCTCACTCCCTTTCTCACTCCCTTTCTCCCTCCCTGTTTCTCTCACTCCCTCTTTATCTCTCCCTCTTTCTCTCACTCCCTCTTTATCTCTCCCTCTTTCTCTCACTCCCTCTTTATCTCTCCCTCTTTCTCTCTCTCCCTCTCCCTCTCCCTTCTGTCTGCGCATTTTCTGAGGACAGAATGTAAACGTGGGATTTTTTCTAATATGCTAAACATTCCAGGAGACCATCCTTTTCCCTATACTATCTTCGTTAAATATCTTCAATTTTGACATCCAAATCAACTATATCTTAAGGTTCATATCGATACTGTACTTGTTTATAATTTTGTAATTTGTTTACAAGCGTCTGCTACAGCATCAAAGTTAAAGAAGGTACGTTTTGCTTATTAACAACCAGTGATATCCAACCTTATGCGCAAGAGGGGAGGCGGATTTGCCTCCACCTACTATTCACCGAGCTCTAATACTTGGTTACCTGAGTGAGCGAAGGGGAAATGTTCATGCACAAAACGAAGGAGGTAGAGTAAAGCGACAAGGTGACGTTATTAGCTCATAAGAGAAGATGTTGGGCACCTCTGTTAACAACTGTTGCGTGTATAATTGTCCGTGCAGTTAAGCTGATAGAGTTTTATATATTACATCGTTTGTACGACATTCAACTACATAACCAAATTTTTGTTATTCTATGATAGCATGAGAAAATATTCCAAGAAAAAATGGGAAACTTTATTTTTAGCACTTTGTCCTTTTTTCAATCAGTTCTCTATGTTTATGCATATTATAAGATTCATTTTACATGAATCAAGAAGTGAAATAAATAATTGCGTTACAATATACTTATTTATAAATCATGCAAAAGCATAGACTTTTTTTATGTATTTAAGATTATAAATAGAAGTTTTGGGCCATAAAACTACATAATACACACCAAAGAGCACAACATTTCCAGTTCCAGCCTTAATACATCGCATGCACTCTATCTACGAAAGGATAGACCTTATGTGTTACAGTTATACTACTTCTATCCACTATAATTCATTTTCAAATTCATTTTCAGATTATTATTAGCAAAATCCTGTTTTTCTCTCAATCATGATAAATATTCTTCAGAATAGTTCAAATACACATTTTGTTGTAGCTATACGGCTCATTTAATAATTAGTGGCAACATTTAAATTAGCAAGAAAGAAAAACATTTGGAACAGTTACATTGTTGCTGTGCTCGGAAGTAATCTCCAACATGAATAACTCGCCTCTTTAGCTCAGGGAGATCAACTACAGCGTCTTGTGCTAATCTTCGAACAGATTGCTCTATTGCTGCTATGATTGTCTCTTCTGATTCTAAAGCGAACTCCTCTATGTGGTAATTTCATGTTTGGGAAAAGGTCAAAGTCACATGGTCTCATATCTGGGGAGTGTGGAGGATTCATTTCATTACGCAGGCCTCGGCGGCCGGTATCCCCGTTATCTGAGTCTTCCGGGGAAGGCTGCGTCTTAGTTGTGACTTGTCGACGTTTCGTTCCCCCCGTGGAGGGTTTCCTCAGGCCACACTTCACGACAGCACCGACAGTCTTGATCACATGACGGAAAACAAATAAACAAATACGTGCCTCTGGAGGAGATGCATAGTCTTCTTAGATCTGACTGCCGTATTTGATAGTGTACCCAAGAAAGAAATTTGGAAAGATTTAAAAACTAAATAGGAACATCGAAGAAATTCATTAGTTATTCAAAGTGTGGGCACTAATGTATAGAAAAGTAAGATCAAATGGAAAAAACACGTGGAAATGTTAGAATGGACAAAGAAATGAAACAAGAAGATAGATCATTATTATTTAATTCCTGACGGGTCAAATAATTAAACATTCTAAGAGAAGAACTAAAAGTATAAAATGGGTAGTTCGAACTTTAGAGCAGTGTATGATAGTTATAATCCCTTGTGTACCTTGACAATATCAGTCAACGTACTATAATAAGATATCCAGGTACAATAATTTTCTATTAATGCAATAGATGATGGAACAAACAACAGGGTAAATAAAGAAAACAATATCTATTACCAGATCTGTAATACTATAATTATTACAAAGAAGTATAAAGAAAACGTGTATATTAAAATATATGAAACATACTTACCCACTTTATTGCATGAAACAGAAACCTAAGTGATGTTGGATAAGCCTAAAAGTCGAACAACATCCTAAGAAATGCAATTTTTGAGAGAAATTGAGGGAAACGAAGAAAGGTAGAGCTAGAAACATAACTATGAGAAAAAAAAACCAAAATATGGAGCTGCTAGTGGAAGACAGAGAAAAGGAGTTTAAAATGCCAAGGTCACATAATCAGAGGAATGATCAGCGCAAAACAAAAGATATATTCTAAGCAAGCCCGGAGAGAAGAAGAAGACGGGGAAAACCGAGAAAGGAATGAGAACTAAAGCTGCACTGGAGATATAGCAAGAGACAGAGGGATAGAACCGATTGCGATGAAGAGAATGGTACAGAATAGAGAATAGTATAAAGATGCAAGAGTGAAAATTGAAGAAGAAAACTTAAAAAGCTTAAACATGCTATATTTTAAACAAAAAGTGCTGGTTTTTAAAACATCTAAAGTAACGAAAACTTCTTCCGTGCTTGGGGTAGGGTGATTTTCTTGAAAATCTTCGTACCGCATCCTTGAAACATGTAATTTTTTAGTTATGTTTACATAGACACACACAGATCTCTTCTAAAGGTGCTTTATTTTGTGATTCAAAGAATTATAAAACGAGTATTCTGGACATCGAAATATGTGAAATAATTAGATGGCTAAGCCGAAGTTGGTAGTTAAAATCCAGGTTATAACATTAAAAGTTTCAGTCTGATTCTACCTTTCCAACTTTCATGATTTTATTTCGTGGAAATAAAGCTCAGCCATGCACTGTTAGGGAATGCCACACGCAACATTCAATGGAATGAGACGAGTTCGTCAAGGTTTGTCCTGAACTTATATCTAGAAAAGTGTCGATGGCATAGGTTTATCATAACGAAGAATTTCCGTACCTTTACTGATGTAATACGTAAATGGAATGTAATTTTAAATGGAACTCAAGTCATCCATCAGATTTTCAACTGTCTTTGTCCCAGGAATGGATACCCCGGTAGCTCTTTCATGGTCTATTCATTCTGGAAACAATGAATAGCGGAGACGCTGCCTGCAGCATTAGCTGTGATTAACACGGTTGGAAAGAAAAGAAAAAATAAAAAAAATCCATCAAAGTTTATACAATATACCACTTCATGATTTTGTCAGCCTGATCCTAGCATGCTATGAGGTTGTTTCTGACGTTATAGGGCTGGAAATGGCCGTTAGAGCCATTTAGGAAGAGGTTGCGAATTTGGTCACACGAAGCCAAGTTCTAGATTCCAAATCTGCTGTAACAGTGATCTATTACAATTTACAATTAGTAAATCAAATGCAAGTGAATCTGAGGCAAGCATCTGGATCCAGAGTCCTTATCCAACATTTTTTGTAGTGTTTCGCTCGCTTTTACTACTACGACACCACAGGCGGTGACACTGATGATACACGGCATGAAGATGGAGGACTGGTGAAATAAGATGGCGGGGGAAACCGGAGAACCCGGAGGAAACTCGCCCCAGTGCCGCTTCGGCCACCACGAATCCCACATGCGGTTGCCTGGGATCGAACCCAGTGACAAGCGAATGGTCTAACCACTCGTCTACGGCGCGACCGCTTATCCAACAATGAAATGATTATAAAAATTGTAGCAGACCTAGTGAGTAAGCATAGTCAATAGGTGGACTCACTTTTAGGTATAAAAACAAAAGAGATAACACACTCGACGCTGTCATAAATGTCGTATGGATAAAATATCTTTTGATATACGATGGACAAAGAAATGTAAGACAACGAATTTTCTTCGGCGATTTAAAACTTCCTTGGCACTAGAGATTCATTATTGTCTCACAGGATGTCAGCCAAATATTCTATGAATCATCTTTTCGCCGTCTTGATTCTATGGCCTTCCGTGAAATAGTTACTGCTTATATCGGGGGCGTATATAGACTTTTATTTGCCGGGGGAGAGGAGATGAATGTGCCTAAGTTCATCAAATTAAATAGTTGGAACACTTACAGATAAGATGCAGCTATAATACGCTGGTGTATACGAACAATTGTCAAGAGTTGTTATTTTAAATAAGTATACTTTTGGGGTTCTGAGACAGAATTCTCCATTTCCTCTGTGGCCTGTTAATAAATATACTAAATCCAATAAAGCGGGTTTTGTTAATTTTTAATTTCGATACTATTTGTAGTAAGTAGGGGAAGTACTGAATTCCACCCAAAAATTCGATACGGGAATTTCCCCGAAAATACATGTTTTAGGATCCTCTGAATCTAACAAGATTTTTAGAAAAAAAAAAGATTCCTGTGTGTGTGTGTGTGTGTGTGTGTGTGTGTGTGTGTGTGTGTGTGTGTGTGTGTGTGTGTGTGTGTGTGTTTGTGTTCGGTTAAATACGGAATTTGGATTTAAGTTCAATATTTTCCAAGGATGCGACACGAAGATTTTCAAGAAAATCCCCTTATCTCAAACTACCCTTTACATGGAAAATCTTTCGAAAATTTATTTTGCGTGTCTCAAAAACGACTTTAACGATTTTGATTAAAATGTCATACGTTATTTTTATGAATGTAAATCTTGAATTTTCTGGGAATAACCCTCTGGATGATTTTCTCATAACTGATAAACGGTAAAAAATGTGGATAGTCTTAAATCACACAAATGTTTTGTGGAAATTGACATTTTGAGACATTCTTTGTTATTGGTTTTTATTTTCAAATACTTACCATTTTCTCAAACAGGAAGTAGTTATTCTTTTTTTATGACCTGGCCATACGAAGAGAAGAGGATATCAAAGACAAAGTAACCAGGTTTTTTGTATAAAAGTAATAGAGAAAATCAGTGAGCACATAGGCTGATTTTTTCACAAATTTTAACATATTTTTAATTTCAGTTTTTACAAATTATTTTAATGTGTCAAGTGTTCATAATACAAAGCCAAATATTTTTGAAACACTAGCAAACTTAAGTATAATTTCATCGTCAGACACATGAATATCATGATGAACTGACAGCAAGGTTAATCCAGATGTTGCATTTCTCAATAGTTAGATATACCTTTAATTACCCTAGTGTGAAAACAATTCTTTGTGCAGATGCACTGAAAACTGGCAAAATGATTAATATCTTGAGAAGAACATACTCGTAGACAACCAAAGAAATCATATCTTCGAAGCTTCCCGTGTTGTCAGATTGTCTTACGAGGATTTCCCTTTGAAAAATAAAGACTGTTTTCCCGAAGAAAGATTTCCCTCTGAAACGATTTCTACTAAAATGCTTACGATTTCCTTTTCTTTTTAAATAATTTTCACCTGGCACTGAACCAGGAAAGAAGCAATTTTGAGGGACAAAGACCGAATACAGAAGACTTCACAGGCTATTTCCAGAAACTTTAAGATATGTATTTCATTTGTCATGTACAGGTAAATGTTTTAAATATATTGTGACGCAGACCGGCGTTTATTAAGGCGAGCTAAGGTCAAGCTGCCTCACAGCACTGCTTGCGAATACGTGACTGACAACAATAGAGCGGCAGAATAAAGAAGTTTCCGGAACGTTCGCGAGACTTTCGACTGCCAGCTTGCTTGTGAAAGGTTTGAGAAAAGGGCGATTTTCCAGAAAAATCCACGTTATTTCTCCTACAAAAAGCTTGTGGGACAGCGAAAGGGGGCCAGTTTTTTGAGACAAAGGAGAAGTTGTTGGTTCGTGAACGAGACAGCTGTTAGTAGTGCGTATGCGTATACAGTCATCGTCGTGAGAGAACTGTATTTGTCGACATTGATACGCCGCATCGAGGTCTTGAGGTGAAGCACTCTTAGTGAGTGTTTAGTGATTGCATCGTCAAAGTCATCTGTTGTAAGGCAGAGAGAGAACTGAAAGATAGAAAAGTGTGAGTCAAGGTTACGAGAAGACAGAACAGCTGTGAGTTATAAGATCACGAGGAAATGTAGATAGTGTTAAATACGGTATATTATGAAAGCTGTGTTTTGTGTTCAGTTTTAGAAGAAAAATAAAGTGACAAAAAAAGTAAATGGGCTTAATTGTTCATTTTCACACTGGTGCCAGGAATGGGATTTGTGAAATTGTCAATTATCACAACATAGTATCTTTGTCAAAATCGCTAAAACAAAACAAATTAAAATGACTTTTATATATAAAGGTAGTCTGTGCGGTCAGATTTTCTTGAAAACATTTCGTGTTGCACCTTAGAAATATTATGAATTTAAATACCAAGTTTGGTATTTAGCGAACATTTCGTTTTTTTTGAGTTATGCTGCTTTCAGTCACACACATCCACACAAACCCACACGCGCGGATAAACACCCACACACGCGCGCGCGCTCACGAACGCGCGACACACACTTAGACACGAACCTTTTACTAAAGATACTTTACTTAAATCACATTTATTTCCCGTGAAATCTCAAAATCGAATCTTGGGTAGAATACATTACTTTAAGCACGTAGCAGAGAAAGCAAAAAAGAGAGCATAGACTTCTGAAATGCAGGATATAGCACCAAAAGTGAGACATCTTATCAGAACCTTAGTTATCCCTACTGAAAGTTGTTTATGTTAGTAAACTGTACTATCTTCTCCTTGACTAGTAATAATTCTCAGCTTATGTTACGTGCATTACTCCAAGCTAAGGCTTTGTAGTTGGCATGTAATCTCATACATCATTGGGTGAAATGCAAAGAAATATTCATTGGAAAACAAAAGCTGAACTAAAACTAGACCCCAGCGCAACAGCTCATGTAGGGCCAAGGCTTGCAGTTACGGAAACAAAATATACCTACGCATTGTGCTCACTTGGGGTAAATGTCATGACATTGTAATTATATTGCTGTGACTGTCGAGTCTTGTGTCTTTATCCAGTGCAACTAAATGCTGCGTCTAGTGCGGTAGACCGCCTCCTTGTTCAGTTATCCCATCCTTCTAGCATTCGCATAATTCTACGAAACTCAAGCTGAAGATAACGCTACTTCGCTTCCGAAGTTCTCCAAAATGGTTGGTTGCTCAACCATCGCTTTAGTCCGATCATTTGTTTCGTGTCACATTACTGGTCACATTACTGACCGACTAACCATTCAAATACCAGTTTCCTCTCGATATTTAGGTGCTGACTTTTTCTAACTATGTTCTACAAAGGTTCTAGTAGCACATTTGGGCCCGGCTTGCTCTAAGTTTATTGCCGCCCATTTTCGAGCACCTTCCCTCTCCCCGCCAAAGAGATAGGCCATATAGAGACGATGTTAACGCTTGAAAAGTAAAATAATTAAATATTAGGACATTTTGGACCTTTTCCCCTCGCACCCAGAGAGCTCGAGAAAGAGAGAGAGAGAGAGAGATAGATAGACAGACAGACAGACAGAGAGAAAGAGAAAGAGAGAGATAGAGAGAACGAAGAATGAGTCTGGGAAATATAATTTATCCTAGGTATGTTTCTTATACTTATAACACTTGATTTAAGTTTGCCGACGTTAGCGTCGCACTATGAAGATTCTCTTTTTTCTAATCTGCAACAACTTAAACTTACTAAGTCATGTCACTGAGTAGACTTGTCGTCAAACTGAAGTATGACAGGTATGACAGGCACAAATTTTAATGGCAGCTGATATTTGACAACTTCATCAGATTATTCTCTTTCCTGTTGCGCAAATAAATTTTGTGGACGCAAATAATATTTATATCACCGCTTTACAGTGTGATTTCACAGCGTGTCTAACTATACAACACCGCAAGGCGTGGTAAACTTCTGATTGGAAGTTGTGTTGAACAGCTCCTCCTACCACCCGCCATTAAATTTAGTCTGTCATAATACCTGTATAAAATGTTTATAAACGAAAACAGTCCAAAATTGTATCCGTAACCAAAATAAAAGTTAAAAAAAACAGCAACTGGCGCCAGAACCACTTATTCAGAGGACACAAAGTGTAAATCAAAGCACACAGGCTTACCGATGACAACCGTGAAATAAGAAAGCGCTCTTACGGATATATACCGTTTAGCAATGAAAAGTACTATACTGGTATATTTGATGATACTGACATCATTGCAGTTGGTCCATGTTGTTTGCTATTGCCACCCTTATTGCGAGTCCATTAAGAGATAAGCACACCCAAACATCAAGCATTGAGCAATTAGTGCTTCCGACAGGTCAAGCAAAGCCGCGAAATTCAGGCTGGTGGGCTTCGATCCGCTGAAAAAGAAACTCCTTGAACAAATAAAGCCACAACTTGAGCAAAGAGCCGCGGGAAGTACCACTTGGCGCTAAACTTCTTTGAAACTCATAGATACTCAACACTCTACGGGTTAAATAAACATTTACTGCCAAGGGGGTTACAAAAAGAAGCAAGAACGCTTTGCAATTAAACTCCAGACAGAAGTAAAGCAAAAACTCAAGAGATACATCTAAAGAGAGAGATTTTATTGTAGAGTTTAAAAACACCTCCAGAAGAACAGAATGCTTTCTTTTATTCCTCACTTTATGCAGAGACATTGCTACATTAGACACAGGAATTCCATATCGCGGTTCCACGAGAAATAAGCGTTTTAGAAGCTCCTGTCTGCCTTCAAGCGCAAAAAATGAGAAGTATGTTAAATACCAAAACTCAGATGTAATTCTGGCAATCTCAAAGCTTCAAGACAAAGCACCTAGTGGAAACTCTTTACGTCAATTAAACATTTACATATTTGTGCAATATTCACTACATTTTAATTTTCTTAGAGGAAACTGATGATTTTCATTAACATATTATGACATAAAAACACCGCTTAAAGGCTTATTCACAACCACTGACAACGATAACCATAACGATTCTGGGAATGTCAATCAAGACAGCACTTACTATTTTGGTTCACAACACAAAATGGAGGTGGATATTGCACATTGGGAGTTCACTTGTTTCTAACTGACCAAAGATTTTTTCTACCTTGCGCGGGCCAAAATGACCTAGTTGTCGACGGGTCCTTAAACCCCACTCACTCACTCACTCATTCACTCATTCACTCACTCACTCGCTCACTCACTCAATCACTCACTCACTCGCTCACTAACTCACTCATTCACTCACTCACTAACTCACACACTCCTCACTCATTCATTCACTCACTCAATCACTCACTCACTCGCTCACTAACTCGCTCACTCATTCACTCACTCACTAACTCACTCACTAACTCACTCACTCATTCACTCACTCACTCAATCACTCACTCACTCGCTCACTAACTCGCTCACTCATTCACTCACTCACTAACTCTCACTCACTCATTAACTCACTCATTAACTCACTCACTAACTCACTCACTCACTCAATCACTCACTCACTCACTCGCTCACTAACTCACTCACTCATTCACTCACTCACTCACTAACTCACTTACTAACTCACACACTCACTCACTCACTCACTCACTCTACCTTTCGACTAGAAAGAGCTCTAGTGGTTGTTTCATGGCACAGCCGCCTTGATTAATTTCTGCAGCGAAAAGTCTAATACGCACAATATATATCTAACATGTTGTGCTCGGTAACGGGAACGAGTAAGTTAAAACTTTCTAAGTCTTCTTTACAGTTCCCGGAGCCTGGGAAAGCTTCCCGACGGCTATTTTCTACATGCAGCCAAGTTCATGTTGCTTTTTGCCAGATTTTTTGTAATTAAAATGTAATGTGAATAACGTAGCGCGAGTAGAAAAATCGCTTATTACATGGCTACGATGCGGGATAATGTGAAGTTTTAATGGTAGGTCCTGTGGTGTCACACATCATTAGAACGGAACCGCGTGCAGCTACGGGTTACCCTGAGGATATACGAGCGTTTATTTTGCCTGCGCTTTACGCACGTAATATGCGCACAGTTTAGCTTCACTAGGCATCTAAAGGAACAGAACACATACTCTGCGCGTAATCAAGGTCACGAAATCAAAGCGCACATAAACGTGCGTCTTAGCGGAGAGTAGAATTGAAATGCTAGAACACACGTAATCTGCAGGCTGCGTGCACTCTGAATTGAGTAACAGAAGAACAGAACAGGTGAAACACTTCCATTCAGCGCGTTTCTTTTGCGTTCTGCTCCTCCAAGAGCCTCTGCAATTGCAATGATGGATACATAGAGATTAATAAGTGAGGTTGAAATTCGCCCTGGAATACCGCTTGTGATGTGTACAGGAACAAGCAGCCCTTTATATTTGAAAGAAGTTCATTAAATGAAGAAGCTGACATTCAAAAATAATTTAAAATTGTAATATCTTCACGGAGTGTATGATATAGTGTGTAAAATTGGCGTGCAAATGCCTCTCGCTAATTGGATGTACCCACCACCTTCTTCCTTTTTTCCTTTTTTTTAATACGAGATGGACAAGACCCACTACAGCAATAACTTCATCAGCTTTCATTTTGGAGAACTGAACGGGCGATAGAACGCGAGTGTTTCAGTCGTGTGTGCTTAGATCTCAAACGCACACATATAAGTGTGACGTAAAAGTGGACGAAAAGATTACGCTCGTGTGTCCTCAGTGTTAGATGAACACGGAGAATGAATGACGTTACCCCGCAGCTGTTCTATATGCACGCGCATCAGCACACGCCTGCAGCTGCGTACATACGAGAGTAGCAACAATAGAACCCATGTGCACTAAACTTACGGCTTGTTGACTACCTTCCGTCTCTACATATCATATAAGCTACTGGCCAACAAACATAGGTGCCTACAATAAAGTCCAGCGGTCTTCTCCATTGCAGATGATTTTCACTGCAGTCATAATGCCACCTGTTTCTGTATGTAATTAGCAGCTTAGGGTGCATACATTTACATAATATGTGTTTTACTGTCTCCGCCGTTTATCTATTGTAGAATGTAACCCCGTGGCAAAACAGCCCATCCGGGCCAAGACCTACCTCCCGACCGCTGCTTCCCCCACCTCTGCCCATCACATGCGTCATGAGACAGGTGCAATACTGGAGGTGGGACGTGGTCAGCGTACCAGTCCCTCCCAACCAGTTATGCTACTTTTCAATCCTAATTGGTCCTTCAGGGATCTAACGAGGCTGATTATGATATGATTATGCTCATATTAGTAGTAACAATAGAAATAACAATAATAATAGAATTAATAAAATTAATAATGGTGATACTACTACTACCACCACTACTACTAGATACTACTATTACTACTACTACTATTACTACTACTACTACTACTACTACTACTACTACTACTACTACTACTACTACTACTACTGCTAATAATAACAACAACAACAACAATAATAATAATAATAATAATAATAATAATATAAATAATAATAATAATAATAATAATAATAATAATAATAATAATAATAATAATAATAATAATAATAATAATAATAAGAAGAAGAAGAAGAAGAAGAAGAAGAAGAAGAAGAAGAAGAAGAAGAAGAAGAAGAAGAAGAAGAAGAAGAAGAAGAAGAAGAAGAAGAGGAGGAGGAAGCAGAAAAACAAACAGCAGTAACAAATGAACAAATATCAATTAAACATTTCGTGCCCTCATGTTTGTGTGGATTTTGTTACAGCAATTCACAATTTCTAATCCATAATGTTAGACAATAAGAGCATAAACAGCAGTGAGTTTATTCCCTGAAAAATAAACTCTTTGTAAGTAAAGTGGAAAATATTCTAAGACTGCTCTTGCCCATTATCACGAACTACACCCCGTAGTTCAAGCTTGTCTTCTCTTATAAGCAGAACAAAGTTCGATACGGCCACTGGCACCCACCGATAAAAATTACGCCGTCAAGTTCTGCAACTGTTCTCACGCACGAAGGGTTATCTACATACGCCAAAGACGGCTTGCCTGGGCCACCTGGTATAGTTAATGTAATAGTGTTGGCTGCATTGCTTTGAGTGAAGCAGATACAGAATTGGACTCTTCAATATGGCTATATTCGCAGTAAATAAATATATAAGCTTAAGTTATATTAATAAAACTTTTTCAACAATAAATCAAATAAATAATTCTAAATATATATTATTTACACCAAAGAATGTGAAGGTGTACTTTAAAGAAATGCAACTGATGGACCCGCTCCATACTAGCATTTTTTTTAGCATTCTTAAAATGCTAGCTCAGCCCCCTCCCCCTCCCCCCCCTCTCTCTCTCCCCCCTTGTGTTGTCATGGCAACAAGGCTCTTTCACAGTGAGTATATAACAAATCACAGTTTGACTGTGGCTCCAGCCTCTCTTGTATCTACAAAGAAATGTAGGTATCTGGATTTAGATAAAGAAGATAGAAAAATAAACTTTTGCAACAACAGTTTGTGGAAGATATTCAAATAAATGGAGGAGGTAGGAACTGTCATATGAGTTTAATATCTTGGAGGTTTTACACACCATTTTCTAAAAGTACATGTATTTAAATATACACATATAATATGGAAACTGGTAGATAATATTGATGGACGGTTGGTTTTAGGTTACTTACAGAGGAAATAAGAAGGTACAGCACTTGTGCCAGTACTAATGCATGGAATTAAAATTTATTTCTTGAAAAACAAAGTAAATTTGTTTTATATAGCTCACATAGTATCTATCAGTTTTAAAATCAATGTAGCATTGTGTAGCACATATGTACAGGTGGTCTCGGTTACTTATCGCCTTCCTGTGCCCTCTATTTGATTGCTATTGTTTTAATCGGATCATTCTTTGGGATAATTTAGAATCGTGGAATTGTTTACGTTTTGTGCATGCAATCGGTATAGCGGCTCATCTTCCTCTACTGCCTGCCTTCTTTATAAATGATCATAGTTGGATGTTCGCTTTCCCATAACATTTTTTTTAAATTTCTATATATTTTATCCTGTGAATGGAACTTATGGTCATGATACAGAAATATCCGGTCCTAGTGACTAGAAAGTATAACTTTTTTCATCTACCTTGTTTCAGAAAAACAAACATTCTGCGGTTTATTACAAGGGATTATAATTATTTAAAACACACAGACTTGTAGATGATTTGTTTATTCTTGTAAACTTAACCACTTTAGAGAAAAATGTTCTCTCACTCACAGGACTTTTTCTACTCACTCTTGTGCAAATTATCCTTAAGAACGTTTATTCCATCTACTTCGTGTTAATCTAGACACACGTTCATAGAAATGATTTTAGTATCTATTTCCTTATAGGTACAATGGGAATAGGGGAATGCAGTAGGCCTAAAGTAATAGCCAAATATTTTAAGAGCTGGTCGCTATGTGATGGCTTTGACATTCCATTCTTTCTTCATGGCCAGGACAAATACAATAATGACTTCCTATTTGAAAAAAAGTGTAATTATTTGAAAATTCAGGCCACCACGAAAGAACTGTTTGACATAAATTGTGTGCTTTAACCACACCTACATTTTTATGTACGAAGATTTTGTGTACCTCTTTCGGTTTAACAGTTATGCAGAAGTCATCTAGAATAAAGAGGACCTAAGAAGCTATCCCCCAAAAAATCAGATGTATCTTTGATTTGTCATGAAAATATCTTAAAATATTGTATATTAATACAAATTGTTAGGGTAATTTTCTAACACTTTTTCCATGTAGAGAGTAGTTTGGGGCTGAGGGATTTTCATGAAAATCCTCGTGTCGCATCTTGGAACGATGCTGAAGTAAAATAAAAAGTTTGCTGTTTAACTGACTTTTCGTTTTTGAGCCATACAGCTCACAGACAAACAAACGCGTACACACTCACACAGATCTTTTTCAAAACAGGTTTTTAAATCTATACGGGGACCTCAAAATGTGTATTTCCAGTATAATTTCTGTATTGAATATGCTCTACTTACTATGAACATGGGCAGAGAAAGTAAAAGATATAATTTGCGTGTCAAATATTTCTATCTACACAGCATGATATACTAAATGGGATTATAAACACAACGAGAAAATAATGAAAGGCTACAATTATAGGAGAACTTGTAAGTGATCATATATAACATTATCAGAACAAGTGGATAAATTATTTGGATCGCATGGATGCAAATAGAACCCCAAAAGCCACGCTTCACTATCGTCTGAACAGGAAGAGATCTTTAGGTTGTTCAAGGAAATATTAGATCGAAAATTAAACTGTGAGGTTGTAACAGGCTAATGCTGGCATAATATAAGCAGATATTTTTACTTTTTGAACGTCCACAGCAAAAAATCAAGCACTTCTTCGCTTTAGTAAGTTGATGTGTTGAGAAAATCCTAATCAAGATCTGCGATACAATTTAATGTGAAATTGTGTTATCAGTTTGGAGAAGGAATAAATTTAAGTGCGTCCTCCCCTACCGCAGCGTCATGATTGGTCCTCCCCCGCTCCCTACCAGCAGGGCGTCGCCTCGTCTCCAGGCAACACTATGAGTCAGCCAGGATCAATAAAACCAGACCTCAATCTCGCAGACTTTGCCTCGTTGCGAGTCTTATTTTCGTGAGCACACTTTACAAGTCCCTCATGCACTTTAATTAATTTTCTCGCCAGTGATGTCCGCCGCAGTCATGCAGAGCACAATAAATTATAAAGTGCTCTGTGTTATACGTTATTTTCATATTCGAGCATTATAACACAGCTGTAAACAAAGGACATTTCTTCATAGCAACTCTAAAGCTATTCATAATGATGTCAATAATTTCCACAAAAATCTGATGTTACATTTGCATGACTGTCTCTACCCTCTATCATTAACTATCCTTACGAAAGCTTATGTTGTATCTACTTCACTTCAGTCGAAATAAACATTTACAGAAATGCTTAGTTACACATTTCGTCACAGACCAAAGGGAGTAGCCATAGTTAAATGTAAAGAACTGAAGGCTACACGCTGGTCTTGATATTCGTACTTCTTCCATGCAGTCATAAGAAACAACTGAATACGACAGAACTTGAAAAGAATGACAAAAAAATTGAAGAATTGGAACCATTAAAACTGGATATTTCGGAAATGGCTTATGCTGCAGATGTTTAAAATAAAGTCTATATGCTAAAGAGATCCTCATTTCTTGTGTAGTACCTTAACGTTTACCAGGGTTATACAAAATTCCTTCCGAATGAAAAGGGCTTAATATGCTATTCTCATAAAAAATGATTGAAAAGTCTTCCATGTAAAGGATAGCTTGAATATTTACGTGTCGCATCTGTGAGAGATACCTACGGAACCTAAATGCAGGACTTGGTATGTACCCGACATCTCAATTTGAGTTATGCAATTCTGAGACAGACAGACAGACGGACGGAAGGACGGACAGACGGACAGACAGACAGACAGACAGACAGACAGACAGACAGACGGACGGACGGACGGACAGACAGACAGACAAACAGACAGACAGACAGACAAACAGACATACACACACACACACACACAAACGGAACTTTCTCTAAAATGATTATTATTGGATTCAAAGTCCTAAAAGCATATATTTCCAGTGAAATCTCGGTTTTGAATTTTTGAGTGAAATGTAAATACCTTCTCCAGCTACTAGGTGCGTGGTAGAGAAGGTAATAAGCAAATTAGTACCTACAGATTTAACACACAGTGTTCTGGGTACATTCGCTGCAAGTTCCTCAGTTTCTTGAAGTAATGATACCTATGTAAATTCCTTAATATGTAGGTATTACGAGAGCTACGATTAAACTTTTGGTTGCCTTTTACTTCACTCTTGTTCTATTTATTATAGTTTTACATTTTTGTTTGCTTCTTGTTTTGTTTTACTCCGTAAAGCATTTAATGTCTGCATCAAAGAAGGTTGCAGTTCAAAACTGAATTTTATTATAACATAATAATGGTTTTTGAAAAGTATCCACGCACATTATCCATCGGTCTGTTCGGCTGTCAGTCAGTCAGTAGATCGCGGGTTCAAACTCGGCCCAGACTGATAGTTTTTAAGTGTACTTAAAAGCGACAGCCCCATGTCAGTGGATTTACTGGCATATGGGTAAAGGAACTGCGGGACAAGTTTCCGGAACAACGGTGCCACCAATATGACCCTGGTAATTTACAGCTCATTAACAAACAAAATATTTATTGTCAGTCATTCAGTCAGTCATCAGTCAGTCAGACAGTCAGTCAGCCAGTCATTCAGTCAGTCAGTCAGCCAGTCATTCATTCAGTCAGTCATCAGTCAGTCAGACAGTCAGTCAGTCAGTCAATCAATCAGTCAGTCATTTAGTCAGTCAGTCTTTCAGTCAGTCAGTCAGTCAGTCAGTCAGCCAGTCATTTATTCAGTCAGTCAGTCAGTCAGTCAATCAATCAGTCAGTCATTTAGTCAGTCAGTCTTTCAGTCAGTCAGACAGTCACTCAGACAGTCATTCATTTATTCATTCAGTCAGTCAGTCAGTCAGTCATTTAGTCAGTCAGTCTTTCAGTCAGTCAGTCAGCCAGTCATTCATTCAGTCAGTCAGTCAGTGAATCAGTCAGTCATTTAGTTAGTCTTTCAGCCAGTCATTCATTCAGTCAGTCAGTCAGTCAGTCTTTCAGTCAGTCAGACAGACAGTCAGTCAGCCAGTCACTCAGTCAATCTGTCAGTCATTTAGTCAGTCAGCCTTTCAGTCAGTCAGTCAGTCAGCCATTCAGTCAGTCAGACTTTCAGTCAGTCAGTCTTTCAGTCAGTCAGCCATTCAGTCAGTCAGTCAGTCAGTCTTTCAGTCAGTCAGTCAGTCAGTCTTTCAGTCAGTCAGCCACTCAATCAGTCAGTCTTTCAGTCAGTCAGTCAGCCTTTCAATAAGTCAGTCTGTTGGTGTGTTTTCCTGTTTGTCTGGAACAACATATTTCAATACACACATTTTAAGGCTGTAATCAAAGTTTTTCATTACCTTATACTAAACATTCACATGAAAAACTATGTTATTTTCCATTTTCTCAATGTTCATGCAATTCCCTCGTACCAAACAATCGTTCACATGGAAAACTATAGTTTATTTTCTAAAGAGCAATTCCAAAAGTTAAAAATAAATTTTCATAAATATGGTGATAATCTCTATATATAACAAGAAACCGGCATTTTGTTACAATATGCAATCTATGTTCGATAGCGTTTGTCTTGCATTTCTGGTTTTGGAAATACTAACGGTTGCATACAACAATTTTGGAGACTGAAGATTAGCTTGTTGGCCATTGTAGCTAGTTATGCGAAATTGAGCTTGATTTCTTGCGTTATTTGCTCATTCATTTATCCTTTATTTCTTTATTTCAGTTTATTTCCCCTTATTTTGATGTGATTTCATACACCCCTTCCACACACACACACACACACACACACACACACACACACACACACACACACACACACACACACACACACACACACACATTTTTTCCCTTAAGATTGTCTTATTGGATTCTGTTGGAAGATTTGTGGAAATTGCCACATCAAATGTTAATACCGCGGTAGATAAGATATCAATGGGCATGTTTTCGAGCTGCTAACAACAAAAATAAGACTAGCAAAGGTTGAAAAAAAAATTGTTACCTTTTTGAATCCTCTTCAATTAAATTGATATTGGGAAAAGAAGCATATACAAACATTGGTATCCTAATATTGCAAGTTGCATCCTAATCCTAGTCAGCATGCATAAGTGGTGTTACCAATAATTTGTGATTGGAAAAGTACATGTTTTAACAGTGAAACATGAGAAAGGAATTTTTAAATTCATGGCTTACGTGGCGAAGATGTCTTTTTTGTCCATTTCATCAGGCAGCTTGGAGCCAGACCTATGTGGATTAGCTGGCTCAGAAACGTTCGTTGTTCCACACATACATTTATGTGCATGATAAAATGTACACCTTGAATTGTTCAAGTACTCATCATTTTAAATCACTTTTAAAATCAGTAAACAGTAAGAGGTAGATACAATCCTACTTACATAACATTGCAAATGTCGTTAAAGCATACCATGTATGTAACTTTTGTCGTGGCATTTACGGTCGCACCGTAGCCGAGTGGTTAGGCTATTCGCTTCTCACCAAAGCGGCCCGGGTTCAATCCCAGGTAACCACATGTGGAATTTGTTGTAGACGAAGCGGCGCTGGGGCGGGTTACCTCATTACAACATTGTAAGAAGAGGATCTCATATGCCACGAACTGACTCAGCGTAAAAATAAACACAGCGTAATTTGAATACTTGTATGTATTTGTCAGGCAGGGATAATTTTGTTAGAGATATTTGAACCTTGGAACAAACTACATATTTTCCACAGGAAGAAATACTTTTGGATCCCTGTATTCAACCTTATCTATTTCAGTGGAATTCAAATATTCAGGTTTAATGTGGCAGTCAAGGGTAGTTCACAATACAGAAACAACAGATGTGGTATACTGTTTATGTATACAGGTGATTATATTAATCTTTTGTTTTTATACATGCCTTACCTGAAAATCTTTTTCGAAAGAGCGAATTATATGATGTTAAGGAAAATGTGTTTAAAAATGGAAAATGCATAAAAAACAGGAGATTTAGAAGTGTGTAGTTTTTAGCAGTAGATCAGTAGATTTGCCAAAAAGCAGATCTGCAAAATCAGTAGACCTGGCAACCCTGCTCAGGGTCCCGTTCAATATTGGGCGTGAAGCACCACTTCATTTTGCTCAAAGGCCTCTTTATCAAGCTTGAGGTTCTTCTATTTGCCTTAAATCTACAACACGGGACCACCGGCTTTACTATCCTTCCGAAGGAATCATGCTAAGAATTTTTACGCCTGAAAAAATTCATGGCCTTCCGCCGGGTTTGAGCCCATGGCCTCGGGAACTAGAGACTAGCATGTTAACCCAAAACCAAGGAGGGGAGAGGTATGTTGCCATAACAACCATATTTTTGTATGAGACCTATTAATCGTTCATGCAACTAAATGAGAGAACCGCTTTTCAGGTATAAAATGACTAAAGCAATATATTGTCATTTAAAAAATTTACAGATGACATCATACCTGAATAATAATGGCTGAATATTTTTGTTTCTCTATTGTAAGCATTTCCTTTCAAAATTTTAATGGACTTGTCCAAATATGCTTTAAAAATGAGTTAATTTTAGTTTTATTTGCATTCTTCCACATTTGTAAAATATCCTGAATTAACATTGTTTTTCAGAATCAGAATAATCCTATAGCAAAGTGCCCTCCTGTAGTGCATGCTATTTCATATTCGTGATCAATACCGTGTAGATGTTCAGGACATCGTAAGCTACATTTGTGTAGTTGCACCTTCCTTGTCAACCATGCGTTAGTAAATGCCAAACCTCCCGATCTACATCACACGAAGGCAAACACAAATATGGCTGTAGTAAAGCTATTCGCGTCAGAGCAAACATGCAGAATTGTGTACACAGCCATTCACTTGTCACCAATTACCAAAAGCTCTAGATTAGAACGAGCCTTCAGTCATGAGATGGCGCAAATTATATATCATACTGTGGTGATGATATGGGCACCAAAGTATAAATGAACAAATTTGGGGGGAAAACTTAAAGAAATCATTTGCGGAGACTAACAAAATATTCAGTTACAGTCTATAAAACCATAAAAGAATATTACGCATAAACAATGTGCTATATATTTTTACTTTTTCTACTACGTAAATAGAGGAAGTATTGTTTCCACCCAAAACTTCGATGACGAGATTTCTCCAAACTATATGTTTTGAGGCCCCCTGAATTAAAAAAAAAAAAAAAAAAAAAAAAAAAAACATATTCAGGAAAGGGTCTGCGCGCGCACGCAAGGGTACGATACGACGATTTTGAAGAAAATTGCTCCACCCTAAACTACCCTTTGCATGGAAATTTTTTCGAAAATTTTGATTTTCTTGAAAATGGCTCTAACGATTTTGATTAAAATGCCATATATTTGAGAAATTTATGTCCTGAATTTTATGGCTATAGCTCATGTAGTCCTATTTACTCTGAATGACTTTTGCATAACTGGTAAACCGTAAGAGATAGACAAAATCTTACTATACAGAAATGTAGATCTTGCTAAAACACACAATTTATATCCAAATAATTTTTTCTGTAGAGTGAACCATTTCGAGATATTCCTTGTTATTTGTGCCAGTTTCGGAAAACAAAATTTCGTCAAATGCATCATCGTGGTTCATTTTTTATGTTAACCGTGCAAAGAGAACGGGACCTCAAAGCTTTAACAGATTTGACTATCACTCAAAGCCTACTGTATTCCCATATGCCCCTTGCACCTTCAAGGAAATAAACAATAAGATGGTTTCTATCAGATGTTTACTTTCTCTGCTGCATATAGCAAGAAGGGGAGGTATTGTATTCAACCCATTCTTCCACCCTAAACTGCCTTTTACACGGAAAAGTTTTCGAAAATTTTGATTTTCTCGAAAATGTGTAACGATTTTAATTAAAATGCCATTTGTTCAAGACACTTTTATGGCAGTCAAAATGTATATTTTGAATTTTCTGGCTATTTGTCGGATAACTTAAAGCTCTATAGACCTCCCCTTCCCTCAGCAAGATTTTGGAAAAAGGTTTGTGTGCATCCGGAAATGCTTAACTCTAAAAGAAAACTCAAATAAAAGTAATTTTAATAATTTAAGGCCCTCAGGAATAAAATCTGAGTTAAAAATATTGGCACTAGGAATAAAATATAGGAATATCTTGAATACTCTTTAACTGCTAGATGCTTTTCCATCATAACTTAAACTTTTATGAGAACGAAACTATTACAGAGAGAGAAAAACTCACTGACGAGAAATGCATATATATGATAAAATGTTCAATTTATCACAAAGAAAAATTGTTGAGCATTAACCATTTACAAAATATTCGCCATTGTTCCTTTGAATTTTTCCACCTTTTGAGTAGCTTTGTAACTTTGAATGACCGTCCTTTCTCACCTCTATTTGCTCATGTAAATGGTATGAGTATTCCTCTTGAAACAATTGAATATTTTTCTAGTGCTAGAAAATGTGGGTTAATTACTGTAGGTATTACACCACTTTGGTAAATATCATCATTGAGAAATCATAGTTATAAAAAATGAACATGTATATGAATAGTTTGCAGAATATATGTATATACCTGTAGCTGCCTATATTAATTCTGAATGCTCACATTGAGTACATATATAGCGTGGAAGTGAAATGATCCGTCAGACTTTAACAGCGAATTTCTCATGTTGTGAATAACAAGAAAGTCTAATACCAAAATGTTGTTGTTGTTAGCTAATGCTGGATTTCTGACAATGAAGTCATTAATCCTCTTGCTCTCCAATATTTTTCACTGATGATATTGAACAGAGCAATAGCAGTAATAGTAACAGCTTTTTAGAGAGCACCATATTTTTATGTTTTGGCGGTCACATTGCTCTCTCACAACCCCCAGAATGTCTGGAGGACCACACCTGTCGTTGGTTTACGGGTCTCACCGACCTGACCGGGAGAATTATCAAAATAAATTCACCGACCATATCTTCTGATTACCAATCAGAGGACGTATTACATGCCATGACAGGTCAGCATGTTGGGGTTAAGGTTTTATAGAGAAATTAGAGAAATGGAGAGGTTGGAAAAATAAAGACTCCCTAGCCCTTGGGAACCCTAATAGCATCGGGGTCGGAAGAGAACAAGAGATGACCAAGGTAAGGTCAGATAGAAAAGTTACAGTGAGGAGCAAAACACCAGTAAGTGGAAGTAATGTTCTACTCAGCTTGGGTACCTTGTGGTCGCTATTCACATATCCCCTAGACGGAGACCCCTGAGTCAAATACCAAAATGTTGAAAAGTTTATATTTATCTAGAAAAAATATTTTTATCAAAAAAATGTATCATCACCTGGCTGAATTATTATTGATTGACGGTTCTTGATTTATAGCTATATTCATAGAAAATTGAATAAATGACAACTTTTTCCTTTGGCGTATTTCAATATATTCAACCGTTTTAGTTATTTTTTTGATAAAAATATTTTTTTCTAGAAAACTATAAACTTTTCAACATTTTGGTATTAGACTTTCTTGTTATTCTCAACATGAGAAGCTCGCTGTTAAAGTCTGACGGATCGTTTTACTTCCATCCTGTATTTTAATTTACCGAGCGGGATGTCTCAGGTGATAATGTCTGTGGCCCGCATTTGGGAGGTCGCGGGTTCGATCCCCGTGGCCGCGCACTGTGATATGGGGTTTTCCGTGGTTTCTCCATGTCACTTAGGCGAATGTTGGGATGCATTATTTCATACCACGGTAAATGTTGCGTTTAAATATTGTTTTTACGATTTTAGCAACGTAGTAGGATGTTTGTGTAAATTCAGATTGTAGGTGAGACTTAAGTCGATTAAAGCGTATATTTCTACAATTTGTGTCTTTTCCTTTTGTGTTTTACAGTCTTACAGAGGTGTTGACGGTGATCGATTTATCTGGAGTCCGTAGTGCCTTCGAATTATCTTGGCGGTAGCCACGAGGTAACCTTTCGCGTAACATTTCAGCGACTCTCGGCAACGCTTCTCATTATTATGGAACGGGTTATTTTTAAACCATAAAATATCGATATATCAGAAGTTACAAGACAATACTTCAACAGTTACACTTCTCGCGCTAAGATACAGAAACAGTTCAATTCTATATCTACAAATAGTCCGCAACTCGGATCAGACAGTTCATCATTACCCTCAATTAAATTTATCAGTCAACTTAACTGGTGTCCATTCTCACACCTTCGCACGCATATCCTGAGAATAGTTCATCACTGGAGCAGCTGACAGTAGATTCTTCGAGATATCGGAGGCGGCGTCAAAGGTGACCCACACTAAGAAGTCATCAACCTTTATGAATGTTTATGCGGTAATGAAAGTTGGAAACTGAAAAAATAATAAATCGGACACAAACAACTGTGATGCGATTTTTAAGGTCAGCCATATGCGTGACAAGACGAAACAGAATAAGAAATAAAGCAATAAGGCACGAATTGGGTACATTATAAATGAAAGAACAGACATCTTTATAAATTATTGGATAGAACACGTACATCGAATGCCAATCCAAGAAGAGCTCTAAGTCACAGATCACAAGAAAAGAGAAATATAGGGAGACAACAAACGATGAATCCTCCAATTAGGTGACGCAACGGGCTAAAGAGGTGAACTATGGAAGCATACTATCATCATCATCATCAATCATCACAATTCACTGTTGTTGTTGTTGTTGTGACATATCCATTTGAATACATTCTTCTAATTCTGTGAAAAATTCTGGGAAAAATTAACAGAAGAATTAATTTTTAAATGATAAATATTTCATAAGGCTTGCCTGGGAATGGGCATAGAGTTCATGCAATTGTGAGGGTAATTGATACGAAGCAGTCTTTGTTTACTTTATTTATTTTTTGTAACACGTGCGTCAGCAGCCTCGACGGATTGACTTTTCAGGTTTGCTATAACGAGAGGATTTTTGACAAAAACAAGAGCAACTAAAATGGTTAGAATGTCTTAAAACACCATTACAGAACGTAGACGTACTATCACACTTACCTTCCCTGATTAATTTATGTTCCGCCCGTAGTTTGGGCTCTGTGTCCATCATAATTGATGGAATTCATGGACCTCCAACGTTTTATCGAGTTGGAAATAAGATGTTCTCGAGTAGGCATTAGGCGAGTGTAGCTATCCCCCTCAGGTCCAGCCAGCCGCAGTAAAACCAGAGGTTCCTCTGGTTTCCAGGTTAGGTTACACTTAGTGTGTATATAAACTGAATTCAAATGACCGGTATATCAGTAAATGTACACTTACAGCCTCTAACAACGCTGTTTTCGCGGATTCTGGTTTTCTTCATGGACGCACAGTACTAACAAAATGGAGTCATTTGTTGACATTGCGATAGATTTACTGTTTAACAATGTCTTAAAATGAGCGGGTGAATAGGTTAGACCCTTCTTAAGTAATTATATTGTGACGTGATTGGCGACTACCTCAAAGGAAGCTCGGTGTTAGCTACCTCACACCCTTACCTGTAAATACGCGGCCCGACGACAATGGAGCGGTCAGAACAAAGGCGATTCTGAGCGCAGCAGAACAAAGCAATTTCAGACAGTTCTGGAAACTGTTCAGTTTCCGGGCTCGTTTACGAAAAGTTTCGAGAAAATGCATATTTTCCAGAGAATTCGCCGTCATTTAGCCATAGCTATAAAAATGAGAGAGCACGGACCAAGAGTTAAGTAGTCTTTAAGTGTTGATAAAGACAGTTTTTAAGTTCTGAAGGACATTGCGAGTCTAGTGTTAAAAAAGTGTTTAATGCAGGCATGGGAAAGAGGGGTGACAGCAGTGCAATCGAGTATTTACCCCCTCTATTTACTGACACAATTTGAAGGACTGACACAATTGGCCGGTACTCTGAGGTAGACAGACTATAGCGGGAGGTGTAGCCGGGTAGCTAACCGCAGTGGAAAGGGTTAAAACTACGATGTATGGGGAAGTGACACAATGTGCCGGTTCTTCCCATCTATGGTTTAGTGAGTAAATCGACGAAGCCAGCCATTTGGGAGACAGAGAGAGAGAGAGAGAGATTAGAAAGACAGTAAAGTGTGCGTCAAGGTTACGAGAAGACAGAACAGCTGTCAGTGGCTAAGTCTCAAAGGATTGTAAATTGTGTTGACGATACATCATAGGACCGTTGATACCGAAATTTAGATTTCCAATCGAATGGGCTTGATAAAGACACGTTTTAATTTAATTGCCGGATGTGAGATTTGCAATAAGTGTTGAGTAATAACATATGTAGATAATAGAGTAGGAAGTGTTGTAAGGTGAGCAAGATATGAGTAAATAATAGTCGTTAAATTTGTAGGATAAACGCATTATTGGTTTGAAATTAACGAGTCATGACGTCAAACTACATAGTTTAAATACACGTTTGAAATTCAGGTCTGCCAATCTTAAAAGTCGCGCGATATATTTAATAAAATATAAAGTAAACATCGTTTAATCATAAAAAGGTAATTATATATTCGAAATTCAAAAAAGAACATGTTATAATAGAAAGGGACATTTCTAAATTGCGGGAAAAGGAAATAGCATTTTGGATACGAGGCTTTCTTGGATGACGTCATGACATTTAAAATTGGAGAGAACGTTTTCTTAGCGTGGGTAAGCGAGAAAGCGTCACTACTCAGCCCAGACCAGTACGGCACGTTGAGGTGTGCAGACGTGAGTGCGATTCCTCTACATATAGAATCGGCATAACTCCCGAAAGTATATAAGAAATAATAAACAATATACAAAGGTTTTCTTGGGTAGTCTATAACACCCGCGCGTACCCGAGATAAAGAAAGAGATCTCATCCTGAGCTAGCCCGGAACGAACCAAATCAAAGGGCAACACCACGTCACCAACGACATTCCGCCACACCGTGTTTTTCCACAGATTTAGAAGAACAATAAAGTGACATTAAAAGTAACTGACTTGACATTTGTCACAATACATTCTGCTATATGCATGTTGCTTCCCTAATTTACCACTCCCGCTCCCTCACCCCCCCCCAAAAAAAAAATTAACTAAAAGTTTGGTAGTTTTACCATAGAATATTACTATTGGCAAGCATGTACAGCCATGGAAAAACGATTGAGCGCACCAGGAGAGCAGAATATTTTTAAGTTCCATGTCGTGAGGCAATACAGTTTATACAAGTCGATATTCCAACATGCAGCTGAGTTTATTTATAGTATCTTATCCATTATGTTATCGTCTGTCGGACACACAAATAGGGTTGCTGAAGCCTGCAGCACACACTCGCTTCCCCTATATATGTTATTTTCCCCCACCACTAAATATGGCAACGAGAGACAAACCTAGTGGTCAGAGGCGGATGGCACGAAGTAAAAATGTCAAAAGGGTATACAATTGCAATTGTGGGAAGGTAATACCATGTTTGTTTACGTTCCGTGTTCGCGATAAACGTTGTTCTCCTGGAAAAATACATCGAACTTTTGAACAAACTGTATAATACATTCTCTTCACAATTTGAAGACCTAAAAGCATTTAAAACCAAAATCCAATTTTTTGCGCTCCTTTGAAGTTTCCATGAAGCTACTTACATTGCAGTCTGTAAAACACTCTCAGAAAGAAGGGTGGGAATTGTATAAGTCTTTGCCCTGCAGTATCAGAGAATACGTTTCTTTGCATCCAGTCTAATGGCAGTCCACTTATATATCTGCGAACAAACATGAAAAAAATGAACTACACTAGAAGTGAGTATCGTAGCAAGATAAGTGATACTCACCTTGCTATCTTTTGATACAGTGCACTTCGTTCTTTTGCACCAAATATTGAAGACCTTGTAAAACATAAACGTGAATGTGTAAGCTTTTGATTTCCGGGACGTAAGAATGACCCCGTAGTTCCACCACTAGGACTCGGTAACCGCGGATAAATGGTCATTCTGACTCAGCGGGGGGAAGAAGGTGATTTCAACCTCCCCTTTCCTGCTTGCTGGTGAAATCTTTTAGAGCTGGCCGCTAGTATATGAAGGCTGCGAAATTCCATTCTCGTTGCACCGCCAAGAGATAAAAACGACCTCTCATTTGGGAAAAGTATAACTACTGCAAGACTCACACAAATAACAAAGAATATCTCCGAAATGGTTCACTCTACAAAAAAATGTATTCGGACATAAATTGTGTGTTTTGAGATAGACGTTTTTGTATAATAAGATATTTCTTACGTTTATTATAATTTTCTCAAAACTTAAAGGCATATGGAGGCGGGGCGTGCCTCGGACTCCAGTGAATCCTACGCTTGCCCCTCCTACCAGCGCTGCCGAATGTGGTGCTTGCATCTCACACACTGTTATGTACAGAACCTCTGCCGGTACACGCACTACGCTTGGCAACAGCGCTCTGCTTGAGCATTGGCCAGCGTTCACATGCCTTTAACTTTTGCGAGCAGTATAGTTATGCAAAACTATACATGAGTAAACAGGAATCCATGGGCTTTAACCAGAAAATTCAACATATACATTTCATTTGCCATGAAAATATCTTCAATTTACGGCATTTTAATCAAAATCGTTAGAGCTGTTTTCGAGAAAATCAAAATGTTCCATGTAAAGGGTAGTTTAGACTGGAGGAATTTCAAAATGTTTGTGTCACATCCCTGCAAGATATTAAACTTAAATACCAACCTTAGTTTTTAACCGACTTTTCGTTTTGAGTTGTTCTGTTCATGGACAGACAGGTAGGTAGACAGACAGACAGACAGACAGACAGATAGACACACACACACACACACACACACACACACACACACACACACACACACACACTCACTCACTCACACGCACACACACAGACCTTCTTCTAAAAGTGCTTTTTTGGATTCAGGGGACCTCAAAACATATTTCCGGTGAAATCTCGACATAGAATTTTTGCTTGGGATACAATACTTCCCCTTCTTACTGTACATAGAAGAGAAAGTAAAAATATTCTACTCTCCTAATGCGCTCAAATAATTTTTTCCATTGCTGTACATATAGCTGAATGTTAAATACATTTGAAGGAACATTTTACTGTAGCTAAGAGCGTTTAGACCTCGCCATTCATATGCGCCACTCGTAATTCCCAGGAAGAAAAAATAACATTTATCTTGTTAGACGAAACGCGGCAAAACTGAGTTTACCTTATCATCGCTAGCACCAGAGCCACTGGAGAGTCTCAAGGAGCGCAGAATGAAGGACTCTTCTCAGTTTTCTTGAGGAAATGTGTCGAGATAAGCTACACGAGACGGCCGACGCTAATGAGGGTGAGTGATTGGGATGGGGTATCAAGGACCATAGGGAGAAGCCTATGTAATCACTGCAGTGTGCCAGGATATTGTTTCGCGTGGTGCCCGCACGTGCTGGGGGGTCGTGGCGTGGGTTATGCGGTTGTTTGGAGTACGTGTCATTTAAGGCAGTTCTCTGCTAACGAAATTAGCTTGGCTTCATTGAGATCTCATACGTGCTGCGTTTTCATCCCAGTAATTGCCTAGCTAGTCCAAACAAATTGCATTCAGTACGCACGCCTTTCCTAAGAACCTTAACTTAACTAGAACAAATAATTTTACATAAATTTTGCTTTCACCATGAAATACAAGTATTCCACAGGAAATACAAACAATTCCGGTACCTTATATTTTATCATCTTAATTATATTTTTACTTTCTCTACTACGTATAGTAAGTAGGGGCTGTATTGTATTCGATCCAAAATTTCGATGTGGAGATTTCATAGGAAATATATGTTTTGAGGCTCCTGAATCCAAAAAAAGCAGTTTTAGAAAAAGGTTATGTGTTTGTTTTTGTGTGCCTATGTGTGTGTGTGTGTGGGGGGGGGGGGGAGGTAATCTGTTGATAGCATAACTCAAAAACGAAAAGTTGTTTAAGAACCAAAGTTGGTATTTAAGTTTAATATCTTTCAAGGATGCGACATGAGGATTTTGAAAAAATTCCTCCACCCTAAACTACCCTTACATGGAAAACATTTCTACATATTGATTTTCTCAAAAATTGCTCTAACGATTTTGATTAAAATGCCATATGTTTAATAGAGATATCCAAATACATGGAAACACACGATAACAGCAGCTGCTGTACACAAGGTCACGAGCATCACTTGTTTTTCTCTGCTCTGCTCACAATCAGTATTGAGCTGACGCGATATCGTGCGGCTGCATTATTATCAGTGTGCTTTATTATTTAGTCCTGTACGTAGTCACAAAGTGTATTATGGCTCAGCTACTGCACAGTGTGTATTTATTTATGATTCATATGTGTTTCACTCGCCAAGTGAAAGTGCGATTTGCAGAAAGATTTTCAGGTATTAAAGTTCCAGGTCGTATAACAGTCCATGAACTTCACAACTTCAGGCCACAGGAAGTTTTCAGGCTCAGAAATTTAAAAGGCGGCGTACGGTTGTTACCCAAGAAACATTAGACGACATCGGTCATCGTTTGGAGAATTCCCCCCAAAAATCGCTTAGGCGTCTTTCACAACAGACAGGGATTTCTTATGGCTCTTTGCAAAAAGCTACTAAGTTGCGAAGTGAAAGTCATATAAAATAACTGTGGCACATGCACTTCAACCAGGTGATCCTGTAATTAGGCACATATTTTGTGAGTGGACTCTCGATAGTGTATACATTGGCGAAATTGACCCACATTTAATATTTTTCACGGACGAGTCTTGGTTCCACCTTAATGGATATGTGTACACAAAATAATCGTTACTGGAGCTCTGAAAAACCTAATATTATTCATGAAACATCAGATTTTTATCCCTTTCATCTATAAATGAACCTTATATTCACAGAAGTACACTGGATGCAGAAGAAATGCCGAAAGATTGCTCTCATTTTCAGAGGACGTAAACAAACATGGCGAATATATATATGAAGCAGATAGAAGAATACACTATTGAAAGTCTATTAACGAGGGCAGAGAATTTCCTGTGAGTATAGTATTAGAATTTTTTTATTTCTTTACCCGTACATACATAATGGGTAGAAAAGATGTTGCACCCAAAAATTCGATATCGAAATTTTACATGATCCCACTGAATCCCAAAAAGCATTTTCAGAAAAAGGTCCACTAGTCTGTGTCTGTATGAGGGGGGTGGGGGTGGGGGAGCGTGTGGGTGTCTATGAACAGCGTAACAGAAATGAAAATTTGGATGAATACCAAACTTGGTATTTATGTTCAGTATCTTCCAAAGATGCGATACGAAGATTTTCAACAAAATACTCCCACCAAATTACACTTTACATGGAACATTCTTCCAATTTTTTATATTTTTTTAATAATGACTAATGATTTTTAAATGCCATATATTAAAGATATGTATGCCAAATTGTACATATTGAATTTTGTGGGAATAGCTTGTGACGTCAATTTTATATAAGTTTGTGTAACTAGTAAACGCTAAGCTAGAGACAAACATGTACTATACACAAAAAGAAAATGAAGTGTTGCACTCATAAATTTCTCTACTTTTGCACTAGCTATTCTTACAAACTCATATTTCTCTATGTTCTTCATGTTAGTTGAGATAAACCTTTGCAGAAATTATGCTATTGCTAATTTTCTTGTAGATGCAAGGGGAATATCGGAATACAGTAGGCTTTGAGCGACGGTCAAAATTTTCAAAGCTGCTTGCCATATGAAGGCTTCGAAATTCCGTTTTCTTTGTACGGCCAAGACATAAAAAGTAAATAACGATCTTCCACTTGAGAAAGGTTTAATTAGTACAAAACTTACACAAATAACAAGGAATATCTCCGAAATGGTTCACTTTACAAAAATATGTATTTGGACATAAATTGTATTTTAATAAGACCTACATTTTTGTGTAGTAAGATTTGGTCTGTATCTTACGGTTTACCAGTTATGCAAAAGCCATCAAGAGCAAACAAGCTACACGAGCTGTTGCCAGAAAATTCAAAATATGCATTCATTTGTCATAAAAATATCTCAAACATGTGGCGTTTTAATCAAAATAAGTGTCATTTTCGAGAAAATAAAAATTTTCGAAATATTTCCACATAAAGGGTAGTTTAGGGTAGAGAAACTTTCTTCAAAATCTTCGTGTCGCATCCTTGAAAGATATTAAACTTAAACACCAACTTTAGTTTTCAACTGACTTTTCGTTTCTGAGTTGTACTGTCCAGACTGACATACACAGGCGCGCGCGCGCGCACGTATACACACACACACACACACACACACACACACACACACACACACACACACACACACACACACACACACATACACAGTTTGTTCCAAATTTGATGTGTAATTCCACAAGAATGTACGAAGGTAACAATTTGTTAAATGTAAGATACCTAGAGTAACTTATTTCTGACATAGCTTCGGTATTAATTATGGGACATGAAACAGGGTTACAAAATAATTAATCACTTAAAAGACGTGAGGTAAGTCGACAACGATGCGTTGAGGTTGGTCAGGAAATTGACTAATTTGTGGATGTAAACAGGCGCTTTCGCTTTTCTGTAATGTTTTGGGAGCTAACGCTTATGATTGGCCTACACTCGCACAGTAAACATGGAGAAGGCAGGGAATTAGTTTGTTTCAAGACGCACCCTTTAGCTGTTTGTTTATGTACTGAGCTTGGGAAAGTCCCACCTACACAATCTGCAGTGTTGCCAGCTTGTTTTCGACAAAACTAAAATATATCCGTAGGAAACGACCAGAGGCAAAAACGTAAGATCGAAATGTGTTTCATATACCGAGATATACCACTGGTTTAAATTAATGTAAGGACTTCCCTTCCACCCAGTATAGTTCCGGTGAAATCTCGACATCGAAGTTTTCGGTGCAATACAATACTTCCTCTACTTACTATACGTAGTAGAGAAACTAAAAATTACTTTTTTTGATTAAAGAGGCCTCGAAACATGTATTTCCGGTGAAATCTCAAAAGTATACGATACTATCCCAACTTACTAAACATAGAGAAAGTAAAACGAAGAGAAAGAAAAGAAAATGAAAACACGCAGATCTCTTCAAAACACATAATCCTATGCGGAATAAACTGCTTCCAGATATCCTTTATGAATGGTTCAAACTGTTCAATACTCGTATTATTATTTTAAAATCCTTATTCAGTTGTTTCTCATGATTGAGAAAGTTAAGAATTTCAAGGCCAGCTTATGGCGTCTAAATCTAGAACATTAAGTTACTATCTCTATTTCCCTTGAATCTAATAATGAACTTGTGGTGTATCTGCAAAGGTTTATCTCGACTGAAATAAAATAGAAAAATTATTTTTCGTAAGGAAAGTTGTTATACCCACCAGTAAATTATTAAGGGTAGAGAAAATCATGTGAATTTAAAATATCAATCTCTTTATTTTTTATTTTAAAGTTTGGAACACAACACACACTCTCTCTCTCTCTCTCTCTCTGATTCTCCCCCTCCCTCCCTGTGCACATACACACATTCACATATAGACACATTCAGACTGTAAACCATATTTTCAGACTAGGTAATAAAAAACTGCCTTTTCCAACCGGCATTCGAACCCAGTGTCTCTAACATGCTAATTACTAAATTGCTGAGGCACTCTACATTGGTATTAAGTCCAACAGAAAGAAAGAATTAAAAGTGGTGTGCTGATGTGCCATCAATACTGTCAAGTAAGCAGGGATTAAACAACTCCTTAGTCACGGGTTCTGCCAGGTCTTTTGAATTGGCACCGTGAATGAACTGAAAGGGGGAGTAGCAGGAGGATATTTGGGGGATGATATGAGATATGACGTCACTGTATAAAGCTCTCATTGTTCTTCGTCGAGATGCTGTCTCATTTGAGTCATTAGCTATTACAGGTTTTCGTTAAATCAATCCCTAGGCTGAGCATGGGCAGGGGTTGCACTTAATTAGAGCTAACATTTGATACATTTTCTCAAAGTAAAAATTTAGTACAATGTTATTGCTTGTAGAAGCACATCCATGTATATATTGCGATTTACATGAGAATGGTGAATGGATTATAGCAGAATCCTGCAAAAGTAAGGAATATGAATCAAAGTCGAGTATTTTGCATTTCCGAGATTCTGTTATACGCTACAATACATGTTTATTACATATTACTATTCATGGGCGATCTATCATGATTAATTAATTTTGAAGCTACCCACTTAGTTGATCATTAACAGCTGGCTATAGTATCAAAACTACTGGTTACAACCCAACAATTCTGCATATGAGTGCTCAATTAAAGTCAAGCCATGCGAGTTTGCTGCCATCGATTCTTTGCGCCTGATGTTAGGATAGCATCAGAAAGTGGAATACTTCGAATGGAAAATTAAAGAGGTATGTACCTATTTAAGTCATATCAAGTTAGAATAGAGCATGTGCTCTCTAAAAGTGGTAAAATGAGCAGCATTAGGAAATAAATGAATACCATTGCTTGGCTATTTTGTGAAAAATAAAGGTCATTCGGTTAGTTTCGAGTAGTACACTAATGTGAATATCGACAAGAGTGCAGTGTAAATGTACCTATATTAAGGCATACAAACATAATTAAAGACAGACTGAAGTGATACAATTTAACGAAATATTTGTTTATATTCCATGCCCTAAATAAAAGGAATTACAATTTAATTGGTATGATATGAATAACCTCTATGGCGTAAGAATAACATGCCGGTTTCTGGCTCCCGAGATTGTAGGTTCAAACATGGCGGAGAACTTTTTTTTCCAGACATAAAAATCCTTAGTACGACTTCCTTTGAAAATGAAGCAAAGCCGAAAAATAAGCTCAAATGTGATAAAGAGCCATCTGAGCAAAATTAAATTACCTTGAGTTTTTTTTTTTTTTTTTTTTTTTTTTTATGGTTTTGCTGTTTGGCAAGAAAATTCTGGAATGGTTTTGCCATTGATCAGGATTTCCTTTCAACAAACTGTGCGCAAACTCAAGATAATGTCATTTTCGGCGCAATGATTCACTCATAGTCTCTCATATAAACTCAGGCGTTTAAGCTTCATTTCATTTAAATTTTCCTTATTAGTGTTGTTGAAGTGCATATTTTGGGTGAATGTTATCCTTTATATAGTGCCTATATTCTTGGTATCCAAAGCTATGTTATTTTATTTCCCTGCATATATGCATATTGATACAGAAATTATAAAGCAAGATACATTAGCTACCAAATACCTTAGACCTGATCTCCGCCATTGGTTTTCGCATCCTGCGTGATCGTGCTCCAATCTCCCCAGGTTTTAAATTTAATTATTTTGTTGTTTAACGATGCTGTCAATTGCCCGGATCACATCAGCGTCGTCGGCGTGCCGGAACTTTGTCCTGCAGGAGTTCTTTTACATGTCAGTAAATCTACTGACATGGAGCTGTCGTTTTTAAACACACTTAAAAACCGTCAATCTCGACCGGGTTTGAACCCGCGAACTTGGAGTCAGTAAGCCAGCGGCTAACCAACTGAGCCACCCAGACCGACAGTTATGTATATCTACCGACATTTGAAAGCGTGTATCTTTTGAGCAAATATGGAAACACAAAGTTGAGACGGTTTCTTTCTAAACCCTCAAAGAAAATGAAAAATATAGAGGCTTTGGAAGCCGATAGTTTTATGTTTGGCGGAATAAATAACAACTTTTATTAAAAGGAATGTTATGTACTTGAAATCTAGAAGATAAGAATAAATTACAGTTGATCAAGTGCATCTGTATTTTAAGTGTTATAAATAAATACAAAGCAGATTAAAAAGATAAAAAGATCGAAGGTATACGAGGGTTAAATCTTGTCGCTTGTAAGGTAACAGTAGATTTTCCGTCGCTAACGCCTGTAGGGAAGAGTTTCAAGCACACACGACTGAATTAGAACCGGGCACAGTAAGCAAGGTAAGAAGTTTAGATCCTGCCTTAGAAATATAAGAAGCACCTTACCATATAATATCAACCTGCTAAATCATTACGCCACGAAACATAAATAGTTTTTTATGTTGCATATGAAAGGTCTGCGCCTATTTCAAGTTATAAAAATAAAACGCTAATTTAACATTTATGTCTTCTTACTATGAAGCTAGGAATGGCGAAACAAGGTTTAGAATTTTCAGCGAAAGGAAATTAGCAGTTACAATAATTACAAGATATTACGCAAGAAACAGTGTACTGACACTAACAAAGCCTATACCCCATACATATACTGCCTCCCACCCAGTTAAAGTAGTTACGGCAAAATGAACAAGCAAATTAGTATTGCATTTATCTTAGTAAGGCACACAATCTGAATCCAAGATACAAACACAGAACACTTAAACAAAACACAAACATCTCATTGTTTACAGTTAATCACAGCTTAACTATTCAAAGCAAATGTTGGAACGTACGCCCATTGCGATTAACACAAAGAGTGCATCGCCGTGCCCTGTTCTGCCGTACTCTCGCAAAGGGACCAGCCATTTCTCTTGTTTAAAAGTTTGTCGGTATAATTTTGAATAGTTAAGCTGTGATTAACTGTAAACAATGATATGTTTGTGTTTGATTTATGTGTTCTGTGTTTATTTCTTAGATTAAGATTGTATGCCTTACTAAGATAAATGCAATACTAATTTGCTTTGTTGATTTTGCGTAAATACTTAACCTTGGACGGGGATGGGGCGAGAGGCAGTAATGGCATTAACTTGTCAAGCGCATAAACGAAGCACTGCAGCAAAAAACTTCCCTTAAGAAAAAGTGTTCAAAATAATGTTATCTATCAGCTCCCAAAGTTTGTCCGCCTAATTTTGCGGCATCCTGTATATTATAGGTAGATAAAGGCGTGAGTGAACATTTGGAGATTTGAAAGAATGCCAAAGAAACGTTTCACAAGGTATGAGTTGTTGCGGTAGAAAGAACTTGATCTGTGACGTCACACACTAAACTGAGTCACGTTGAAAAACCACCGAGAGGAAGCGGAGCACTTGAAAGAGGGTAGATAAGAAGGGTGTAGTAAATAATGAAAGCATGCAAATGATGGCTATCCCACAGATCTTCCATCGTGATGTTCTAGTTTAAATTAGTTCCCTCAGCAGTTCCTAAAAATGAATATAAAATATTGTGGTCCACTATACTTAAAATAAAAAAAGTTATTTTTATGTAGCTTATACAAATTATAGTTACAATATTTCAAATTAACCAAGATGCACTTTTCATTACATACTTCGTTTTACATAGGTACAAAAGATTCAGGTACATAAACCGAAATGACACTCGAATGTTTAAAATGGGGTAGTTGTACGTCTTGATATTCCATGCTCTTTCCACGACATCCCGAGAAACAAGTGAGTGATGGATGACCACTTTAAAGAATCACAAATTATTGAAAAATCCAGTTCAGTAACTAGAAATTTTGGACATGGTTGGTGGCACAAAAAGCATTTGAAATAAATTGCATGTGTTCAAAGACATCCACATTTTCTGTTTAATAAGTATTTGTCTAACTTTATCAGTGTGCAAAATTATGAAAAACTCTTTCCGAATGAAGAGGACTTCATAATTATTTCCAGAACACTGAAGAAAAGATTTTGTTTTTCATATACCTTAAACACGTGGTATTTTAATCAAAATTGATTGAGACATTTTTGAGAAATAAAAAATAAATATACATTTTTCCACGTAAGGGGTAGTTTTCGGATCTGGAATTTTTTTGGAAATTTTCATTCGCATCTTTGGAAGGTACCTAATTTCACTACCAAGTTTTGTATTTGTGGGCGTTTTCTTTTTGAGTTATTCTGTTCACACACATAGACATGCATACATGAGCCTTTTTCTAAAAACTCTGACGTGTTGCACTCATATAACTGTTTCTACTCTTGTTCTAAGTATTCCTACAACTTCTTATTCCTCTATCTTCATCATGTTAGTCCAAATAAACATTTGTAGAAATTATGTTATTGCTAATTTTCTTGTAGGTGCAAGCGGAATATTGAAATACAGTAGACTTTGAGCGATACTCAAATCTTTTAAAGCTGGTCGCTATATGAAGGCTTTGAAATACCATTCTCTTTCCTCGGCCAAGAGATAAACATTGAATATGACCTTCCATTTGAGAAAAGTATAACTCACAAAATAACGACTAATTCCGAAATGGTTCACTCCACAAAAAAGGTGCATTTTGGACATAAATTGTGTGTTTTGACGAGATCTACATTTTTGGTATAGCAAGATTGGTTATGCCAAAGTCATCAAGAGTAAACACCTTTTTAAGTGTCAAATAGTGACAATTGTTTCTCGAGGTCATGTGCAGAAAGAAATTCTAAAGTGAGTAGATGGCAACCCATTTTTCAAAGATTTGTCTAACACTTCCTTTGTATAACTCAACCACGATATTATTGCACTTTGTCTTCCATGGCAGCTATTGGAAACATGCGGTGATGTCACAGCACACAGATATAAGTGTACCGTCCTTCTCTCCCTCTCCAGCTCCCGGCAGACGTGGGTACCCTCATTTCCAGCTGCAATAATATTGTGGTCGACTTCTAACTACAAGAAAATGTATAACAAACTATTTCTACAAAGTCTAACTCAATTATCATTAACTGGATAAGAGAATAAGCTTGTATATGAGTGGTTTATAGAAGGGTGGATAGAGAAAAGTATATGAATTTCACAAATCGTACTTTATCTAACGTTGCCTCTTCTTTGTAATATTTTTGTGTGGTTTACAATGAAACCCTTTCACACTGTGTTGTCTATGTCACTATATTGTAGTTTAGTCACTACTCATAATTTCAAACTGGCAAAAAACAAAAGCTCTATGTTGTATGCACTTTTCATGTACCATGTCAATTTCAATTGGTGCCCTACGACAGTTCCATGCATCACTCCTCTCTCTGATCGCTATATCTTGAGCTGTCGGCCCCCGTGGCCGTGGTCGCTGGAGCGTTTGTTTGGCGCTTCGCCACATGGCTCCTGCCATGGACATGGGTGTTTGTGTACATGTTAAAATTAAGGAAAACACAAAAAAAGTAAAGTGAAAAACACGGGAAAATTACAAAAAGAAAATCTGTACCTATTTAAAAAATAAGCTATGGGCAGTATTTTACACATGTTGCTTTGGATCCAACATCGTTCTGTGCAATAAGTTTTGTTGCGATTCTGTTTAACCGGTTAGATAAGATTTGGGGCATTTGTCGAAGAATCTGACAAGATTTTGAAACAGTAATTAACGCCTGTCATGAAATTAAAAGTTGCAAATAGGTAGAATAATAATTATAAGCAGAACCCGGTGTCTGATCACCTAAACATGTTTTAAAAGTATTTATAAAACATTCTAAAATGTGAAAAAATAACTTAAGCATGTACAAAGTGACCAAACATTGAGATGTATTTAATTTATTAAAACGTGTGTACAGAAAGTTACAAATTAATTTAATTATACAGGATGAAAGGTACTATTTTGGCCATACATTAACCAGGGATTCTATATGAGTATGACAAATATGTCCAAGATAATTATCGTGAATAAAGAGCCGTTTCACCGAAAAAAAAAATGTGTCAAATACTTTGAGCTATCTAGCTTCTTGATGAATGAATATAAGTGCTTCATTATTTCACTAACTGTCGCACAAACATCACATTTAAACCTTAACTCAAATTAATTTAGTTACAGTTTAATGTTAAAGAATCATACAAAGCTTAATTACTAAGAGAGGTTTGGCAACGTCACATCGCGTGTTTTCACCTTCATTAAAAGGTGGCCACATTCAAATGGAAGGGAGGTTAGAGGAGGTATCACCTGGTGTTACTAAAAGTGAGGGGAAAGGGAAGGACAGGCGAAAAATTCATGGACCAGGTATAAGCAATGGTGGGTGAGGTGACAGCTTTAGCTGTCATTTATGACAAGGAGAACATTAGTTTTATTTCAGTCCGGTAATCTACAAAAGAATGCAATTGTTTTACGAACATGAAGACATTTTGTTGTGTATTAAAAGCAATTACTATTGTTTTGACATATAATAGATGCTAATAATGTGCATTATTAGGATAATGTGGTTTGAAGAAAAACAGTCACAATGTGAGGTATGAACCACAATACTCTGTTCTGAGATGACCATCAAATCGCTACAGAACATAGGCGTCGCGAAGTAGCAGCAAGACTACTACTACTATTAATGAATTTCATGTGCAGTCAATTATTGACTAACTATTGCTTTAATTTTGAAGCAAAGAATAAATTTTCCTCAGAATGCTGGTACAAAATAGGTACTTGGTTGTTTCATTGCACCTGTGCTACAAATGAGCTTGCCAGTGATGGTATTCACATTTTTAATGTAAATAAGGAACGCACTAGTTTCAATTAGTAACTGTATCTATACTAATTATTGCCCTCAACAATACTTTCGTAACGACATTATAAATGTTTATTGTATTATCATTAACACTAGTCCCGCACCGCAAGGCAAGTTATAAGATTTTTATTTTTGTACAAATTTTTACAGATTAAGTCCATGAGAATTCATACCGATGGAAATTGAAAGCACGAAGCTTGTAATACATTAATGCAATAGAATCAATAATGAACAAGGTACTTATTTTATACAGGATTGCCAATAGTTTGCAGTTATACTGTGTTTGCATGGCATGTAAACATAATTGTCACACTGTAGTATACAGTGAATGCACGAGACACAAGCGCAAACACACGCACTGACCCACACACACAAACACCTACTAACGCACGCGTGCGTAGTTATAAAAGTAAATAGTATACCAAAGAGTAATAGTTATAGTATAACTCATATCTTTTTCAGTTTTTTAAAACAAAGTAATGAATTCATGTATTTGATTGCATTAATATACATAGACGCAGCAGTTGAATGGCAATCCCAACTGAAAAGTAATCTTAAAATCAATTCTACTAATTTAAATACTTTTTTTTTCTGCTGATGATCAAGTAATCTTTGCTGGAAATGAAAGTCTGCTTCAATTAGCAACATATCAGTTGAAAAAAAATATTAACAACAATTTAAATATTTCAACACAAAAAACTATGGCTTTTCTAGGGAAAAGTCAGATAAGATCAAAATATATATTAAAGATAAAGAACAGAACAAGTACATCATTTTAATTACCTGGGATCTGATATTACATTTATCTAAATTTCAGAATATATGTGGAACACTTAAACGAACTCTAAAAAATAAAGTTCGAAATCAAACTATGTTGAAGTTCATGGCCGCACCAATATTGGCATATGGTTCATAAAATTGGGAAATTAACAGAAGAGATAAAAGAATGGTGGAAACGCAGAAATTAAGCTTTTAAGAAGCTTTGCTGGGTATACCTGTTTGGATCTTATGAGGAATGACACAAACAGGGAACAACTAAAAATACATAGCTTAAATATTGAAATATCTACGTTTGATTTAATTGTGCCGATCACATAGCGTGGATGTCAAATAATAGAATAACTAGACTAGTTGTACGATATAAACCTGAAGGGAATCGTAGTGTTGGAACACCTAAACGTCGGTGGAAAGATGATCTCTGAGCTGAAACAGGCCTATCTTGGTTCTGATGATGATATTTTTTATTGCAAAGTTCCAACATGTGCCGCCCTCCCCCTCCCCCAGAAAGAAAGTCTGCTGACACCCATGCTACGGAAGGAATGGAATTTTAAAATAAGCCCAAGTGACAAGACTCTCGGTGATATCTGTGTCTAAACGCTTCCCACTATTAAGGCAATCGTTGGTGATGATTTAACAGAGGGGCGTTAGAGCACACGGAATTCTTTTTCCTGACATGCCATTATAAAGCACTGCGGTGTAATCGATTACAGCAGACACGCGGCACAATGGAAGTCTATTTTAAGAGCGTTAATTGAGCCTCAAGTGGAGCAGATCGATACCAAGCAATATGGTTGCAAATGCACCATATTAATTCATTCCTTCCGTCCGTTTATCGGCATTTACCACCTGGCTAACTCAATTCACAATCTACACGCCAGAAGACTGCAGCGTATAGGCACTGCGGAAACGATTTCCATATAAAACAAATGTATCGTTTGTTATGCGTGTTAAGTAAACACTCACATTAGAATCCTGTGTTGCTGTTACGGAGGCACAATGTATTTATAAGTACAGTTTGTTCACCAGTCACGGTCCCTGGCAGGAATGCAGCCACCCAGTACATCAGTAAACAATACCAGGTACACACCGATATCTAAAGCAGGAGTCGTGCTTCTAGTCGCGCTTACGATAGAGTGTCATCTTGGAATGTGTATTCATGCTAGAGTAGAGCAAAGGAGTCGCTCAAAATAGCTCAAATTATGCTATTTTCAGTTAATAGTGTATATTTAGCTCATAAAACGTAAAAGATGTTTTCAACTACTCCGTATTTCTCCCACTGGTCATTTTCTTTTTCTATATTTTTCAAAATCCTGCTTCGGTAGCAAATGATGCCGTTATATCGTGCAATTGCTGTAAGGATAAGCCACCTGTTAAATTTAACTATTCGTTTTACCTTGGCCTATGCTACTTCTATGGGACTGAGAGCACAAATGTATGGAGGCAAGCAAAGACAGAGTGGCCCAATAAAACAAAAAATGCGTCCGCTTTAAGAACCTCTTTAGGTTTGTTTGTTTCAATCATTCTATAAAAATCTGTTTTACTAATAGAACTGTCACACTGAACCCCCATAGCACTCCTGGGCTGAGATTTATCTACATCTACACTACTGTTTTTCATTACAGCGAGTAAACACAGCGCGAATAACATTGTACGTAAGTTGGCAACGTAACCGGTAGAACAACATTTACGCGGAAGTTTGCAAAATTCGGGTTACACTGATGGAATGTCTCTCTTTTCCACTTCATTCCCCTAAGACCTTGAGTTGAAGAACACCGTGTGTGCGATTGTAAGTGGCTTTCAATACCTCTAAACCACTATGTACTAAATTATTAAAGGTACAGCATTTGAGTAAAACTTATTGTTTTTATACTTGCTGTGTATGCTGCTTGGGTCAGAGATGAACTGCTCTGGCTATATTTGCATCCTTAATCATCATTCGTAGTTCATTCCACTTCACTTCCATAAGTATATCATAAAACTATCATAGAAATATTTCAAATCGTCCATAAAATCGATGCTGTACATGTATATATTTTTATTCACTTAGCAAAATAGCAAGCGTTTTTGACGAAATCGAAGCCGTCAGTTTGACACTTCATATTTACCGATTTGCCTCTATCTGATGTATCTATCACGAACGAATTTTACACCGTGTGTGGATTTTTGGTACTGTCCATTTCAATACAGACATCGATCTGATAACATGACAAGTCTTCCACGTAAACATATGCATATGGATGACAGGAATTAAAGCTTGCGTTGAATTGCAAATGAAAGAGATTCACACGCCATTGTAATTCGTTCAGTGTCTGCTGATTTGGCTGTTAACGTATTGAAAAGGGAAATTGGAACTTTCGTCAATATAAGTAAGGCACAAATTTAACAAAATTCTCAATTTCAGATTGTAGTGACATCAAATCACCAACATGAATCACCTGCTTTACTTGTTCCCAAACACATGTGCAACTAGAGTCCAATGAATGAGTATTTACTTATCTTTCCATTAAATCGACGAAAATGGGGAAGAGTGCTATTAACATCTTTTGATTTTAGAATCAGGATTAAACTTAATTTATAATTTTATTTTAAAGCATGATGCATAAAAATAGACAAGTAATAGGTTTTTTCTTCTACATTCATTTTTCTATTATACAACTTTGAGTAATAAAAATATGTTTAATGTTTCCTTCACTTCATGAGTCAAATCTTACTAATTTTGGGCGGAAAAATTATATTAGATCTAGTTTCTGCGGTTCACAGTAGATAGAAATATCTTATTCTAGCAGATTAAGAGAAAATTATACATTTTAATTAAATATGTCAACAACATTGAAAGTCCAGTTGAATTTGTTTTAATGAGCGTTAGAGTTCAAGAGTTCTAAATTGATGGAAGAACCCCTGACAGGTAGGTTCTGAACAGCAGTCGCTCGCTACCTGGCGAGAGAGAAGGTCGTTCACGTCTGCAGTGAAGCATTTATACAGCAGTATAAGTATTGCTGCGTGACACCTATTTCATTGTTTTCTTTGTTTTTCTAGTGCGGGAGTGATAGTAGTGACGTTATAAATTAACATCTCACACTATATACGACAAAAATAAATAATGGAAAATCGACCAACGACCTTAGTTGTTAGTTTTGTTGAACGTGATATTATTCGACCGACTGCATATGAAATTCATGAGTGGATTTTCAACACGCTGAAATTGGATGAAAGTGACGTCACAGGATTGCAGGTAAATGGAATTTCTAGACAAATTTTTATCCAATGCACCACACCAGAGCTCGTTACAAGAGTGTTGACTCAGACAAATGGGGAAGCTAATTTTGTGCTGTCAAATGGGCAACGCACTAAAGTGATTATTGATGTGGCTGGTTTTGGAAGACGTGTGGTGAAAGTATACAATCTACCTTTAAATTTTGTCAGTAGGAAGTTGATGGTAGCCTTGGAGCCTTACGGCGCGGTGTTACAGGTGAAAGAAGATGTTTGGAATGAAACTTTTCGTTATAAGGTTACAAATGGGGTCCGTACTGTTAATATACTACTAAAAAAGCATATTCCTTCTTTTTTGAACATTGATGGTTATTCAGCATTAATAAGTTACCCTGACCAACCCATCACCTGTGCAATTTGTCATGAAGCTGGTCATTTACGCAATCAGTGCCCTCGCAGATTCGTTCCAAAAATACCGCCTACTACGTCGGAGCCTGCTACATGGGCCAAGCTGGTCACGGGAAATTTGACAAAACCACGAACATCATTGAGTGCAGCAGAACCGCTAGTGGCAAATGAACTACAATTACTAACTCCTACCATAGTACAAGAGGGAAGTGAACAGAAAAGTGTAGCTGCAGTTCCTCCACCCATGCCACAGCAGGAAGAAGACAAGAGTAGTCCGGAAATGCCTGAGGTAACCCGGGAACACTCGACGCAAATGTGTGCTAGAGTCTCTCCAACCGAAGAAGACAAGTGTAGTCCGGAAGTGTCTGATGCAACCTTGGAACACTCTGTACCAATGTCTGCGGTAATCCATCCAACTAGTGTGAAGTCACCTCTGAATACTATGGAGATAGTAGAGGAATGTGTGGTGGAGGAAGCGGAGAAAGAAAAAACCTTAAACGTTCAAGTGGAAGCAATGGAAACAGTCACACCAGTAACGATAATGTCACAGTCTCTGACGGTTTCGGATGAGGAAGTGGAATATGAGGATTTGGTGAATGTGCGTGGATTGGAGTCCAGGCGTATGGAGAATGATGAAAGGGTGAGTCAGCGTGATCCGCGTTTGGAAAAACGAAAAAAGACTGCCAAGATGCATAAAGCAGGGTCACCTACACGAAAGGCCATGAAGACGCATAAACCTATGGAACAGTGATTGGAGGATTTAATACTTCATGAATAAACACTACATTCGGCGTTTCTCCTTATGGTGTTAATTCTTCAGAAATTTGCGACTATGAATGTAAATTGTTTACGCAGTAAGACTAAACAAGCCTTGGTACGGGATTTTACTTTTGAACACGACCTTGATTTTTTGTTTTTGCAGGAGAACAATGAACCACATTTAAACTTTTTTGGCCCAAGGTATAATTTTGTTTCCAATATTGGTGAAGAACAACGAGGTACAGCCATAGTTTATCGCTCATCTCTAGGGGTACAACTGACGGAAAAGCATGCCAGTGGCCGAATTACTTCCTTATTGACGGAGGATAATATTCTACTAGTCAACGTATATTTACCATCAGGTTCAAATCGACGAAAGGAACGGGAAGACTTTCTTGCTACAGAGTTACCGTTCTTTTTGCGACACCGATATGACAAATTGGTTTTCGGAGGAGATTTTAATTGTGTCCTTAATGCTAAAGACCAAACTGGGCAATATCTACCGTCCCCAATGTTAGACCGGATTTGCAAGTCTTTGGAGCTGCAGGATGCCTGGGAACTTCTATATGATACCTATGTTGAATATACCTTTCACCGAAATACTACAGCCTCCAGAATAGACAGAATTTATGTTAGTACAACCATGAAGCAGCAGATCAGAAGTGTGAAGGTGCGACCTGTACCCTTTAGTGATCACCATGCTCTAATAATGTCGCTGGTATGCACTACCCGGACACCGATAATGGGCAGAAGTTATTGGAAACTCAACAGCGCGCTCCTTCAGGATAAGGAGATCCGAGAACAGTTTCAGCGATTGTGGACTAGATGGAGGTGTACGGCGCAAAGTAGATCTCCCAGTATGCTGCAACAATGGTTATACACGTACAAACCTGCAATTCGTAACTTTTATAAAGGAGAAGGTATTAAGCGGGCGAAATTGCGATGTCAACGGTTGAATTATTATTATGAATTACTCAATGAATTATATCAGCAACAGTGTGATGGCCGAAATGTGACGAACCATATTGCAGCAGCCAGGAAAAGATTGTGTTGCTTGCATGAGGAACTCTGTCGTGGAGCACAAATACGGGCGGGAGACCGCTCAGTGCAGGATGAAGAGAGAATTTCACTGTATCACTTAGCGTCCGAGAAACACTCAGGAACAAGGAAATATCTTTCCAAGTTACGTTCATCGGAAGGGAATTTACTGCTGACCTCACGGGATATATTAATGGAGGTTCAGGAGGCTTTTACACAAAGGTTTGCAGCAAAAGAGGTTAATATAGTAGCGCAGCAATATGTCTATAAGCTAATTGAACCACTAGTGACCTCGGAGATGAATGATGCCTTGAATGAAGACATAACGGAAGAAGAATTGCGTACAGCACTAATGTCGGCTAGTATGGGCTCTGCACCTGGATCCGATGGGATTGGGTATCAGTTCTACCGCGAGAATTGGAGTATAGTGAAGGATACCTTGCTTGGTGTCATGATAGAATTACAACGAGGTTCGGGAGTCTTGTCCGGGTTTAATGAGGGCATCATTGTGCTCATTGCCAAGCATCCAACAGCCTTGGATGTAAACGACTATCGCCCAATCACGCTTTTAAATGCCGACTACAAATTATATACAAAGATAATAGCAAACAGGATGAAGAGATACATGCCTGACATCATCGGAACAGGACAAACTTGTGGTATCCCAGAGAGGAAGATTACACATATACTAATGACGTTAAGAGACACCATTATTGAATGTGAGAGCAAGCCTGATGAACCAGCAGCAATCTTGGCGTTGGATTTTGCCACAGCCTTTGACAGAATAAATCATGGATATCTATGGGATGTACTACAACGCTTTGGGTTCTCATTCTCATTTTTGAATCTACTACAACGATTATATACAAATGCACACTCCAGAATCCAAGTAAACGGATTCTTCACGCAGCCAGTACTTATAGAACAATCAATTCGCCAGGGATGCCCACTGTCGATGATCCTGTATACTTTGTGTGTAGAACCCTTGATACGAGGATTGGTTTCAGTGCTCTCCAGGAGAAGAAACCCAATGCACTTTGAGAGACTTTTTGCATATGCGGATGATATTACCTTAGTGCTCACGGATGCTGGGGACTTCACAGCAATTGAGCCAATATTATTGCAATACCAGAGTGCATCAGGGGCTTTAATCAATTACAGTAAATCTCATCTCCTAGCCCTGAATAACTGGATGATGAAGGAAGCTCGGTTTACACATAAGTCAGTCATTAAAGTCCTAGGTCTGTTTCTTACATCTAGGCTGGAGGAACTTACCATATTAAATTGGCAAAGAATTGTTAACCACTGTTTAAATAATTTGAACTCGCAGTTAACAAGGAATTTGAACTTTGTTCAGAAAATCTGGCATGTGAATACCTTTGTGCTGGCAAAGCTGTGGTACGTAGCTCAGGTACTCCCGATGTCTCATCAGTTCTCACAGCGATTAGAAAGGGCGATAGGATACTACATTTGGAAAAACCAGTATTACAAGGTGGCCCGACCTCAGTTGCGCAGAGACATACATAGTGGGGGATGGAATTTGGTGGATGTGAACGTGAAGTGTCGTGCGCTGTTATTGCGTGCTGTTCTGGTAGCCATCAATGGCCAAAGTAGACAGCAAGATGTAAATTTTAGTAAAAAATTGATTGGCGCGGATATTGTAGCGCCTGCTGCTTTTCGGATAATGCGAAAAGATTATGAGAGTATTATACCTTTGATTGAAAGAACAACAACGACGTTGACCTCCAAAGACATATACAAAGAATTACTGCAAGAATCTTTGACAGTACCGGCGATTGTACTCAAATACCCAAATGCTCCATGGAAGAACATCTGGAAGCTCTTCAGTTATAATTTTATACCGCTGGACTGGAAGGTCTCCCTATATCAGTATGTTAATGAAATTATCCCCACGGAATCAAAAAAACATAAACATAACATAGTTTCTGCACCATGGTGTAAACATTGTAGACAGGTCGATACGCAACGCCATAGAATTACTTCCTGTGTGATGGTACGTGACATCTGGACATGGACCAAGAAACAGACGGGGCACTTGATTGGGAACACTTCAGAAAACGCTGTAACGTCGGTTTTGTTATCTTGGAAATTCCAGAAAGGAATAACTGAGCACACCCAGATATGGTTGACCCTTGGATTATACCATTACTGTCTCAGTTTTGAACAACCGGCGTTAACAGACTTTAAATCCTGGCTAAAGGCAGAAAGAAACCGGATGAGAAAATATCCTCACATATGGAAGCTCTTAAATGAGCACTTAGACGTTAATTAAAATTAAAAAAAAAAAAAAAAAATGTGAAGTAAGGAAAAGATCTGCAATAAACAATAAAAAAAAATAAAAAAATAAAAAAAATAAAAAAAAGCTGCAGTGGTGAAAAAAAAAACAAAAAAAAAGAAAAAAAAATAAAAAATAAAAAAAAAAATAAAAAAAAAAATCAAAAAAAAATCGAAGTATATGTTCTACTCTTAAATGTGGTATTATTGTATAAAAAAAAATAAATAAATAAAAATTAAAAAAAAAAAAAAAAACAGAATCATGTGGTAGCTTCATAACCTAATTGTCTTTTGGCTTTCCTCTTGTGAGTTCCGAAAAAAAAGAACATTATTTTGTTGTTTAACGACGCTGTTAATTGCCAGCATCACATCAGCGTCGCTGTGCCGGAATTTCGTCCCGCAGGAGTTCTTTTAAATGCCCATAAATCTACTGACATGAAGCTGTCGTTTTCAAACACACTTAAAAACCATCGGTCTGGGCCGGATTTGAGCCCGCGACCTTGGGATCAGGAGGCCAGCGTCTAACCAACTGAGCCACCCAGACCGAGTTCCGGAACATCCCTATGCAGTAATATACAAGTATTGCTTCACTCCAATGGCCCTGACATTTCTGCTCCATTTCTCGTTTGTGTTCAGCATATTTGATTGAGATGAGGAGGGCTTTCATGCTTGCAAAGTCTTCTTCATGTACTCTGCATGACCAACAGGAAAAGAAGGAAGAGGTTGTCGTTGTGAAGTAATACAGCTTTCATACTGTAGGAACTGGAGGAATCTATGAATAGCCTCCATTCAATAGAAATTTGTAAAGTATCTCAATGTAATTTTTTTTTAACTTTTTTCATTGGCAATCCTGCTTTTATTGGTGGAGTCAATCAGAAATAGCAGTCATCTGTACGGCCTGTAGGCCCTCGCTATATCATAGATGCAGCAAAAGCCATAGATTGTTTTTTTGTTTTTCAGTCATTATGGTAGTACATATAGCAGAACAAGAGTTGTAACTTAAGTGCAGACCATGACTTATCCTTGTCCCCTATCTTCATACTAAAATAATGCTGATAGTCAATCTTCACTAGAGGTGTCAGGTTGCATATATGTGATGAAAATGTTATTTCACCACAAATGTAACAAAAGTTATTCACTGAATTTACACATTTTCGTGGCATTCTAATAAAGTTTACACCTTAAAATACTCAAAAACCAGAAATTCTGCACCAATTACAAGAGAAACAATATTAATCTTACACTTACAGCAAGAATATGAATGTTTATAACCTACATTCAGTTGAAGAACAGTGTGTTTTGTCAGCTGATATGTGTGTCTATTTCAAAAGTAAATTTTTTTCCCAAATAGAAAATGTAGACTCTAAAAAGAGACTTGTTACCTTATCACCAAAACAAAAACCAATGTCATTTTATAGTCATTTATAAATTCAACAGGTGGAAATTCATAAGAATCAGATATGTTTGCGTCCGAAATATTTTCATTATTGACCATTGTAATCACCACTTGAGTACCACTAGGGATCTAGGATGCCTATTTCATTTTCCAGTTCAGTATCGGCGGTTGCTCAAACGGTAAAATGTGAGAACTGGTAAGCTGCGAATTCAACAAATAACAGAAACGTTAGGCACAAGATCTAACTCCGCTCAACACAAAATGAAATAGCTGACACAACCAAAAGAAAGAAGAAAAAAGACATCATTCTCGCATTGTAATTATTTTACCGAATCCTCATTTCACGCATGATTTTCAAAACAAGCATTTGTTAACCTTAATTAAATAACAAAAAACTATCAGCACTCGTAATATTACTGAAGAAAGACCATCTTCCATATTCCAGTAAACAAAAGGTGTTTTGCTGCTTAGTCGCCAGTTTTTAATAATTGATTTTGTGCCTGTTATTTATTATATATGGATGCAAAACTGAATAACGTGGGATATGCTTAGATAAATCGTATTAAATTTGTAAATTATTTCAGCTTTAGAGGAAAAAGTAATTCACCTTCTCCTCACAGTTATGAAATATCATTGAGAACGAACAGTAACTGAGAAAATGTAAATCCTTATCCAATTTATTCACCCTAACCGAGATCCAAACCAGGGACATTTTTAATATACGGCAGCCACGCTACACTCTACCACCGAGACGGACTTTAAGTTTCCTTTATTTCTATAGCTCATAAATCAGAAATAATTGTGAATCAACTTTTACAATTTCCAAGTAATTGCTAATCAGGTGCGAAACTTCATTTCGACAAGATTTCAGTCATAGTTCACCATGATTGGTTCTAATTGGCATGGACTATGAGTTGGATTGATCAACATTCAATACCTGAACCATGAAGTAAATAATCTGTGTAACTTGAACTCTTTAACTTACTTATTTCTCTTCTGTCTCTCTCTAAGTTTATCTCCCTTTCTTTCTCACACATCCAATGGACTTTTTTCTAATTGTTTTCAGGTTTGGGGTTGTCCAAATGGGTATTTCTATTGAAATTTTGATGTCTATTTGTTTATAGAATAAGCTAATCCTCTATCAGGTAGCCAAGTTCATCCGGCATCGGCGTAAGTAGATAACCCTTCGTGCGTTAAAACAATTGCAGAACTCCACGACGCAATTCTGGTAGGGATGTCAGTGGCATGTTCTGCCTCTCAATGAAGACGTGAGATGAGAGGCAGTTGAGCTTGCCTGTATAGTCCATGATAATAAACAATAACAATATAAACAATCGATAAGGTCCCACTTTACTTACAGGATCTTTATTTTCCAAGAAATAAACTCACTCTCGTATATGCTGATATTGTCTAACATTTTAATTGCAGATTGTTATGTGTAAGCATGGGGGCACGTAATGTTTCATTGGCATTTCTTCGTTTCTTATTAATGTTATTCTTGTATTTTATTATTATTTGTTGTTTTTATTTTTGTCTCTAGTTGTTATTGTTGTTGTGTTATATCGTTTTATTACTTATATTAGTATATTTATCCCCATCATTATATTTATCATTATTGTTATTTATCATTGTTGTTATTATCATTAACATGAGCATCATAATAATTAGTGTTATTGTAATTAGTTTTAGTATTATCATTATTATGTCAATATTAATGTTCATTATATTATTTTCATCGTTATTGTTATCATCAAACGCTACTGATATCTGACTTCATTCGTAGAATGTGTTCAAAATTATGCCCTTGTTGATTAATACAATGCTCCAACCATCCTCTTGTATCTATATGGACGCTTCTGAGAACTGAAGGTGTGCCAGAAGCACATGCTTCAACTATCCTTCGACATAAGAAATCTACATTTAAGCGATCTGTTTCAAACGCAATATTCTTGATATGACGCATAGGCCGATTCAGCGACCGGGGTATAACTAACTGAAATGGACCTTTACTGGTTCATAATAACAAGGTGGTGCACCATCTTGTTGGGAAAAGTGTTTTAACACAAGCCGTACCCAAACCTCATCAAGAAAATCCTGAAGCTCACCTTGCACGAATTCCAGATACTGTGTTCCTCTAAATCTATCTGGGAGAAAGACAAATCCGATAGCATTGACCTCAAGAATACCACACCAACATTTTCCGTACCCAGTGAGGATTGTGAGGGGTTCAGTAGTGTATGATGTATCTATTCATAGTGGCATAGTTGCTGAAATAGCATTCAAGAACACTTTCAAGAAAGTCAGGAGTGTCACCTTCGTGGACCATTCAACACTACGGTCAAAATCATTGCCATAGACTTGTTGCTTGAACTGAACTTTGTACGGATGATATGCCTATTCCTACAAAATAATTAATAATAATAATAATAATAATAATAATAATAATAATAATAATAATAATAATAATAATAATAATAATAATAATAGTAATAATAATAGTAATAATAATAGTAATAATAATAATAATAATAATAATAATAATAATAATAATAATAATAATAATAATAATAATAATAATAATAATAATAATAATAATAATAATAATAATAATAATAATAATAATAATAATAATAATAATAATAATAATAATAATAATAATAATAATAATAATAATAATAATGTCACAACCCATCCGGTGACTCTAACTCTGATGGCACAACTAGGTTGTAACTGGGGTACATAGCTTTGGCAATCAGAAGGTAGAGCAGAAAGATACTGTTTGGCTTGAAACATATTATTTTGTATTAACAACAGTAAAGCAGGGTTGGTTTACAATTTAGGGGGTTCTGCCAATTATCGTTTGGGCTTAAACTCTAGGGTTGGATAGGCTTACCCATTACGGACGATGTCAAGTTGCGTTGATGAAGTTGAGAAGACCAGTCAACATAGTTGACCCGTCGGATGGCGACCGCCACCTAAAGCACACAGCAGTTCCTGGACAAGACTCCCCCGAGAGAGCTCTCAGAGCTCACTTATATCGGGTCCTGTCCTCTATGGGGATCTTGCAATTGTAATGGTGGCTTTTACCATATTTGGTATGCCAACGCCCTGGTGAACGGGATGTTCTAGAATATTCTTAAGACACGTGACATCGCATTGTGCAACATGGTTCCAGCAGTTGCTATGCGGAAGGGTGACATCATAGAAAAGTCCATAGGGACTACCATAGGAAGTGGTGAACCACCCATGTCCGGTCACATATATATCTTAAGACATGTGTAACAATTTAAAAGAATTATAAAATGAGATTTATCACAAATTCAGAAGCTTAAAAAAATGTTATAACTTAACATAAAATAGGTACTTCTCAATCACATACGTGACATATTCCGCAACGTTTAGAAAGGCGACGCCTGGCGCCGGCTAAAAATAACAAGAATGTAACATAAAATGATACTCCTATATAATGAAAAGGGAGGGACCAAACACTGCAAACTAGCCTAATTACAAATATTATTGTGTGTGTACATAGGCAACCAAGCATACTTGCGAGGTGCGAAATCAAAGAACATGTATAAAACTGAAGTATTCCCTTACATACATAGAAATAAAAATAACAAAGGAGTGTAGCACCTGCGAAATAAAAGAGTAAGAGGGATTTACAGGGGGAAGGAGTGGGTAAACTAACAGGGAAGAGAAAGCACAAGTTACATCGTTGATCCCACGTTGAACGAGGTCAAAGTCCTTATAAACACCCTGTACCAGCAGTATGGAAACTGTTTCGAGTTCTGGACAACTTTAGAACACACTGTAGATTGCCATGCATGTCTATACCGCTGAACGCAGACCTTGAGGATAGTCTTTGGTGCATAGTCCGCTATTCAGTCACGATAAGTACACTTATTTCCTGCGCCTTCTCACTATGTCCAGAGAATGTGGTCCTTGCAGGAAATCCGGCGTTACACCTAGAGATTTTTAAGAATAGTTTACAGGCTTTTAAATACATGCTCAACACTCCAAGTTGAATATATTCACTTGTGAAACTAAGTGTCACAGTTCATCCAAGAGGAAGCGTAGACGACTAAGTGTGTGCGTATTTGTGAGGTGTCTTCAAAGTCCTCATTGCAGAGCGGTGTGTCTCAGACGTGTAGGCGTAGGCCGTGCGGGTGACAAAAGAACACAAAAATACAAAGGAATTAGGAAGATAAAAAAAATCTATGTAGGGCATACAAAGGCAGAGGGAATCAAAGAATATAATGTACGAAAGGAGGGAGAACGAAAAAGAATAAGTGGGAGTATAATACGGGAAGAAAAGGTACGTAAAGTAACATGGAAGGAGAGGAGAAAAAAAAAGGGAAAAGTTTTATAGTAAAGGTGCTACAACTGAGCTTAATAAAACAATGACAATATAATGTACGTAATGAATTAAGCTATGACATACATTAAGTGAAACATCTAGGTAATAGAATCGAACAATAAAACCAAAATAAAATTCCATATCAAAATTGATACTTGTTGTTTGTATATTAAAAGGTATGTAATGAGAGAGAAAAAAAATCAGTGAAGAATGATAAGTCACATAGGGAAGGCTTCAAACCAGTGTGCTCATTACTGTATACGTTGCAGTTTACACAGATGTTTCACCGAAATTACAAAATATTACATAATGAAAAATCAACATGAATAAGATAGATTATGTTGCACAAGAATATAGTGAACTAAATTACAATTGAAACTTTCAGTTTCGTTGTAAAATGGAGTTTCCTCTTGTTAACATAATAGTGTTACAATCAAAATTAAACAAGGCAATGAAGAATTCTATTCCATCATCATAAGAATGTAACTAAGAAGGTTGAAACAACTACATAGCTGGTGTAAATAAGAATTTTACCAGTAATAGGAATACAGTGATGTAATCTTTTAGGGTATCCAGGTGACCATAATCTACAAAGAAAAAAAAATACCAAGGAAAACTTATACGCAACGGCAGAGGAGCATGGCCCAATGATAGCATAAATATCTAAAAATGAAAGCATACCGCTAAACTTAAAGGTATCGTCCTTCACCAATAAATAGCCTGCGCAGTCCTAGTTGGCTATATTGTCAAAATATCGTCCCTCCAAGTCAGTCAAATAATGCTTGTATGGGCATTGTAACATTCCCTATTTGTTATATTTATTCAGAATGAATTATGGGAGATTCGTGCATCATACCACTCGCTTATATGAGCGCGAGTAGTATCTGCTATAATATGACTCTATTATCTAACATTTAGAGAAGGTCTGATCGACAAACTAATAGTGAATTATGGCATCCTTAAGATTACAGACTGAATCCCTAAGGAAACTATATAATTTATCAGAACGATTGAACAATTTGACGAGCTTTCTAAAATACATTATGCAATGTGGTATCAAGTATAAATGAGTTACAAAGGTAAGGGGAAGCTCGTAATAACTCATCATAAGCAGCAACAGGGCTAGGAATACATGTTTGAGCTGAGTTCAACTAAAAGGTCACAATAACTAGTATATGCCAAATTCATTGGCTGTCATCATATTTAATGATTTTTTTAAGGAATCTTAAAATACGATAGAAGTTGTCAGAGTCCATATAATACATATTATAACAAATGCGGTACTCTTCCGCAAATTCACATATTAATATCTCTCAACAATATCTATGGGAGCGACCCACTTATTAACTACATAAAACAAAATTCATCGGCCTCTGTGCACAGGAAAAATTAACTCTCAATAGTTCCTTGAACTATAGTCTCTCAAAATTACCATTTGGTGGGGCCTCGCGGCTTGCCCGCCAACATGAAATAATCTTTGTATTTCATCAATTTTATCTCTCAGGATCTTAGTCTGTCAGGACCTCGCGGTTTACCTGCCAAATATAAGAACCATTTTGTTTCATCACTTCATTATATTCAATAATAACCACATTTCATGGAATCTTGCGATATATCCATGAAAGAACGCAATACTTCCCTAAATATCGCGTCACCAACTCCATTCCTCGGGGGCCCTGCGGCACTCCCGCTGAAAAAGTTGTACCTCATAAATCTGATAATCATAAAACAACAAATAAAAAGTACTCTGACATCCCCTATGTACTAACAATATAATCACAATATTCATATCTCTCTTTACAAAACAAGAGAAAAAAATAAATATGAGCCTAGTTGATGACAACTAGTTTATTTTAAATACAAAATCAGTAAAAGGTGGCTGAAACACATCCAAACAAATACCATAAACTCAACTGTTGCGTTTTAATGACTGCTTATGTAATTATGAAAAACAAAACAAAAAAATGATAGTACCTATTGAAATAAAATGAAGGCTGTATCGTCGCGAAGGTGCGGAGCACTTCCAACAGGTAGCTCTTGACGGCATAATCAACAGAAGAACAACGTTTGTTTCCTTGTTAACAATTGAACAATAGGTACCTCTGCAAACATAACTCAGGAAAACACAATGAGATTCCATGAAACAAAAAAATTAAACACAGACTTGCAATACTGTGTTTCAGTCGTTCAGCATTTTCTCTGATTTCATTAAGAATCCACACTAACACATGGCAGAAAGATAATTGTGTAAATGTTTGTAAGTGTGAAAAATCTAAACGATTTTATAGCAAAATATATACAAAATAATACAATTATTAAATAATGTACTCGTCAGGGAAGAAATATAGCATAGCGATTGTATTTCAAAGTGCTCTACTTCCATTAATGAATGTCAAGAAAATAATATCGTATGCACCTACCACTATCAAACATGAAAATTCAAACTGTAATATTAATGTGAAGTACCATAATGACTAACATGAATGGGGAATAAAAAAATTGTGTAAACAGTTCCTCTGACTCTGTAATTATGAAAGCAATATTGCCAATGAAGGACACAGCGTCTAGTAGAATTGCGAAGAAATAGTAACATAACTAATTCCCTATACCAAAATAATTATTAATGTGAAAACAGAAAAACGTGCGTAAATATGTATCTGCAGTTATAAGGAAAAAAGGGAAAATACAATAAATACCATGAAAGTAGGAAGATGTATATACGAAAAAGATTTTAAGGAAGTGAACTGTGACTGGTTGAGTATTGGTTACCGTAAAATTGTATTTCGGTTAACAAGAAACTAAGTGGACAAGCAACCAGGAATAATACAAACGCATTAGTATTCAATGTGCGCCAGGATATACGCAATGCTGTGAAAACGTAGGGAAAAAAACACATGTTCGAGGTAAGTTGAGTTTTTGAGAAGGTGAAATACAACGTAAAGTTGTCAAAAGTAAAACATAGCAAATTAAAATATTTTAAGTATCAGCAAATTAGTGATGGTATCGAAAATACGATCTACGCAATTACCTTGGTAATCAGAACATGAAAAGTTTGTGTATTTTGGATCAGTCATATAATAGAAATAAGTTACTTTCAAATTGTCTAAGGGGGGTAAATTATACACGTACCAAGTTTTGAACCTTTGACATCAAAACATCACAATAAAAACCTCAATGTTACCTTATATTAGTACAAATACCGCTTGAATACCAAATGTTTATTACGTAAGTGCAGAAGTAAATAGTATCAAATGAATGTTTTGTCATAGACTGATATGAAAAATAAGTAATACCTTTTAATGTCACACGCTATCATATTATCGTGTGTGTTTTACGGAAATAGTGGAGGAAGACGACTCACTGAAATAACTACTCTATCACGCTTATCTTTTGCACTTGACCTTGCAGGAATCTGCATTCGCATACTTCCGGAAGGTACACAGCCGGAATGAGATAATATTGTGGTCGAGTTATACAGATATAGTATTTAGAATACAAGGTTTATGTAAGGAAGGAATTAAATGTTCTGTTGTAAATGCACTTCTTTTTTAATCCAAGGTAGGATTTAATCATTTATTTTCTGTAAATCTATTATTTTAGAAAGAAAAAGATGCTGGTTAATTTTGACTCAATGGTGTTTCGTGTAGTCAATTCTTGTGTAAATGCATCGTGTTCACACATAATCTTCAAAAAAGGTAAATAGAAAAATCAGAATTACTAATATGGAAATAAACAGATGTGTAACATAATTCTAATGATTCCACATATATCTGACAATTTAATATTTATTGTGCTACACACTGTCAAATTGAAATCGAATATTGATGCATATAACTCTCGTCAGCTTATTGACTTTAACTTTCAAAATTTGTAACTCCAAAATAAATTTTTGCTGAAATCTCAAAATTGTGTGACAAATTACCGCAGTCTATTAGAAATCTATCTGAGGAAAATCCTAAAATAAAATTATCTCAGTTCACTATCAATAAACTGAATAAATATTTTGCTATTGTATATAGTACTATGTAATTATTATTAGGAAAACCATCATACTCTTCTAGTACGCCAATAACTTAATGTAATGTGTATATATTTAAGCTTTTAAGCATTGATTTCATAACTTTCATCGCTATTGGATTTTCACTTTATCTTAATAAATTCGTCATAAGCGTGAGCAGAAGAACAGACAAACTTCATAATTAATAGTTTTAGAAGTAGATGTAATTCATTAAACATACCAGTAGAACACATGAGGTTAGTAATACTATTACCTGTTAGTAATACAGCCTAAAAGTAAATGAAAGGTGTATCGAACATTAGGTATGAAGATTACCATTAATGCAGTTAATTTGTATGATCCATGTGTTCAAATTTGTATGTGCAGGTTCCAAGTGCAGAAGTGCGTATACATTAGGCGACAATAGTTTATCTACTTTGGAAAAAAAATCATCTCTGTTATCCTAGACAAAAAATAAATGTAATTATTTATCTCCTTATAAATGGAAAGCAAAGAAAACAATATTTTTTCTTCTTCGAGATTTGGGTTTTTTTAATGCTATTTAGACTACTTAAAATTAAGCACACTGATGTATTTTTTTTTTCAAAGAAAAGTGATAATTATAGCAATCGTAAAATACTTTTTAGTGATATAACCTGCATTTGATACATAAAATTCTAGTAATTGATATATGAACTTGCTCGTAATTTAAAATTGTTAGAATAAATAGGAATCGACAAGTGATGTAATTACAATATGATTAACCTGAAAACTATTCATATGTTCAGCAAGATCTACAGTGAACTGTTAATATGGAGGGGATTAAGTTAATAATGTAGGATATTAATGCGGTATTTCGAAAGTCACCTTTTGTGTCTTCGTTTTAATATGTCGTTCATTTATCATTTTCCTTTAGGTTCTTTCAATAAGTATTGAACACATTATTCTCCAAGTGGGTGAAAATAAATTACATAGCCTTATGCACAGAAGGTTTATAGTTCGCAAAAACAATAAAACTGAATATGCGTGTTTTTCTTTCTTGGTCGTTACTGTAGTTCTTGTTTGTATTACCTTGTAGGTTTGAATTCTATTATATTTTCCTGATTAATTTTATGTATAGATCATTTTTGATAAATTCTATGCCATGAAATTCACAACTCTGACATGAATCGTGTTATAGGAAATTAAATTTAATTAAAAGTTGGCTGAATGGTTGGAGTTTAACACCAAAATATGATTCACAATAGATAAATAAGCTATTTTTTTAAAAAAAAATACTACTTACTTATGTTATTTCTAGTATTTGAAATTAAATATACTCACAGAAATAGTTGCAATATAAGGATAATGGGATACTAAAAATCACATAACGATTAAGTTATGAGAAAATATTCCTACGATAAACAAAATTAATATACCTAACTGATAATTACAAAGGGGGAAAAGTATTCTTCACGTTACACCAGAAAGGTCTGGTGGTTCTGTAGAGAAATATTGCTTTCACCTATATTTAACCCAATGATGAATAACAGAAAGACACACCAACAGCCATCGTTCTATAAAAATAAATACTTGTTATCGGTGATAGCAAAGAAAGCATTATTACACGCCAAATATTTGATGAGAGGATACTTAGTGAAATGTCTGTGTTTGGTTGACGTTTGTCCACCAATTATTTATTGAAAACTGCACAAGCATATCAATTTCATAACTTTAACACATTTTCATTCTTATTAAGCGTAGGTTCAATTATGTTTACGTAACTCTGAGCAAGAAGTATTTATGCAACTTTAATTACCAAGCACTTATGCTACAGCAGAAAAATTAGAGCGCAAGTTTTATCGCTATTTATATAAATATTTCCTGAACAGAGCATAGTAACCTCAAAAAGTATAATTGAAATGAATTGAAAGTGCAAGACATTAAAATGTTGGATAAACTAACCCAGACTTACAAAAGTGTTAGGGCGAAATAAAATAATAAATTGAGTATCTCAACAATATGCAAACAACTTAATTAGTATAATCTCTCAAGCCAAAAGTCATTACCCGTGTTTAGGGAATAACATTAGTTTTTCTACTTTTTTTTTTTTTGTATTTTTATTTCTCTTTTTCTTGTTTCTTTTCTTTTTTTTCATTGCTCTGCTGCATTTGCTTTAACTTTCATCAACTTTGACATTTCGTGTTCAAACACCTAGATAATGAGAATTTATAGGAATAACACAGTTTCAAGGAAGAAATTATAAGTTACCTTATCAATGTAATTATCGCCATATTAACGGGACTATCGCTCCTAATTTAGAACAGGTGATGTGTATGTCCAGAAATAAACCAACCCTAAAATAAATGTGTGGTATATTCGTGTCAACAGGGGGAAAGGTGGGCGGGGAATATTAACATTCTGATTGAATATTACATCTCATATGTAAGAAATTCAGACTTTTAGATTATAATAAGGCCTTATAGAGCATGAATTGAGGCGGCAATATTAAGGAAACGGTACGGGCAAGAATCGTTTTATTGCTGACGATTTGAAATAAAATGTGGATGCCTCTGTTTAGGTGGTCTTAACATTGAAAACAGGAGATACAAATTTAGAAAAGGAAGATAATCGCGTCACGCATATCAATATTTTACAAAGCACACATTAAAACATACAATAAGTCTGATGTTAATAATGAAGAGACTTGGAACGGAAACCATATCTCTAAAAAGTATCAGAGATGCTGTGCCTTCGCCATATGACAAAGATAAAACTATACAAATTCAACAGGTACATGACCGAAACCGTACTTCTCAAAACATTTAGGAAAACCAACGTCTTCAACATATGACAAGAGAAATACCAAAATTTAGAGGCTACCGAGATTGAAACCATACTTCTCACGAAAATTTAGAGAAGCCGGCGGCTCCATCGCTATGTCAATAGAAATACAGAAATTTAGAGGGTATTGAGATCGTAACCATATTTCTCCAAAAAATTTAGAGAAACCGGTGCCTCCACCAATGAGTCAATAGAAACACAGAAATTTAGAGGGTATTGAGATCGTAACCATATTTCTCCAAAAAATTTAGAGAAACCGGTGCCTCCACCAATAAGTCAATAGAAACACAGAAATTTAGAGGGTATCGAGATCGTAACCATATTTCTCCAAAAAAATTTAGAGAAACCGGCGCCTCCACCAATAACTCAATAGAAATACAGAAATTTAGAGGGTATTGAGATCGTAACCATATTTCTCCAAAAAAATTTAGAGAAACCGGTGCCTCCACCAATAAGTCAATAGAAATACAGAAATTTAGAGGGTATTGAGATCGTAACCATATTTCTCCAAAAAAATTTAGAGAAACCGGCGCCTCCACCAATAATGTCACAACCTACCCGGTGACTCTAACTCTGATGGCACAACTAGGTTGTAACTGGGGTACATAGCTTTGGTAATCAGAAGGTAGAGCAGAAAGATACTGTTTGGCTTGAAACATATTATTTTGTATTAGTATTGAAACAACAGTAAAGCAGTGTTGGTTTACAATTTAGGGGGTTCTGCCAATTATCGTTTGGGCTTAAACTCTAGGGTTGGGTTAAAAAAAAAAAAAAGCCCCCTAGCCTGCGCAACCGCAGACTAGGGGACTCCCCATTCTTAATTGACTCGGCTTCTCAGAATTTATGGCCGAGTCCTAAATACATTTGTTATTTACAATTGATTTTTACAATTGATTAATTTTAGTAACATAAGATTATAATATTGGGATATTATTAATTAATTATTACATAATATAATGATAATAAGAAGGGGAACATAACACATTAAAATCACTACACAATCTATACTTGACATACACGGATAAGAGACAACATTGAATTAAATTTTTAAAAACTAAAAAAGAATAAGAATTGATACGTCATGCAATTAATAACACGATATAATAATAAAATAATAATAAAATAATAAAACACACAACATGCAAAATAAAATATTAGCTACCAACACAGTTAAAATACAAGTTCAATAATAAGCAGTTAAAACTTGAAAAAGATTAGTTAAAATTGATTAAGATGTAAATAATATAATAATAATAATAATAATAATAATAATAATAATAATAATAATAATAATAATAATAATAATAATAATAATAATAATAATAATAATAATAATAATAATAATAATAATAATAATAATAATAATAATAATAATAATAATAATAATAATAATAATAATAATAATAATAATAATAATAATAATAATAATAATAATAATAATAATAATAATAATAAAATACAACAATAAGATTAATAAGAAACGAACAAATGCCAATGAAACATTACATGCCCTCATGCTTGCACTTAACAATCTGTAATTCAAATGTTAGACAATAACAGCATATACAAGAGTGAGTTTATTTCCTGGAAAATGAAGATCCTGTAAGTAAAGTAAGACCTTTTCGGTTGTTTATACTGTTATTGTCTATTATTATGGACTACACATTCTAATTCAACTGCCACAGAGCACGTCACTGCCGTCTCTATGACTGGAATTCCGCAGTAGAGTTCTGAGTCTGTAACAGTTTTAAAGCATGAATGGTTACCTACTTACACCGATGCCGGATGAAGTAGGCCACCTAGTATATTAGGTAAATTATATTAATAGCTAAAGAAAGCAAAAAATCCAGAAGCGTAGTTTTCAAATGTCCGACTAAAGAATTGTGCATTTACGAGCACAATGTTCTTCAGGTTGCGATTTTCTACTCGTAAAATACTACCTAACCAATATTGGCAGAAACTGCTACATAAAGTCCCTTGTTCTCATTAAGCCATGTAAATGTATTCCCAATGAATCCTTTGCACACACTATTTGTTCTCTTATGTTAGATACGAAAACCTCTTGAATCCAATCCAATAGACTGTGAGGGTACTACGATGTAAAGCAATACGCATGTGTAACTTCTGAATAATTAAAGGAACTAATTAACAAGTGGAGCATACATAATTGTATTGCAAAATTCGCTGTCTACTTTCAATTATCTGACGCTGTGGCCACAGGTTTTTAATAGAATTTTTAAACTTTACCCTTTTCTTTAACCTTACACTCTGACATTATTTAAGGGCAGTCAGAGATGAAAATTGAAAAAATAATGCTAAGTTTAAAAATGGCGTGTAACATTCACATCCTAACATAACTTATTTTCACAGTTATTTCACAAATTCTTCATGCAAAACTTATTTTTCTATCATTTTCTTGTTAATCTTAGTGAATATTATAAGAAAAGGTTTCAACAATGAAATACTACACTACTATACTGTGACGCCACACACGTAAAGATTCAAGGCCAAATTACCTGACGACAGTGGAGCTGTCAGAAGAAACAAGACTACGAGTGCGGCAGGACGAGGCGTTTCTAGACTGTTCGAGAGAACTTCAAAAGTCAGCTTAGTTATGAGATGTTTGAGAAAAGGTGAATTTAGAAAAAAATATCTATGCTGTGCTACTCTTGCTTATAAAAGCAAGTGCGACGGCACGAGAGGGCAGTTCTTCGGAGTTGTTTAGTATTGAACAACACAGTGTTAGCAGTTAGTTTTAAGTGTGTGTATGTGTGTGCGCGCGCGCGCGTTCATCCTTGAGAGAAATTTGTTTGCATGCCGTCAGGAAGTTTTTGGACATTTTACTGTCGAGTCGGAGTTGTTTGTTGAGTGAAGTAGTTTTAGCGAGTGTGATCATCAAGGCAGCTCTTAGACAGAACTGAAAGACAAAGTGTGCAAGAAGATTACGAGAGAACACAACATGAGTTGCAAGGTTTCGACGGATTGTAGATAGTGTTACATTGATAAAAGAGGGCCATGTTTAATTATTCAATTTTAAGGGAAATAAAGCGACAAGGAAAGTAACTGAACTTGTCATTTGTCACACTGGTGGAATTTGTTTGATTAATTATCATTTTCTCACATACATCTGTATGCTCAGCTGTCTACAAAGCAAGCAATTATCTTAGCAAGGTCCAGTGTTTAACTACAATGGCCAAATATGTAGGACTTCAAAGCTTAATGCTTAAAATTTGAAAATGTCAATCAACGGTAAATATCTCGGACATGTTTAATGACACAAAATGTTATTTAAATTTAATACATTTTTTGCTGTATTTTAAGATACGTTTTAAAGTTTCACAAAAATTCGATGATAAAAATTACTTCAAAGTGATACTTAGGGATAATTAGAGAAATATGTTTTATCCATCATCTTAAAATATGGAAGAAATTACATTTTAATCAAAACCACTTCAAGATTTTCGTCGTTCACTCTCTAAAGATGGCTGACAAAAGTGTAAAATTTAGTACTTGACCGATTTTTAATTTTAGAGTCACTTCGTAATAGACACTGATTGAAAAGCGCAAGTATGTCTTTTTAACTCCTTTATTAAACAGGAAACTTCAAAAACCGGAGTAAAAATATAAAATAATTTCTCCTAACCCCATACAGATTTATAACTCCATACAGATTCCTAATCCCAGACAGACTGTCCTGAAAATGTGTTTTTATCAATTTTTAATACCTATGAAAATACTTGTAGGATTTAAAACATAAAATGTGGGCGCATGCAATTGATAATTCATGAATAGTTCACTTGTGTGAATTTTCACAACAGCTACTCTTATATTCGTCACTATTACCTATTGCATGCGCGCTACTTTTTTCGTTTTAAATCTTACAAGTACTTTCATGACTATTAAAAATTCAGAAGCACAAATTTTCATGACAATCTGCATAGGGCTATAAATGTATATGGTGCTACAAATTATTTTACATCCTTTAGTTGGGTTTAAAAACGTGGTGTATTAACATTTTTAAAAAAAATGTTTATTCAAACAATTAAGACTAACAAATTTGTCTGTGTGTTTTTCATCCAATTCTGAGCTATGTTTAAAGTTTCAAGGACTTAAAAGATTATTCCTAGACAATTTAAGATATTCACGTTTGCCTTTATTGGGTTTATGTATCGTAGCAGCAGGTGCATGCTTTCGTCTTAGAAATAAGTCAAACGAAGAATAGACACTCAAGGATATTGCGTTTTAAACAAATCCCCTCAAAGAATCGTTAAAGCATATGCATCTGTGACACCATCAGTTCTAATAAACTTCCATTATGGATACAAGTGGACGGCTGGAACATTGTATCTACCAACAAGGCATCATTTTGAACACCTGTTCTATGAATGAAGTCACTGTAACAGTGGCCTTTAATGATGATAATAATGGTAAAAATAACAGCATAATAAACCATAACAATAAAAAATATTAATATTAATGTAATAATAATAATAATAATAATAATAATAATAATAATAATAATAATAATAATAATAATAATAATAATAATAATAATAATAATAATAATAATAATAATAATAATAATAATAATAATAATAATAATAATAATAATAATAATAATAATAATAATAATAATAATAATAATAATAATAATAATAATAATAATAATAAAGTAATGAGAATAAAATAATAAATCCTATAAGTGAACTGGAAAATATTCTAATTCCAATTCTAAGACTACTCTTCTCTATTATCACGTTCTAATCACACTAGCCTGGCATCCCGCCCGCTTCTCTAACAAGCAGAACAAAGTTCAAGCACGCCACTGACTGGATTTACCCCGTGAGTTCTGCAACTCTTTTAACGTACGAAGGGTTAGCTACTTACCCCAAAGCCGGCAGAAGTGGGCCACCTGGTGCTAGAAACTGCAATTTCTATTTCCCTAGGCGTTTTAAGTGCAACTTTTATGACTATTTGTTCCATTGTTGAGATGTGCAAAACTCCATTTAAATGAGTAATTAAGTAATGGCCGTGTCCTTTCGGGTTCGTATTCGATGAGAGATTTATTGCAACTGGATAATGATCTGAGGTTAATTTCTGCGTACACTCTGCAACATTTTTACCGTTGAAGATATCTAGTACCTATATCAATCACTGCTTCGGTCAAATGGATATTGGGCTGGCTCTACTGAATACAGAATTTCTAATTAAAATGGATATTCACTTCGTAAAGCAGCTTCCCTCTTGAATTTTTACTGTTACATTTCCATATTGGATGTTTAATATCGGATTTCATTATGTCCAGTTTCCCAGAAATCTGCCATTTAAGGTTTGTTTTCTGGAGCTGAATAAACAGAAGGGATTTTTAGTTTGACATGGTCCACGTGAAACAGGATTCAGGATACTCTACTATGCTGGGTAGCTCACTGTGATGAATTCCAGATTTAACGAAGCCACTTTTCTACTGCTGCAATGATCAACAGGATAAAGCCCGTAACCTGGCATTCTAACATGTACTTATATATGGCACTAGCTTAGTTTCTGTAGCAAGGAGAACATATATTTCACACCTTAGGAGAAGGTGTAGCAACACGTGGTATTTGTGGTTTATGCCTGGCTATTCCACGTGCATATGCGAATGAGTCTTGCTACATTAATTCTTATAATTACCGTTAGGATCTGCGTGAGGCTAATTTATCAGAGGAACCAAAAGTGATAGTAGTGAATCAAACTTATCCAGCAGGCACTGTAGTTGATTCTCATTGTTTATTGATTTATTGCTACTGAATACAGTTTTTGACCAAATGACTGAGGTGGTACTGGAAGAGAAGCTAATTGTTTTGAGATGCTGCGTCAATTCTAGGTGATGGGGAACGAGTTGTACTGTCGGAATTCTTTCTTTGGAAAGCGGACGTTTAATTCTGAAGTTTCAAGTGGACTGTGCATACTGCGCTTATAGCTAGCCGTGTGTTATCATTTACAGTAGACACACGCTTGGGGTGCGTTGCTGGATTTTTTACATTCTGCGGTAGGATGTAGACTATCGCATTTAATACAGCGAGTTCTTTTATGGCAGTCGTTTTTACTATGCTCGCATTCTTGGAATAGCATCGGGTGACGTGACGCTTTAGTTTAAGAGGTTCTACTCCTATCACTGCATGATACAGTATGGTTAATCCATAGATTTCGTTCGCTCTGGGTGACTCAGTTGGTTAGACGCTACCTACTGATCCCAAGGTCGCCGGTTCAAATCCGGCCCAGATCGATGCTTTTTAAGTGCTTAAAAACGACAGATCCATGTCAGTAGATTTACTGGCATGTAAAAGAACTCCTGCGGGACAAAATTCCGGCACACCGGCGACGCTGATTTCATCCTAGCAGTTGACAGCGTCGTTAAATAACAAAATAAATAATAACATAGATTTCCTCTTTAGAACTTGGTTTCAGGCCTAAGAAAAATGGTGGTTATGGATTCTTTGTAACTGGATGATAAACAGGAATCGTCTGCACAGGTGACTAACCTAATGATTTTAGTTCATTCATTATGAGTACAATTTCGTGTCACACGCAGGACGTAAACCTCGGATGACTACTCAGAAATTACGGTTTTGTTTTATCTGCTACTCAGCTTTGTTTGTTTCAAAATAATGAATGGCCTTTCTATATCCATCTACTGTATCAAAATAAAATTTCACATCATGATTTGCTACACTAGTGTGCTTAAAATTGCCCACAGTTTGGCTGTTTAATACCTGCTAAATCGTCTTCAAGTTGCTGATGGTATTTATGTAAGCAGGAGGAGGTTTGATAATTGAAAACTCTCATTGAATTCAATCTGAGTTAGATTACACTGTGGTTCAAAAGGGTTAGGAGTCGAAAATGGAGACATGTTGGCACTACGTCTGTGCACAGTCTTTTAGCTGCAATGTTACTTGCATGATTTTTCTTTGCTTTGTTCGTGTTAAATCATGAGGTGAGTGCAGTAATAAATGCTTTATCGTAATTAAGTGTTAATGCAAATTATCACTAACATTTCCAGTTACAAACAACTTAATAATCTACTACTTACAATAGAATCCAGGACAATGTGAGCCTTTAAACGATCCCAAACAGCTCACTTTGTCACGTTAGTACAAATAAACACGGCCATGGCCTTCTCTATAAATAACGTTGCAAAAAAGCGCGCTAGGAAAAATGCTCACAATATATGTAGTTATTGATAGTATCTACCAGTCTCTGCCCAAAATGTCAAAACAGATATGATAAAACCAAGTGACTAATACATCCGTATGGTAACCGGGTATAAAGAATAAGTCCCCAGCCCTGAATGTCCTAAAAGGTGATTAAAATGTATACCCACTGGGGTGTATCTGGGCCACCCTGTCCCAGTTTTCATAAATAGGGGACCTAGTCCTCCAGGTTGGGGATTTGGCGAGAGACTGACAACCTCTCACATTAAAAAAGCAGTCTGTTTCGAAACGGAACTAGAGGTTAACATAACCAAAACTAAAATTATGATTCAATCCCGTAGACCGCAAACAAAAACTGCAAATGTAGACATTGAGGGTGATGTTATAGAAATAGTCAAATAATTTATATATTTGGGCTCCAAATTCCAAGAGGAGAGAATTGCCATGAGATTAGGAGAAGGAAAAACCTCACTAGCAAAACTTATTTCTCGCTTTTACCAATATTTAAATCTAAAGATGTACATAGAGCTACTGAAACAAAATTATACAAAATTATGCTTATGCTTTGTTAAGAATGTGAGAGGTGGATTCTCAATAGGAAAGAGGAAGAGATGGTTAGTGCATTTGAAATATAGATTTTAAGACGAATTTGGGGACCTGTTAAACACAATGAGATATAACAATGAGCTGTAAAAGTTTTATAATGAACCAACTATCTCCATAATCATTAAACTTAAAAGGTTATAATGGGCTGGCCATCCTTCACAAAAGTAAATACCTAACTTCAGTGAGACCAGCACGAAGGGTCACCTAATTCTCAGGCGTATGAGAATTAAATTAGTCATGTGCTTCCCTTGCTGTTCAGAGAGGACATGGCAGCCATGTCACCTCGTAGCTCACCTTGCATCTTTGAAAGGCAATATTTCAGCAATCCTTCTACATTAGTGGGCAAACTTGTAAATTTAACTTCAGTGCACCAGTTGCAGAAAATATGTGCTTATGGTGTTTCATTAAGTTGTGGACTAGGACTAAAATTATTCCAGTGATGGGTGCTATGCTTACAGACATGAGTTTAATCACTGAGGCGAATATCGTGTGTTCGTTATAGCGAAATTGGTTAAGGTGTCTTAGTTCAAAACAACAGTGGTAATCTAACATTAATTCGAATTCCATTTAATATTCTTTTTTACTTCCCTTTTTATTGCTTCTTTCTTAACGGGAACATCATTATTTATATAACCAGTCCGAAATATAAAATTACACAAACTAATGAAATCTATTTCTTTAGGTATTTTTATTTCGCATGCAGTTGTAACTTTTCCCGCCACCTTAGGAATGCTACAGTACGATTGCAATTTTACAACTGAATGCTTTATAAGATATTAATTGCAATTGCTGAAAATAAAACAGGGAACATGCCTACCTCAATCATCAATCATTCCTCCTGAAATTAATATTTTCCTTTAAATATTCACATTCAAAAGCATCTCTATAAATTTCGCAGACAATTACCATGTTAAAATATGTGTTTAATAGCGTAAAGTACGGTTTTAATGGTCATAACTCATAAAAATCCATTATTACAAGATCTGGATGCCATGAATAAATGTAACTAATGATAGATTAAACAGAATAGAATGCAGTTGTAGATTACTTCAGCGGAAGAAACCTTTGCACCTAGCAAGGTTGCCATGTCGTTTATTTCCAAGCACTGCCTTCATCGGTTTCTCCATTCCTGATAAAAAGCTGTGGAGAATTAAGCACGTTTGTTAATTTTGTATTCCAGAAAATAAACATGCGAAAGGTGGTGAACGAACCCACGCCAGCTAGCTCGCCTGGTTTCCATGGTCAGCGACTCGACGCTCTCGGCCATTCTTCCCTTGGGTATTCGTGCTGTATTATATGATGTTAAGCATGTCACTAATTTGGTAGCTAATTTCACTGCAAGTCGAAAAGTTTGTTAGCACCTTCAGAAATGGTTTAATTTTTTTTCTAGATATTCGTTTACGTTTATATAGAGGAATAAGAAAAGAGAATATTTCTATAACAAGGACGTATTAATGTATAATGTAAGGTTAACTGTAAGTAAGAAAAGTTGAGTGTTTGATGGGAGTAGTTCTCTATGTCATTGTGGCGGCGCCGTGGCCGAGCGGTTAGCGCGCTCGCCTACCACCTAGGCGGCCCGGGTTCGATCCCAGGGACCCGCATGTGGTATTCGTGGTGGACGAAGCGGCGTCAGGGCGGGTTTTCTCCGGGTACTCCGGTTTCCCCCGCCATCTCATTCCACCGGTGCTCCATCTTCATTCCATGTATCATCAGTGTCACCGCCTGCGGTGCCGTAGTAGTAAAAGCGGGCGTTAAACACTACAAACACACACACTCTATGTCATTGTTCTCATTGCAGTCACGTGAGAATGACAGGTGTGTGCACATATTAGGTGGCGTGGCGCCAGAAGGAGGAAAGGGGTGAGGAAAACAGGTGTAGAGCTTGACGCCCTCGAGGGGAGATAATACACTATCCTTCCTCACGCGCAATCCTCTTACCCGGAACACAGACAATTTTGCCACAGTCTTGCGTAGAAGATAGCCCAGATCACCAACATATGGGAATACATACATGCGGTAGTATACAACAACATCTATAAACAGGATTTACGGAATAAAATGTTTTGGACAGTACGAAATTAAAATTAGACAAAAATTAAGACGCAAAACTTGAAAAATCAGATGTTACCTAGTTTACAGTAACAAAGACTTAATTTCTGGGAAAAAAAAAGGAGCAGGAGAACATAACTGGTATGCATGAGATTTTGCTAACCGGAAGTTGCAGAATTTCGCTATGAGGATTCAACATACTTCCAACAAGATGGTGCCACATCACACACTGGTAGTATTTCTATGGCAGCTGTAAGTCAGCTCTTTGGAAATCCTGTCAACTCTAAATTACCAAGTTATAGGGACGTTGTCTGGCCTGCTAATCCTTAGATTTGCCTAAGTGTAGTACATTAATTTCTTAATAAAATTATCATATTAAAAGTTAGAATTAGTTAGACGGAAGCACCTCAACATATGGGCACAAAGTGGGCTCTTTGTGCTTCCATTGTAACCTCTAGGAGGAAAGGATGAAGAGGACACCCGAAGGGCACACACATCCAGCAAGAACGGGGTCACTAACGATTCCAATATCACACCAATCCTGATGTCGGCTAGCCTTGCCTGAGCCCTCTGAAACTAGGGGTCCCGGGTGCAAGCGAGATACCGCTACTTACCTATAATATGTGGTACATTCCACCCAAAAATTCGATGTCATGATATCGTTAGAAATGTAATTCTGAGATCCCTGAATCCAAAACAAAATCCGGGTATGTATATACCTCTTAGTGTGTGTATGTGTGTGTGTGTGTTACTCGGCGCAGCGTTACTCGGAAAAGTTCGTTAAATATCAAACTTGGTATTTAAGTATCTTTTAAGGATGTAACACAGAGATTTTCAGTAAAATCACCCCAAACTATCCTTTCCATGGAAAAGTTTCGTTTTACTTTGTTTTCCCAAAATACCTTTAACGATTTTCATTAAAGCACCATATGTTTAAGATATATGTGTGACAAAAGCTAAGCATATCTTGAATTTTCTGAGAATAGTCCAAAAAGACTTCATTCTGAATGACTCCTGCATAACTGCTAAACCGTGGTGATTGACAAAATCTTATTATCTATACAAAACAATGTAGATGTCATTAAAGGACATGCTTTATGGCAAATAAAATCGTTCGTGGTCTTAACCATTCCGGAGATATTTTTTGTTATTAGAGAAGGAAGCGACGCTAAGGCTTATGCGTTAAACCTAAGGCGTGTGCAGCGGGAGCTACACTGATATTGACCAACTCGCAAATTCCGTGAAACGGACCCACTAGTGCATGATAGTATGCATTCCAATGCAGTACTACTAACTTAGATGCTCTAACGATCTTGACTGTGTGATACCTCACGTTTCTTTTCGTGTACTCGTATCTACTTTTCTCCTACTTCATCTTCTTTACAACCCTTGTCTATCACTTAGAAAAAGTAGTGCATTTCACCCAAAATTACAATATCATGATTTCAAAGGAATATAATTTTTTTCACAAACATCCCTGTGTAAGAGACAGAGAGAGAGAGAGGGGGGGGGGGGAGAAAAGTCAAGATCATAACGGAAGTTTCCAGTCCAAACAACGTGGAAACAATTCCGTTATTTTTTCAAAATTGACTAATAAATATAATTAAAATAAGACATGTTTGAGATATTGACATGGAGAATAAAGCTTATATATTGAAATTGTGAATAGTCTGCGAAACACTTTTCGTACTTTTGAACTTTATGTAACACGAAACCCATACTACAAATGCTACAGCAGAAAAATAGTGGGACTCATTTGTAATTTGTGTCCATTAACTTTGTTATAAACTCAGGAGTTCCAAATATTCACTATATTATATTCAAGGTTTACTAACAAAAACTGACATTTGATATGAATAGTTGAGTGTTGTTTCTGCATGCTGCATATAACTGCACAGCTGTTGCTCAGATTGAAATATTTCTACATAAACGTTTGCCTGATTAACACAGTATGTACCTACAGAGGAATAAAGATGAAAATGATGTAATATATGAACTATAAGTCACACATGTGAATTGTAAAGGAATTTATGAGGATTATTTTTGTGGTCTGTCCTGACTTACTGTTTTCAAGTTTTTACTGGTCATAGGGAGTCAAATATTTCGCTCTCTCTCTCTCTCTCTCTCTCTCTCTCTCTCTCTCTCTCTCTCTCTCAACGTTCAAACACGTTGTGTAAGTGCAAAAACTAATTGTAAAATTTCAACGGTAGATGGCTTTAAAGTGAAACCATTTAAAACTAGTTCAAAACCAAAGTAATACATATTGAATGAAAACTGCCACCATGATTGCTGCACATTTCATTATTCATTTGTTTAAAACAATACAAGCAAGTCGTTGGCGTTGCCATTTTATTCACTCCAGGTGAAAGAAAGTTGAATTTCCTGCCTGTTTTGTAGAGTAAGCCGGTTAAGAAACCCTTCAAATGCAGTCTAACGCAGAGGTTTCAATTGCAGATACCTACCTGGGTCCCTGACCTCTTTGAAAGCAATGAGATACTCTAAATTGATCTTAAGGGCAAAATCCAGAGTTCTAGCTAATCGTTAAGGTCTAGTAATAATACCTCCATATAATAAAAAGGATGTATATACAGGATGCAAATTGATAACACCGCATGAATTTTACTGGTAATAGACGGTTCATAGACAAGTTGAGATGGGAAACATATGGTTTAGGACAATGCTGTCTAACTTTATGTGCTCGGGCACATTTAACTCATGTCTAAGCGGGCGCGGGCGCCGTCACAACCACCGTTAGAGCAAGGGAAAGCACTGGTTAGGGAAGTAATGAATATAGCAGGTGTACAAAAACATACTTCATGGGTGTGTACTGGGAAAATATTGGGAAGGAAATAGTTTTGTCTTGAAATTTGAATTAATGTTAGAAATCCCGCAGTAAAAAAATTGCTTATGAAGGGCGCCAGAAAAAAAAATTACGGGCGCCATGGCGTCCGCGGGCGTCGCATTGGACAGCGCTGGTCTGGAATTTCAAATTACATAGCTGTGTCTTAAAATTGTATGGGGGTATGCACGCCACTGATCGAATCCACTGCAGCTGTAACGTATGATGAGAAACAAGTGGAATGTTTTCGCAGCCTGAGTATTTAGCGTAATGGATATGTTATCAGGATGATTAAGATGCAGATGAATGACAGATCTGGAGTTCAAATCCCCGTGGCTGCATATTTTTACTTTCTCTACTATGTATAGTAAAGTAGAGGAAGTAGGTATTGTATTTCACCCAAAAATTCGATGTCGAGATTTCACCGGAAATATGTTTTCAGGCCCGCTGATTAAAAAAAAAAAATTTTAGAAAAAGGTCCATGTGTGTGTGTGTGTGTGTGTGTGTGTGTGTGTGTGTGTGTGTGTGTGTGTGTGTGCGCGCGCGCGCGCGTGCACGCGCGCGTCAATCTGTCTGTGAACAGCATAACAGCATAAATTGGTTAAATACTAAACATGGTATTTAAGTTTTTCGTTTCCAAGGCTATGAAATAAAGCTTTTCAGGAAAATCCCCCTCCCCAAACTATGTTTTACATGGGAAAATTATAGTTACTTTTCATTTTATCATAAATGGCTATACCGATTTTGATTAAAGAACCTGTCTTATAATATTTATGTGACAAATAAAATGCATATGTTGAATGTTCCGGGATTAGCCTCTGAAGTACTCCTTATTCTGGACTGTGTACTAATTTGATAAACTATAACAGATACGAGTAGGTAGAATCTACAACGAATGCTTATCTCATTAAATTAAACAATGAATGAAAAGACAGGATATGTTAATGCAACTATTTACAATAGTTAGGTACTTGCGAAAAAGTGTATAGGTATACAAAGTTTGTAAGGTAGAATTAACCCTTGAAAATATTCGCCAAAATGAACATTTCTGTTCATCGAAAACGTTTTCAGATATGCTGTTTTGCGTACAACAAATTTATGTGTTGCACTCAAATGACTTTCTTTACTCTTGTACGAACTATTCTACTTCACATTTATCGAGATCAAAATGTTTAGAAATTATCTTACTGCTAATTTTCTTGCTAATTTTCTATATGGGAATATAGGAAGCTAGCAATAGTCAAATGCTTAAAGAGCTGGTCTCTATGTGATGGCTTTGAAATTCCGTTCTTTTTTGCATGGTAAAGAAATAAAAAAGGCCTGTCATTTGAGAAAAGTAAAGGTATTGCAAAATTCAGGCGTAACAAAGAATATCTCCGAAATGGTTCACCCCACAAAAAAATGCATCATCAAGAATTGTGTGTTTTAACAAGATTTACATTTCTGGTGCACTAAGATTTTGTCTATCTCTTACGATTTACCAGATATGCAAAACGTTACCTAGATTGTTGAGGACTTCTGAAGACATTCCCAAAAAATCAAGATATACTTTCATTTGTCATAAAAAATACCTTACACACGTGGTATTTTAATCAAAATCGTCGGAAGCGTTTTGACAAAATAAACATTTTTGAAAAATGTTCCCTGTAAAGGGTAATCTGGGGAGGCTGGATTTTGTTTAGAAACTTCGTGTCGCATCCTTGGAATATACTAAACTTAAATATCAAATTTGGTATTTAACCGACTTTATGTTTTTGGGTTATGCTGTCCACAGACGGACACAGGGGCACATGAGCACTCACACACCTGGATTTTTTCTAAAAATGCTTTCTTTTTAGATTCAGGGGGTCCAAAAACATGAATTTCCTGTGAAATCCCGTTATCAAAATCTTGGTTGTAATGTAGTACTTTCCCTCCTTACTGTAAGTACGAAGTAGAGAAAGTAAAAACCAAACTCTTGCACGTGCGGGCGCAAACAGGTATTAACAATTGCAGGTATATATTATCTAAACCCACGAACATTTATAATATTGAGGACCATAAGGACTTGCAGACCTTTTCAGCAAATTGGGAGAACATGCAAAAATTTAACAATGGTCAGTGCTGATGTTATTAACTCTTCATTTAATTGTACACTATTAAAATAAACAAATGAATCCTACATCCAAGTTTGTGATATGACCCCTTCCTCAATCTTGAAAACGTTAAGAATTTTAACACGCCAACAGGAAGAAGCAAATGGTAGCCATAGCAATGGAACTGCAGTGAAATAACGCCTTTCTGGTGATTGAAAATAAAAATTAACAAGTTGCACTATAACTTACTATAACTAATCTTTCTAACGCATTAGCATGCATTGTTGTAGGCTACTAAATGTGAATCAGTAATCGATTGAAATTCCCCGTTGGAATTTTTGGTGAAAAGTAGGAGTTAAGCTTATACACATATAAAAAAGTGACGTTGGTATCGCTGCCGCAGGCCCTTAAGAAAAACAAAATCTGACGTGCTGCATTCACATGAATTCTCTACTCACTTGCCTATAAGCTATTGTTCCAGAAGCTTATTACTCTAACTGCTCCATGTAAACCGAGAGTGAGTCAGTGAATGAGTGAGTAAGTGATTGAGTGAGTGAGTGAGTTGGGTTTAAAGACCCATCGACAACTAGGTCATTAGGGCCCTGTAAACCGAGATAATCTTTCATTACACATATTTTAGGTATAAGGACACAGGCTAAAGCAATATCAGGTTTTTAAACAGGGGTCATCATACGGTGATTTTGAAATAAAAAAAAAGGAATAACAATTGTTCACTTGAGGTGAGTATAAGCATTTGAAAATTCACCAGTAACAAAGAATATCTCGGAAATGGTTATCGCCATAAATACTTTTATTTGACATAAAGTTGCGGTTTAAAGAGATCTATTTTTGTGATTATTACTTACGGTTTACCGGTTATACAAAATTCATTCAGAAAAAAGAAGTCTTCGCAGGCAATTCTTGGAAAATTCAATATTAATTACATTTTATTTGTCATCAAAAACCTTAACCATATGGTATTTTAATTAAAATTTTGGTGCTATTTTTGAGAAAATAAAAGATAACTGCAACTTTTCCACGTAAAATGTAGTTTAGGGTGTGGGAATTTTGTTGAAAATCTTCGTGTCTCATTCTTGGAAGACACTGTACGAACTTTGGTGTTTAACTAACCTTTGGTGTTTCAGTTATGTGTTCACACACACGTGCGCGCGCAGACCTCCTTCTGAATTGTTTCTTTTCATTTTTATTTAGGGAGCCTAACATCTCGATATCTAATTTTATGGTGGAATACAATACTTCCTTTAATTTAGATAAACAGTATCGGTTTATTTCAGAGAGTTACAAAACATGCATAAGGAGAATAAATTGCAAATGCATCATGCGCGTATATGTGCTATATAAATACCTAAATAAGGTGCTGGTTTTAAGTTTGCCTTACAATCAGAGCACAATGCAGGGAGTATCAAGTTTAGAGTGAATGCACTAATTTACGGTGGTAGCCTGCAAGTACACGCGTCATTCTATTCAATACAGGTCTCTGACTCATGCTTGTGGGGGAATCTGCTTCGTCACATGCAATGCAAAGAGTACAGCAGGGGTTTTAATATTACACGTCCTTTATCTTTACTGTGGCTGGCATTCAAACAAAAGGGGTCGCATTTTAAAAACTAAACAGTCTCGCTAATCAAAACACAGCGTGAACAAGAAGTACTGAATATTTTTACACATATCACTGAAATTAAGGCTGACTTCGTTTATTCTCATGGGAGGTAAGGTCATCCAGACAGAATGTCTATCATTTATACCATGGTTTCATTTAAAATTCTGAAGTTCACCCCCTCACCCCACTTTGGAGGCCCACTGAGGTGCTGCCCCTTACGCTTTCTGCAGGGTCCCTACCTCCCATGAGAATAAAAACAGTCAGCACTTAGCTTATTGATCCATTTAAATGTTATGGCCAATATTCCATGTTTCGTTCACTCTGTATAAACAAAACTGTAGCTTTTAGTTATTTACTTAAGCAGTGGGATATGAGCATCGTCACGTTTGAATGTATTTTGCGGAAACGAGGCATAAGGCGGGTTCTTTAATTACATGAGAACGATAATAATGTTCATCCCACAAGTTATATATTACAATATTTTATACACGACCATTTAATAATGTCTAATAATACTATGAACATTGATTTATAAATATTACCAATCATTCAATAGATACTATGAAACCAAACCCTAGATATACCTACCTTCCTTGGTTATAGTAAAGATCTAGAAATAAACGAACTAATATACCGGCATTGCCAGTGGTTTGACAATTTATCCCTACAACTTGTAGACTTAGGTTGCACTTGCCTTGTGTTTCTTTGGAGACATTTAAAAAACATTACTTAATAGGCCCAAACAAAGAGTTATACTCTTAGAATATCATAAAAACAAAAAATGAACAAAATAAATAAAAACACCGGGAAAACATTATGCAAATGCACTGTTAAACAATCACAAATACTAGAGGAAGAAAAGTGAGCAGAGAAAGCCGTGTGAATGTAATGCGTTGCATTTCTATTTCAATCATACCTATAGCAAATTGTATGAGTTGTTTGTAGAAGAGGGAGTAGAGAAGGACATATAAATGAGTTATATAAAAGAAAAGCGGGTAGAGAAAACAATTGAACCTATTACGTTCAATGATAATAAAACATACTAAAACGCATAATGAAACAGTAAAAAACCTCCATGAAAAGACAGATGCGCCAATTTTCTTGGTGAATATCAACCTGTATTGGAGTTTGTCTACTTCGTACATGTCAACATTCATTTTATGTGTGTATGTGTGTGTGTGTGTGTGTGTGTGTGTGTGTGTGTGTGTGTGTGTGTGTCAGGTGGAACGGAAGTCATTACATTAATTTAAACCAGTGGTAGATGTCGATATTTGGAGCACATTTTGTATCTTACGTTTTTGTCTCTGACCATTTCCTATGGAGATATCTTAGTATTATCGAAAACAAGCTGGCAACACTGCAGATTGTGTGGGTGGTGACGTTCCCTAGCTCAGCACATAAACAAACAGCGTAAGGGCGCGTCTTGAAAACAAACTCATACCCTGTCTTGTCCTTCAGTGTTTCCTGTTCGAGTGTGGGCCAATCACAAGCGTTAGCTTCCAAAACATTTAACGGAAAGCGAAAGCGCCAGACCTGTGTACATTCACAAACTAGGTCAATTCCCTGACCAACCTCAACTCAACATTGTCGACTTACCTCATGTCTGAGAGAGCAGCTCGGAGTATTCCTTCACGTCTTTTAAGTGATTAATTATTTCGTAACTCTGTAAATTAATAGTATCCTATTAATCAATTTTTATTTTGATCAATAGTAACAATTGTAATGCTTTTAACATGAATTGGAGCGCGCCCTGTTGAAGATCCTTATATTTTAACACGACAAATTTTAACCGTCTTATATTTTCTTTACTATATGTCCTATAATTACTACCGAAGCTATGTCAGAAATGAGTTACTCTGCGCATTTTACAAGCAACAACGTGTTATCTTCGTGCGTTCTTGTGGAATTACGCATCCAATTTGGATCAAAAAACATTTATTTTATCGAAATCGGCTGATCAAAGAACAAAATGCCATTCGACTTTTTTGTTTGTAATGCTTCTATGAAGTACATATTAAAAGGAATATAATGACTTCCCTTCATCCCTGTAGAATTAAATGCTGAAGAGCGAGTAGAGAAGAACATGTGAATTCTTATGTAAAACAAAAGTGAATAGAGACTGGAATTGCAGCCAATATCTCAAAACACACCAAAGCACCAGAGCCCTCTATCTAGGGTTCTGAAAGCACGCGACATGTAGCCTTATGTAGGGTTAGGTTTATGCTTCATGGGAGATTAGGTTAGGTTTAGTTCATATGTATATATACAGGCTGTTAGGCGTATAAGTGCAGGTATTTGTATTGGTAACTGATGACAGTGTAATGTACGCTGTTACATCAATATTTGCTTCGTTTACGGACTCACAATTTTACTTCTTAAGTATAGTATGTTTTCAGGTTTAGTAGCTTCAAGTAGGCGTGGCACATACGTCATAATCATAAGTGTTTATTTTCCCCCCCGAGAGCGTGGAGCAGAAGGCGTACCGCAGAGTAATTAGGCCTGCGCAACTGAGTTCGAATGCTTTCTACAAGGCCCTCCCTACCTGGGCCAGCATACAACATTGAGGTGCGAACAGGTGTAAGCAAAACATATATTCTATACTGGCAGGCGTTGTTCATTTCACGGCGCAATTACGACCATGCAAGAAATATCAGGCAGTAAACTTTGTGACCGGTTAGGAAAACAGGAAAACTGTTAGACGAAGAAAGAAAAAACAATTGACACACCAAAGTTGATGCATATTAATGTGCCATTTATCAAAACAACCGAATCGACGCCCTCAAGAGCCGATATAAGCTTACGTTAGTTAACAACCAGTGGTTTAGTTATATATAAGGTTGCATTAATCTTTGTCGTGGCAACATCTTGTGCTTAAACCACTCCTTTATTACTCTGGATTATTATACAGCTACTCTGTACTCACAAAGTAAGTATTTTTGGTGTATTGTATACTTTGATATACATGGGAGTAAAACCAAATATGTTATTAGGTTCCTGTAATTATATACACAAAGTGTCCCAGAAAAGCCTCACAAAGCTTAGTATATTATGCGGGATGGCAAACTGATCGGATTTCAAGAAGTAACCCCTGCCCTAAAATGCAAGTTTTGGGTACCGGAGAGCGTCGACATTTGAGAACGAACGGTTGTGACAATTTGTTAAGATTCGTTTTGGTATCTTAATACGGAAGATATGCAACCCGTTAGCCATCTGTGTACTGGGATGAATGACCTGAGACTAACAACATTCCTGCGATGATCTGTATTCCTCCGTAGAGTCCTTGGTGCGCATCTTACTGCGTTACTTGTGTAGATTCCAGTACAGTAACGTTTTAACAGCAGTGCTACACATACCAGTACATAGCTGTGGAAAATGTTGACATGAGCTCCAGCACACTTTCATGTAAGTGTACGGAATCACCTCAACGTCGACTATTCAAATATGATACACTGAAATTTTGTATAAATCTCAGAAAATGATATATGTATTCCAAGACGTCAAAAAATACTTAGGGGCTATAAATTCTAAATGTATTTTATCTTTTACCTTATAAATGCCTATATAGGGTGGAAGGGAAGTCATTACATTCCTTCTAATATGTGCTTCATAGAAGCATTACAAACAAAAAAGTCTAATGGCATTTGATTCTTTGATCAGCTGATGTCGAAAAAATAAATGGTTTTTGATACAACTTGGATGCGTAATTCCACAGGAATATACGAAGATAACAGTTTGTTACTTGTAGTATGTGTAGAGTAACTTATTTCTGACATAACTTCGGTAGTAATTATGGGACATCACACAGGCTTTCGAAATAATTAATCACTTAAAAGATGTGAAGAAATACTCCAAGCAGCTTTTTCACTCGTGTAGTAAGTCGACAACGTTGCGTTGAGGTTGGTCAGGGAATTGAGCTGGTTTGTGCATGTGAACACCCTTTCGGTTTAATGTTTTGGGAGCTAACGCTTGTGATTGGCCTACACTCGCGCAGTAAACACAAAAGGATAAGGCAGGGTGTTTGTGTTCCTAAGAAGCACCGTTACGGTGTTTGTTTATGTACTGAGCTAGGGAAAGTGACACCCACACAATGTGCAGTGTTGCCACATTGTTTTCGACAAAACTAAAATATCTGCGTAGCAAATGGTCAGAGACAAAAACGTAAGATACAAAATGTGTTCCAAATACCGAGATCTATCACTGGTCTAAATTAATTTAATGACTTCCCTTCCACCCGGTATGTATATGATGTAAGTTAAAAATCCAGGATGTTTTTTTTTCGTTTTGAAATTTGAATTTTTGGGTATTTTTTCAACATATTTACTTTTTCAAAATATTCCACAAGATGCAGTATTCATACAACTAATCTGAAATTTTTCATATAGATTTTCAAAGCACAAGCAATTAAATCTGTCATATAGATTATTTTTCTTTAGACTGTTTTTGAGTTATTAATTTTACAGCTGTATAAAATTAAAAACAAAACACTAGAAATTTCAAATGAAAGAATTTAAGTATTATTTTCTTTTGAAGTAATGCTAGAAAAACAAAACAAAATCGTATGCACTATAATCATATTTTGTTTTACCAATGTACAACAGTGATATTGAATAAAACATGAGTTAATTGTGCAAGTATTGTGAAGTAGACAGTACTAATAACAATGGAGTAGTGTGTAAAATACGAAGAGAAACATTATCACGCGGTGATACGAATAGGTCATATAATACAACAAATTTAAAGACGCTTATTGCATCCATACACCGAGTGAAGTTCAGAACCTCTGTTGAAAGAAACAATCTAGGTTTCCTGCCGCTGTCACAACATGATGTGGTGACATTTGAAAATGATGAGCAAAACCAAAATTGGTTACTTGCGTTTATACACAGAGAACTACTAATAAGAACATAACTCAGTGAACAAACTATTGCGTTTGCAGCGTTGTATAAAGTGAGTACGGGTATCCTGTCGGTGCTTAAAATCAGTATGGTATTGAGTATCGAAAAATAGTGATAAAGAACCATCAGAATTTTTGAGAAAATCAAAAATGTCTACAATTTTTTTCCTGCTAAGGATAGTTTGGGTGAGCTTATCTTCTTTACAATCTTCGTGTCACACCTGTGAAAGATACTAAATTTAAAACAAGCTTGGTATTTGTCCGACATTTAGGTTTTGAGTTATACTGTTCACTCTCTCTCTCTCTCTCTCTCTCTCTCTCTCTCTCTCTCTCTCTCTCTCTCTCATACTTATACTTTATTCGTCACATTACACTTACATGGGTGAGCAGGTGCTCGTAAATTGGTGACTCGTCAATACACTATAATTACAACTTTAAGGATTAAAATAAGTCTACAATATTTACAAACACGAGTATAGAAATATAAAAGAAAGGTAAAAGAGAAAAAATGTACACTAATGATTTGTTAAGACACCTAAAATTGAGGTCACAGTACATCTTCCATGTATTCTGTAACAGAGTAGTATGCCTTGCTAGCAAACAAACTCTTGACTGTTTTTTTAAAGAGGTTTGGATTTGGGATTTTCCTAATCCTTTGTGGCAATTTATTGTATATTTTACACCCCATATATTGTGGACTTTTTTCATAGAGTGCAAGCCCATGTGCTGGGTATTTCATTTCTCTTTTTTGCCTTGTGTTGTGTTCATGCTGGTGCTGATTTGCTATATATCTGTCATGGTTATTGTGCACGTGTATAATTAGATTGAACATATATAGGCTGGGTTGTGTCAGGATTTCTAATGTTTTGAATAGTGGCCTGCAAGAAACTCTATAACTTGAGTGGGTCAGTATGCGTATAACTTTTTTTTGGATTTTAAAGATTCTCTCCCAACCTGTAGCATTACCCCATATAGTTATTCCATATGAGAGAATTGAGTGAAAGAAACTGAAATATATGGTTTTTCTAGTATTTAGGTTTGTAACTTGGCCCAAGCAGGACATGTGGAAACAGGCAATATTCAACTTTTTTTCTACGTAGTTTAAGTGATTGGTCCATTTGAGCCGCTCGTCTATAAATAATCCTAATAGGATTATTTATAGACACACAGCCCTTTTTCTAATTATTTTACTGAGGGCCTCAAAACATGAATTTCCGATGAAATCCCGACGTTAATTTTTCGATGGAATGCAATACTTTCTCTATGTGCTAGGTATGTGGTAGTGAAAACAGATACAAATTAAATCCATCTCCAAAGAGAAAAAAAATTAAGATTATTACTAATGAAAGAAACCAAAATACCATTTTGTTATTTTGAAAAAGAAACTTGCGTAATGGATAATTAAATGGAACCTATAACTTAAAACGGGCATACATTTTATATTTTAGAGATACGTAACCAAGACCAAACATTTCGCAATAAATTTGATTCAAGGTGTACCTACATAGTTTACAATTCATATCTTGCTTTGAAGAAACAAATCTGCGCATATGTGTTTCTCTTTTCTGTAACGCATTTGATTAGATTCGAACACATTCGAAATTCGATTAACTTAGTGGGTTTAAACTAGGGTTTACATATATACTTATAAGGTTCGTTTTCCTTCTCTTTTGATTTATCAGTTTCGGGTATGTAAGGTACGTCAACAAACAGTCGGAGTCTCATAACCACACGAGTTTGTTACATATTGTTATTCGCTGTCATAGTTATTCGACAAGTTACACATAAACAATCTTGTTTTTCTATGTACCTCCTGTTAAGCATAATAATAATTGAAGAAACGATTTCACTATGTATGCTGTTGAAGTTATAGGTACGGTAGCAAATCAAATACGAGTATAAGTGTGAGTGTGGTCAGGGTTTGGAATACTGGTTGTTCTAAAACTAGGGATGGACCCTCGATACCTCGATACTCGGTGGTATCGAAGTATGTCTGTAATAGGTTAAGATAAACCTACGATACCTTATCGAAACTTTTAAATCTTTAATTTTCGCATTATTGAAAGTTGTAGTGTCTAACTTTATGCAGATAATGAAAGGAATCGAGATTGCTTCGCACGTGTTTCCAAAGAGATGCTGGACTATATCTCTTGATAGAGCTTCACTGCATTTCCTGTGAGTGAATGAATGCAAACTTCCATAGACTTTTGTGTTTAAATGAAAACATATAAAACAATGGGAAAGGATACAGCGTTAACCGAGTTGTGAATGAAGATCATTTAGGTGATACACTAAATCACGTTTGAGCAATAACCTGCCTTGGTGATTCACTCTCGGCCATTACTGTTTGCTACTCCGGTGTACAAAGAATGTGAACCCAGCAGAAACATATTAGAACTAAAGATGTGAGATAACACAGAGCATGGAAATATTTGATATTTCGTTTCATCTGTTAGTGTTTCGTAAGTCAAACTTGAGTTACGACAGTACCTTTGCCATATGAACTATTTCCATAATATACGTATTTTGTGTTGCCAATGTACAACTGTGATATTGAATAAATGGAAGAGATGTGTTAAGTGGAAGTTTTTAAAGTAGACATTAGTAATAATAACAAAGCAGTGTGTAAAATATGCATAAAAATATGTTCTCCTGGTGGTAAGTCACACAATGGAACAAATATAAAGAAGCATTTACATTCATACACCGAGTCAAGTTTACAGAACCTCTTTTGAAAAGGCAATATACAAGCTTCTTGTCGCTACTGCAATATCTGGAAGTAATGAGCAAAAACAAAATTGGTTACATGCGTTTATACACAGAAAACTACTAATGTGAACGTAATTCAGTAAACAGACAGCGTTTTATAGAGTGAGTATTGAGTATTGGTGCTTAGAAATCTGTATGGTATCGAGTATCGAGAAATACTGACACCATTCCATCACTATTTAAAACAGAAGCCTGATATTACGCAATCCTTGTATGAACTCGAGAGAAACAAAAGAAAAGTAGATTAACATTTCAATGGCACTGCTTAAAAATTTCCAGAATGCAAAGGAGGAGCAACTAAAATTTTGAAAACGGCTAATGTCGCAAAATAACAAATAAATGTACACCTTTTCTCTCTCTTTATGTTCTGTGGCCATAAAGGCAGCTTAGAAAATAACTTAAGTTATTGTACTGTAAAATATAATCAGAAATTAACATACACTCACATTTATTCTCACATTCGAACTTTCCAGATGTATACAAAATTGGGGGAATGATTTTAATTAAAGCAAAGCACTGTCTAAAGCTGGGAATCAAACCTGCGACGCTTGGTTTGAAGCCATGTGCTGATCACAAGCCCTTATAAATGAAAAGTTTACCAAGTAAATGTTTTTTTGAGGGGAAGGGGAGGACATTTTTGAAAACCTTGACCATTCACCATTGAAAGGAGGATATTTATAGGTAGTGCTGAGTTTTCGGAGATACACTCGGGGGTGTGTCCCCATTAACTGTTTGAATGCTCAGAGAAGACAAAAAACTTCATCTTATATTAAAATGCTGAAAAATTATATATAAATGACATTAGCAAACGCGATTAATGATACTTCTCTATATCTGGGGAACGTTGGTAGTCCTTTTAGGTGTCATGCAGTCAATCACACAGCCTTTTCGAAACTGACTGGAATATTGACATGTGCAACATTACTGAAATCGTTTCACATTTGAATATTACGAGCCTTCTTGTGTGGTCATTAGCTTTGGCATGTATACAACTGTTTGTTTTTGAATTGTGCTGTTCACACACACACACACACACACACACACACACACACACACACGCATGCACACACACAAACACACTGAAACAAGTATACGTAGACAGGTAAGTAGGTAGTAAAGAGAATAAAACTATTTTGTTTTTAGACTCAGGGGCTCATTCTGGTGAGAATAATATCGGAATTACGGTTGAGTTTATTGTTTCCTCTACCTCACATAAACAGAAAGCATGTGAAAACAGTCAGCATGTTAGGCTCTTCTGTTGTAAAAAATAAGTATTTGACATAGACTGTATGCTTTAACGAAATATACATGTTTTGAGTATCAAGACTGTCTTGTGGTTTATCAGTTATGCAAAAGTCATCGAATGAAGAAGACTTCTGAGGACATTTCCAGAAGATTAAGAGTTAATTTCATTTGGAATGATATCTGAAACATATGGCATTTTAAAAAAAATCATCAGAGTTCATTTTCAAAAATCAAAATGTTCGAAAAATGTTCTATGTGTAGCATAGTTCGGGAGTGGATTTTCTTGAAAAAACTAGTGTCGTATTTTTAGAAGAAGCTGGACCAAGTTTGGTATTTAACCGACATTCCGTTGTTGAGTTATGCTGTTCACAGATGCAAACACACACATACATATACACACAAACACACGCATACAGGACATTATTCTAAAAATGCTTTTTTTTAATTCAGAGAACTTCAAAATGTGTAATTCTAGTGTAATCTCGGTATCGAATTTGTGGGTTGAATGCAAAACCTAGTCTGTCTGCAATGTACGTGGTAAAGAAAGAAAAATGAGGATTTTGAAGAAAGTATTTCTTCATAGCAGCTTTGACATGGTTGGAGTGCTTTTGCCAAGTAAACCGAGGTTAAAAGTAAGAAGTAACTTATGAAAGCAATGTGTTACGGAGTGAAGTTAAGAGTGTAACATCGAACATGAGAAAGTTTTGCTTGCATCTTTTGTCTCTATCGTATGCATATAAACGCGTTATTGTATCTGGTATAAAATGTTCTTTCAAAAGCAGGAACCTGTAGTTCCAATGTTGTGAAGAAAGCGGTGGTTGTTGCAACTAGGGGAATCTAACAACGTGATACTGAAGTCAATCAGTCGTACACAAATGACAGTTACAATAATTGTATTGGAAGGAGTGAGCACACGTCACAGAGAAGTGCCACGCTCGCTGCATGCATTGTTTGGCAAGTAGACTTACCCAAGGAGACTGTGAGGAACCACATTTCTGCTCTCAGGTGCTGCCTCGAGCTCCATGCTCCTCAGACTCGTCAGACGTCCTTCCGTCGCGACGCAAGGCGTACTACGAGGGTTGGCGCATGCGTGACTCGTGTCAATCGATAGCATAGCACGGCTT